>CAJVRN010000022.1:750000-1350000 GCA_911728415.1 Lagocephalus sceleratus
TATCTATATCTATCTATCTATCTATCTATCTATCTATCTATCTATCTATCTATCTAACACAGAGTTGAGCTGCTCTGAAAGAGAAGCTTGCTGGGAAGAGCTAAAGAGAATGGGGCAGACTGGCACAAATGATGAGTGTAATGAGATTTCATAGCAGCCATCCGCTGTGATTAATCTCGCATCTCAAGCCAGCCCCATGAGCACACACACAGGCTACTCAGACACTCACACACACACACACATATCTCTGCGCACAGTGTGGGAAAGTGTGAGCCACAGCGGAAATGAAAGAGAAGAAGCACGGTTCTGTGTGGACACGGCTCCCTCAAGCCTTTCATGCTCACACACGCATATGAAACTCGCATAGCCGTGCAGAAAGAGATCAGATGGGGATTGGAATGACCAGAAAGTGCTTTCAGTTGCTGCCTCCTAGAGTACATTTCGGTCGAGGGATTAAAGGAGGAGATCAGCGAGGACGTTAGCAGCTTGAAAACAGGACCTTTTTCGTGCATTGTCTCCGTGCCCTTAAAGAGAAGTGGAAGTGTCCAGTGAAGTGCCCTGCTCTGTCTGTTCAAGGGTTCCCCCGGCCCTGAAGGTTATCAGCTTACTGGCAATCATCTAAACTCTCGCTGATTACACAAGCGTCCTTCCAGCAGACGAAACACTGTCCTGTCATGGAGTACCGCTCACATGAATGACAGGAAGGAAGTGTTCCTGTAATCCTTTTAGCACTCTTTATTTGCATAACTACTCTGCACTCAAAGGCTGTTCATGTGTATACTTGAAATTCTCATGTGTGTCACACTTCCAGCTGCATAACATAGTGCTCAGCTTGGTTCTTGAGTGTGTGCACTATGCAGCAACAATAGTGTGAAGCTCTGTGTGCGCCCCAGGGCCAGTGATGACCCGGAGAAAACCACCACCACCCACCTGGAGGAGTCCCAGCCCACCCATGGTGAGAGGTCTCAAGGAAAAGAAAGACGGGGCCAGGGCCCCGCCTGTCCTTCACATCGGCTCTGTCTCTGTTGCTTCTGTCAGAAATCACCATCAGGGTGGACGAGACTGAGTGCCTGTCCATGGCCAGCTCGCACGACCAAGAGACCGAGCGCTTCCTCTGCACCGGCACCACGGGCCGCCGCGTCTCCTTCAACGAGGCCGCGCTCCTAGATCATGGCAAGAAGACGCAGGAGAAGGGCCGCAGGTCAGGCCCCCCCCAACACCCCCCCCAGCTCATGCGGGGCGTCTTGTTTGAGTCTTTCGTTTTGGCGTCGCCCAAACCCAGGTACACGCTGACGGAGGGCGACTTTCACCACCTGAAAAATGCCCGGCTCACGCACCTCCACATCCCGCCCCCGGCCCTCAACATAGTGACCATCCACGAGTGCGAGTCGGTGGAGAACAGCATCACCATGACAACGCATCCGGTTGCGAAATCGGCGCTCTCCATCTTCCAGGTGACAGCCTTTAGCCTGCTATTACTTCTGATGTGTCGCCGGTCCTGACCGCGGGGCCAATTACAGCATAAATCACGCGGTTCTGAGGCGGCGAAAACTCGCAGCATCAAATAGTGGTTAATGAATTAACAAACACAGGAATCAGGGAGTCTGGGTCCTCCTCATTTCAACGGGCTGGGCCTATTGATTTCCCATTTAGCTTAGGCTGTTCAATCACTCACTGTGGACGGCTGAAAAGGAAATCTGGAGGTCGCTAGTATTCATTTCGCCCCCAAAATGCGCTCTGTTCCAGCTGTCTGTGACTGTATGTGTTGTTCAACCATTAAAGGAGCACTTCTCTGGGTGTGTTTCCTTCAGCCAATGCTGTGTCCCCTGCCACAAACAGCCCTGACCAGCACCAGCGCCAGCCCCAGCTCCGCCCTGCCCGGAGACGCTCTCAACTCCGTCGTGGACCCCAGCTTCAGCGGGAACCCTCCGGCCCTCCCCGCCAAAGAGCCCGGCCCCGTGAGTTCCCCGCAGACCTTTTTACCGTACACGGAGCTGAGCCGCTTGCGCCTGCCTGAGTCATAGCTGTAACCTGAGGCTTCCGCTGCGCGACGGAACAGGAAGAGACGCCTCGGGGGGGGGGCGTCGCGTTCTCGTTCTCGTTCTGACCGCTTGTCGGTTTCTGTTCAGATTGAGATGATGCTGGCGGGGCCCACGGCCCACGGCGGCAGAGAGGCAGCCGCCCCAGGTGCCGCCGCCCCCCCTGCCGGCGGTAGCGCGGCCAGCCAGGGGCCCATGCTGCAGTTCTTCACGAAGCTGCGCCGCCACGCCAGCCTGGAGGGGGCCAGTCCCTACTTCAAGATCAAGAAATGGAAGCTGGACAGCAGCCAGAGGGCCTCGAGTCTGGATACCAGAGGTACTGATCCCTGATGACCCACAGTGGATTAAATTCCCACTATTGGACCATCTATCAGCGCGCCGGCGAAGTATGGACCTTCACTATTGTTCCGCAGCGAGAACATCAAGTCACACTTTTATCCATTTCTTTCCATTTTTTCCCGCATTATGCCACGAGTCTGTAAACAGATTGTTAAGCAGGGGTCTCCAGCAACCAACTGTGACTTGGATAAACACACACACTCACATACACGAGACAGATGGCTCGATGACGTAAAGTTTGTTCTTTCCAAGCCGCTTTGAGCTCCTGGCGATCCTCTTCCTCCCGCATCCTCTCCCCCTCCAACTGTAAGACAAAATAAATAATGCAAAACCCCGGGCAAACACAGGCCGAAGGTTGATGGGAGCCTGTGCGTGAATTACGCAACAGCCCCTTTGGGAGACTAACGCCCCCCTTCCCCCCCCAGGGTCCCCAAAGAGGCGACACTTCCAGCGGCAGCGAGCGGCCAGCGAGAGCATGGACCAGGACGACGGCGACACGCACCACGTAGACCTCATCCAGTACATAGCCCGCACCCAGGACATCAGTTTCCCCTCCAGGCAGGCGAACGCTCGCCATGTCGCCGCTCCGTCCACGCCACCCCCCTCCCTTGGCAGGTATCTTTAATTCTCTTGCCATTCATCCTGTCCACGGCTTCCTCACCCTGCACCCATTTACCTAAAGGAGAAAATGACTGTACAGCCACGTTGTGTGGAAGGAGAGAGCTCTAAGTCCCAATTTGTAACCATTTCTCAATTCAAAGGAACGACAAAAGGTCACTTAAATACAAGGTGAGAAGAAACAGGCAGAAATTAAATGATTGCAAATACAAATATAAATCAGTCATCAATTTTTGAATTAAGTTGATGATATAGTTGGACAGTCATAAGAGTGTGTGAGGTTGGGAATTGGGACATAGGGTTTATATTTGAAACAGGAAACCATTTCACCGCTGACATGATCACACGTCATCAGCGCTAAAAGTGCACAGGCCACTTGGCTTTGGTTTGGAAATAGCCCCAAATTAAGCTGAAGAACAGTGTGTTACCACATGCTGGCTATCAGACGAACCAATTTCCTGTCTCTGTTTGCAGATGTTTGTTTTGGAAAGTGAAAATAGTTTTTTGTTTTTTTTCACGAGTCACGACGTTAGGTGACTTCTGTGTTTCCAAATGCTTCTGGTAAATGAACGTCTGTAAAAAAGGAATTAGTTTTAGGTCCGATCACACGACACCAGAGCTATATTATTATCAGTTTGAAAACTCAGCAGCCATCGCAGGTCATGAGCACCATTGACACCACTGTGAACACAGCCTCATTTCAGGGCGTCGCTGTAGGTAAGTGACGCTGGTGATGTCTCTTTCCTTCCTTCCTTCCCTCCCTCCCTTCCTCCCTCCTTCTGCCCTTCCCTCCTTGCTTCTCTGCTTTCATCTCAACCCTGAACTATGTCCCCTTTTGCAGGCTAGAGGTGGAGGTCGTGGTGGAGCCTAGCGTCCGGCACGGAGGACCGGCGGTGATCGGCTTGTCCCCCGATCCCCAAGACGAAGCGCTGCCCCCCCACAGAAAAGAGAGCGAGAGCCCCTTGGATCCCCTAGAGCCCCCCGACTCACAGTCCCTTTACAAAGACATCTGGAGCCTCCGTGCAACACTCGAACAGTACGCGGCCTCCGACCAGAGCAGCAATAATGACAGGAGCTCCGTCTGCAGCGACGTCGACAGCGTGTCTTCGCTGGGGGGGCACGCGGAGGCCGAGAGAGGGGCGCTGCCCAGCTACCTGTCCCAGGATCTAGGCGACGACACGGAAGGAGGAGAAGATGACAGAGAGGTTTTCATTTATGCACACGAGCGGGGAGCGACGGAGGGGAAGAGGACGAAACTGGAAAACGCCGAATCAGAGCGAGGGGGTGGGAATGGGGAAACGGGCACCCGCAAACTGCTGCAGATGGACAGCGGCTACGCGTCAATCGAGGCTCCGTCTCGCGGTCCGGAAGACCTGCGGCTGTTTGGGAGCATCGGCGGTAGCCCCAAGGACAGGACGGCCCACGAAAAGAGACACCACTTCACGAGCACGGGGCGATCTGGCACCATCGGTGAAAGTTTTGAGTCCCGCTTCTTCGAGGAGGAGATGGATGAGGAGACGCTACCGGGCGCCAGTGGAGGCGTTTCCATAGAAACAGGCAACGGTTCGCTCAGCTGGTTCCCATATGGTCAGATGCTCACGCCTCGGGATGCTGCACAGTTTTCGTCGCAGCCACCGAGGCTACACCAGCGAGACTACAGCATCGACGAGAAGACAGACGCTCTCTTCCACGAGTTCCTTCGCCACGACCCCCAGTTTGACCAGCAGGAGTCTCCCAGGAAGCACCGGTCCAGGATCCACCTCCGCAAGCAGTGGCAGCGCCACAAGCAGTGGAGCGACCCCGGCGTCAGACACTTTCACTCCTCCTTCGAGAGGCAGCGGACCCCTCTGCGGAGGGGGGAGAGCGTGAACTACCCCCTGGACTCCAGTTACCAGAGCACGCTGCCCCGCATCGTTAGCGCCCCCGACGAGGAGACCAGCGAAGGGACCAGCAGTGGTCCCGAAACCCCAAAGATGGAACCATCTGAAAGCTCCGGCAAAGAGGGGGAGGAGGGCAAGGCCATCGGGGCCCCCCCGCTTCACCAGTATGCCTCAGACAAGGACGGCAGGCTCGGGGAGCCCCACGACCCCCACGAGGACGGCAGAACATCGGGACTCCCTCTGGAGCCCCAGGAGGAGCGCTCGCCCTCTCAGCTGCCAGCCTCCTCGGGCTTCGGCCCCCAGACTATCACTGCGGAGCTCTCAGACAAACTGAGCGCTCGCCTGGGCGAGAGGCTCTACACGGGCCTGCGCAGAGCCAAGGACACAGCCAGCGAGTGTGTGACGGCGACGGCCGCGTACGCTTCTCCAGACCACAGTCCAGTGTAGCAGGGCTCCAGATGACCTCCTCACCCGCCACCTACTCCTTTTCTTTCTGTGTGATGGGTCCTGGCTCAGAGTTTATGCCCCATTGTTTAGAGTTAAACGGCATGACCCATTAACATACAAGCAGAGTTCTCCTTTATATTAATGTCTAGTTAAATATTTATTCTCAGACCATCTCAGATTCAAATTCTCTAGCAACACATGTAATCTTCTGTATGTTGTGTTATCATTCTGAAATTCACTGGTTTCCAGTGGTGCAGTTGTATTGATGGCATGGTGGTAGACATGGTTTTAGATGTAATTTCCAGTTTGTGTTCCCACAAGTATAAAGTTACTTCTTAGTAACAGAATGCACCAAAAATTGTGTGTTCCCAACAAACAAGGTGGATATACTTCCAGATCATGTCAGAGCTAACAGATAAAGAATCATCTGCTTTTAGTAAACTCTCTCTTGTGTATATTCTTTATGTTTTTTTTGTTTAACAGTATATTTCAGTTATGTTGGGGCTGTATTCTGAACCACTGTGAAACCAGGTGCTAACTTAAGATCTGATGACTGGACCTGCATCCAAACCTACACAACTATCTGATTGATAATATCTTACATTTCAACCCAGACTTGAAAAATAATCAGAGTGCATCTTTATTATTTTGGTTTGCTTTGGAGAGGCTCTGTGGTGCAGAGGTTATCGCCAATAGGTCAAGGGCAGGTTTGATTCCCAACATCAGATTTCTGTTTTTCATTTGTGTGTAGAATTTCTGAGGGTATTCTCAATTCCCCACAGTCACTAAGCTGTGCCGGGTGTGTATGTGAACAGTGTGTGTGCCTTGCAGTAGGCTGGTGAGGTAACCCAGCTAACCCAACTGGGACCAGCCCCCAGCAAGTGAAGTCCCGGCCAACACAAGTTAAATTTATACTTTCTATCAGTTGATGCTCGATGATGTGAACTTTATATGTTAAGAAAGATTGTTCTGCTACGGAGTTCCCAACTCTATTTTTTACTGCTGTAGTTGACTTGAACATATCCAAATGACGAGCAAGCATTGGTCATGTCAGCTTTTTAGATTCTCCCTGGCAGAGGCTTACAAACCGTTCACATATTGACAGGTGTTGGCCTATTAACCACAGTTAGTAATAGTAGAGTTTAGCAAACAATACTGTTGTTTGCTCATTGATTGGCTTTTGTATTTGTGAGTTATAAATCAACTAACCTCTTATCTAGTTCCTCTTTTAGTGGTGGAATTTTTGTATGGAGAGGATCCCTAAAACGTTGGCAGAGCCAAGTATTTATTTTTTAAATGAAATTAGCACAAAAAACTACAAATGTCGCTGATATAGCGCTGATGGATTCGTCAATGCTAGTTACCCGTATCCGGCCATGTGAATGTTCAACTTTCCTATTTACCTTTGTGTGGCTTTTTTTCATGCTTATTGCCTGATTGTTTGCTGCTCTGTGTAGAAAAGTGCCAATTTTTGATCCATCTTAAAAACCTGTGCTAGTCACCTAAAGTGAATAATGATATGACAGCTTTTATGTTCTATTAGCTTCTTTCATCGTCACTAAAAACTGTGCAAAACTGACAACCACTAATGCTCTGGAACAAAGAGATCAGATACAGATCCTCAGGACCTCTGGGGAAAACAAAGAAAACAAATTCAGTCTTGTTTGTAGCTTTGAGGCGGATGGATACAATAAAGCTTTAGTTTAGACACGATGGCTGCTGTCCCAGATGTTTGCTGCTTCTTGAATTTAAAAGAAAGGCATGGTTTCTTCTGCATGGAACTGACAGAAAAGGGTTTATTTGTCCACGTCTGACATTCCCGTGCTCCCTCTCTTTCCCCTGAGAAAGTTGTCAGAGCAGTAGACGCTTCCCCAGAGGGGCCAAAGACTTCCACTTCCAGCCTGATTCTGAAACCAACTGAAAGAAACACATTATTTACAATTAAGCCCGTTTGTTTTCTTTCTCTTATTTGTCTTTCCCCTCAGAAGTGTAATGCAAGTAGCACTTCCACTGGGGGTTGGTGTTTTCTCCTGTTGCACTTTCTTTAAGTATCTCCAGAAAATGAGAGCGAGGACCAAATCAGAGGAAAGCGTGCTCCTCCTCTGTGATGTAACGATAATGATAATTCACCTTCGAGATGCGGCAGAAGAGTAATCATTCCTTTTGTTGCTGACCGAAGGCAGGAGACATTTCATTAGCAGAGCAATGACTGAGATGAAAAGAAATCAACGGCGATAAGGACAGGGGACCGGCTGCACCTTCTCTCACACACACAGAAATATGAGTCCACCAGCCCGGCCCAATGTGCCATAAAGCCTTTTCTTCGACCAAACACCATTCTATTAACCACAGAACCAAACAGACGGGAGGAAATGAAACCTCAGTTATAATGAAAGCAGGACACTTCCTGTTGTGAGTGTAGCTGAAAGAGTTCGACCTAATCATTTAACAGAACCTGCAGCGACTTTAATAAAATGCTCGTGAAAGATGATTTGGGCGATACGACGTAACCAGAGAGCCTGTTTGCATCGAAGCTTTGCTCTGTTTAGGGTCTGCATGACACTTCACCTTCTGACTTGAGACAATAAACTGATTGTAGATGATGCTTATTCGTTTAAGGCTGAAAATAAAATGCTGGTACGGCTAGAATTTCTATTTGGTGGAATCCACTTTAACTTTAATCGAAGCGATTCAGCGGTTTGGGAGTAGATCTAAGGTTGTTAGGAACACTTCAAAGGGGAAAAGCTGAGCTTTCTTAACTTTGCTTCTCTTGAACTTTGAGGGACCAAACCGTGAAGAAGTGTTATTTTGGGTTTGTTTATAAATCTGTGAATAAATGAAGTAATTTTAAAAATGGTTGTGCTGTTTATTAATAGCGGTTGTTACACCTCAACATGTCCCATTTTACTTGTGCGTACACTCATGTTGATTTCTTCTTTGAAATGAACTCTGGAAGAAACAAATCCAACCTGTGAGCTACAAAAACAACATTTCTTGTTTCTCACAACTAGAAAACAGCCAAGGTTCTGTGCCAAACTCTCCTTTAATAAGATAATTTCAGTGAATTTGCAACTATTTTAAGAACAGAAAGTTATGGAGATTCTCTCTAATAGCCAGCGAGGCTGTTGGGGTTTTTCCTCTTGTGTGTTCCTGCTCTTGTCTGCTTGTTCTCCCTCGTTCTCAGGCTGGTTGGGGCCAACCTCCTCTCACCTCCCACTCCCAAATCCCACATAACACACCTGCAGCTCATTCAAGGCCAATCTGCTGCTCCCATCAGCTTTAAAAGACCGGCTCGTTTATCCAATCAGTTGTAAACCTACATGTGGTAACGTTTGGCTCCTTTAGACAAGACCCTTCATTTCCAGGCCTGCGCGTCTGGGGGTTGACTCCTGGATGAATCGGTTAACGTGTTTCCCTGTTTGTACTTCATCCTCTCAGACTGATGAGCAAAGCCTGACCCATCCTGGGGTCTTTCTTCCTGTGTGTCCTCTCCGTCCACCCTCGCCTCAACCCCACTCCAACCACCTCAGACCCAGAACTGTTTACCACGTTAAAATCTTAAACCCACTTCTGCATTTGTGCATCTGCATTGTGGGTCCGGTCAGCAGCCGGGGGGAGGGGGAGTGGTGCGTTTAGTTGCTGAATCAGTAACACATAATATCGATTCAGCCTGTGTCGTGTTCATCATGCGAAGAGGAAACAACTTCTTTATGGCCCCTGACCTTTGGGTGGACAGGAAAGAGGCGTACTCTGGTGCTCACAGAAATATTTTATAGCTTCAGCTTGAAGTCAGTAGAAAGCCAAGTCAGATTTACAGCACATCACCTGACAGGTACGGACTGCAGGTTGACCAGGTTCACCATAGTTCTGCTAACAGGGTGCATGGAGAGAGTTGAGAGGAAGCTAACTTTGCTGAAAGCAGTAGAACCTTTGGTCTCAGACTGCCTTCACTTTCTGTTCTCTGTCATTCGGTTTCTTAATTTGATGCCTGTCAGAGACCACTGCAGTATGGAGAACATGTCCGTGTCCAGAGAGAGCTCCTGTGAGACTTCACATGTCAGATACATCCATCAGCGGACGGGTGGGTTTAAGGAGCCTAACTCTGGTCCTGCCATCCTCGCATACTCTCTGCTGTGTTTCACTGTGTGAGTTGTAGGTGTGGCCGTACTAATCATTCAATGACCCACCCATCTTCTGTTAACTGCTGCTCCCTCCTTATCAGGGTCATGCTGGAATCAATCCCAGCAGCCACTGGGAGAGAGGCGGCAAGACGCCACGGAGAGGTCACCGGTCATTACAGGACATGCTCACACCAATTAGAGATGCGTTAGTGTCTCCAATCAACCTGATGTTGGTGTTTTTGACTGTGCTACAGACAATAGCATCCAGTGTGTCACAGCACTCACTTAAACTGTCCTCCTTTTCTATGGCGAGGTGAGAAGGACAGATGCTAACTGCTGCATCAGCAATGTCTTATGGTTAGAAAATAGAGGTCCAGTTTGACCATGACAGATTATCATAACAGAGGCTGCTCAGGTTCGATAACGAGTCTATTTTCATGGGAACCTGAGTCCATTTTAAGGTTCTGCCTCTGCTGGTGGCAGCGGGGGGAGCTGTACTCAATCCACATTTTCAATATGTGATTAGAGGTCAAAATCTCATTTCCATCAAACTTGAATATGAATACTACGATCAGCGGACTCTAATTCTATCCATGAAGAAAGAAACTGGGAGAACACACGAGCAAATGGCTGCTGACGCTAACAAGCAGTGATGCTGAGGTTGTTCTGACTGCACGCCCCCTCCCGCTCTGCCTGACTGTCTGTATGGATTTCTGAAAGGGAAAGCCCCCTCTCCCAGCCAGCCCTCCCCTCCAGCCCCTCCACCATCTTCCCCCACATCCGCCCACGCGCTCGCCCTCCCCCCGCCCCCCCCGCGTCCTCCGGCCGTCTCCCACCAGATTCCCCTTAAAGTGAGCAGCGCGGCGAGGTGTGTGAATGTGCAGGAGATGCCAATGACTCACCGGGCTCCTCGCTGGTCACGATTCAGCCAGAGTGTTTTTATGAAGTGGAAGTAAATGAGATGCCAAAGGAGGAGTAGTGTAAATAGAACTCCAGGAGCAGCGCCCGGCTGGCCTGATACTCTTTCATAAAGTCACACAGGCTTATTACAACATGGCTGCTCTCTGAATGGCCGCAATTATCCCTGTAATCACTCCTTCATAGAGGAGTAATGTGTTTGCATACAAAATGCGGAAGAAAGAATCTATCCCTTCTTTGGACATGTAGCCCCATTTTTAAAATTACATGATCATTTGGTATTATTATTACAGTTGATGAGACCGTGGATGTAAACTGGATGGCACAAAGATATGGGGGGGGTGTGATGTAAATTGTTGCCTTTATTATGCATCATCTCCTCTCAACAAAGCCTGCCCACGCTCTCTCCTCACCTCCTCCACATCCACTTCTTTTCTTTCCTTGTTTGGGATTCGGTTATATTCGTAGCCTCCCTCCTCGCCTTTCTCAGCTGCGTCATCCAGCCTTTTGCTGCACGCACGCACACACACACACGCACACACACACACACACACACACACACACACACACACACACACACACACACACCCTCAACCCATCTCCCTGGGGATGGAACAGAGCTGCACAGTCTTGTTGATCCATGAAGACGTGCACGTTTGGAGCAGCGTCTTCACAGTTTGTCACACAAAGCTGATGGGAAATGACTTCACATATCATGTAAACAATGAGGGAACAAGGTGTTCCCTTTATTTATTTATGTTTTTAATCATGGCCGCGCTTGGCTTGAAAGAATGTTCAAACTGATGACTAAAATGACCAAAAGAGCTTTTTGTTTTCTCAATACTTTGAGAGGTTTTGGGAAAGCGCAGGAGAGCATTACATGGTTACACACAGGCGCCCCGACGAGTGTGGCATAAACACACGCAGAAAGAGCATCTGAAATGACGAATACATGCACTCTTCGCAAGTGTTTGTGTGACGGGGGGGTTGTTCCAGCCAGAGGACGTGTTCAGGAAATGGCATCACTGGGTAGAAAGGCTTCTATTTGTCATGGAAGAGCCTGAGATGGCTGTCAGCCATCACATGAAACTCAATTATCTCACCATAAAGTGCTGCTGCCTGACTCTAAACTTGCAAACTACAAATAACAAATCAGGATCTAACGCTGCTTCAAAGAGTGAAATGAAAGCATTATTTCCGGAAATCTGTGTCAGGTGCCCCCCTTTGCTGATGTCACACCACCCACCTCCTCCACAGTGTGATCCTCAGCTGAGGCTTTACTGATTAGCCTCATCCATAAATTAATAATGAGATTCCGGTTGCCTTTATTATTTTTTATTATCAGTCTGCTGTGCCCCCCCCCCACACACACACACACTAAAGCAGTGAACCAGGAGGCAGGATGAGAACAAAGTGGGTCACAGATCCAGCAGGTGCAGGACCGGTGCTGGTGGTGGGGTCTGCAGGACTATAACATGTGAATGAGGAGGAGGGAGGCCCCAAGCAGGCACCCATCGGAGCCCTACATCAGAAATCTAGATGTGATCCGAGCTGATAAAACGCTGAGCAGAACCACCCAGAGAGGAAAACAAGCGTCCCTAATAGACTCAAGTGTTGTCTTGTCAATGAACACGCAATGTGTAAATGATGTGTTCAGGCCTCCAAACTCCCAAACTCGCAATTGTTTGGAGTGAATCCACAAACCTGCTGGCGTCCTGCGTTTTTTACTGTATTTACGATGGACTTAAATAAATAAACTCTTTAAATGTCACATTTAGTAGCGATGAATCCCCCTGAACGATCCAGAGCGCTGAGAAAGGTAAGAGAGGCAAACATACAGTTGGAGCGAGTGTGACTGAACTGACTGCAGCAGAATGACTCACCCTGTTGCTATAGCAACCTGGAGACACACACACACACACACACACACACACACACACATTTTCTCTCCAATGTACAATTTCAGCTGGCGGCAGCAGCGGATGGCTAACGGTGGAAAATGTAGCACCTTCTGGAAATCACCAAGGTAAAGTAGGATGGAGAGGGGCACTCATGGACGCGGTGGGGGCGGGGGTGGAGAGACGGTAAGGAAAGACAAAAAAAAAGCCTGCATCAGTGTGTCCATGCTGCAGCCAGCAGCTGCTTCTTCTCCTTGGCCGCGCTGGGCTGCTGTGTGGGTGTTCAGCTCCACTGGCCTTGGTAAATAAATACCACATAGGAAACAAGTCAGCGCTGAAGCACATGTAGAACTCATTGTGCGACTGCTATTCTTTCTATATGTCCATGAGCTCTGCAAACAAATGTGTTCATCAGAGACACGGCCGTCCCTGGAGTTTGCTCAACACAACAGTTGTTTTTTTTTTTGCCTTGAAAAAGTGCTTCCAAAGGGTTTCGCGTATGCACCGTTGCTCTCCTCCTGCTCGATTAGCGATTGGCTATTAACCACCAGACTGTTCACGTGTCTGTGCACATGCTTACGCCGTCAGAGGAGCTTCGTTCCATCGTCCCTACTCGCTGTACGGGGGTTGGGGGTCCTGCAGGGTTGAGTGGACTCACTTACTGCCAGAGGTTCTCACCACGAATATGCACCAAACTCTGCTTTTATTCAACTTCTGATTCCTGTTAAACTCCATTCCTCCCACTGGAAGCAGGTCTAATGTAATCTTCCTCCTCATAAACAGTTAGGTCTGACATATTTAACCTGCAGTTAATTGGCAGCAGAAGATGAATCAGCCTCTTCTCCTCCACAGATCCCACTCTTCCCACTCAAAATGCAAAAGCGAAGGCAGACGAGAGTGATGGCCCTAATGTGGGACTTAATTGGGTCCTGTGTGGACCTCATCACACTTCCAGGCAGTTCATTAAGCACCACTACAGAAAAAAAAAAGTTCAAAGTGAAAGACTGAAAGAACACAACAAGATGGTGACGCTGAATAAATAGACAAAATTTCCCCGGTGACCACAGAGACAGGTTTGAGGAGTTCGGCGTGGTTGGGCGAGTAATAGCGAGGAACAACAAGGCCGTTGTCTCTTCCTCTGCGGCACCAGGCCGGGCTGTGATGGAGGCTCAGGGATGAAGACTATTATACTGTGACCTTCATCACATTTTCCTGACTCATTGACAAGAGAATAGGTTCTTTCATAACAATAAACTGGAGAAAAGGACACTACAGGAGATTAGAGGTCCTGTAGTTTGAGGCTGGTCTACACACCTGGAAAAGGACTGAGGGTTGTGTGTGTGTGTGTGTGTGTATTTGTGTGTGTGCGCCCTGCACCTTGATGCAGCAGCCAAACAAGGGAAAACGACATACTGAGTGATGATGACACCTTTGCGCCGTTCGGCTTCACGCCACATCTGCTGACGTGCCTCCGCCATGGTCCTGGACGCCGCTGCCCGCAGAGGCAGGTCGCCGCGGAGCAAACAAACGTTTGTCTTATCGCAGCCCTGAGGCGTGTTCGGCCCTCTGATGGATGACGCACGCTTGCACTTCTCTATTTTGTAAACAGAATTCAAGGTTCTCGACTTAAAATCGTTACTAGAAGGAAGAACACAACAGGGTTCCTAAAAGTGAAAATATAAACACATAGACAGGACTCTCTGGAAGGACGCGCGCAGAGTTTTCAAAAATCTTTATTCAAAACTTAAGGCGCCTCCGAGGAGGGATGAAACAAATAGGGCCTACTAAACTAAAGTAATTCACCAAAAGGCAAAGCCAAACAAAATACACTCACGAGCGTCGAACCAACGGATGCTGTGAAAGTCTCAATTAACCTGGCAGCAACAAAGGACAAGCTGGTGATCATGACAAGGGATGCGACACACTGGCGCAGGACCAAGGGAGACGCTGGACTATAAGCACATAGGGGGTAATGCGGAACAGCTGGAAACAATCGGGAATCAGGGAAGACAATTGGACTGGTGACACATCAGGAAGGGCGAGTGGCCTGGAACGAGGGGAGAGTAAGTTTCAAAATAAAACAGGAAGTCACAAAACCAACGTGGAGACAGGACAAAAGGGCCAACTTCACCCACAGGTGTGACACACATGAAAGCACAGAAATCAGCCAATCAAAGGATCTGGATCAAAAGAACACGGTTTATCGCTCCACAACATTTAAATATGCCTTTCTTCCTGATGCTTTCTTTCTAACCTTTGTCCCAGTGGTGAAGGAGTCGTTTATTTATTCAGGTTATTGTCTTAGTTTGACCTGCAGCGTAACAGCAGCACGCCGCAGCAAACTCACTGCATACGCATGAAAGTCTGCATTTGTACCGGTGACCTGCGAGGATCTTAGTCAGTACAGTCGAGGCAAAGCACTAATTAATGCTGGGGTGCGAAGACGGAGGCATGAACGCTGAACTAACGAGAAAATCTGCCAACAGGTAGCTGACATGAGCATCTAATTAGACCGTGAACGAAAGGTGGGAGGAGCTAAGCTCAAATAAACAGGTCCAAATGCAAAAGCCCTAAACTGAACCGGGAGTAATTGATTGTTACCGCGGCCCTCCTGCGGCCCCTAAATCCTGAAACACAAATGCTGAGTGTTGTTTTATAACAGCTTACAGAACAAAAGTGATGCTGGTGCAGCTGAAGGGGCACGAGGTGGGAAGCTGCAAGTGTGTGTGAAACAGGGTTTTTTATAAGCGTGTGTGTGTGAGAGTGTGGGAGGTGTGAGTGCAGTGCAGAGTGTGTGGGAGATGCATGTGTGTATGTGTGTGTATGTGTGTGTGTGTTTTGATGCAGTGACAAATCAGCACACGCTGGGAGGTGTCACATGTCTGACCTGCTTTATTTCCTTTGTCGACGACCTTTTGTGTGTAATTGCCGGGGACCTTCTCCAGAAATGACTCTTTTATTCCCTCCAGTATTTCCTCCAACCGCGTCCACGTTCTGATGTTGTGCTCGGCTGCCTCTGCCACCTCCAACGCTAACGTTACATAAAAAAAAAGCCATAAAGGGTCAATTATGTGTGACTTCCAATAGGTTTCGACGGTGAAGCGGAAACATTTCCACAGGTTAATGTTTGAAAGTGCACACAGGCTGAGCGGCTACATGTGGCCAGGAATAATCAATGAAATAAGAATTTTAGACAAGAAAGGTTCTTAAAAAAGATTTTGAAAGGGAAAAAGAGGTTTTGCTGCAGTTTCTAATAAAAAATACAGTTTCCTTCTGATTATCTGATAATGACATGGGGATTCATTCTTACTTTGAAGGTTGTATCTGGGCTAAAATCAAGACGCTGCAGGTTTTCTTTGTATAATCTCCGAACAGGAGCGGGTCTGATGTCGGCTATCAGAGTCACACCTGGATTTTATAATCCAGGTTATCTGATTTAGACTCTGTGGATGGCCCCTTGTTCGAGTGGTAGTTGTTCTAACACGCCCTCCTCGCCATCGCCATCTATAGCTTCACTCAGTCGCGTTAAAGCAGTAAACTTGGTTGCAAAGCCTTAAAGCGCTGAGGCACATTAATACTGCATAGACTCCAGCACTGCACCACTTCTGATTGGCTCCCTAATGCTCATATTTACACTGAGTGGGGTAATTAATTCTAAAGACCTAGTTGCCCTTTTTGCTGCTTTAAATATTTATAGGGGCGCTCAACAGCCGTAAGAAGGCAGCTCCCCGTTCAGGGTGGAGACATCGATTCCGTTCTCTGGAATAATTCATGGCTGTTAATGACTGGGCACAAGGCTGGCGCAGGAAAAGCCATGAATCAACCTGTCAAACATCCATCCACAACTCCAAATGAGCAATAAACACCGAAAGTTGACGCGCCGTTGACAGCGACGGTCACCGAGCCCGACGCCACGCTGATTTCAGGCGGAGGTCACGCAGAGGTCACGGCTAATCCACAGGATCACCCCCCCAATCCCGTTTTAGTTTAGCTGTTTCTGAGATCTCTCATCACAGCGACAGCGCGCGCACGCACACACACGCTTCAGTCACCCGTTGCCGTGGTAACAGCTGCCAGCATGAGCAACAGCTCCTTGAGATGGTCCCGAGCTTTTAAAGGCGCAGCCCGCGAAAGCGGGCCAACATGACGCCCGTCGACATGAAACACTGAGACGCTTCCCTCAAGCTGACGATTAACTTCAACACGACGTGCGTAAGTCGCGAGTAATTTAGCTTTGGAGGCCGGAACTTTTGCGACATAACAAGAGATGGGAGATGGGGCAGTTTGTCCTGAAATAGACACGTGGACCAAACCCCCTCAGAGACAGATGGTTACTTTTGGTCAGTGTCTCCACTGCTATGGTGGGAAACAACTGCTGATGTGTGCACATCTGTCAAGACATTAGAATGTGGGTCTCATCAAGACCACTCCAGGAGCGTCCCAGGCTGAAGACAGTGCCCCCCCCCAACACGCCCAGGCTGTGCTCATCACCTCATCATCAGTTTGTAGGAGCACCTCAGGAGAGTTGATGAACCTTCAGAACCTTCGGATTTGGAGCATAAGCAGAGACCTCAGCAACGGTCAGAGACGCATCATGGCTGCAGATCTAAACAAAGCAGAAGGCCTCTGTGACCACCCCAGGGCTGCTGTGGAGGTGCTCCATCACACCACCAGTGGTGAAGATGAAGAGCAGCACATCTGCCAGAGGACCAGGGACCCAGCGGCCCACAGAGACGGCCTCCGTATCCGTCAGATGTCAGCGGCGTCTGGTTGTCACCTGTCCTCTGTCAGAGCTGAGTCTCCCGGTTCTGGTCGACCTCCTGAGGCTTCTGCTGGTGCCCTTCCACCTGCTGCCTCAGCTCACAGAGGGGCTGGAAACCAGGTCATCAGGGACGCCACAAACTGCTCTCACTTCAGGCTCGTCCTGATCCCAGCCAAGGTGGAAGCTGCATAAGTAGTTCTCTTCTCCGCTTCTCAACGCGCAGCTTCAGGGACGCGTCAGAGGAGAAAACTGACCCCTGAAGGTGACGTGGCCTCTGCCCCCCTGCAGTCATCTGGCACTTCTGTCAAGCTTTTGTAGAAATAACAATAGCACCTCTGGACTAAGTTCTTTCTTCCAATTTCTATGTGTCAGGTGTGACGGTGACAATTCCCAGGTCACACGATGTCATCTTACTGCCATGGGGACAGCGCAGGAAGTGACGCCCGTCGGCTGTGGGCGGCCACAGCCGCTGAGTCACGACTGGTTCGGCCCAAAACGAAAGGGCAAAGTTTTAGAAGCTGGACAGCCTCACGTCACGGAAGTTTGAATGGTTGCTGCAGCAAAATAACACAAGTTAGAGAGAGTGAGTGAAACGAAGGAGATCTGCTAGTGAAAGATGTTACAACAAATCAAGTACTTAGATTTAATAGAAAATGTCTTCAGGCAACACCAGCCCCCTCCACACACGGAGGATCATTCTAAACATACCCACTGATATCTCAGTGGGGGGGCCTTTCCGTAAAACTTTGCTCAAAGTAGCACCGAATAGGATTGTAGCGCTGTTTAGATTCCCGTACGCTTGCAGCCTTTATTTCATTTCTGCAAGCTTTACTTCACAGAAAGAGAAGGTGAAAGAAGTGGACAGAGGATGATGATGATGATGATGATGACGAGGAGGATGATGGTGATGGTGATGATAATGGTGATGATAATGGTGATGATAATGGTGAGGATTGTGATGATGATCCAGGTTTTTTGAGCATTTTTGCAGAGGAAGAGATTCAGCATGAACACCTTCAGCATGAACACCTTCAGCATGGACACCTTCAAGCTGAACACCTTCAGCATGAACACCTTCAGCATGAACACCTTCAAGCTGAAAAAAGCTAATGAAGAGAGAGAAGCTGAACGTCGTCATATGGCCCTCATACGTCCTCAGCCTGATATTTTCAAGAACTTTGAGGTGCAGTGGAAAAGCAAACCACACAGATTACCTCTATTTTTCCCCTTTACCTGGGCTCATAAGTAATAAAACAAGTTTGCGCCCTTTAGCAGCCGTGTGGGCGTGCTGACTCCCTTGAGTGGTTCAACAGGTTGTCAGTGCAGGAACGGACAATACGGCCCTGAGCTGATGGAGGTAAAGGTGGAGGTGATGTTACTCAGGCTGGGCCCATTTAACAATGGAAACCGTCAAGAAATGAACCAAAGAACAACGACTAACAGGGGAGCAGCTGCTGGAGAGAGAAGACATGAGGGGCCCTGCACCTTGACACAGCTGAAGAAGCAGCAGGCTTGTTCCAGGACATGTGCGCGAAATTAGGAATCTGTCAAGCAAGTCAACTGTACAAGTGGAACAAAAACACTTGAGAGGTTCTGCAAATGTTAATGAGCACGGCCGCCCACTCCAGAGGGAAGCAGAGGTCCGACATGAGGGGGACGGCAGTCACGACGGCTCCAGTGACCTCTTCTGGTTATGAAAGAGCTCCGGGAAGGTGAGGCGGGGGCATTGGAGCTGGGAGGGAGGGAGGGAGCTGTTTGTGTGAGGGACGCGTGTGTCCATATTAACTCCCCTAATTAATGATCCACTCAGGAGAGTGCTCACCAGCAGACCTTGTGTGTGTGTGTGTGTGTGTGTGTGTGTGTGTGTGTGTGTGTGTGTGTGTGTGTGTGTGTGCGTGTGTGTGCGTGTGTGTGTGTGTGTATGTGTGTGTGAAATAAATGATTGGGCTGCACTTTAAATCCACTTGATGCCTTTATTAAGGAGCACACAGACCCTGCGTTGAATGTGATGACGGTGTCTGATGAGGTTCTTCCAGAAGACCTCAGTGTTCGACAGCCTCCGCCCTCCCAGTTCAGCTGGTCCCTCTTTGAAACAACAAAGCGAGAACACGTGTCATTTCTGAAACCAGCAGCAGTTTCACAGGCTGGACACAAACGGAAGCAGCCAGATATATGTTCATGTTGTCGAATGTTTGCTTGCTGTGTGCAGAACCGACAACGTGCATTTTTTTTTCGAGCAGAACTCGTTGGCCCTTTGAGATGTTTGATAGAGCACCAGAGTGCTCTAGAGAGTGGCGCTGAGGTCAGGGCTGGTCCGATCCTGCCTGCTCACCTTCCTTGGCCTCAGCAGAGCTTCAGTCAAGGACAGATTTCAGTATATTCAGTAACTGGTCGATTTAAGCTGCAGGAAAAACTGAGGTCCTCCCATGTACCACCCAAAATATGAACGACAAAAGGAAACACATTCACAAAACTTAAAGCCAAAAACACAAAAAAAATGTGACTGGGTGCGTCAATCTGATCAAAGTTGTAACTGACAGCCTGATTTAAAATATGGATTCATTCAGCAGAAGTTATAACGCCTCCTGCCACTAGATGGCAGCGTTGCTTCGCGGCCTTTCTGGAGCTCCACACCTGCCTGGACACACTTCTGCTCACCACATTGCAGATTAGACACAGCCTTGCGTGGCCTCCTCCTATTTCACGGTCCTTCACATGGCCCAGCCACTTAGAAAGAAAAAAAAATTTAAAAAAATTAGCATTTCTCAAAGGTGGGAAGCTTCATGCTAATGAAGATCAAGCATCAGCAAAGCGGTTGAAAGTCCCTGCCATGTTGTGCTCATTTTTACGGCTCAGCAGTGATGATCCAAACCATATGAGGGACTGGATGGATGTGCAGAGCCCAAGTGAAGAGGCAGGCCACCCACAGCCATCACTGCTCCATTTCTCTTCCCTTCTGAGGTCAGGCAGCATTCCTGTGTGCCCCGGGGATATCTGGTGAACATCATTCACAAGGTCTCAGATAGGAGGACTACCTCCATTTCCTTGGCCAAAACGATCAAACGCTCCCATAAAAAGACCGTAAAAGGCATATGGGCGCACTTGCATTATTTTTGGGGCTGACGGCTGAGTGTCAGAGGTGAATGGGTGCACGGGGAGCAAAGAGCGGTGCACATGTTGGGATCAAACTCCACGATAGTTGGGTTGCTCCTCATCACCTTCGCCTGTCCCTCTGGCAGACAGATGTGGCACGGGGGGTCCAAGGGGGGTTTCCACGAGGGGGTCCACAGGGGGGCCTCAGGGGGGCCTCGCTGTGGCTGTCTGCGTCTGAGGCGGGGGGGGGGGCAGACACCGACGCTGTTGATAAGCCCCAGCGCTGCTGTGTTTGTCGAGCTCGGTGCATTGCTCAAGGGCAGACCACCTTCACTCCCACGCCTCCCTGTATCTCGCAGCTGCGGTGTGAAATATAAGCATCCATTGATGAACCCAGACAGTCAACAAAAAGGGCTGTGACAGACTGCGGTGCTTTCTTAACGCCTATTGTTCTGCTTAAAAGACAAAGAAACACACACTAAAGCAGCAATCGCAAATATTAATTGCAGGTATAAATTAAAGGGGACAGGATCCCCACAGAACTTTTAAACACATCATATTTACAACTAAAGTAGTGTATGCAATGAAATACCTGAACATTTACTCCAGTAAGCTCATATAAAGTTGAATAATGAAAGCTAATAGGCATTTATGATTTTTTTCCAGGACTTAATTAGCCTTTCATAAACATAATGTGGGGTGAAAATGTTTTGTAAGGTCATATAAGTGCCCAGTGTCTGGCACTCCAGGGCATGGATCATTTCCCGGCTGTGGAAATTGAGTCATACTCTGTCCTGCCCTGGCTTATTACTGGCTGAGAGGATCGCCCATCCCAGCAGCATAATTCCATCTGGACTAAATATTTATACAGAGGGGGAACAACATCACATATCCACAACACATCCATTCACATACGGGAGAGCAACGTCCACAAGTAGAGTCAGACCCACCGGCTCTGTTCGGAACGCCGCTGCTCACTGACATTGACCAAAGACAGGCGACACTTTGAGAAGGGACTTTTTGAGCCGGCTCACCAGCACAATGAGCTTTTCCGTCTGTGTTCTGGGGATGATAATCACTCTGTATCAGATCGGGAGGAATCCCACGAATGGTGAGTTGTTCCTCTTAGTTTTGTAGCTGGACAAAAATGCAGCATTTGTTAAAACATATATATATAACATATATGTATATATATATATACATGCTTTTTTAATGCAATTACTTACACAAAAATGTATTTAATTCATAGATTTAAAAACTTTTTTTTTCTACAATTTGTACAATCCCCAAATTTTTATGCTTTTAAGTATTTAAGAAGAGAAAAAAACTTCAGCTTTATGGTCAACTGCTCCCTTACTGGCTCTGACCTAGAGGTTAAGCAAACCAGTTCACAGTGATTTTGCTCCAGTACACTGGTGTTATGTGGCCGTTTAACCGTCTGTGCCGATCCCACCAGCTGGGATGTGCTGGCTACAGAGTCAGGAACAAAGGTGCGACATGGTGCTGATGAGAGGGGTGACCAGAGAGGAGTGCTGCGAGGGGGGTCGCCTGGACACGGCGTGGTCCAACACCAGCCTGCCCATGAATGAAATCAGCCTGCTGGGCTTCCTGAGAATCGTCTCCTGTAAGCCGTGCAAAGGTAATCCAATGAAGGACGAGCTGGTCCGGTCCGCCGGCGCCACATCCCCGCTTTTGGTTTTGCGCGACCTAAACGTAGAATAAACGCGAGTGGAGTTTATTTGGCTCCTCGGTGGAGACAAAAGGTTTAAATGTCACAGCGGCACCACTGAATATTCCATTACCCATAATGACTCTCTGTGGAGAGTTTGTGAAAGCTAATTGAAACCATGTTATTTATGAATCAGGATATTTACCAGTAAAGCCCCAGTGCAGCTTTTTCCCTTTTTTCTTCCTTTTTTTTTTTTTTTTATAACAAAATGCAGACGTGGTAGGAGAGGCGTTCCACCTAACTCCAGCCAGCTGTCCAGAGACGCTAAAGTGATCTCTGGAAGGTTCAAACAGGTTCACAGATCCATTCTGTTTTCACAGACGCCGATGCGTCCTTGCCGGCCAAACATCTGAACTTTTTCGTGCCCATAGGTTCCAGCTAAAATCTTTTCTTCAGGCGCCAGGCTTCCCCTGGTCTTGTCACATGGAGAACCTGGTTCAAAAGAGCTGCGTCACACGGCCTCTGAGCGAGGCTGCAGAATGGGTCCTCTGTGCTTTTTGTTTCCACGTTTTGCTAAGTTAATTGAAACGGAGCCGCGCTTGCTCCCATGAGCAACGCACATTCCTCCGGGCTGGAGCGAATGTCTGCCACATGCTCCCGCGTCTGGGACTCATAATGCGCAACACTGGCCCGGTGGTTTAGGAACGGCGCGGCCTTGTCAGACGCAGATTTCTGACACCTACATCACCGGGAAGGGTCCGCTCGAGAGAGGGGAGCGTGTGTCATCCGCCAAGATGAGGGATGGAAATGAACCAAGGGGGAGGAAGAACAGAGAGCAGGATATTAAAGAGCAGGCAGGAAATAAGCGATGTGTTTATTTTTGATGAGGAGGCTCATCTGGACCCGGTCCTGGGCAGAGGCCTTATGTGTGTTGGCTCACGTCGACTCTGCATCATGTCGTCTTACACTTCCTCCCCTGCTTTGACATCACGCGGTGTCGGAGGAGGCCCGGGCCTCCCTCATTCCTCTGCGCTCTTCTGGCGGCCATGTGAACTCCAGCCCCCTGGGCCCGCGCCGCGCTACACATAGACGTGTTATGAAAACACCTCAGGCCCACATTCCACGGCGAGACGCCCCTCTGTGTAACAGTCAATAAAGAGATGTGATGAATGTAAATATTGTGCCAGGTGAGAAGCGTGTTACGGTCTGAGGGGAAGGCCCCCAGAGCCCAGCCTGAAAACGCCCGCGGGGATCACCTGATGTCCGCAGACGCGCTGATCCAGTCACAGCGCTGCGGCGGCTCACGCTCCTCCTGCCTCTCCAGACACATGCGAGGGAGTCAAATGCAGCCCCGGGAAGGTCTGCAAGATGAAGACGGGACGGCCCCAGTGCGTGTGCTCCCCCGACTGCTCTCACATTCCCCGGAAGCACGCTGTGTGCGGCAGCGATGGGAAGTCGTACACGGACGAGTGCACCCTGCTGATGGCGCGCTGCATGGGACACCGGGACCTGGAGGTCATGTACCAGGGAGACTGCAAGAGTAAGCTCTCCACACGGGGGGGTCCGGGGGGGGGTCCGGGAAAAGCCCGCGAACCGTTTCTTCACCGACGCCCCCCCCCCCTCCTCCTCCCCTCCCCCACAGAGTCCTGCTCCAACGTGGTGTGCCCGGGCACCCACACCTGCGTGACCGACCAGACCAACAGCGCCCACTGCGTCATGTGCCGCACGGCGCCCTGCCCCATCCCCATGCTGTCCGAGCAGGCCATCTGCGGCAACGACAACGTCACCTACCCCAGCGCCTGCCACCTGCGCCGGGCCACCTGCTTCCTGGGCCGCTCCATCGGCGTCCGCCACTACGGCCACTGCAACAGTAAGAGCCGGGGGGGGGGGCGAGGGCGAAAACGCGTCACCCGCCTGCGTACGTGTAACCGCCGCGCGTCGCGTCTTTTGCGCAGGCCCTCCGCGGAGATCCCACAGCCAGGAAGGCAGCGAGGAAAACGCCGTCTAGGCGGACGAGCCCGGCGCGGCCCCCGCTTTGGAGAGGAGAGTCGTCCAGCGTCATACCACTAGCACCCCGCGATGACCTCTTTTTATACGACAATCGCTCCTCCTTTCCTTTGTACACGGCGAGAACAGGGCTGACGTGGACAGAGGTGAACATGAGCTCTTTGGGAGATGTGTGCATATTGTAAATAGAATACCACTATTTATTGGAGAAGGTATCAAATTCTATTTATGTGTTGATGTTTTTTTTTTAAATCCTAGCAACATATCCATATATCCTTGGGAAAACTGATGCAGCAAGTGTATTTATTTTGTGTTGTTGGTGTGTGTACAACGGCGGTCACTGGCGGTGGCCCGTTTCAGCCTTTTGTTTTGTTTTTTTCCAGTTTTTACAGTCTCTGTTCCTCACGAACAAACAGTTTTTCCTCCTGAGCTGATGGAAAGTAACTCGATAGCGCTTCGCTTCCTGCCAACGTGGTTACAGTTTGGTGCAAACTCCAAACACTACACCTACAGTGTTCTTTGTCTCCGAGCTTTTCATCTGGAGACGAGGAGCCGCCTCGGCCTTTAAGCAAAACATGTGTACGTCTCCGTTCGCCTCCCACGTGTTTGCGCAGACTTTAATCCAAACCACCCGCTGATCCCCAAAGTCAACGCTCGCGCTGCCTTTGCTGGCTGTCCGTCGCTGGCTGTCCGTCGCTGCGGCCCCAAACACACCCCCTGCATTTGCTTTCTTTCAGAGCTTCTCCAAGTCGTGCTAGCTGATTCTGTTGTTTTGCTCCCATGGTTAGATTTTTTTTTTTTTTTGTTTCCTAAAGTGCCGACAGACAGATTCTATTAACTTCGTCTAATTGAAAAGGAAAATCCAATTTGTCTGGGAAAGGAGCGCCGTGTTTTGCCAACTGAGCACACCTGATCAACCTGGGAAACATTGACGCGGAAGGTCAGGTGACCCCAGCAAGGCTGGCCGGCTCTCTGAAGAGTTCGCCCACTCTCCTGTAAATACCAGTGTCCTTGTACTTACCTGTGTACCTACTGTGAAATCCCACTGATGCGTTATTTTTGTATTTTTGTACTGGCATTTCAGAACAACATAAAGTTCAATAACTGTCACGCTTTGGTCGTCTTTGTCTTTGTCCCAGCGAGATGCGCCTCGCTCCCCTCAGCAGACTCTCTGCGTGCCATTCAACCACATTTAATAACAACACATGCGCCCTTCTGCAACCGTGAGGCTGCGTGTGATATATGTTTGTTTAAATAGAGTTGTAGGCTTAATCACGGGCAGTCTCAACAAAATGAGATCACGCTCGTGCCCCCGCGGGGAGTTGGACCGCCTCTCTCTCACGCTGTGTTTTTACAGCGCCGGGGTCCCGGCTGGAGCAGCCAGCCGGGCTGCGTGCGGCGGTTACAGCCCTCCTCCTGTGCGTGCGGCGGCTAAGTCGGCGCTCTGACGGGCCTCGTGCAAGAAGCCGCGGACAATCAAACCCAGGCCCGGGTGGTTTTCGCCTCCTCGGGGAGCTCCTTCTGCTCCGCATTAGGCGGGAGGCATCGGGGGGCTGGAGGGTGCTGAAGTCTGGTCCTGACTCACTCTTGTGTGTCAAAACCCTCCTTTGTTTTTGTGCATTTGTGTATCCCGCCCGCTACCACGCACCAGCATCTGGTTTGACTTTAGGGAGATGTTTACACCCCCATCCAAGTACCCTTTTATTACACAGGCTAAGGGATAAAATGGTGTGTTGGCCTGAACAAAGTGCCACAAGGGATTGTTTCAGCACCAACACATAAAATGGGCTAAATGTTACCTTTTAAATAAAGTTACCTGTGACTTGTTCATGAGCACAGGAGACATTCACATCCCTCACACTACCTCTGTGGCTCCTAATACATCAAACATTCCTGGATGCTTGGAAACCTCTGGAAACTCCAACAGAGTAAATTATTCCTGTTCCTCTGTCAGCGCCAGTGTTTTGAAATCCTCCCGGGACAGAGTAAACCTAAAAAACCGCTGTTCTCACCCCAGCGTTCACCACAGAGTAGGTGCAGGTACGCTGAAACGGTGTCTGGTTCTTAGGTTATGAAGTGAGGAGAGCACCATCAGGAAGAGTGACCGTGGGGGGAAACATTCTGCCTGGAGGCCAGTGGGCTGACAAACACAGATGCATTGCCACGGCAGTAATAAGAAGAGGAGGAGAGAGGAGGAATATGCAGAAGATGTCACCTTGGTACGAGTCACTGGCAGAGGAGCGCAAAGATAGAAAGTCAAGCTCGGTGCATCGTCTCTGAGGCTGCAGCATTACAAGCTTACGGCAGCGCAACCGCCTGTAGATCCTAACATCCCAACTACGCCCTTAAACCAGAGCAGAAGGTGCATGTTGCCCAAACGGAGACCGGTAGGTGATTCAGCAGGACAGAAGTTCAAAGGATCTACCTCCTATTTTTAAACTCAATGGCAAATATTTTCCCAATAAAAAGCAGGAATTTCACTTCTGCTCTGATTTTGATGGATAAGAAGTACCGCACAGTCAGCATGGGGGAAACACGGCGTGCTTTCTGCTTTTTCAGGTCAAAACATGTTCAGCAGTGCTCTGGGTGATTTATGGTTGTCTCAGAGTGGCCTGATAATACGGAGATACAGTGATCCAGAAAAATCAGGACTGTTTTTGCTGTTTCTTCCCCAGACAGAAGGTCTGTGGTCTGAATTTGGTATTATTAGTTCAGCAACAGCAGACATTCAGATGTGTTTCGTGTTAAACAGTGTTTAACTCATTGTTAAAGCTAGAGGATTTAATCAAATCTAACACAAATATGTTTTATTTTGTTGTCAAATAATGCACAAAACACAACACACAAAAAATATGAATCTCAGAATCGTCCCAGTGATTCTATCCCTCCTATGTGACATCTAACTAGGTTTGTTTGGACAGCAGAGACTGGGGTTTGTTTTGCCACGATATTGCCTGAGGAGGGACACAGTTTGGATGTTCACTACTCCAACTTTTGAACTGAGAGTCTCCGTGACTAACTGCAGGCGACATTCAGAATGTATCAATAACATGTCCAGAGTGAGATAATAACAGTAAACCATCTCAACTAACAGTACGTCAAGGTCCAACATCCCAGTGCAGCGCTGACGTCAGACAGATGACAGCCGTGTCTGATTGTCCACTATTTTCCAGTAAAATACACAATAATGAATAATATTTGCCAACACGCCGAGCTGATGGAAACAAGACAAAACAGATTCCCATTTGGGGAATGTTGCCATTAAGGCGATATAAACAGTGCGATGCCTCCTTCGGGAAGGGCCTGTAAGACATTAGATGGCGGCCCCTCGGACGGATGTGATGTGGCTTCACACCAGCAGTGGTAATGACATAACTACAGCCGACCAGTGTTTCGCAGCTATGAAAATTACAGCCAACACGAGACCTCAGAAACTGTCTGCAGTGTACCTGGTCCTCATTTCTTCATTTTGTGGTCTGTGGTCCGACCAGGAGTAGGAATGTGTGTGTGTGTGTGTGTGTGTGTGTGTGTGCACGCGTGTGTGTGTGTCCTTGTAGTTGTTACATATTGAGGAGTCAAATACTGGGGGTTAGGACGTGGTTTTAAGGTTGAGGTTAGAATTGGGTTTTGGTTAGGGGCTGGAGGTTAGTTGGGGTGGGTAGAGTTATGGTAGGGTCCCGGGTAATGTATTATGTCTATGGAAGTCCCCACAAAGAAAGGAATATGAGGGTGTGTGTATGTGTGTGTGTGTGTGTGTGTGTGTGTGTGTGTGTGTGTGTGTGTGTGTGTGTGTGTGCGCGCGTGCGTCCAGTTCACCTGCTGTTCTGGGAGCGGTCTCACGTCAGACATCAGAACCTCTTGCCAAGCCATTTATATCACAGCGATTGCATGATTGACCCTTGACCCCGCGCTCGTATTTCAGGAACATGTAATCGACCGACGCCGATCCGTCATCTTCCTTCTCCGTCCGCATGGTATCATTTCCAAAAACAATGCCTGCTTCTTCCAGTAAGCTATCAGCCAATTTAGACCTGAAATGCTGTTGTGAGGAGACGAGGCGCTGCGGAGTGTTTTGGAGACCACCCACCGTCTGGATCACGCCACTGGATTGTAAACAGCTGAGCTCCACAGCTGAAACTAATGGATCTCAGATTCGTCACTCCATCATGTTAAATCCAGCTCAGCTATAACTTCCCAGGCTTGTTTTTATTTAACACAGTAAGTCTGTCGCTTATGATTGATACTCATCTGAGGACAAATTAGCACCACGCTGACAGGAGTGCCCGCGCCGCAATTCATGTTTTGTCGTCTTCTTGGAATTGTCCTATCTGATCGAGCTGATCCACGTTTTAATGTTTTAGACACTGCGTCAATCTCTTGTGGTGGATTAATACAGAAATGATTAGAGACGCTGATGACAACTGATGGAGACTAGAGAAGCACTTCAGGGACAGCGGGACAGGGGACATGACGCCCGGCCTACGGCAGCAGCAGCTATCTGTCTGACGCTCTGGATGGAAACATCTCTCGTGGGTGGTGATGTCATTTGCTATAAACGAGCGTGTTGAGCAAGAAGTGAAATTCTAGGCAGGTCTAACATGGTCGTGTCGGAAATGATTTGCAGAACATCAACAACAGATTTGGCAGGAAGTTGTGCAAATGCTAATTGTCCCAATTATTCTTCTGGAGAATTGGTTGACTTCCTCGCGGTGACCTCTGAGATGGCTCCTTTTCTCGCTCGGTGGGTGGTCTGGCCCATATGCGTGGTCTGACAGGACACCGAGGAGGCCAGAAGACGTAAGGTTTGAAAAAGACTTAAACGAATAAAGCCCTCGGTCTTGTGGCGAACATCGCATACGTTCATAGACGTTTGTCTCGTCTTGATAGACGCCTGAAGCCATGACCCAGTTTACTATCTTAGCTCAGCCGTTCAGGCTATGGCCACACCAACTTTCAGTTTCCTTTTTTTTTTAAACTTTCAGTTTCTCCTGTTTGTTTGAGCTGTTTTATTTACCTTACTATCGCTCTCTGATCCTGCTGCTAGCATCGCTATTCTCCAATCTTTACCAGTTCAACAGCAGGCAAACTCATTTACGACGATGATGATGAATTAAACATTAGAGTACACAGCGTCCATGACACTGAACACTTTGGCACAGCCTTGTATCACTTTACGGCCAAGAGAGTAACATTTGCATGACAAACTGACTGGCTGACTGTTTTACACAACGCTTGAACGTTTTAGCTGTCCACTTGGTTTGCAGTTGTCTTTTTCTTGAGACCCAGCAGGAGTTATAATTTATACTGGCTGTCTACGGAACTGCCCCATCTATAGTGTCCTTAAGAGGCCAGCTCGGGCCTGACGCGTGCACCACGTGAACTTGCTTCTTCTCCCATCCTGGCACTGACGAGGCTGGTGGATTAGCTCTGGTTTGCATTGCTGCTGAAATATCAAACCGCATATTTGGAGGGAAAAAAAAAACAACCAAAACAGAAACAGAAAGCATCGTGTTATAATTGAGCTGCCCTTGTTTCCCAAACTTGACACAAATTGGGTCCAATTTTGCAATTTGAGGTTTGAACGTTTTCCAGGCCAAGGCCACAGTTCCCTTCAGCTTTGCAGGTGGCGCTCGCACAGAAAAGACCAAAATGTATTTTTTTTAAATCCTTTTTTTAAGAGCCTTGGCTCAGATTTCTGCATTCATCATTTAATTTGCCACCGCACATTCGAGGTCCCAATGTGGAGTCAGGGAAACTGATAGTGGGAACTATTTCATCTGACCACACACACACACACACACACCATCTTCATCATCAGCTCCACGAAATCCTGTAAACAGAATCCTCACTTTTCACAGGAATAAAACCTCCACTCTCTCCAGCGTTTGCCCCAGTGGGCTTTGGTTAGAGCGCCAGGAATTTCAGATATTTAACACACTCTTAAAACTCTCTAAGAACACATCCATAGTCGCCTGCATACAATTACAAAGTAGAATTCCAGACATGATTTCCAGAAACTCTTTTCTAAAGATTTCTAATTTGTACTCATCTGGCTGTTGAATTGTAGCTGATAATATTTTTTCTTCCGCAGTTCATGGAACTAAGTCATCTACCTACTTAAAATCACTGGGGGAAAAAAGCTACTTTGGAATGGAAATAGAAAAAGTCTAATTTTGGATAAATCTGATGAAGGAGTAAAACAGAAAGTGGTTTTGTTCGGACCAACATGGGCAACTAATTATCACAGTAATTGTCCTCATGTGTTCCTCGAGCAACGTCTGTGTTTTCAGAGCCGAGTGTGTGATGTAATCCCAAATACTTGTGTAGCAATGAAGTGCGCAGGGAAAACAACCCCCACCGTGATGAGATACGTGCAACAGCACACGCCATGCATGTTGACGACCTTCACATTTCTTTTTTCACGGTGGGGGGCTCTGTTGACCGTCGGGGTTTCCTTGCTGCTCCTCTGTGCATCTTGTGCCGCGTGCAGGTCCCTGGGTCATGTGACATGTGGCCTCAGACAGAACGTGTCTGGAGGGAGAAAGAGTCTTCGATGGGTGGGACTGAAAGCAAGTGACGCGTGACTAAGAGGCCCAGGAAGTTCCAGCAGGCGGCTGTTATAGCTGTGTGTAACTGTGTGTGTGTGTGCTCACATTTACTAGATACTGAGTACCAGACTCCTCATTCCACTAGTAGAGTCGGGCTGTGTTTGCGAAGTGGGGCCATTTTGCTGGGCCCCACAACGTTGAGGGTTAAGATGTGGTTTTAAGGTTGAGCTGAGACGTGGGTTTGGGTTTGGGTCAGGGTTAGGGAGTTAGCTGGGATGCTTAGGGTTAGGAGCTGGGTCATCTATTATGTCTGGAGATAGAAGCATGTGCTTGTTTGTGTGCGCTTCGCGGCCCAGAGGGACTGTGTGAGTCCCTGCTGGAGTGTCTGGAAATGCTGTGTGGAATGACATAAGCGCTCGTATCTGTCTGCCGCAGAAGAAACTGTCTTGGTCGCTATCATCTCTTCACATATATAGTACTTTGCATGCCGTGTCTGGCAGAGCTGTTTTCACTGCTCACATGACCTGTCTCTGACCCAAAGTCACACAGTCACCCAGATTGCATTGCTGCAATGAGCATTCGACTGCGATGGCGGTGACGCACTGGGGAGCAGAGAGACAATAGCTTACCTCAGCCGGGCAGACATAGCAAACCTCGGCGCTATCAGACGCTCTCTAATCTCAGCCCATGGGACAGCAGTGTCTTTCCTGCTCCCACATGGCTGATCGGACACAACGCTGACCTAGAGACAGGATGCAAGCTCCGGTTATTACACTGCCATGTCAACAAACTTTGCATTGGAGCAGGTGGTGGGGAGGAAAGGCCGGCATGTTTTTAAGAGCTTTTTATAAAAAACCTTGGTGATGTGCCTGATGCCATTGAGCTTTATCGTCTTCTGGTTCCCGTGGTTTTAAAGCCTGCAGACGTGGCTAAATGTACAAAGTTGCCGTTGAAGTTTGCAGAAACGTGATTGGATATTTTGCTGATTAGCGAGCTTCAGCTACTGTGTTTCAGCATTCGACTTTGCAGTCACAGGGACAGCCGGGCCAAAACAAAGTGTCAAAGGTGTAAGGTATGCAAATGAATTTGAAAGTAACATCAGCCACATTTTAGCTCCGAGAAGCTGTGGGCCACATCCATAGCCATTCTTCTCAGGCTGTAAAAAAGGAGCATTTGTAAATAAAAAATCAGGCCAGATGGTTGAAGAGTTGTGATTGGCTGACAGTCAGTCAGATGAGAACTCCTACTTGCATGTGCTGCCAAGCACAAGAGGCACGCCAGACTTGTTTGACACATCTATATCCATCAATCTGCATCTGACAAGATACCAGTATTAGTGAATATTGTTATATAAATCTTCAGAATCCAAATAAAGATCTGGAAATAAAATAAAACCCATCATTTTGTATTTTCTTATATAACTTTTTCTTCTCTGAGACCTGCAGTGCTATCTCAGCGTGGCCAGATATCATAAAAACAGACAATGTCTTTCCCATAAGCAAGATATTTCATGGTTTATGTCTCGGATCTGAAAACTTGATTAATGCTGTCAAATACCCGAGGACAAAAACAGATGCTGCATATCTTTGAAACTTTTGAAATATGCCTGGTGGACTCAGGAGATTGCGATGAACGCAGTGTCAAAATAAATCCACTTCACTGCCAGATTGGAAAGAAAAATACATCTCTGGTTTTCATGTGAACAGGGAGAGCAGGGGGCTCTCACCCTGCAGGGGTGAGACTTGGGTTCAGCGGAGACACTGCGCGGCGATACATGAGACAGGCTTGTGTGTGAGATTGTATTAACAAAATATAGCTCTTCATTTGTTCTAAGATTATAGGATAAACCGTATAACTTGAGCGAAGATCTCATAAACGCCAAAGAAAACAGGGGTGTACTGTATCTCTGCTCTTGCTGGCTCCAATGTAAACAGGCCGCACCAACAGTTTTCAACACTTGATTACACAAAAGCACCACCATGTGGCTACAACTGATAAGACCAGGACTTCTGATACATTAAAAAATCACTTGGAAAAAAATGAGAAAAAACATTTCGTTTATTTATTTAGTTATTTATTTATTTATCTATTTATTGGCTGCGTAAAAAATATGTTAAAAATTAATTTGATTAAATTGTGCGTCCCGTTAATTACAATTGGATTATGCAAAATAACAATGGATAATAATAATCTTAATGACTGTGGCATTATCATGAGAGGTCCCCGTCAGTTTTGAGGGTAACCTTGTAAATGAAACTCGACTGTGAGTGACGTTTGTGCACACTTGTGAATTCGAGCTTCGCGTTTGTCACCTGCTCGGGCCCGGCGTCCGCGCTGATGAATATTGAGCCGCGCGGGGCGCCGTGGTTCTCGCCCCTCGCTACCTCGGCTGAAGATGGCTGAAGCTCCTCCATGGCCCAGCCGCTTCTTCTGCCACCGCTGCTCGGCGGAGATCAGCCCGAGGCTCCCCGTGAGTAATATCACCAGAAAGCACGCTCGGGGGACGTGGACGACGAAAAAACGCCACATTGGCGCTGTTACGCCGCTGGGAGAGCTGTAATGCGGGCGCTAACGGATAGCGCGCTAGCGACACCGGCTAACCGTGGCTTCTCATGCTCGCGTTAGATCGCCTTTAAACCTTGTTTTTTTCCCGTCGACGTGGGGATATAAACTGTTTTCTGGTTAGGCGCGGCGTGCCGTTGCTCTCTGTTACATTTCACAGTCACGGATTTGGCCGGGGGAGGGCGTCGGGTTTGAAAGATTGTGAGTTCCCGGAGCTCAGGAGCTAGCCGCGGCGTTAATTGTCGCCCCCCCTCCAATTTAATCGCGCAATTCTTGGGCTGGTTTGAATAATAAAACCGTGAACACAAGGATCGGCGTGCCGCATTGTGTGTGCGTGAATGCCCGTGTGTTGACAATGCCCCTGCGCGCTTTTCTTCTCTGAGCCATTCAGCGCATCCCTCCCGGGCTGGAATCATCTGTCACCGGCCCGGACGCGTGTCAAAGAGTCTCTGCTGGCTTCTGGGGGCTGCCAGCAAGCGGTTCAACGCGGTGTCGAATTCTTTGTGGCGTTCGCTGTTGTTAAACGTGTGTGTGTGTGTGTGTGTGTGTGGGTGCGTCCGTGCAGGTGATTCAGAGGCGTCAGACTGGTGGTCTGTCGGGGTCAGCTCCATGTGCCATGTCTGAGGACAAACACCTGTCTCACTCTGCGTTTAACTGTTCTCATGCATGTTTCGTGTCATGATTGTATTAAATGTCATGATGAAACCTGGCAGACAGGCTGGAAGAAGACGTTTCTCACTTGGGCTGTGTTGCAGTTTATCCTCCAGTTTTTTTTATCTTCACACTCCCCAATGTTAAAAATCTTTAAGCTGTTTGAATATTTCTTTATTTTTTTGTTCGCAGGAGTACACGTGTCCAAGATGTGATTCTGGGTTTATTGAGGAACTGTTGGAAGAGAGAAGGTGTGTCTTATTACCATACAGTTTGCTGTCTTTCTGACATTCTTTACTTTTTTGGGTGATAAATTTAAATTTGAAAGAACGCTGACTTTATCTATTCCCCATATGACACAAACAGCAAGAGGGGGCATACAGTCAAAAGAAACAAACTTGAAATGACAATAAATCTGATTTGATTTAACATTAAAAAAAAGACCCAGTTGCAAAGTAACCGGGTCAACTGTTTGTTTGTTTTTTAGTACTGACAATGGCTCCATGCCGACCATCTCCAGTGGACCCCAGAACCAGCAGCCATTTGAGGTATCTTCAACGCAACACTGTTTCACAAAAATGCAAGAAATGTCTAAAATCATTTTCCATTATCATTTTGGTGATTTAAGTTTACTTTTTTAAAAGTTTTTTTATTGCAATTTTCTGCTAAAATGAAAAATCAAACATTATTTAATCAATCCGGATGCAATACTCCATAATAACAAATTTTAAAAGTATTTTAGGATTTTCTACATGTTTGTTAATAAAGATGGTCTAAAATGTTTCATTATTGTTGGTATTTAAAGTCATGTTCAGTCAACAGAAATGTTTACTTTTGTGAAAAGTTTGTGAGGAGTTCTAAAATTCTGTTTTCTCTTGTCATTGTCATTCCTTAGTGTTCACCGTGGCTTAATGAAAGAATGTTTTCTTTTAATTTCTTTTTTAATGTCGCAGTAGGGCCACAACTTAAGGAATGAGTCTGTTTGTTTTGGACAGCTTTTGGTTGTTTTTTTAGTTAAACATGACTAGATATGGGCAGAAACGTAATATTTTTTCTCTCTCAGAATGCAGAGCCACAATTATTTCCATTCCCTTCTGGGTTTGGTCAGTTTGCCCTGGGTGTCTTTGATGACCGCTTTGACTTTGGAGCCGGTCTGGGAACAGAAGACAACCGGGATGCCGAGAACAGGCGGGACAGAGAAAACGCTTCGCAGCAACGGCAACCGAGAGGTCACCATGGCTCCCGACGACAAGCAGGGCGGCATGAGGGAGTTCCCACTTTAGAGGGGTACATCTTTTGTCTTGGTACACACTTTGACCTCCATCTACTGCATCTGAATCACAGTTTTATTTCTGTTTGTTAGAATTATTCAACAACTAGTGAATGGAATAATTGCACCAACTGCAATGCCCAACATTGGTGTTGGATCCTGGTAAGTCATGGAAAAGGAGCAAAATGTGAATATAATTATGAGGCTTCTCCCTCAGTGATTGAATTTTAAATACTTTTTAGGGGCGTTCTTCACTCAAATCCTATGGATTATGCCTGGGGTGCTAACGGTCTAGATGCCATTATAACTCAGGTATTTCTCAGAAACCGCTCGGATGACATAAAGAGGTTGTTGTGTGTGTGTCTTATCACATTTTTTTCATCACATCATTAGTTGTTAAACCAGTTTGAGAACACTGGGCCACCACCTGCAGATGGGGATAAAATCAAAAGTCTTCCAACTGTACAAATTACAGAAGAACACGTTGGTAAGTTCACCTATCACCGCCCCAATGGTAGTAATTGAATATATTATTTATAGAGTATTTATAATATATGTATTGCGATTTTCTTCTCAACACATGCGTCTCAGTAATGTACCAGCAGAGTAATTACCATAGCAACAGGCTCTAATTCAGCTGGCAAATACCACATTTGTCAGATTAGTTTTGCGTTACAAACACACTTGGTCCTCGTGGCCTGCTGCTTCTGTAACGATTACTGTCCTTGCACACACACTCTGGATTCGTCTGATTGTGCAAATGTGAAGAAAGTCGTGTTCAAAGGCATCGCACTTGACCCTCTAACATGCTGCTGACCTGACTGAGACGTGCAGAGCTGTTATGGGACTCTGTGTTCCTCAATAACAGCTCATGTGCCAGATGGATCATAATTAAGAAACTTACCATCTTTCAGCTTCAGGCCTGGAATGTCCAGTGTGTAAAGAAGATTACAGCGTTGGGGAAAGCGTGAGGCAGCTACCGTGCAATCACATGTTCCACAATAATTGCATAGTCCCCTGGCTGCAACAGGTAGGAGAAACCAGCTCTTTAATGGACCGTGTTTCATCAGTCACTGTTTTACAGTTTTAAACGTGCTGCTCTCTTTCAACAGCATGACACGTGTCCAGTGTGCAGGAAAAGTTTAAGTGGACAGAACACAGCAACAAACCCTCCAGAACTATCAGGGATGAACTTTACCTCTTCCTCCTCCTCCTCTTCATCTACACCTCAGTCGTCAAGTTCAACCAGCAATGAGAACTCTACTGATAATTCCTAAAGACTGCGATCGCTCGGCTGTTTATAGCTGTTAACCGGTCCGTCGTGAGTGGCCAGCTTCGGCCTTTACCTGCCTCAGGGTAAAGACCCGAGCACACGAGAACGATTCAGCTATGAGTGGTACATGATGTCCATGTGTTTCTGCCCATCCCGTTCCCACCTTCATCAGGAATTTAGACGGAGGAAAGGCTGGAGGCTGGGAGTGCAGCTTCTAACTGGGAGGATGTGGAAATCATGTAAACCTAAAGAGGTCCAGTCTGCCTGAATCAACATCTACAGGGAGGGAGGAGAATCCAAAAGTAGAAGACTGGGACACCAGGACAGCCGTGGCTGTCCTTAATATAATATAGACTGGGATTGAAATTGATCCACTTTTGCCACTGGAGCAAATATGTACTTTTTTAATCAACATTCTCTCATGGATAGAATGAATTAAAGTGCGCTGTTGTGCACTGATTGAGTGTGCACTCGAGTTTCTTCATGGTTTGGGTAGATAATGTGATTATCTCTGAGTTAACAGTTCAAAGACTGTTTTCCAACGAGCAGGGGGACATCGTTGCATTTAAAATGATGCATCAAATCACAGTAATGTTGAGCTGTTTAAATAATGTGGATAATCATCACTTAATTCAAGACTGAAACAATTGGAACATTTTATCTGAACATATAACAATGTGGTTTTTCACATTAAAGTCTTAGGAAGTAAAGTGCTTGTGTATTTTAACTTAAAGGTGAATAAAATGTTTTTAAAGATGCCAGATCTTTCTTTTTTCAGGATGATTGTGTTAAGAAAATATGAAAATAAAGATCCTGAAGTGCTGCCACTCAGATGTCACCTAAAGTATTCGGGTTTATTGCGGCCTGTTGGGAATATCCAAACGCATGACATTTCTGAGGGGAAATAAGTTAATTGCACAAATGTGTCCTAAAAACAAGTAGTGTAATTAAAACTTAGGAAACACTGGTTGTGAACTCTGTATTCTGTTTTCCAGTCGGAGGAATTTCTCCCCACAATGATATCTTGAAGGCTCAGGAACAGAACAATAACCTCATGGTGTTGGACTGCGGAAGTAATTTCAATGCATAATGTGGTTTTTTTGAATTTCTTTGTACTTTTAAAGTGTGGGTTGAGGTGTAGATAGCCAAATGAATTCACATTACACTTTTCAACAAGGTACTTGACCATAGTTATGATCAGTAAGCCAATAAAGTGTGTTTCCTTTTATTATTCTGTGACATGGGGCTATTTCCTCTACATTGTACCGCTCTCCTTTGAAGTTTTAGCTGAGAGCCTTTTAACCTGAGGTGATTGTTTAAGGGGAACAGAACAATTGTTCACTGAATCCTGATTAAGGAGTTTTTCTCTACTATGTAAGATTACTGATTTGTATGCAGTCTTGTGTGGTTAATGTCTATGCATTTTTACAGTGGAATTTAGTTAAAGACATTGTGAAGCTTAGTACAAATATAAAGGCTTATGGTAGCCTATTGTTTGTCTTTTTTAAACTGTGCTGTCTTAGTTATTCCATGTTGAAGACATAAAACCATAAAAGATGCTGGAAACAACTGAACAAATACATCGTGAGTTACAGGAGATACACGTCTCTGTTGTTTTATAATTATTTCATATTGTTAATATTTTTATGCAGATTATTACTAACAGTCTCTTTCAACAACACACCTCATGGGAAAAGTTGTTTTAGAGCAGATAGTAGTGTATCTGCACTAAATCCATCTGCCTGGTTATATATATATATAAAAAACTTGACTCCTGGATTTAATTAAGCAGTAGGGGTTGCTGCAGTTGGTCGGATTTAGATTCAGTATCAGTATGTGCACAACGAAGGAGGTCAACCTGAATAGACTGAATGATCAGGTTATTCCATCAATGCATTTTTTTTTCTTCCATGATGGCATGGGCATGTTTCAAGATGACAATGCCAGGATTCGCTCAAATTGTGAAAGAGTGATTCAGGGAGCATGAGACATCCATGTTCACACATGGCGTCCAGACTTTCGCCCCCACTGAGAGTCTTTGGGATGTGCTGGGGAAGGTCAGACCCTACCGCCATCCGTGCAAGATTCATGCAACGCTGGATGGAAACAAATGATATTGCAGAAGCTTGTCGTAATCAAACACTTCTCGCCCCATGTTAATGAAGGAGCGAGTCTTAGAGTACACATGGGTTTACAGTAACGCAGCGGGGGAGGAGGTCACGTATGGGGGAGGGGGGTGGCCACGCCCTCCCGCTTACGTCACGCCTACGTGCGGTCCAGGGCAGCTAGAGGACGAAGAGGAGCAGTTCCGCCCCGAGACAGAGCCGGGAGAAGGCGCCGACGTACCGGGGGAGAGAGCCGCCGACACGCCCGCACGCCACTCCAGCCCCGTCCTACGACGTCGTCCGAGCGAAACCGAGAGCCATGAAGTTCCTTTGGGCCGCCTGCGCCCTCGTTTTGGGCTGCTGGAGAGCCAGCGCGTCCACAGGTAAGACCGTCCGGTCAGCCATGTTGGGAGCGGGAGACTTTGCTCTCCTCACGGGCGTCACAACACCCGGGCCCCGGCCTCCCCTCGCCCCGGCCCCGGCCCCCGTTCGCCCCTCCAACCGAGCGTTTCTGTGTTCTCACGTCGAATGTCACCGTCGCGGGTACCTTATTTTAACCCCCCCCCCTCGACCGTAATGCGGGCTATGTTGTTGTTGTTGCCGCCGGCCGGAGGAGGACCGTCCCGGACGGTCCTGGGCCCCCGGCTGGGGCCCCGGATGGGGCTGGGGCCCTGGATGGGGATGTGGGAAGGGGTGGGGGTCGTTGTTTTCCTTCGCCTTTCTCTCTTTAATGGGACACATATGGCCTTGACGTGACGTCGGCTGGAACCGACGGCAGATCGCTCGGGTCGGGGCCAAAGATCGAGCCTTTTCGGGTCGAGTGGTTCTGGTCCCTCACGAAAATTCCTGCCGTCGATTGACCCTTGTTAATCCACCAACCCAAATTCCAGCGCAGGTTCTGGGAGCCTTAATGGGGTTCTTGTGTAACCGTGACGACATAAACGTCATCGACGTTCCGGTTTTCCAGCAACAGTCGACTCAACGGGTCGATCACAGTAGATCCCTCTTTTTTTAGGGCTGTTCAGTCTGAATTCTTAGCTTTCTCCACACTCTAATCTCCTTTGTAATCTACTGGAAACATGCTTGTATGTTTTCCATCAGACCCCTGGGGCGACCTGGTTCAGCCGCGGATCCATCTAAAGTCTTCTGACCCCTGTCCTTCACCTGTTGTCAATATTTTGTCCTTTGTGTCTCTGCCTTGTTTGCTGTGGAGGAGACCTTAGTGTTGGTGGAGGGTTAACCAGCCAGGCCCCCCACCCCCTGGGGTGACGACAGTATCGTTTACACCACAAAGAGCACCGTATCAACAACCCTCAATTAGGATGGATTTGGTTTCAGATAGATGAAGGAGTCATGCTAGACACCGACCTGTTGGTCACCTTCATGAATATGTATCTGTAATATATCATTTGGAAGATAAGACTTCCCCAGATCTCCAGCAGCGTCTAAAGATAAATTGCACACATGCAACGCTGCTTTTAGGAAACAGGAAAACGCTGTTTGCATTACAATAGACATAAGATTGTATCAACAACCCACAGTTCTATGTAGTTGATATTAAAGATGTATTACAGTTAAATAAGTCTCTATTATTTAATGTTGAGAGGGTGTAGCATGTGTGAAAATGGCTAAAAATTGGTTAAATTAATAGCTAAAATGGCATCTTCAAAGTTTCATTGTTTCCATGCTTTTATCAGACTATTGAAAAGCACCTTTTGTTTCCCTCAGTTTTGAATATACTGTTTGCTGTCTGCAAGTGTTGAAATTGGCCATTGTTATATTTTTATAGACTGTGTATATTTCACTTGAGCTGTGAAGATTCAAAGAAAGTCAAATTTCAATCACAGATAAAGCATGTTTCTGTACAGTTAGAGGTTTGTTTGATTTAGGTTATTTTTATTCTTAGGAAATCATACAAACCCAGTGATTCTTTTTGGGGTTAGACATGTCAAGGCTTTTGTTCAGATAAAGTGGTGGTGTTAAACAAACTGGATGACCTCTGATATTTGTTCTTTGGAGTTAGTTGCAGGGTCACAGGGCACTGGGACACAGCAGACACAAAATCTGTTCTCGGTAAAGTTGACTCGGCCTTACAGGGTGGATTCTGATGGAACCTGGCTTATTGTGCCCAAACATTTTCTGCACTTCCTTGGCCTCGTACCCATTACTGTCATTCCATCATCATCTGCTTTTGTTTTCATATTTTTCTTCATTTAATATTTGTTCTAAATTATGTCTGTGATCTGTGGTTTATTATTTTTCATGTTTGCATTAATTAACTGCTTCTTTTTCTTTCTTTTTCTCCATTTGCTTGTCTTTCTCCCGTCGTTGCATTTTGTCGCCCATGAATCATCCGTCTTACTTCAACTTGCATTGTCCCCCTCCCTGTTTGCTGGGACAACGGTAACCTGTCCCCAGCGGGGTTCATTAAGTGTCCCCTCTCTCGGATGAAGCTCACCGGTGACAGCGCAGAGCTGCACTGTGAGGTCATAGGAACCCCCATACCTGAGGTGCAGTGGTGGTTTGTGGAGGGGGAAGAGCCCAATGAAACCTTCACCCAGCTGTTTGATGGGGCGCGAGACCAGCGTGTGCAGATCAATGCCACTTATATAGCTCACGCCACTAGCACCCTTCACATCACTAGCCTCACCCTCAATGACTCCGGCATGTACGAGTGCCGTGCTTCCAACGACCCTGACCGCAACGAGCTGAAGAAGACGCCCAAAATCAAGTGGATTCGCTCGCAAGCAAACATTGTTGTGATGGAAAGTGAGTGGTAGATGAAGCGTGAGGACGAGTGGCTCGGCTCTTTGCTCCTCGTTAGCCAAGTCCTGGATGTCCAGCTCCTGTTCATCTCCCCAGTCCATCCTCTTTCCCCCAGTATACACGCTCCCTCTCCTCAGAAGCTCCAAGGTTGTCCTGTGATAGAACTCCAACCGTATCTCTTTCATCTGATGCCTTGTCCCCATTTCAAGACTTGAGGACCAAATTAACGATCTGATCTAGTAAAGCTTCAGGAGTAATACTGGCCATAAGGTTAGAAATGTGCAAATGGCTCAATTTCTGGGTATCTAAATTGATGGACAAAAGGGGTGTCAGATTACAGCATTAATGCTTCTGTAGAAATGTAAATGACTAGCACTCTTGGCTTAAAGAAATTCCCACTCAACAGTGCATGGTGACATAGAGGATCCCCACCTCTTAAATCATGCAGATTACCACAAATGACAGCATTCAAAAGACCAGCACAGTACATGTAACTCTGGGATTCTCACCAGTTAATTTAGAACTGAAGAAGCCCCTGGGATAAGAGGCGAAATGGCTTTAAAAGTCTAAAGGAAGTGCAGTTGAAATTCCTTAAACCAAGAGTTCTCTTCAGCCTGAGAACATTCATCGACATTTAAATGTCTACATTTCCTTATTTTATACTAACATTGACATCACCCCCTTTTCTTGCACTGATTACAGTTACTGTGGCAGAGAAATGAACAGAAGATGGCAACAAATTCTTAAATTAGATTCTCAGCCATGGGGTATTTTTCTGCCTTGTGGTCCAGTATTAGTCACTCTGAGATTTGGTCTCCATTGAAGTGAAATAAATCCAACAAACCAGCCAGTTACAAGCTCCCGTTGTTGCTTCTTCTGCATGTATTTCTGATTTGATTCCCTGTGACCTTGTAATAGACCATACTGTAGATTTCCAGTACAGATTCCCTGTCCTCCCTCCTTCCTGTTTTGGTGAGAGAGATCTTCCACCTGTCCTGATGTTTATTCAGATCTCGTTTTGTGTGAAAGTTTTTTTTATTTGGTTTTCCTTCAAAAACTTGGTAAGTTGAAGGAAAATGCAAAATGATGAATATCGCTTCACACTCAGCAGTTGTCGCATTTAAAAACGGCCTCATTCGTCTCTCATGATTTTGCATATACGATAGATAACAACAGATCTGCACCGTCAGATCGTTTCCTCCACGTTGAGTGACCACTGTTGAGTGTTAACTATAAGAATAAGAGTCAGGCCCATCCACCTTGGTGTCTCTCTTATCATGATCAGTGGTTTACATTTCCCTCTCTGTCTATTTGAAGCCCCAAACATCAGTACTGATCCGCCTGTGGTCACCAACCAGACCTCTGCCATCCTCACCTGCAACCTGACAGATTCCAACCTTCCCATCAAGGGCTCTCGCTGGCTCTTCAACGGGAAACCCGTGGAGAACTCCGAGTCTAGCAGCAGCGATGCGTCCACTAGCCTCCGGTGAGTAACAACAGAAGCATGTGGATGTATAATCCAGTTGTTTGTACTGAAACTGGCCCCACTGCTTCCTGACCAACTTGACAGCTTAAATTGAAGCCTTTGCTTTCCTTCACTGCAAGCATCCAGGCTTCTTGTCTTGAGGACCGGAGAGATGGACCAGCAGCTTTGCTGGTATTGTTGGCAGCAGGACTAAATGCCACTGGCACTGTGCTCACTTAACCTGACCTCGATTCTCTCCATTAGAGAGAGCAGGCAGGGCTGTATGGAGCAGCAGCACAGAACAAAAGAGGGATTGTGATTATCAAGGATGGGCACACAGCTTTGTTTCCCCCCCAGGCTCCTGAGCAGGAACGGGATTCTATTCTGAGTTTTCTACTCGGCTAAGTGGAAAACTCATGCATGTCATTAACGTGGCTTTGGTTGGGCTGTGAGGCATCACAGAGAAAACGTAGCTGGAGTGTTGCTCAAACGCTCTTAAATCTTCCATCTGTGTTGTTTGCAGCTTGGAGAAGATCACCTACAGCTCCAGCGGAAAGTACGAGTGTGTTTTCTTGACCGACCCAGAGGTGAAGCAGACGATCGAGGTCAAGTGTAAGTTACTAAACGCTCTTTCTTGTTTCATGTTATCATTCCTCTTGTAACATCGGTTTTCAATGGATTTGCTGTTTATTATGATCATTTGGACTCAATATTCTTCCTTTTTAGATGCATTTATTAACACCGTCTTTGGCGGTCTAAGTCCTCAGTAGAGTTATATGTGCTTATTGTACTATTACAAAAGATATCTTTCTATCTACAGTGCGATAGTGAAAATATAAACACATAGACTTTATGAATTATGTAACATTGTATCAGGGACAAAGGTCTCTAATGTTTCCTGCAAACAAAGTAGCTGTGGTGGATACCTGAATACGAGCAGGTGAAGGATCTTCTATGTAGACGTGTTCAACCAAAGCAGAAGAAAAATGAACTTGTGTGTGTGTGTGTGTGTGTGTGTGTGTGTGTGTGTGTGTGTGTGTGTGTGTGTGTGTGTGTGTGTGTGTGTGTGTGTGTGTGTGTGTGTGTGTGTGTGTGTGTGTGTGTGGGAGAGATCTGACTTCTGAAACCCTTTAAATTCAAATTCAAATTTGTGTTTTGACTTCCCACCGCAGCACTTCCTCACGTTGTGGCGTACAAACATTCCGAGCACGGCAACGAGAAGGACAAAGCTGTGCTGGTGTGTGTGAGCCACGGCTATCCTCTTCCCACTGACTGGACCTGGTTCAAGGAGGGGGACGAACGCATTGTATGTGTCCCAGAATGCTTCTTCAACTATTTGTCAGTCAGCACATGAAAGTACTGACGTATTGTTGCCATGGCAACAGATAGTGGTTTCATTTCTAACTTGTTGATTAAACCCTTTCAGTCCATCACCAACGGTACCAGCAACAAATATGAGATCAAGAGCACCCCAAACAGGACCAGTCTGACCATTAACGACCTGAACATCGAGAGCGACGTTGGAGACTACGTCTGCTCCGGGCTGAATGAAATCGGCACCGCCGTCGACCAGATCCACCTGCGCGTCCGCAGCCGCTGGGCCGCCCTGTGGCCCTTCTTGGGAATCGTGGCCGAGGTCATCATCCTGGTGACCATCATCTTCATCTACGAGAAGAGGAGAAAGCCCGACGAGGTCACCGACGGTGTGTACCGGACGCTCCGTTGTCTACTGGGTTGTGCGTGCTTTAGCGTCTCTTAGTAGATCGGGGCGTGGCCTCGGCTTATTAAAGGAAACACATGTCGCCGTACTGTTGGTTAAAACACTTCTGATTCGGGGGAGCTGCCCAGCACACTGGCCTGTGCTGGTTACTGTGCAGGTGTGGCGCTCTCAGGCGAGCTACAGCGCTCAGCAGCGGTAACTTGAGTTGCATGCTCTCAGTATCAAGCCTTTACTTTTGCCCTTTCTGTTTTTAAAGTAGAGCTCAGCTGTCAGCTTGAGGTTCTGTTGTAGCAATCTGTTCTGGATATCCTTATTTACATTTTTTACTTCTCTGTTCGCTGCTGATTTTGCATTTTGGTAAGTGAATAAAACTGCATGTCGGACTGAAGTGGTTGAGCTGCGATGGCGGCGTGAACTGAGCTATGGGAGCCTGAATGATCCGCTTTCATAGTCGCCACTTCTGTGAGGAATGTTGCTACGACAAGATTGGACACTCTTTCACTGACCCCCCCCACTACTTTACCGATCTGGGTTTGAGCCAATGAAAGAGTCGGTCACGACACCAGATAAGCCTGGTCACTGGTGTGATGTGGCAGCGGGCAGGTGGCAAAGCCAGAGGCTTCAACGTCTGCATGCCCTCTGCATCTTGTGCTCTGTGCATGATGAACCTGGAGCAACCAGAAGACCAGCAGCACCTTTGTTTCTGAGCAGCCTACTGTTGGCTTCCTCTGCTGTAGTCCTGCCCCTGCCCTGGTGTGAAGACTGCCACCTGACCTGTCAGGGTGTGTGTGAGCTCCGCCCACGGTGCTTGTTGGGCTCCAGCCCCTGCAGTGATGTCTTTTTGCCTGTATGCATGAGCCTCTGGAGTGTTGAGGGACTCTGTGTCTACAAACTGTCCCTCAATGGCAAGATTTCTAAAATGCTGTACCACAGGGGTGTCCAAACTGTTCCCCAGAGGTCCGTGAGGCTGCAGGTTCTGGTCCAACCCAGCAGCAGCAGCACCAGACTGGACTCACTTCATCAACTCATCTGAGTCTTCAACAGCTGACTGGTCAAACTGGGTGTGCTGGACTGGTGGAACAAGAACCTGCAGCCTCACGGCCCTTTGGGGAACAGTTTGGACACCCCTGCTGTACCAGGTTTAAGATGCGGTGTGCGTGTGCGTGTGTGTGTGCGCAGCAGCCCTGCTTCATGGGGGGTTCTCAGTGAATGATTGTATTCATGTTCAGAGGTGCAACAGGCGGGCATGCGTCAGTCGATGTTGGGTGTGATGACGACGTCATTGTCCCCAGCCGGGGCGGGCGGGGTGTGGGAGCATGTGGCGTTCACGTTCGTCATGACTGCCCTTACTGACTGCTCTTTTTCTGCCTCTTCTCCGTCTTCCCTCCGTCCGCCACGGTGGCCCAGATGACGACTCAGGAGCCGCTCCGCTGTGAGTACCGCCGGCCCAACTGCGGTGTAACCGGCGCTCCGCTCCCGCGCCCTGACTGTGTTTTGTGTTTTCAGGAAGAGCAACTCGAACGCAAACCACAAAGACAAGAATGTGAGGCACAGGAATTCCAACTAGGAGCTGAAACAGGCAGGTAGCAGTGTGAGCGCTGGCGTTGGACACACACTCTGACAGACGACCCTAATCTGAATGTTTTTACCCCCAGTTGGACGTCCAGACGGCACTCCACGGATCAGCCGCAGCACGTTGTTGTGCACTCTGCAATTTTAAGTACCTTTTTGTGCTTGGGTGTAATGAAGTCGACTCTTTCTGTTCAGTTTCCTTCTTTCATTTTTTCCACGTTGCAACAGCGAACATAACAACGTAGTGACATTCATTTCTGCTCGGGGCCGTGGGCGAAATATTGCATGAGTCTAAATGCCGTTATTAGAAGTGTGTGTGTGTGTGTTTGTTTTAAAAATGGGGAAATGAACTTGCAGTAGCCTAGTTTGTGGTTACTTCCTGTTGATCATGCTGTGTCCTACATCCACCTGACTTTTTAAAGTCGTTCTGCCCTCGTTTCCTTGCTGTGGTTGGTCACTTCAGCTGCAGCACAAGCTACGTCACTGCCGTTCTTCTACTGAAAAATACCCGGGTCTGTCTCTACAGCACTGCAACGCTCCCTCCGCAGAGTTCTAGACTTTGCCTTAACAAGCACCGTTTCTTCTCTTTTGCCTCTTTAGCTGTTGCTGGCTTTAACTGTGACGCTTGCATTCTGGGCGCAGACCCCGCGCCTGCTAGATTCTGTTGCCGTAAGAAATTACACTATTTTAGTTGCTGCTTTGTCCTCTCTGCGAAATAGAAATTGTAAGTTTCCCACCCGTTTCTCAACTCCACTTTAGAATAAATCACCGAGGACCAAGTGCAATAGATGCAACATCTGTTGATTCTGTAGATTTAGTTTTTTCCCCCTCACTATTATTTTGAAACAAGACTAATTAGACTCACAGGGCATCAAATGAGTCAGCTTCTCACCTCACTACACCTTATTGTCTAAAAGGAACACCACTGTACCACACACTAATGTTGAAATTTAACACAGCACATTAATGTAACCTTATTACTCTCCTGTGCGACTGGAGGTGAAACACTGATGTGTGGCTGTGTCTGTTTCTTTACTGTGTCCATGCAGAAGCCATATGCTCCATTTAACCTGAGTCCTGTTGTGATTGGATGTGACCATTTCAGAAAATACTCAAAACAAAGTCTTGGCCAGAGTTGTGTGAACTGTTGTACCATGAAACATCATTGGTTGTACGACCTGCACAAACTGAATAAAACTATTGGATTTTACATGTTTGATCACCGTCCTTTGTTCTGTCCTAAAGTTCTGCTCCAGAAAGTGACAGCACTCCAACCTCTGGGTATGAATGGTGTTGCCCTTTGAATAAAGCAATAACTTCTGAATTGATACAAACGTTCCAACATTTAGAGAATGACGTGATGAAGAGTTACGTCAGTCATCTGACTGGGTGACGCCCGTGCCAAAGTGCCAGGAACCTGGAAGGAAGTGATGCAAGGCACTTCTTGAGAATCGAGGTGTAATAACCCCCCACCCTTCTGATCCTTTTCCGTCTCAAATGTAACTTTTTTTTTTAAGATATCTGAAGTACACCAGGGGAAAGATCGGACGTGATTACAGTTTTTAAGTAGGGGTGGGGGGGTTCTAAATAAACCCATTAGATTCGTTGGTATGACATCATGGCCCGTCCTACATGACATGAGCACATCTGGCCGCAAGATGGCGCCATTTCACCAGGAACGGACGCAGTCGCTGAACCCAGCTGGAGGATTCAACCGGAAGCAACAGGCAGAAATTGTCGCTCATCTCCATTAATGTAATTAAGAAAGATCCGCTGTTGTGATAAGTTGACCGAGACACTATTATTTACTGGCTTCAGGCTCATCAAATTTAGAAAAATCACAAAAGGCTGGCTTGAATTAAATATCGGTAATTGGTTCTGAGGTAATAGAGTTCTCTTCAGGTTAAGGGCAGGTGCTGATATGTTCACACGGGAGTGAAGCTGAGCAGCCTGTAGTTATTATCTCTCTCTTTTACGCACGCACGCTCCATCAGGAGCCGGGTTGCATAGAGACGCGCAGCGGCGTGTGCGCGCAGAGGGAGGACTTGTGTCCAGCGCCGCTCCAGCATCAGCCATCAGGGTCGAGGCGCAGCTTTTGTTTGAAACTGAGGAAGAGCAGGACACCGAGGGGGGGCGGGGGGGATCCCTGCGATGCTCGGCAGCCAGCTTGTTCGGACGCGAGGGTCGTGGGAGCAGCGTGGGAGATGACCAACGCGTAAAGACATTTGTGCCAGAGGGCGGAGCTGCGTCCATTACGCGCAAAAAAAAAAAAAAGTCCTACACCAAAGAGCCGTGGCTCCTGCGAGGGGAGGACTCGGCACCTGTCAGTGACAGCGCAGGCTGCGCCAGAGGGATGCTGGCGGATCAGAGCCAGAGAGCAGAGGTGGAGGGGACTCAGTGTCAGGGGCAGGCGTGGTAGGAGCCGCAACCATCGGAATGATATGCAACAAAAACGGAGACTGTAGAAGGGACCCCACGAGTTCAGGGAGCCTCTCCTCCCTTATCTCCAGACAAGAGAGGCAGGCGGATGGAGTAACCACGCCAGCAGTTGAAGACGCCAAGGCTGCAGCCATGGACGGCTCCGTCACCCCTGCGGGGTCCCTGAGCCAGGGGCCCGGGGCCGAGGTCAAGACCACGTCGGAGAAAAAGGACTCCAGAGTTTCCTTCTCCAGTGCGCCCAGCGGGAAGGGACAGACCCCGAACCAGCAGTCGAGGAACTCCGTCACCTTCTCCAAAGCTGAGGACGGGTCTCAGATAGGGCCGGAGGATGGGGAGTCCAGGGGGAACCAGACTTACATGCAGCGGCAGTTCAGCTCCATGCTGCAGCCCGGAGTCAACAAATTCTCCCTGCGCATGTTCGGCAGCCAGAAGGCGGTGGAGAAGGAGCAGGAGCGCGTCAAGTCAGCCGGGAACTGGATCATACACCCGTACAGCGACTTCAGGTGGGGGCAGGAAGAGGGCTGGTGCCACATGGTACTCAAAGAAAAGACATGACAGACGTTTATTTATTGTCTCTAGTGTAGTTTAAACTGGACCAAAGGAATTGATAGTACACATTAAATTGTATTATTTAAAGAAACTTAACACAGATGAAATAATGGAGTAAATCAACTCCAATTGTGTAAATCTTGTGGAACCAGAGAGGCTCTGTTTAACTTGTTTTATGTTAAAAATGAGTTTTTAATTACAGAAAAATTTGCTGTGTGTGGTTCAGAACTGTGGGGTCTGTCTCAGCTCCGCAGGCTGTTCCTCAAAGGCTCGGTTTTTTGCTGTTGAGATATTAAATCAGAGAAGATTGATTAGCTGTTTTAAGGGGCTGAGAACATTTGTAAAAGAGAGGCTTGGTGTCATGACTCAGCAAAGCCTTCCCGGTTCCTCTGTGGGCTCTGCAGGCTGCACCAGTGTAACTTCAGCTGCCCACACCTGAACATCACTCAGTCAAGTGCAGGAACCAAAATAGAACCACTGAAGAAGAATAAAAGAAGGTCGTCTTCAGAGGATATGTTCCTAATGTTTTCACAGAAATCAGTGACACGTTGGATGAAACTGTAAGCGTGGAAGCTGCCAGGTCATTATGTTCCTGATGTGTGATTTTGCTGTGTCATATAAAGACAAATGAGGTTTCCGATGCTGGCTCTCTGGTTCCCTCCAGGTTCTACTGGGACTTCACCATGCTGATGTTCATGGTGGCCAACCTGATCATCATACCCGTGGGCATCACCTTCTTCAAGGACGAGACCACCACGCCCTGGATCATCTTCAACGTTGTCTCCGACACGTTCTTCCTCATGGACCTGGTGCTCAACTTCAGGACGGGCATCGTGTTCGAGGACAACACCGAGATCATCCTGGATCCCGACAAGATCAAGAAGAAGTACCTGAAGACCTGGTTCGTGGTGGACTTCGTCTCGTCCATTCCCGTGGATTACATCTTCCTCATCGTGGAGAAGGGGATCGACTCGGAGGTGTACAAGACGGCTCGGGCGCTGCGCATCGTCCGCTTCACCAAGATCCTCAGCCTGCTGCGTCTGCTGAGGCTGTCCAGGCTCATCCGCTACATCCACCAGTGGGAGGAGGTAGGCCGAGTCTCATGGGTGGTGGACAGCAAATTAGGAAATGTTATTAGTTGGAGTAATCTGAGCTGAGCAGAGCCGGGTCTGATGTAACCTGACAGACTAGGATGAAGCCATTGGTGTTTAAAGACTACATTAAAAAAAAAAAAAAGCGCTTAAATGAAGATTTTCTATCACATTTCATCAATGAGACGAGGAATGCGAGTGAGTGTGTCTCAGTGGTTTCCAGGGCTTTTTTTCCTGCAGAGGAGGTGTAACGTGATAGAAAAACAATAAATTAAGATGCTTGCAAACAGTATTTCAATGAATTTCACACCTCCTACATCACAGCGTGCAGCGACTGTCCCCACACAGCTGCTCAAAGCTGACACCATTTGCAGCTTTTTCTCTAATAACTGTGGCATTAGTGTTAATGCACAGGCTCTGTTGGGAGTATTAACCGGCTGTTATTGATCGCTGATGTTTCTGCACCAAGGTGCAGTTTGAGTGTCTGAATAATTGATAACACGCTGGAGTTCAGTGCAGGACTCTGGGTCAGAGCCCATGTTTGTCTATTAAAACGACCCCCCCCCCCTCGGTTTTGAAACCCTGCGTGCTCACCTGTGCACGTGGACTAATGAGCATGTGTACATCAGATTTGATGCTCTTGCTCTGAAGGCAGGGCTGCCGCTCCACAGTAAGCCGGGCCAACGCTCACATCCCCGTGCTGCTCGGCTCCGACTCTGCACGACTTCATTTCCCCTCAGCGCGGCAGGACCAGCATCAGCACGGCTCAGCTGCCGATTTCAAAGCTCTCCTCGGTGGAGATCATTTTTGTGCTTTGTGGGCCGGGTCGGGTACATAATGCTGATCGACAAGCATGCGTGAGCACGAGCATGAGCCCGGTTAACTGTCTTCATTTTTGACATGATCTTTGAATAGACTGCTGTGTGTGTGTGTGTGTGTGTGTGTGTGTGTGTTTAAGCAGAGATAAGCATTGTCAGAAATAGCCAGAGCAATTTCCCAGAATGAGCAATGCTCCTCACATGTTGGCGAGACTGAGGGAGTCTTTTTAAAACTAAACAATGTTGGTAAACACGACTGTGTCGGCAGTAATCCCAGAATGCCTCCACGATTATTTCATGCAAACATAAGATGACAAATATTGTAGCTCACCCAACAATTCGCATGAAACATCTTGATTCAGGAACAGATGATACAGGGATGTCAAACATGCAACCCGCGAGACGAATGCAGCCCAACACAAGTTAGCTTTACCATCTTTATCGATGAAATTGGGTGTGAACCGACTGTCTCCACTTTGGCACTTTTGAAGGGGTAAAAAGATGATAAAGGCAGGACATTTTAACTGTTTGTGTTCATCTTCTTTGGGGATGTCAGGCGCATTAAAGAGGATATTGGATAGAACGTTTTATTGCCAGTGTTTCTGGTGCATGATGTTTTGAAGGTAATAGCGATGAGGCCATTTTCACTTCAGGGTTTTCTCTTCTTCAGCATTTTTAAACGAGTGAAAAGAGAGTCACGACAGCAACAGCTCCAAACAGACACAAAGAAAAAATCCATGAAGATGGTTGTGAAAAAAAAATCCATTTGTGCATTGCTCCATTGCATTGGTGTCTTAATTGGTCCTATTAAACAATTGCTGTATAAAATTTTGAGATTTTCCCATAAAACATGCCACCTTTAGATGAATTATTATTGGTTAGTAATATTAGTTAGAGTGGTTGCACTAATCTTTCGTCAAAAGGACTTAAATTGCTCAGTAACTGAGCATTGCTGCCTGATCTGAAGTATTTGTTTGCAGCCTTGTTGCTGACTGGTGGACGCAAATTTATTTCCTATCAGTGGTTATGTTAATATCTGGGTCATCGTATATTCACCCACGTACAGCGGGGAGGCTCCGTCTGTGGTCACGGTAACATGCCTTGGCCCAGATTGTGGTCTGACAGTGACACATGGTCGGGTGCTGCTCTGAGTCAGGGGGAACATTAGTCCCGGTGCCTCATTAATCATGACGGGAACACTCCCTCATCACGGAGCGGGGCCTCGCACCGTGTTTCCCAGACGTTTGGGGAGTGCAGGACCAAGGGCCGGCCGGTCTGAGGGGATGTGATCCCATAACTGGAACACAGCCTCAGACTCTCCTTGGTGCTTCAGTGACCCGAACATGAGACTTTAGCACCCGGGGTTTAGAGGAGAGCTGAACATCCTCACCTGGCTGATTTAAAACATTCATCATTTTAGGGGCCGATTTGGGATTTCAGGCCACGGGCCTGCAGCAGGCCCAGGTCAAAAGGTCACAAGATTTAACTTTGGATATTAGATCATTAGATCTATATATTAGGTCATCATCACCTCCACCTTTCTCTTCCTTCTATTGTTCCTCACACCAGTAGTCTCCTGAATGACACTCTAGTGTCATCGAGTCAACGAGCTTGGAGACTAGCAGGTCCAGTAGACTGATGTAGATAGTTAGGTTCTTAATGAAGCATGGAACGTACAAAGGTCCATGAATGTCATGTCAGGAATATGTTTCTGCTTCAGATCATACCACAGATACACATCTGGGCTGGTTTACATTCTACTAATGAGTGAAAAATTAATAGAAAACACAGAGAAGGCTTCATCAATAAATAGTGCAGTTTGTATGTATGTATGTGTGTGTGTGTGCGGGCGCGTGTGCATGTGTGTGTGCGTGTGTGAGAGAGACAGATAGAAGGAAAAAGCAAAAAAGAAGAAAGCCAATGTTGAGTTGTATGAATGTATAATTATGTTCACTAATGATTTTTACTCTCACACACAGACACACGCACACGTGCCCACATACATACACACACACACACACACACACTGACACTTCAGAGTCATTCACACGTAAGATGGCTGTCTAGTGCTTTTGTTTTTGCTGTAAGAAACCATCAAACTCACTGAAGCGTGAATCCCAGTATACATAAATATATGTATTCCTTGCATACATATATACATGCTGGCCTAGTTTTCTCTATCTTTCGCATAGTGAAACCCCCAGCTGCATTAGAAAATAATAAAATCTGAAATCGAATGAATATATCAAAATATGAAATCAAAAAGTAAAAGTTGTACGACCAAAAAAAGTCCAAGAAAATAAGTAATTCAATACAAAAAGGTCAATGCTTGAAAGAGGAACCCTAGTCAAACATCCCACTCAGGTTCTTGCTGAGATGGGTCTTGCTGGGATGTCATTTCCAGTAACTCCGGTCTCTGAGACGGATAAAACGTTTTTTCCTAGCGGTACCATATGGTACCGGCCCATTTCTCATAAAATAAATGGAATTGAATTATTTTTTTAATATAATTATCTTTGTATCATCCTTCTGATTAACTTAATATTAATTTCATTGAAATCGGTGAAGATTTCTATTACCAGAAAAAATGGGTTAAGGTATAGAGACGAATAGCTGCGTATCATCAACACAACATGAAATGACATAACATAATAAGGGCATCATGGTTCCTGATGATGTAACCCAGAGGAAACATGTATGTCTCAAACAGAGCCGGTCCAAGTCCAGAACCCTGTGCAACGCCACAACTGCCTCTGGTAGCAGGACAAAATTAAAATGAACAAACCAGAATCAGATAAACAGGACTTGTTGTGGTGTGATCTATTGAAGACATCTGGTTCAGTGAGGAGCTCTGAGACCTTTAGGGTGACCAAGCTAGCTTGTAAAGGATGGAGATCTGGACAGCTTTTCACACAACTATTGTTTTGGTGTTGGTGGTTTAAACACTTCAAGAATTGTTGCTGGCCTGGATGCAACACTGATGGTCCTGGTTGTGTTTGTAGACAGGCCTGTGTTAGTAGACAACCAGAGGATGTGAGGTAGTCCAGACCCATCCACTTCCACATTTCTATACACCATAAAACAAATACACAGAGCAGTTCAGATCATTGGTTGAGGTGCTCTGACGCACACAGTCTGTAAAGATGAACATTATTGGTAGAGGTGAAGCTGTCACGCCTCAGAACGGAGGACCCAAATGCAGACAGAGTAGCGGGGGAAGGACACAAGTTTTATTCCAAAATATCAAAACACAAAGCGCTCCGGTACGGGAGGGAACAAGGGCTCTTGGGCCAACACAAAAATCACCCGGACGGGGGAAAAAACCAACAGAACAATAACTATACCTCCCCGCGATCCGAAATGTCCTGGGAACAGACAAGCGGGGATCTTGACAGGCGGGAGTAAGTCGGGGTTACCGGGCAGCAGGCTGAGTCGGAGACAGACGGGCATCAGGATCCCACGCGGGAGGCAGAAGTACGAGGCAGAAGACAGGGTAACAAATAACAAATAACAGATAACGAAAGACCGAAAGACCGAAAGACCGAAAGACCGAAAGACCGAAAGACAGAAAGACAGAAAGACCAAAAGACCAAAAGACCAAAAGACCAAAAGACCGAAAGACCGAAAGACAGAAAGACCAAAAGCAACCCAACCCCTCTGCTGTCGGCCTTATCAAGGGCAGGTAATCCCGGGATGCAGCTCAGGTGCGTGACCTCCTGCTGGGCCCAGGACCGGGTTGGCGCCCCCTATGGGGAAGGAGGTGCACCGGACCCTGACAGAAGCTGATTCTTGTGAAAGAGGTAACTCTCCTCATGCAGATAGGCAGGAGCAGCGAAGGGGTGGGAATAAAATAATTGATGGAAACCTGATTTAAAGGTTTTGAAGTCAATTTCAAAAACAATCCAGGATCCTTTGAATAGATACTCGTTACCAGTTAATCCTGCACTCTCTCTCTCTTATAAACACACACACACGCACACATTCAAAAGTTCAGCCTCCAGAAACTTGAGCTGACTTTCATTCCCATCACGTGTCCTCTCTGTTGTCCCTCCTGACAGATCTTCCACATGACCTATGACCTGGCCAGCGCTGTGATGAGAATAATCAACCTGATCGGGATGATGCTGCTGCTGTGTCACTGGGACGGCTGCCTCCAGTTCCTGGTGCCCATGCTGCAGGACTTCCCGTCCGACTGCTGGGTTTCCCTCAACAAGATGGTGGTGAGCAACGTCTGGCTCTACTCTGTAACTGTGTGGGGACGGCAGCAGGTCTGAGTTCACTGGACGCCGCCAAGGGCCCTAAATATTCCGACTAAGTGGATCTGGAGTTCTGAGGGCACAGTTAGACTCTGACGGAGGAGGAGGCTCTGAATCACATTAACTGGATGTCTAGGAAGGTTCGATCGTTTGTGGAAGGCAGTCATGAGCGAGGAAGTTCAGCAGACTGGTTAATGTGTTTGTCGCACGGTTGCCAGGCTGGTTCCTGAACCCTGGGATGCTGCTGTCACCAAGGAACATTCCGAGAGGAGACTTTCTAATTTTAGCCTGTAGATTTGCGAACCTCAGGTCTCCAAGATACCCCATAAACAAGAGTGTGTGTGTGTGTGTGTGTGTGTGTGTGTGTGTGTGTGTGTGTGTGTGTGTGTGTGTGTGTGTGTGTGTGTGTGTGTGTTGGGGGGTGTACAATCAGGAACAGATGGATCATGGAGTTATATTTTCCTCACTTCAGAAGGGGCTCAATACAGTTTATTTATCATAACATTTATTTAACTTCACCCAAACCTTCTGACCTTCAACGCAAACTTTCTCAAGTACAAAAATGATTTCTTATCCTAAATTCTAACAATTTGATAGTGATCGCGTCAGTTTTGTTGTCAAAAAAGGCCATCATCACACACACACACACACACACACCCTTGCACTTCTATTTGTGTGAGGACTTTAATAGACAAAATACATTCCCAGCTTCCTGCCTTAACCCTAACCACCCCAACTAGTCCCCTAAATGTAAAAGAACCTTAACACCACTTCTAAACCCTCAAACAGCCCTTTGAAGGTTTGAGGATCAGCCAAAAAGTCTCACTTTGCTGGATGCACAATGCAGATTTTGGTACTCCAATGCGTGACTTCCTGGACAATGCCCGGCTCCCTGCAGACTTCTATTTCTGCATCTGAACAGATTCTGAGAGGAGCTTCAGTGTGATTCGAAGCTCTGAACCACAGCCGGCAAATCAACTTTAAACAAAAGTTGCTTTTCTGTGCGTGAAACCATGACCAGTAGTTCTGTTTTTCCCACCTCTAATGTGTCAATCTGAGCTTCAGAGCACTGTTGAGAAACAGGCAGCAGCCACACGTGTGTATTGATCTTCATATTCAGAGTCAGGCAGCAGGGAGAGATCCATGTGGTTGAAATCATCCCTTCATCACTTAGGAGGCTGCTGCGGCTGGCGGGTGCTTTTGTCCTGTTTACATCCTGCTGGATCAGCAGCATGACAGTAAAGTTCCTCTCCTCTCAGCCCCTCACACTTTACTTCACAGCGGGCGGTCGGCTGTAATAGCAGCCGCACGCGCTGCTCCATCACCCGTGGTCACAAACGCGAGCGCGCCGCCTTCTGAGTTAATGAAGACATTCATTAACTCCCTCCTGCCATTCATTCAATTACTGATGGGATATGGCTGGCAGGCAGGCCCGTCCGCCCGGATTAGAGCAACCGACACACACCGAGGCCCCCGGCCTGAGCTGGAGGTGCACGTGAGCCGCAGCAATTACCTGCAGCGCTAACGGGCTTCTTCAGACCGGAAAGCGGGACCCATCTCGGTAACCCGACAGGCCTCTGTGTGACAGAAATGTAAACGCTGCCAGTGATCATTTTGGTCTCTTAGCTTGGTCTGAGAGGCGTTTGACTCAAACAGAATGCGGCCGTGGCCCAGCCCGCTTCATTTTGCTGACCCTCGTCCACGCTGTCCACCCAAGCCCGTTGGAGAATAAAGTGAACCCACAAGATAATTCCGTTCGCCCCCTCCCTCACGCCCCTCTAATTCTCTACACAATTAGCTTATTGTGTTACTATGAAGACTGTAATTTCCACTAGTAAGAGACAGCTCTACAATGTGTCACATTTAATAAGATCTTATCACAAACTGGCCACAGCTATGACCGTTGTTGTTGGGTCTCTTTTGACATTGAAATTGATTTCTTTTTCACCATATATGAAGATTTCTACACTCGTATTTCATTGAACTTTTTTGTCAGTAGTTTGATTAAGGTGTTTCTTGTGTCTTGTGTCTCATGTCTGTGTTGCTGTTTTGGCTTGTGAAGAAGAACATAGCAACATGACAGTCCATAGCAACAAACACTAACATTTCAGCAAAGAAGAACATGTTGTGCTGAAAGGAACCAAAGCAAAGCGTCACCGGGTCGGCCATTAATTAAATGAGGTGTCTGACGTCAGCATGAGCTCACTTTCTGCTGATCGATGAACTGACACTTGAGGTGCCAGTTACTGGTCCTCAGATGGAACAGTTAGCTGGTTCTGTTTCTGACAGTGAGATGTTTAAATGTAAGTTTATAACATTCAGATTAGTGAAGGTGTGGATTCTGGTTTTTCTGGGTACTCTAATTCCTCCCGCAGGCCAGAAACTCTCTAAATTGCTCTTCGGTGTGAGTGTGGGAGCTCCAGCGTCCTGACCTGCACAATTAAAGTTGACGGTGATGTTGGAGCAACGACACCCAGATGCTTCATTAACACTCTTCTTCTGCTCCATTAAGCTAACGGGAAGGCTTCTCATTTTTTACTTTTACGGTGTTTATCACCTCCTCTCACTCTGTGGCTCCTCGTTAACGGTCTGCGGGGTCGCCGGGTCAAAACCACCGATACGTGAAAGGAGAAGTAAGGAGAGCTGAGCGGCGGTTTGAGGGCCCAGTCTTCCAGTCTCCTCCGTTCCTCGCCGTCCGCCTGTGTTAACGCCCCGCCTGATTTCCAGTCTCTGACATCTCTTCTCCCTCTGTGCCGGCAGAACGACTCCTGGAGCGAGCTCTACTCCTTCGCCCTCTTTAAAGCCATGAGCCACATGCTGTGCATCGGATACGGGAGACAAGCTCCAGAGAGCATGTCAGACATCTGGCTCACCATGCTCAGTATGATCGTCGGAGCCACCTGCTACGCCATGTTCATAGGCCACGCCACCGCTCTCATCCAATCTCTGGACTCGTCCAGACGTCAGTACCAGGAGAAGGTGAGTGTTGCATCACTGGGGAAGCTGTGAGCAGGTGTTGGAGCTGATGGATCTGAGGCCCGATGAGGAGTTAACTGAAAAGGTAGCTGTAGCTGGAAGCTACTTGTTCCCACTGTTCCCCCATAAGTGCTCAGTTTCATGCGCTGTGTTCGGATCTGGCTCGTGTTCTTGCGGTGGGATGGGAGGGGGCGGATGGTGTCGGAGGCGTGACATCATTGGGATCAAGACGGTCCAATGAAAGGGCCTCGTCGAGTCCGGGCGCCTGAAAAGACGAGTGGTGGGGTTATTTTACGCCGTGTCCAGGTGATGCGCCCGTGACTGATTATCAGGAGCCGCTGTGATCTCCAGCGCTGCTCCCCTGCGACCACGTTGGACACGCTCACCGGATCAGAGAGGCTTTGCTTGTTTGATTTTAACCGGCTTTGAGGGGGGACGGCATCTGTTCCATTAGTTCATTATTCATGGCCGCAGCTCGTCTGGACCGGGCCTGGCTGTCGTCTCAGCCGGAGGGGGGGGGCTGTCTGCTCCGCGTCTGGTCAACGTCTTCACATGCTGATGTGGAGATCTTCTCTGCTGCCCCCCCCACCCGTCCTTCCCCTTCGACGCCCACCCTTGTGAGGCTGCTCGCGGGCCCCGGTGACATCAGATAACGGGCGGAACAAAGCCGGAAGCCGCAAATGACGTTCTTTGTTGGAGATAGCGGGAATGCCAGAGACAGCGCGGAGCCACGTTGACACAGCGCGGGGCCACCAGCTACGTGGCCCTCGGAGGTGACGGAGGTGGCGGAGATGCAGCACCTGCAGCCTCGCCCACTCTGAATATTTGCTGTCAGATCAGCAGAAAACAGCACGCGGAGATCTTTTCCCCGGCTTTATCGCAGCCAGCACATGTTGTTTGGTTTGCAACTACTCTGCCATTCCGGGGACGGAATAGAGAGACAAACACGGAAAGTGAGAGATAAGAGATGGAAATGTTAATGAGAAATACTGCACGGAGGCTTTTCGACTCCATTTCACGTGCGAGCCTCACGCAGCGATCTAATGCCACTTATAGTTTGCTGTGTGTTTTGGGTGAACTCGCTGACCTTTACGGCTCACTGACTTTAAACTGAGAGGCTGTTCGCACTTTAACGGTCATTTGTTTCTGCATTAATCTGATTAATCTCAAGCTGAAGCAAGAAAACGGATATGAGATGATTATGTCACGTCAACCTGGTTTTGGATGCAGCTGAAAGCTGTTTCAGCAATATTTGGTTTGACTTTTCCGTATCCATCCTGGGTTTTTGTTTCTGGCCTCCTCTGAGGTGGAGGTGACGGGTGTGTGTCTCCACGCCTCCCCTCCTCATCTGCCCATTTGCCCTTGAACGATGGGCCACACACCATCTGCTAGCGGACACCTCACATGGACAGAGGGCATTAGCCGTTACGTAACCGCAACTCCCCCGTCTCCTCCCCCCCATCGAGAGCAGCATGAGGGACGAGTGGCGAGGACAAGGGGCAGAAATGTGACCCCCGTGGCCTCCGGTGATGAGCGCTGATCGGGGGGGGCGGGGGGCTTAGGCCCATCCAGCAGCGACTTCATCACCTGCACGGTCATGTGACATGCGTGCACCGGGGCTCAAGCTGTCACATTCATTCTGTGGAAACAAGAGGCAGGCATCTCCACCAGCGGGCGTTTCTCCTGGACCACTAACTACTCGCCTGAGCCCCCTCATATGACACACAGTGAGGTCATCCGTCCTGGGCCCTGACGCTCACTGATACGGCCCCCTAATACGAGGCCCAATTCAATTTCTTCCTGCCTTCTGCAGCAGCTTACACTGACAGTCATGCCTCACGCTCATAATCCACAATCTGGAGACTTTATGTCCTTTAAAAAGCCTCCATGCTGCTCTTAAGGAAGCCCAGAGCCTGAGGGCAGCCAATTGGATTGAACTAATCTAATGTATTTGTTAGTTTTCTATATTCACTAGGAGGTCTTCTGCTCATATTTATCTCTGCTTCTGCCCAAAAAACTCCAGTTCTAATCACCGTTTTGAGGACTTTCGTAATTCGCTTACACAATTGCACACAAGCACATTTATCTAATTAATTCCCATAAAGCTGACAGGCCTTTTCCAAACACGGGCCACCTAAAGTATCAGGTTGGCACGCCCCTAATTGTCCTCCTCCGAAGTGGCGAGGTCACTCCGCTGCCACCGACTTTGAGTGGCACCGCCGCTAATTCTCCCACTGACAAAAAATAAATAAATAGAAACAGGAAGTTAATAAAACTCTGTCAACAAGCGTGTCTACAGACGGGGGGGTTAGAGAGATGTCATTTCACTTTAATTAAAAGCGCCACGTGCTGGATCCTGGGGCAGGAAACGCTTAACAGGAGCCTCCCAGTTCGTCCTCACGCCTGACTGAGCGAGCCGGAGGCTCCTGGAGCCGGCCATGTTGTTGCTGCGGCTGACATGCAAACGAGGGCAAGTTTATCACGTTAAATCACTTGATTTGTCTCCTTTTCACAGGTTTTTCTGGTTCATTTGGCAGAAATTGTCGCCTGAGTTTTAAGGTGCAAACCTTTATTGCGAGTGATTACTTTAAAAAAAAAAAAAAAACCTGAATGGATGATTGAAGATAATTTTAAGGCTTAACCAGCCGTGAACTGGAACAGTTAATTAAGACTGGGATTAAACTTTACACTATAAATAAGCAATTATCTCATTTGTATGTTAGAATAAACACGTGTGCTGAGCAGGAAGCTCCTGTAGCAGCTATTTTTGTTGAGAGTTCAGACATGGAATGTGTTCTGGAACTTCATAATTGATGGGAAAAATGAACATACAGCCTGCGTTTATGCAAATCAACCTCATATTGGTGAACATGCGCTGCCTCACATGCAGGATTTCTCGGTTTCGTACGTCAGTGCCCCGTGATCACGCTAATGCTGATATGGACTGAAAGAACTGACAGATGTGAAGCCTTCCTCACCACTGCCTCCTGTGTCTCTCCAGTACAAGCAAGTGGAGCAGTACATGTCCTTTCACAAACTACCAGCCGACTTCCGACAGAAAATCCATGACTACTACGAGCACAGATACCAGGGCAAGATGTTTGATGAAGAGAGCATCCTGGAGGAGCTTAACGAGCCTCTGCGGGAGGTAGCAACACTCCGCTGCTCCACTAGAAAGTTTACTTTAACCTTCAAGGCATCTGCCGCGTCTCAGTGCTCATCAGAGTCGCTGTCCTTCTGTAGGAGATCGTCAACTTCAACTGCCGTAAGCTGGTGGCCTCCATGCCGCTGTTCGCCAACGCCGATCCTAACTTTGTGACGGCCATGCTGACCAAACTGAGGTTTGAGGTCTTCCAGCCCAAAGACTACATCGTCAGAGAGGGCACCATCGGAAAGAAGATGTTCTTCATCCAGCATGGGGTGGTGAGCATCCTGACCAAAGGGAACATCAGCATGAAGCTCATGGATGGCTCCTACTTTGGAGGTACGACTGTGCTGTTGAGGATCGTCGGTGCTCCGTTCTGCTGACTCCTCTAGGCACTGTGGTTTGCGGTTGTAACGTAACATTAGAATTCTCATTTACTTTGTTTTCCTCAGTCCAAAGGTGGCTGTAAATGACCAACAAAAACACATTTCTGTGATTTTATTTATCGCCTGGTATAATATTAATTATTGGTTCCTAAATACTCCTTTTGTCTACTTTTCTGTCTTGTTTGGATATCTAACCTAGCCTAACATCTTCTATATTATCCCATCCTATCCATTATAAACCATCCTCTCATCCTTCCCCTGTTCTGTCCTATTCCCTCTCATCCTCTCCTACCCTCTTATCTTAGCCCATCCTATGCTATCCCTATCCTATCTTATCTATCCCATCTCATCCTATCCAATCAACATTATCTGTATGTTATTGCATTATAATCTCACCATATCTGCCGTTAAATTATAAATGTAAGAAAGTCACTGAGTAATAACCGAGCAGTAGCTTGTGTTCTGTCAGCGCATGGAAGCCACACGGTTTGATCAGCAGTTTCAACATGCAGCATCCCCTAGATGCACATCAGAGTTAAGCGGCAGTGGTTCTGATGTGCCCAGGGGCCATCGTTTCAGTGGAAACACACAGAGCACACACACACCCAATTAATAACACCTAATTAGCACAGCACCGTGATGGCCACACACCACTTATAATGTTAAACAACGGCGGCCATTCGTGTGTCTTCATAAGCGGGCAGAGCTCACTGGTGGAGTTTTGCATGTTCGGTTTTCACTCATTAAAAATCAAAGTAATCCTAATTAATGTGTGGGTAAACTATTGGAATATTAGATTGTTTACTCACATAATCGCTGACTGAGTGCGTCACAGGGGCTCCTGTTGGTCTCCTGCTGGTTTGAGCAGCATTTTAATGCAGGGCTGATGGCTTCTTCTTCATTTTCTCTCCCCCAGAATGTCCCACTAATGATGCTAGCAACATGCAAATGCTCGTTATGCTTTTGCAGAATCAGGAGGATCCCCAGTGGCAGCTTATGAAAGCATGTAATGAGGGGGAATCTTGCATTTTGCCACAACTCTTACAAAACTGGAGCATCTGTGGTGCCGAAGCCATCATTTTGTTTTTATCGCGGCTCAGAAACGTGCCACTAAAAGTGGGGGTGAGAGCAGACGTTCCATAGGAACAGACTTTAGCCGCCGGTCAGGGAGGCTGTCAGATGTTTCCAACACCTGCCTATCACAAAGCTGTCGCAGGGTCTCTGGTTCTATAGGTGTCGTCTGTTTGATATACAGCGTCAGAACTAGTGTGAAGTTATAAAAACCTAGCAGCTATAGCTAAACTCCTGCACAACAGCTGGATCCCAGCAACAACAGCTGCAGCTGCTGGTTACTGAAACTGGAAGTAATAAGCTGCCTTCTCTCCACAGAAACAGGCTGCAGCATTCTCCCTTAACAGGCAGGCGGGTTTCAATCACAGTAAAGGTGTTACAAGTACCCAAAACCCAGACTAAACAATAACATGAAATCTGTACTAATAAGTAGAGAAATTCAAAAATTCTGTGTGTTATGAAAGATGATGGTTCTGTTCTGACTTGATTACTCTGGCCTGATCAGAGATCTGCCTGCTGACCCGTGGCAGACGGACGGCCAGCGTGCAGGCGGAAACCTACTGCCGCCTGTACTCACTCTCCGTGGACAACTTCAACGAGGTGCTGGAGGAGTATCCCATGATGAGGCGGGCCTTCGAGACGGTCGCCATCGACAGACTGGACAGGATCGGTAAGAGCGGCTGATCCAACACCGATACAATAGACTGTTCTAATCAATGCAGATGCTCGATCAGCTTTGATTGTGATCAAAGATGGGAGGAGACGAGGTTTGGTTTGAAACGCTCTGGGGTCTTGACCAGGCCAAGTTCATCCGAACTGATGTGGACGACGCACATGGGCGCCTTGTACAAACCAGCCGTTGCCATGGCAGCCACAATGCAGATGCCAACACTCAGAATGCCATTAAGCCACCACGTCACCCCAGCAACACAGAGACAAAGAGGGGGGAACTCTAGCGTGCTTTCGAGGGTGGATGGACGAGGAGAAGGTCGTGTCGCTCCCGGCTGCTCCTGCTGGTGCGGAGGTGGAGCAGATGCCGGATCACGTGTGTGTGGCCGAGGACGCCAGAGTTTCCCTTCCAACTTTATTCCCTGGCAGCGTGTTTTGAGCTGAGATTGGCCCCGGCTGACCTTTAAAATCACCGTCATTTGTCTCTGGATGTACCGACAGTCCAGCTGGGCACGGGCCCGGGCAGGACCACCCGCAGCGCCTTCTGCTGATACCTCCACAGAAAACACCACAATGTCCTCATTTCTCTTCCTTTGTCTCCTCACATCAGGCGCTTTGAGTTTCAGTTGAATTTGTTTGCGTCTCCTCACCAATAGCCATATCTCCTCCATCAGAACTGCTCCTGCTAATAAGCTGCCTCCCTCGCTTCGTCACGGAGAGAAATGTCTCGGTTTAGGTCTTCAAACATCCATCCTGAGCCTCACGTCGCTGAGGAGAACGCGTAAATTCTCCTCTCAGCAGGGTTCTGACACACACACGCTGGGCTCTCTGAGGTGACAGCAGCTGAAAACCAAACCTCAAACTTAAATAAACCACCCGAGAAGGTGATGGGGCCCAGGTTCCTGATGGGGCCGGCCCCTGGGGGGCCCTGATGGGCCCCAGGCCTCTCCTCAGCAGAGTCAGCTGTACCTGCCTAACCTGCTTTCTCCAGGACAATCCAGTTAGCAGTCTGCAGCTAGCTCCATTCTCTACCCCCCCTTCCCACTAAACTTATGAAATAAAGCCTTGGAAGGAAATTAGACTTTCCCCAGGAAGGAAAGTGTCATCTGAGTCCAATAAACGTGTAGAATTTGGAGAAAATCCTACAGAAAACAAAAACGAGTGTGAGAGCGTTTGGAGGCTGTGAAAGCATCAGATGCGTCGTTAAAAGGAAAGCTGAGAAAAGCGACAAACAGCTGGCATGGTGCCAGAGCCGGTCCCAGCGTGGACAGAACAGAAGCGAGCTGCGTCAACTTCTTCATTCGTTGCTTTGGACAAACGAACAACTGGAAGAAGGTCCATTAGCGGGACCAGCATCAGCTTTTGTAGCAGAGCTCCACGTCGGTGGACGGATTCTGTCCAAACGTGGCTTCTTTCACTCGCGGCTGATACCCCCCACGGAGCTGAGGGACACTGAGCAGAGGGACCAGGACAGTCCCACGGGGCATGAGGACGAGGACCAAGACGTAGCAGTAGATGATGAGCCTCTTATCTACCGACTCAAATCTCTAACGACGCCCCCTGGCCTTGGCTCCAGCGCTTCATCCGTGTTATTTTGTGTTGTTTTGTGTTACTGCAGGCAAGAAAAACTCCATCCTGATGCACAAGGTTCAGCACGATCTCAACTCTGGCGTCTTCAACAACCGCGAGAACGAGATGATCCAGGAGATCGTCAAGTACGACCGGGAGATGGTGCAGCAGGTGGACGCGCCGCGACCGCGGGCCATGTCCCTGACCCCGCCCCTGATCGGAGGGATGTTCCCGCACTCGGGCCCCACGGCGCAGCCGCACAACTCGGCCATCGCCTCCCTGCAGCAGGCCGTAGCCATGAGCTTTTGCCCCCCTACCCAGGACGCCTTGGCGGGCGGGGGGGTGGGGGGCGGAGCCCAGTCCCCCAGGCTGCTGAGGCGGTTCCAGGTGACCGAAGGCGTCCCCACCCCGGCCTCCTCCTCCCCGCTGCAGTCTCAGCTCCTGGCGTCTGGTGCCTTCGCCCCCCTGCTGTGCAGCCCCTCCGTCCAGAGCCCGCTGGCGTTCGGAGGACGGGCCTTCCAGTACGGATCCAGCGGCCTGACCGGTCCCGCCTCAGGCTCTCAGCTTTCTCTCACCCAGCAACACTTATCAAGCCCCGCCCACCGGCCCAGCGCGCACAAGAGCACCCACTCGCTGCCCCTGGGGGGCCTGAGCCAGGACGCCAGGGCGCTGTCGGCCTCCCAGCCCTCGCTGCCCCACGATGGAGCGCAGCCGCGCGGGCCCAGCCCGCCCCAGTCCACGCGAGTCTCCTCCACGTCCATCGGACCCCCGCAGACCCCGCTGGGCCACACGGGCATCCGGAGCGCGGCGGCTCACCGGGTGGTGCTCCCCCACCAGACATCGGTGGGGGCCTTCCCCGCGGGAGCCCTGCCCGGCTCCGCCCACAGCTTCGGCGCCGGAGCCGGGCTGGGGCTGGGGCCCGTGGGTTCGGCTCTGAGAGACTCCGCGCTGCCCAAGAAGGACTCGATAGCGAGCATTCCCGAGACGGAGCACGTCAAAGTGAGGTCCAGGCTATCCTCCAACTTGTGATGCACTGCGACTGAGCGAGGGTCTGGACTGCAGGAGAAGCCCTTTTTTTTGCTCTTTCTACTCCAGCTGCTGGACTCCTGCTCTAGCCAGACCCTCTGAATGTAGGACTGCTGAGGGAGGGTCACCGGAGACTCTGACAGAGACTAAAGCGGTGACTCCTGAGCCTGCGATACTGACAGGTTTCCACTCACAGACAGTAGTTGCACAGATGTTAGCAGCCCCGTAGCACCTCCCCCTCCCGCCGTATTTATTTACCGTATTCCCTCACACACGTATTCCCTCACACTGCTTGACTTTTCCCTTCATTTTTTTTGACTCATTTGATGCAAACTTGGCTTCAGGTACCAGAGGAGGGAACCTGAATGGGCTCCAAGGGCCACGGATCTAGTCTCGGTATAAACAATGCTACAAGAACAAAAAGGATTCTGGGGTTTTTGAGGTTTTGTGACTCCTTCTGAGTCCCAGGATTCTTTTAAATTGGCTGTTTTATTGAAACCACAGGATTTTTTTTTGTTTTTCATTTAGTGTTTGCTCATTAGTGACTAAAGTCACCAAATGTAATATTAAAGCGAGCCCTCACGGTGATGCTGAACGCATCTTTATAGAGCATTTTAGCGATTTTCGGCTAATTGTGTATAATTGTGTAATAAATAAAATGATAAAATCTCAGTCACTGCCACATGAGGTCTGTTTGTGAAGAAAACAAAAGCCAAATCTACTTCTCAGGATGTGAGCGATTTAGCCAGTGTGGCTGTAGCAGAGACAAAGCTCATGGTAGCATGGCTGATGCATGGGGGGGCTTTGTTCCTGGACCCTTAACCATTACTAGATAATGAGAGAGTGCATTCTGTGTTATTATTCTCCTTCAAATGGGTTTTTATTATAAGCTGCCTGCTTTAAGCCCCGCCTCTGTGATCAGCGTGTTTGTTTTCCACCTTGAGAGTTTTCCAGTCGAAGGTTTTTTTAAGGATTCTAAAACTGGTTTTGAGGTCTAAATTGTGTGTTTGTGTTCAGCCCAAATTATGCCCTGTGGAACCTATTTGGGGGTTGAAGCTTAATGAATCTAGATGCTGTTCGCAAGGTACCGCTGCGTTCTGTCCTCAAAGCTCAGTTCAGTGGCAAAAGTAGTTAGAGAGAAAACAGAGAGAGAGAGAGAGAGAGAGAGAGAGAGAGGGATGGATGGAAAACAAGTGTTCTTTTTGAAGTGTGCAAACACAAATGGTACATGTCACATTCAAAGTAGAGAACAAACTGGAGCTAATCTCTCAGAGCTGTACGTGAAGAAGGACTAGTTCACGCAGGTTTCATTGAGATATCTGTCTTTATAACCGCTCACTAAATCAGCATCTGGAGCTGCGTTTGGTTCTCAAGTCTCTACTTTATGTCGGGTACCACAGGAAACCCCCTCATGGATGTTTCCCAGAGGCACGTTTTCGTCTCCGTGCAACAGTAGGGCGGACACGCCGCCACAGCCCAGCCGCTTGTGTGTGCTGGACTGTGGTGGGCTCACATCTGGCAGCAGGAACGCGTCGTCCTCCTGCTCGTTTGCAAAGAATCTGGTCATTAATAACGACGGTAAAGCCGAGCCAACTGTTCCCCCGTCAGGGGCCGGTGGCGGAGCTGATGAGAGAGTTTCAAATGGTTCCACTTTCATTTTCAGACCAGCTGTTTCTGCCTCACGTCTCTGATGATGCAATATCACATCCACACCCATCCTGCAATCGCCCGCGGCCCCCTGCTGCCTCCTGCCTTATTTTAAAAGCAGACAGCCACGTCTGATTATCTTTTACTGATACATTCTGCACTCCTCACATCCCATAAAAGGTCCTGTGCATCCCTAGTGCAGTGCATGCACTGTAGTCTCCACATACGTGTGCTGTATTATTGATGTGGCCATATGATGCCCACATCAGTCTTACGGCTGCAGGACGTGTAGGAGAAAGGCAATAACATGTATTTGTCTTTGGCTCTTCCTGTGAGAGCTGGATGCTGGAAACATCACGAGCTCCTGCTGTGTCGTGACGTTTGTCCTTCACGGTCCTGCCTGGTGACATAGACGCACTCCTCGTTTCCCTTTAAGAAAACGGCAGCACCCAGGAGCTGCCTGGCATTTTATCTGCCTGGATAACAACTTCTGATGGCAGTTTCCCCCCCTAACACAAGCCCGTGTGATCACACAGAGCGGCTTTCTCCACTCCTCACAAGCGAAGGTGCACCAGCAACAGTCGTGGATGCGTGAGTGGGAAAGTGCATCTTGCTCCCAAGGGTTGTGAGTCTGTTAGTGTGCTAAGACAGATCTCCTGATCGCACTAAACCAACAGGACACATTTTATGATGGATTCGGCCATTACTTCAATCCACCCATTCACTTATCGGTCACAACTTGATTTTAAAAGCTTTGTGTGTCCTCAGAAAGAAGATGTGTAAATAAAATGTAAAAAAAGTGTCCCGTTTACAGTCATCTTTTAAACTTCAAACTAACTCGACAAACAGGACATCTCAGGGAAGGTCAGATGAAGGACGCGGGCAGGCAGCTGCCAGTGGTGCACCGCCCCCTGGAGGTCGCCCTGCAGGGTCGCCTGAACACTCAACGCTTGTGACGCCACAGAGGGGGGAGAAGATATCCCAGGAGAGGCTGGCAAAGAAATCAAAGAGCTCTGAGTGAGTGGGTAAGTTCTCGGAGAGTGCCGTGTCTGGCAGAGAGCGGGGGAACAGAGAGCTGTCTCTCCGCAGGCGGACTTATGTAATATGAGGTTGAGACTTTTGTGCTTTTTTTTATTTGATGCTTGTCAGTGAGCATCTCATCGCGCTGAGCTGTGGCTCCTCACAAACATCTACCTGCGCTGATGAGATGAGCGGCTCCATTCACAAACCCAGCACGCCAGGCTGACCCCGGATCTGCCTCTGGGGTCAGGAGGCTCCGTCCTCTCGCTGAGTTGTTAGGGAGCTTTAGCAAGGCAGTGAGAGGCGGTTGAAAGCCACTGAGGTTTTCTGTTCTGTTGAGGCCAGCTGAGACGCTCGGGGTAATTACACAAACTCTGTCAACATGCTAATGAGGTCGTAGCTGCTTTGGGGGACGAGGAGTAAACACAACACTGGAAACCAGCATCAGTTTAAAATCTGGTAATTATGATTTTGCTGACGATTTATTTAAACAGTGTAATTGTATTTATTGCGTCCTCTGACAGCAGTTTGTGGACTATTGCCCATGGTAATCTGATATTTGGGTTTGATTAAAGTTGTTCATATTTTATTGGAAAGTATACATTAAAAAACATCTGATGAGTACCCTCGAGAAAGGAGGCAAAGCTTCCAGTGCAGGCAAGGGCAAAACGGGGTGGGGCTAAAATAAATCTCCACGTATTTAATAAGACCGCACGGTGTTCAAGAAAATATATACAATAAATAAACAAACAGGAAAATAAATTAACGGATTTATTTTATAGTTAACGCCACAGATTGATTTTAAAGGGCCTAATCAATAAAACCAAGATGGATCCACTTTCTGGAGGGAAAAGCTTCCAGAGGTAGTGAATTACATTTGCCTCACTCTGGAGGTCTCAGGGCTCCATCACTTATTTCCCTGATGGAGCGTGTTCGTCTCTGGGGGAACCATCACAGAAGCTCCTGGACTGTTCCTTGTGGGAGGCTGGACGGCCAGCGTCAACGATCAACGCCTTGAAATACAAACACAGATTCTGTGTTTCTTTTTGTTTGTTTTAAAGCGTTGCCTCACTGGGATGAGTCCCAGCAGCTTGATTGAGCCCCTTCACGCTACCATCTTGTGTAATCTTCTGTTATTGTTTTTCCTGACTGGAACATGGCGGGGACGGTCCCACCTGCTCCTCCATACGGAGGTCTTCTCCAACCTCATTCAAACATGAAACTTGTGTTGTCGAGTCAGCACAAACCCCACGATTATCGCTGATGAACATCCACGGCGTCTTCCTCGCAAACCTGCTGTAATGTTCCAGCAACCATCCGATAGCACTTCTACTATTTTGGTGTCTGGCCCAGAAAAAGAACATCTGAGTTGAGAAGCCTGCAGAGCTTTGGTGGCGCACCTGAAAGGAGACCTTCATCTGACGGTGCACAATTGAGATGGAAGTAAATAACGGTCAGATCTATCCTCTTCAGGCCTGCTAAGAATACCTGCGTTGTTTGAACCTCTGAGTGAATTCAGACACTTTAAGAAACACATTTATTTCAGGATAATGTCAAGTGCTTAGTCACTCCAAGAAGAGAAGTATCAGAATAAATGGAAAGTGTCTCTCGGTTCCTTCAGAGTCCTTCAGTTCAGTTTTGCAGCAGACGTTCCAGTAGTGTGACAGAAGTTATTGATGATCAGACATGAGGCAGACAGGCAGGGGCAGGTCAGCCTGCTGTGTGTGTGTGTGTTTGGGGGGGTGTTTTCACCACATGAAGTGTTCATCACATGAACACTCCAGTTACAGTCTGCAGGCAGAATGTTGTTGTGTTGGTACCTATATGCATTGAACCCTCTATATATAAGGTAATAAAGGAGCTTTTCACTGGTTGAAGCCCCAGCATCGCCACCGTGGCCGATTCCTCCTCCTGCTCACTTAATCACCCCCCCAGTACCTGCAGTCAGGCCGCGGCTCAGCAGGGCGCGGCCTGGATCAATGTCTTCATATCTAATGGAGACGGAGCGGACCGGGACCCCGCGGGCTCCCCTGCTGCACCGTCAATTCCCCTCATCTCCCTCTGCTGGCTCGCCCCTTGTGAGCTCCCTCAGCTGAAGAAATAAGTGGATTCTTTCACCCGCTGGAGATCGAAATCACCTGGAGACGAGAGACGTCAAGCGTCCGAGTGGGTTAGTGTCAGAGCAAAGTTCTTGAAGAAAAAGTTCAGCATTAATCAGATTTAAAGACTGGTGAAAAGGTGTTGAAAAGGTAAAATATACAGTTCACTGATAGAAAAGCAGAACAAATGTGAGCAGTTGAGCTGAGTCCAGACAAAAGGACGCACTTTCAGTTCCCTCAAAAGGGAGAAACTTGGATGTTTTCAAGTGGGTCATCAGTAAATATTAGATGACCTTTGGAGCACCTGAATATTAATTTTAGCTCAGGTCGAGTCCCTGTGCTGATCTCTGAGCATCCCCCCGTGTGCTCGGCTCCTCTCTGACAGCTGTCGACGCCAGCAGGAGCTGCATCCTGAATTATTGAGGAAAGAGCGAAGACCCGAAAGAGCAGCGCTCCGTCAGAGGCAACACCAACGACTTTGTTGAGCCGCTGAAAATGACCCGATGAGCAGGCTCATTCGTGTTCTCCCCCCACAGCCGAGAGCATCGGGAACCTCAACAGAGCTCTGTTTATTTCCCACCCTGGATTTATTTTATATTGTTTGGGAGGGAAGTTTTTAGATTGGGCAAGTGTTTGTGGGCCTTTTTGTCCCCTTGTCCTTGAGGTGATGGAGACACAGCACAGTGTGCGATCTGCTGGATTACAGAGTGGAACCATTTTCACCTCAATCACGAGTTCAGGATCTCTTATCATTGAAGATTATAATGGATTTCATTTTCGATCCATATTGAGAAAACACACACACACACACGCACACACACACACACGCACACACACCCCTCCCTTAGGAGCGCACCTGAATGTTCTCAGCTACATAAGCTGATTATGCAGAGGAGGGACACAATTAACAGTAATCAATTTATACAGCTCTGCTGTCAGTGCCAGGTAAACAGTGAGGGTACAGATGGAGCTAGAGCCAGGCTGTTACATAACAGCAAAGTCTCCATCCGCCTGACAGACGGACGACAACCGCACCTCAGACAGAAGGACATTAAAGTCCGCCCTTCTCTCCTGTTGTTTTTCAAACGGGGACCTTTGCTCCAACGTGCTGAACAGCAGCAGAGCTTTGGTGGGGTTGGCTGAGAGTTCACACTGACCTGTCTGGGGCACTTTGGCCAGCAGCAGCATCAGTCTCTGGTACTCCTGGTACTTTTTGTTTCTGGCCTCGGAGCTGCCATAAAACAAAGACAATGAAATAAAGTCGAGTCTGGGAATTGGCAGATGCTTCAACAGATAAAAGTGTATTTCCGTCTGGACATAAACCCATCACACAGTGAGAAATTGTGATTTTATGCGCCTGTAATCAACTGTAATAGCTTTTCTTTCCTAACTTTTTGTGCAGACTCTCAACAGAAATGTTTTTTAAATGACAGATTTTGTTCTACATGAACTGGTTACTCATTCAACATACAATAACACATGCAAATTAAAGTCGACAAGTTTGGCATTGCGTACTTCAAGAGGTAAACACTCCATCTTGTGATTAATAGATGCCACCTTTTAAATTTGTTTTGTTGCAAATGAACTCATACCCCAAGTTAAATGTGTGAAGACACTGTGCTCACATCATCCAAAGCTGTGATTCAGGAGCCTTTTTCAGCTCCACATGCTTCTGAAGAGCTCAGAGTATTTATGTTGGCCTCACATATGTAGGGTAATGAGGCTCAGTCTACACGCATCCCACTGTGTCAACCTGGGCACAATGGCAGCTATTTCAATGCTGTTACAATGGCCCAACACTGCGGTGTCCCTACAAGGTTTTATTTATCCTGACTGCTTTTTCACTGCCTGTTCTGTGATGATTTGAAGTGCGCTGAAGCTGAACAGATGAAGGTTACATTTACATCAGTGTTACCGAGCAGCTGCAAAATCTGTCTAAACACAGTTTATTGTCTGGCTGTGATGTAAGGACGTCCTGGCCTGATGCTCTCCCACACCACAGACTAACTCAGGGTGATATTCTATATTAATATAATAAAAAGTGCATTTTCAAAGCTTTTATTTTATGTGGGTAGGGCAGGGCTGGGAGAACAGTAAGAGGTCATTTTTGACCTCAAAATATGCAGCCAACCATATTATTACTGACTGTCAGTCATGTCAATCAAGTAGACACGCCCCAGTTTTTAAGGATTAATATCTAATTAATTATAGAAATATTTTCAGATGGACCAACATATTTTAGGATGATGAACTTGCTATGACTTATAGAAAATATTGAATTGAAAACGAACGGGAGTGAATTGGAGCCAGGGCTTCTGGGAGACAGCCCCCATTGGTTTTGGGCTGTGGGTAAAGTCACTTCTGCATGGCTTCTTTTTTCAGGCATGGAAGACGACATCCATCTTTAATATACCATCTATGGGGCGAACCTTTAGTCTGCACAGCATTTCTATGGACTCGCATGCCAGCTTATTGTCATTGGCAGTGTCTCCTGCATTTTAATGACAACATCTAAAAATACACTCACATGTGTGCCGGAATGACTAAAGAGCATTCTGCTGGAGCATTCTCAGTAAAATGCAGACATTTTAGGTTTCATCTGTGGCAGGATGCTGCAATATCGCCTGATGAGTTATAAAATGATCGTGCAACATGGCAGATGAGGAAACCAAAGACTGTTCCTTCTTCTGCTGCTGTAGGAGTGAATAATGTACGAGGATGCGGAAGAGGTAACGTCAGGGTCAGAATCTGAGGGAGGGTGGAGACTAAGAGGTGGAGGGCTGCTGTGAAGTCAGGGCTCTGTAGAAGGTGCCCAATTATCCCACAGAGAGGAAAAACCAGTCAGATGAAGAGTTTAACCAACCGGAGGCCTGAAAGAAAGAAGTCCTCTGACACATATTCATTTACTGTCCACGGTCAGGAAGATGCAGAGGAAAACCCACGATGACAAGTTTTATAACCTAATAAATTTGTGTTTGGATAATTTTATGATGAAAGTAAATGCGGGAGTTCTGTGTCCAGCATGCGGTGGCTTTGTTTACTAAAGTCATAAACAATGAATAAACACAGATGAGATACTAACGGCTGTTAGTACAAACAACTCAAACAGCTCAGAGGCTCCAGCAGCAGCAGCAGCAGCACATAATTAGGATTCTTTTCTCTATGAGCCCGTTATCAAAAATATAATGTCATTCAAATCATTCAAAGATGTTCCTGGATGTGTGTGTGTATATGTGTGTGTGTGTGTAAACCTACGGGAGGCCGGAGCAGTACTTCTTCAGGAGGAAGTTAGAGAGCTCTTGAAGGATTGGCTGACTGTGCAGAGCCACAAACTGTTCCCGACAGACCTGGGGGGGCACACAGAAAAGTGCTCTTAATTCATTTGGTTAAGAGGAAAATTATGTGGATCTGTCATTGCTGAGGACCACTCAGACCTCAGCGAGGACAGTTCTATCACAACAAATATCATTAATGCTTTTACTCCTATGTCAGAGCTCCAACATATAACTTTGTAGGTGAGGAGGATTAAATACAAGCGAATGGATAGGTTTGACCTATACTGGTGCTGAAGATGGAGCAGTTGGGCCCTGAAGATATTATTAAATATGGCTGAGAACCTGGGAGCTGAACTTCAGGGGACTGATTCACTCACACCGGTGGAGGTATTCTCTCTCCAAAGCGCCGTTCTGCTTGTGATTGCTGCAATCTGAGGGTCTCTCCACACACACTTGTTTCCTGCACTTCATGGTTTATTCAGCGGCTCCACTCTCATTATAATCTGTCATTATTTACAGCAAATTGCAATTGTTGAAGGTTTTTTTTCTGCTGTGGTTTTGGAAATCAAAAGGAGCATAAACACTGGTGAAGGGATGCCCACTTTAACAGGTTTAATAAGTATAATTTATGAGCTACAGGAAATTGGGAAGTGACTTTTAGGCATTACTTTTTGCACACAAGTCGATGTGTAATAAGAGTGTGCTTTTGCCGCTCGTGTTTATAGGCAAAGTTTCCCCACCATCCTGCTGGAGGTCAGAGCTTAGGGCAGTGCAGCTTTCCTTAATGGAACACTGAACATTTTCCTTTTATACTTTTGTGGTTTCCCCACTTAAGAACAAAATAATTCCTTGTGTTGTATGAAACTATAAGCTCTCTCTCATTCTGGCGTGTGTCCTCTCCTGGTGTGCACATGCGTCTCACACTGACATCACTCAGAATGACGGTTGCAGCCTGAGAACAAAGATGTAGCTGCAGAACAGAGGCAGGACGAGCTGCTGCATCAGCGAGAGCATTCTTCATGTGGTGACTGGAAGTTTAAGGCCTCTCCTCTGCCGTCGTGTTCAGTTAGGTGTGTAAAGAGAAAGGCCTTCGCTCACACATCCAGTGCATTAATGTAGGCACATCTCCGCTGGTAGCAGCTCCTCTGAGACTAGATGGAGACAGAAAACTGGGCTTTTTGCTCTGAAGCTCCGAACAAAAGTAAGACTTTATGGAAATTTGCTCCATTTATTCTATGCTGTCTGAGTCTGAGTTGCTTGACAGAAGGCAGAGGCGACATTCGTTTACTCAGGATGGCATACTTTGTGGAACAGGACAACCTAAACCCAGCAGGCTCAAAAGAAAAGGTTTCCTTTACCAGATTCATAAAGCTGTTACCTCTATCTGAACAAAACAAGACAAAAGCTTTATTAAATGAGCTGAGATACACAGAGCGACATGGACAAGGACAGACCGGAATAAATCAAGGCCAAACTGTGAAATGATACCTTGTTCATGGTGTCCACAGTGAGAGCGTGGGTCCAGAAGCAGTCGTGCACAGAGACGAAGGCCAGGCCGGCACTGTGAAGAACAGAAGAGCTGAAGGTGAAGTGTTCAGGAGCTGGGAATCGCCCTTCATTAGAGTAAAACGGCATTTAGAGCAAAGGTACCTATAGCAGTGGAGGGCGGTCAGCATCATGTGTGTGGAGTCCAGAGAGTGGATGAAGTTTGGTGGGAAAGCGTTCTTCTGTTTAACTGTGTCCGGCCTCCTGAGGGGGGACAGAAAATCCCAAATGTCGGTACGGCCGTGGTCACCTGCCCTTTTATGTGCTCAAATATGAAACGGGGATTTTCGTTGAACCATCTTGTATCTGAAAGTGCCTCATTACAAACTGTGCCGCTCTCTCTCCCAGGGAGACAGTTGGCAAAACAATATTGTGTTTGTGCATGCTATGTGCTGCATAAAAGAGCTTCCCCTGGAAGACGTTCCAATAAAGATACAGTCCAGTTTGGAGAGTTATTTGACAGATTTCAAACTGCAACTTGTGAAACTGCAAAAAACTGCTTAAGCATGTGGTGAGAGTTCCACAAACACTGCTGCTACACATCCACACCTCAGAGATGAGAAAGATCTAATCTGTGATGTCATGCTGTTGTCTTAATGTAGATGTTCATCAAACATCTCCCTACACCTTCTACACCTCCTCCTGTAGCTTAAATTAAGTGAAAGTTATTGGTGAGTCCATTTGTAACTTTTTCTACTCATGAGGTGCATTTTTGACCCAGGGTAAAACCTGGAGTCACTAATCCATATAATAAACCTACGTAATCCATGATCAGGAATCCAAAACACAAGGCATGTAAATACTTCTGCAGAGCTGCACATAAATAAAATAAAATATCTTTATCCCCATGTTCCCATTACCCTGAGCCTGTGCCATTCAAATCCTCTGGGCTATCTCAGACCAGCCTGTTCTTCTGATGGGAATGGAGACAAACTGAGGGAGCGTGTGCCAAACCCACCACCACACACAGGCACGCCTGATGGCTGTTTTCCCTCATCCGCTATCCGTCTTAGTTATTTGGCTCCGATACATTCGTCTTTGAGTTTCTCCTGTTTTAATGGTTCATGCAAGTGTGCGCGTGTGTGTGTGTGGTCCTCTAAGAGACAGCTTAGGCACTTTCTCATTGACTAGCAACGGTCGCACACAAGACAAACATGTCAGCCTCACACCCCAGAGGCTGAGTGCCACTGAAATGCACAGTCAACACCCTGAGGGTTAGTGTATCACTCTGAAGTGTACTGGTTTTAGAGTGGATGGCTCTCTTCACAGGAATCATTGAAAACAGGCATCAAGCTTTTGTCTCCGTTTGTTTTAATAAACTGAACGTATAATGTGAGAAAACATGCAAACTGATGACTTAAAGGCTGTCGCCACTGTCGGACCGCAGATATTTCCTCATCCCCCAGAAATAAATCAGCAGTGACCACAGTGTCAAATTTAGCTCACAGTGACAGCCTGCGAAACACTGATGCTTCCCCTCAGATGAAACGAGCATCCATAGCGACATGTCGTTCCTCTGAATCTGACTCTGACCTAGGCTCTGTTTTAAAAGAAAAAAAAAACAACAGCAACAAAAACCATATTCCCTCTGCAGCATCTGGGGCGGACTATAGTTACTGTCAGACTGAGGAGGACAGCTGTCAGCCTCGTGTCTCCAGTGCTCTCACTCCATTTTTCCCCTCCGACACTGTCCTTATATCCTCCTCTCACCTCTGTCACCCCTTCCGGGCATCTCTACTGGAAATGCTATGTGCACATTTTTCCTGCTTCTCATTATTTATATATACACATTATTCACAGGAATAAATAAAGCTGCCCATCAGTAACCTCAGAGGTACACAAACAAAGTAAAGTCAGGTATTGACTTTAAGTGGATGCAGCCTGTTTGTTGGTTAAAGAAAATTCCTATTTATAATAGGTTTATAATCCCTATCTGAAGTCACACATGACTGCACAAAATAAAGTGACATTATTGTGTATTTTCCAGTCAATAATAACTAGATCTTGGCATTAAATATTTTGATGAAATATACTGAATGTAACAAATAAGAGTAAGAATATCAGAGGTTTTTGCAATAAAACCAACAACTCTCTGCTTCCGCTAACTACATCCAGACATACAAAAACATTTTTAAAGACTGTTCTTTTCGAAAAATGCCAAGTTCTCACCGATGTGAGCAAGCAATTAGTGCAAAGTACTTTTCACCAGAGACAGATCTTTTATGAAGCTGGTCCTGAAAATCCAAGTTAATTGTCTAAGGGCAGGATCTGTTTCTTACTTCCAATTAGCTGAAGTCAAGTCTGTTACTGCAGTTTGAGAAGGCCATAAAACGCCAGAGCCAGTGATCAAAAGGAGAGTGGCTTGGAACACTCTGTTTGATCAACATCCCAGTCTTTCTTTCTTCTAGGAGACGGGCACTAAAGGTCAGTGAGGAAGGGGCTGCCACCCTGAGGTTTGTGTGCCAGAGCTGGCACGCCACTGCGTTATCACTGGCACCGAGACAATAAGCAGAACTCCAAACATTAAAAATCTCTAATCTGAGATGCCACTGGCCCATCTTAACATCCTTAAATAAACAAGAACCTGAACCTCCATTTAATGGATTAAATATCTAAAGTATATCTACTGTGAGTTCTACTGTGAGCAGACAGACAAACAGACAGACAGAAACAGGACTTACTCTTTGATGTCATGGTTGATCTGCAGGTTGATGTGCTGCATTGTACTTTTCAGCTGAAAAGACACAAATGAGAAAGGAATGACAATGACGTCAAGGCTTACAAGATGAACATTTTTGCGTGACTTCAAGGTCAATGTTAACTTTTCACCCCATGGTACGACGATGGAGCGAGGTCACGTTAAACTCAGCTGTGAGGATTCAAAGTTAACAAGCATGTGCTTTATACATATAGCATAGTATAGTCTAGAGTACTGTAACATAGACTGATGTCAGAATTCCTGTAAAGTCATGCTGTAATCTCACACTGTGTGACAAATAAAGCATAACAACCAACTGTGATAGTCATTCCGGACCAAATCCCATAATCAGCAGCATGGACATGCCGGTATGGCATATTCATGTTCAATGTGCACAATGTGCGAGGTGGGAAAGACGAGTTCTTATCAGGAAAAGATATGACCAGCAACAAGCAGCCGGGCGCACATAGGCGTACCAGCCCAGCGTGACAGCCTTCTGCGTTACTGCATGTGGATTGAGTTCAGCCTCAACAAAACTGTTACCAAAACTGTTAACACTCGGCAGCGTGGCGCATAATTGATAAGCTAATTTGGGTTTACGAGGAAAAAGGAAACCAGATAGTTTTGATAAGATCAATCGTTAGCTGCTTCATACAAAATAGGCTCAGATTATGGCGGACTGATTTTAATCTTTTCTAGACTCCTGTTACGAGAGCTCCCAGTAGAAGGACCACAGTCATGGTGACACAACAGACGTGTTTACTGCAAATACATATTGATTGTATTTTATCTTGTTGAATTTGAACTTTGTTGTAGAATAAAGTCTGAAATGACAGAGGCTATTTGAAGTGCATAGTGTTCCGCAGTACAGACCACTCCAAATCCACCTCCAACCCCTGCAAACTCTATTTGGACAGAAAAATAGAGATCCTCTGTGAGGTTATACTGTTCTATGTCAATACTCGCTTTACTGTAATAATAAAAATCCTCGAGCTTGAAATTAAAACCCCAAGAACATTGTTTCTAACAATATAATGTGACACCCTCACTATGACTGCGTGTATGCACTAATTAAATGTGTGTTATTAAATTAGATATTAAAGGACCAACGAAAATGTCCTCATGTCCCACCCATAAACATACTTTTCAAAGCTTATTCAATGTTGTTAAATTTAGAAGACTGGTGAGTCCGTTTTTATTTCAATCTGACAGCTTTGTTATAAAGTCAAATTTGTGCATACATGGTTATTTGAGTGATCACACTGACAGGTGTTTAGTCAGTGATCACTTGTGTTGGTACCTGGAGTCAAATGCCTCCAGGTCACTATGCGAAGAATGACAGAAGCATGTAATTATCAGGAAATGCTCTATATACAGAAGTATGGTGTGGAAGAAGTCCATTAGCTCGTGTCATGGCTACTATCTCATCCATCATTTCTGTAGGACTCGTGGGGGAATCTGTCCATCATTTCATCTTTACCTGCCTTGGCTGTGTTCACCAGATATGCGAGGAGCCGGGAAATGAAAAGCCAAAGGTGATGGGAATGGAGGTTTCCTTTGCTCTGAGTAATGGACTGACACGTTGTAAATTAGGTCATTACAGACCACTGTTCTGCTGTGAATTAATCAATTCATGTAAAAACTGTAACAAGAACAACTCAGAACCAGAACCTCTAATGAATTAGACTTTAACAGTGTGCTTGTGGGTGGGTTACTCCTGTGACTTTGCATCACATTAATGTCACACTCAGGTATTTGCCCTTAAACCTCAGGCTGCATTTATTATTTTTTTAGGCTAAAATGCCAAACCATTTTGCACGATCACTGAAAGAGCAAGTCAGCCCCATGGATTCATCACTTCTGCTCCAAGGGAGCATCGATAGACGGTTTCTGAGAAGTAGAATGCCTCATTCTGAGAGTATAACCCATGAATATTTCTCCATGTGCGTTGGAATCCTGCTTCCAAACAAAAGGGGATTAGCATGAAACGTCAAAGCATGTGATCCACGCAGCATGTTAAAGGGAATCAAGTCTATAATGTGGATATGAGACTGATAAATGAGTTCTGTGTATCACCACTCTCTGGGAAATTTCACTGCAGCCTTGCTTCGTGGGGGGGGGCAAGGAATGTGAGCCAGAGCGACCTCTGATCCGATTAGCATCTCCCAATCCAGTTAATGCCCCATTCAGCTACTTTATCATCCTGTAATTTCCTCAATTCCCAAAAGTCATGAAAAATACTCGATTACACAGGTCGACATTTATGTTCATCTCTGTATGCAGGAAACACACGCGCGCATGCACACACACACACTTGTGTCTCATAATGCTGTGCTACTGTTGCTACGTTCCATTTATTGGTTTTTCCTACTGCTCCACACACTTCATCTTCAAGTTCTATCTAGAGTCTAATTACTAATGACCTCCAGAAACACCGTGACCACGGATTTAAGAGGCAGAGAGGAGACTGGGGGATTGAATTTAATCCAGCTGTGCACAGAAAAGGTGACCTTTCTGCAACTAAGTTTAATATTTGTATACCCAGTGATGCAACTGGATTATAGAATTACTGAAGGGGATGAAGAAAGTTATCTGTGCGCTTCAAGTTAAATCCATTAAATCACAGCTGTATTCATTCTCTCATTTATTAATTTTAGGCCTTCAAAATGAACACAGGTTTGATCAGCTGCCCACTGGATATGAAAAAGAAAGAGATCAAATCAAGGTAATGCAGCAAATAGGCACCCTTAGGAGACTACCATCTGGCAGGCTCACTCTCTCGTACTTACTCGTGAGCTGTCATCGCCTCTCTGAGCCACCTATGTGTTAGACGTCAAGAGGAGGAGTCATCCTGCTGCTCTGACCTGTGAGCTAGCTGTCTGCACGTATATGGGCACAGGGTCTCACACACGCACACTCTCTTTTCATGTAGAAAGACACGCATGCTCGCGCAACAGCTACAGTTATCTCCAAATGCGTTGGCAAATAGACACGCTTATCTTCACGACGGGCAGTTGTCAGGATTTCCTTGGTGAAGGACAACTCCAGCAGTGTTGTTGGGCTCCATTAAAAGTTGGTCCACTCGTGTTTATCAAAATACACCATCGGCAGTACACTCTTACAAGCACATTGAAGCTTGGAAACTTCAGCTGGGACATTCCAAAAGCAAAGCATCCAATACTTAAAAGCTTAAGGTTAAAGTTTCCTGATAGTTGCTCTGTGTGCAGGAAGACAAATGGAGAATTTGTCAATACTTGAAAAGTATATTTTTCTGTTTACTGAGAAAATCTGCTCTGCAGTGTTTCTACCAAAGAACCGCCATAGTCCAGCTCATATGGATCATCCCTGCAAGCAAAATGAGAGTCTGCCCTCCTGACTCGGTGATGGAGAGTCGATCCTGAGAGTAGGTGGTTTTGGTCAAATAACTAAATTGATGGTAAAACAGGACAAAAACGTCTGTTGGGTTGCTATGATGTGTACAATGGAAATCACAGAACAGGAAATGAAGGTCTTGTGAGTGAAGTGATTATATTGATTAATTGTTTTAGAAAAATCCCCCAAAAATGAGTCATTTCTTACATGAGATTATGTAACAAATCTAGTTACTTAACCACATGCCCCAAATTGCATGGTGCTTGGACATAATGATTAAAAAACAAAGCTGAGCTTCGCTAAAATGGAACACCCCCACACGGGACTTACCACTTGGTTGCGTGTGCGGTGGTATGGCTGTATGATGGGTAAACCCAGGGGCGTTACCCACTCCACAGTGTGGCCAGACTTGGAGATGAGCCTGGCGCTCTCTGTCAGCCAATCCTGCGACACAAATGAAAAATAAAGAGACTGAGGAAGTGCCTTATTATGAAGCCTGTGTGTGACTTTTGGTTTATTGATAGAACACATTTAGAGTTCAAATAGCTGCAGGTGGAGGATCTGGCTCTATGATAAGAAAAAAAGAAAACAGCTGATCTATGCAGTCTACTTCTCTACTTCTAGCCAATTAATTGTTGCAGACTTGCTGAGAACAGGTGGGAAGTTGTTGCCTACTCTAAAAATTGCATGTGGAACTGGGCTGTTTGCATAAGAGTCTGGCACAGTTCATAAGAAGAGCATCCCTGTTACTGTCCCGTCAGCCTTATCACATGTGTAGGCACACAGAGCTGTGGGGAAGCAGGAAGCCAAATAACTCAAGATAGCGTTTCTGCCTGGCCCCATGGTGCTTTGTTCTTTGTCACAGCTGTCCAACTTTATGTGACGGAGTGAAATAAAGATAACACAGAAAGCCACAGTAACAGCTAACAGCTGGAGAGATTGATGATCAATCAATTGAAAAGAGGCAAAGAGATCAGGATGGCTGGCTGTCTGTCAGCAGGAGGACAGGTTAGGGAGAATGAGCGGGTGTTTCCAGAAAAAATGGGAAAGTGCACAAAGGATCATGAAAGAGGTCGAGGATGACAGCATTAGGATTGATCAGCTTCCCCTCTCTAATCTATACTTCAGAGCAGCGCTGAAAAATGCAACAGGAAGTGACCTATTTAACAGCAGTGGCTACAAGCAAACAGACCATTTTCACCTCAGACTGGGCTGTCCCCACAAAGCCCCCGAAGGACACACACATACACATACACACACACACACACACACACACACAGCGGTGATGGGGAGGGGGGGCAGTGAGGAGCTGCTGTTTGTTCAGCCTCCTTTCTACCGGTGGGAATAAACGGGGAATAGACTCCCCGAACAGGTGCACGTCCTAAATTAAGTGAATCTTTGTGAAGAATGAGTGTGGTTGAAACAGTCATTCATAAAAACAGCAAATTATATTCCGATTAGGTCAAAGGTCTTTGATTTACTTTATGAAATAAATCACTAAAAATGTCAACGTATTTTACATTGAAGTAGCTTGCTGAGGATTTAGTCGACTCTATCTCAAATGTATGAAAAACATAAATGAAGCAGCTTCAAATATTGGTATAGATATGTGGAGCCCACCTGGATCTCTCGCGTCCCTGTGAACATTTCCTTTAAGCCATTGAAGACCAAGCGTACCAGATAATGCGATGCATCCCATACATGCTCCTGAAAGTAAGGCAGATGATGATGCAGAGAAGAAAAACATATTTCTCAGTTGATGCATTATTAAATATGAACTACAAATATAAAAGCTGCATGGGTGTCAAAACAATTACAGCAACATGCTCTGGAAAAGCACATCCCCTTTCTAGCAGAATGTAATTACTCCCAATTACACTCCCTCCCAATTCCCTGTTTAAACTATTAGGGACATTACATAAAAGTCATTTAGCACAATCATCTGGCTGTAAGATGGTGAAAATGCTGACAGCAGGATCATATTGATTACATCTACATTGACAATGAGATTAATTCCAGCTGCAGAGTAAAACTATATAACTCTCTGACAGATAACAAACCCGGCTAAGCTGTAAGGAGATTAAATGTTTCTATTTGGCTTCCATGCTATCATTTGACAGAATGGGTGTGCCTGTTAAGGAACCATTTACATCCCATCGATTTGAACTAGAAATAAAATCACAAGAAGAGTACATGGGATATCAAATATAGCTATTCTTGTAACGCCCTCTCACCTCTTTGAAACAATCAAATAAAGCTGGTTAAAATATACCCTAGAGGGTCAAACAATTGCTCATTTGAAAGAATTTGTTCTGACAAGACTCTTAATATCAAATCTACTGAAATCCTGAGGGGAGCAGAAATTGTATGTCATCACTGGGTGATAAATGTCTGCGCGTGCATGCAGGAGACAGTAGAGACAATGGAGAAATGGAGTGTCCGAGCAGGAAAGGCCTCGCTGGAGGAGACCCTCTGCTTGATTATATGTCCTCCCAGGCTCAGACTACCCTCTATAGCCTGGGATACAATATAAGGGGAGTTCCACACACAATAGGTGTCCTGCATTAAAAGGCCACTCTGTCATACCAAAACTATAAAGCACTAAAAATAAAATGGTATGCAGGGCTCATTAACCATCTGCTCCACAACTGTACCTTAGGGAACTCATCGATCTCCTTCAGTCTTTTCTCTATCTGAAGACGTCCTCCATAACGTGTGACCCCATACACTACAGTCATAACGGTCTGCTTGACCACCTTCCTGCTGATGAAGCCCTCCAGGACCTGAGCAATCTTCAGACCGCTTGTAGCATCACGCATCCGCAAATCTTCCACCTGAAATACAGAAAGTGAAGAATTACTACTACTTATGGTGCTGAGAGAAGTAAGGCAAAAATTAAACACCACATCAAGTCCAGTAATTACCAAAATAAATATTTGAAAAATAGAATGATTTCAGTTATCAAAGTTCCAATTCAAAGTTCACACTTATGTGACCTAGAAAGAAATATCAGGTATCAGGTATACAGGAAGTATCAGGTGACTTTAGACATTTGTATGTCATATACAGGTGCTGGGAGGAACATAAAGGAATATACTAGTGCTGCCACTCACTACAGGACACAGCAAGCCATCTCAATACTAAAAATATTAACATATTAATTGCAATCAGCTGCAGTCTGATTGCACAAAGTGTCTGTAGTTCTCTGAAGAGTTAAAAAAAATTGCAAACCAAAACCAGCCCAGGGGTGCTGACCTGTTGTGCTACTCCGCTGTACACATCCTGCGGCACCTCGCAGGGCATGAGGTTGACTGATGTGGCACCAATAACATCTCTGCCCAGAGCTGCATAGTGCTGCAGACCATTACAAGAGCCGTCCTGGAGGAGAGGTGGAGAGAAGGTGAGAAATGATTAAAGCAGTGGAGGGAAAAGGCCTGCAGAGATCAGCACAGGGAACGGCTGGATGAGACAAACAACATCATGTTTAACGAGTGTGAAAGTATCAGAACAAAGGAACTGAGTACAAGAAAAAGAGGAGAGTCTGCAATAACAAAACACGCAATAAAGAAACAACATTGATGGTAAACTGATTTTCACTCATAATCAATAAAAAGTCAATTTCATAGTCCAGATTTATATTAAAAAAAATTTTGCAGCAGAATTTGTCAATACAGTTGCGACTTCTTTAAACCTGTAAATAACTTTAATGTCTTTGTGGTACCTGGTGAACGGGAAAATGAGAGATAAATTGTGCTGAATCTGGAGATCTGACAGCTTTTGCTATCTCCATGCAGCAGGCCAGAGCCTGCCATGGCTCATCTGCATTCATCCACCACTTCTTACCCTGAGAAAAACACACACAATCACTGAACACATCGCTCTGCATACACAAGCAATGCCTCCAAAGTGTTTATACTCTTGTTCTGACAGCTATACATGTCCCATTTTGATTTTATCACTGCATAAATTGATTATAAATCTAGGAAGAGACACAGGGGTTACGCTATAATTTGCATATTTTTAAAATAAAAAAACAATGGGAAACTTTTTATATAATTAGATATGGGTTTTCAATAAGAAATCTGAATAAATGTGAAAATAAATGAGGAAAAAGCAATGTTAAAGTATAATAAAGACAGACTTTGAGAGGGTTGTCGGCAGAGTCCAATATATCCTCCATGATGGTATCAGCATATTCCAGTCGCCCCTGTAATGAGCTCCTCTTCTTCAGTCCTGTCAGATTGACCAGGTGGATCTTAAGCCAGTCCAGGCCCTCTGGACCCAGGGGCTTTCCCTCTGCAAACAACAGCGTAGCTCTCGTGACATCGCTCCCCAAGTGGTTAAAGTAGGGAGGGCAGGGATAGGTCCGACCCCGGAAGTCCATGTTGTGAGGAAACCAGAAAATCTCATCTCTCATGTGGTGTGCAATGGAGAGTTTATACAGAGCGTCCATCCTCAGACTGTGCATCTCACTGTACTTCTTTTTGGCACTCATCACCTGCCTCTTCATGTGGGCTTTCTCAGCTGCAGTAAAATTGGGATCATGGGCGTTGAAGTGGGGTATTTTAGGGGCCTCTGACAGGGGTGGAGGGATGTCTAGTTTGTCACTACCCCGGTCGTTGAAAATGGAAATAATAATATCCAGCAGGGGTTTGTTGATCTTCCAGGCGCAGTTTCCGAGCTGGTTCAGCGAGTCCAGTACCGGATGCAGATTTTGGCACTTCTCTAGCAATACTTCATGCTGAATGGCGCCTTCCACCGTGCGCATCAGCTTTGTAGGCGTCAGCAGGTAGGCTCCGAACCTGACAGAGGTCCAGGGCATGGGCGGGCACAACATTGGCATCACGTAGGAGTCAAAGGTCAATTTAGTCTCCATGGCCTCCTGCTGCATCTGAGACAGAATGGGGTGGGGCTTGATGAAGCCAATCTAGGAGGTGAAGAAGCAGAGGAATAACGCAATCAAGCAGAACACATATTAAAGTAAAGCTTTAAAAAAGAGATAAATTCAACAGATCATCATCAATAGATAAAACCACTGAATTTGCAAAAATATTTACTGCATTGACCTCATGAACTTTTATTCAGTAAATAAAATAACCACTGATGATGTTTTTCCTGGTCATGACTCTGATGTAGAAAGAACACGTGGGCTTGTTTCTAATCAATGTTTACAGAATATACATATCATTTAAAAAAGAAGGCAACTGAGAGGAAAATAAAACAATTCCATCAGGCTGATCGCATGAAACATGTTGTCCTGCTGTGTTTTAGAATCATTAAGACGCCCCCCTGGTGGTTTATGTGAGAAAGAATAGAATAAACTAATATCAGCTGGGTGTGTGAGTGAGTGAGTAGAGAGAGAGAGCATGCGAGTGTGTGGGGGGGGTTTCCCTATAAAGCATGTCTGAAAATTCTGCCCGTGTGCCTCCACTAAGCACTCTGAAAAGTTCTTCTGCCGTGGTCACGGTCGGCTCACCCTCCTGCAGGGCCCCTCAGCAGTAAATCACCAGACCAATTAAGGGGACACTAAAAAAAGGGATTAAGCTGGAACCTATTCATCATACTCAACTGTTGCCCCTGCCAACTCACACTGGAGGGAAATGGTTTTATAATTCGCCCTCCCCTAAGCTTCACACTGGAGAGGCGCGCATGCAAGTGAACGCGCTAACAGGCTACGGACCGATGGGGGAGCCGTCACGCTGAAGGTCAAGTGTTTTTTAGACGTTCCTTCATTTCTGCTCAGCTACAATGAGTCAATGAGTGTGATTAACTGATTTACTAATGAAGGGTTTTTCTAATGAATGGCTCTCAGCTGCATATTATTTAAAAATCCCTTTGACTATTTTTGACATTCTGTTAGGTAACTTTCCAGGAGATCCATTCAATTCCAGTTCTTCATTAGTGACGCACAAAGCTCCATTCAAAAAGTGTTAATCTGCACTACAGCGGGACAGGAACTGATGCCTGTGGCACTCATCCACTTTACCTGTCGGGTGCTTCGGAAGGCATACATGTGATAGAGGACGGGGATGAGCTTCCTGTCGTGAGCTGGATTCAGAATGTCACTGTTAATTTTCAGGTTCTTCACCATGAGGTCCACCATGTACGTCCCCAGTTCCAGGGTTACTATGTAGGGCCAGTGGGTTTCTCCGCCCTGCAGCGAGGGGCCGGAACTCTGCTCCCTCTCGTGCTTGCACCACTGCTCCCTGGGAAGGATGTCACACTCCTATCAAAGAACCGAACAAAGAACAGACTGTAACATCAAAAAGGAAATAACACAGAATTATAGATGTTGCAGGTATGAGCGGACATTTCAAGGATGACCGTGGTTCTATTTTATTACCCTGGTGTCTTTGGCCAGCACTGCAGTGTACGCGTTGTAAATGCTGCTCAACTTTTCCAATATTTGATTCTGGTGCTTCCGACGGATGGAGTACTTTGTGTAGACTCTGCTGCCCAAATCTCTGGCTAAAATCTTCAGTGATTCACCGCTGGGAGGCAAGTTGGCAACACTCTGGAATAGAGACAGAGTTCAAAAGGTCATGCAAACATTTCCTGTTTGAGAGACAAAAATCACAGGTTGGACAATTTCTGATTTTCCTGGCTTTAAAGGAGAAGACGCCCATCAGGCAGTGGGGAAAGCGAAAGTCAAACTGGTCCTAACATCACACGGGGTGAGGTTGTCAGAAGCACAGCAATCTGATCAAAGGATGCTCTTTTGTTGCCAAAGATGAGCCTGGTGCATTTCAGCAGTCATCACTGTCAGTCTCTGCTTTTGGGTTTTGTGGTTACAGGTTCCCAGATCGGCTGGGTCATGTTTCAAAGCATCAGTGTCAAGACGATAAGGGGGGGTGTCACGGGGACGTCAGCATGTTTCTGAACAGTGTGGTAAAGGAAAACTGTTGTCCATCAAAGCTCCGCAGCTCTGACACTCACATGTCTCTATTAGATCGGATTTCACTGAACAGTCATCTGGGTTACGCCTTCAATTATACCTGTATCATGATGTCAACATACTCGCCATCCTTCAGCAGACACAGATAGGGATAGAGGTTGAGCCTGTAGTCCTTGGTGCTGGTGTTAGCCAGGATCATCTTACTGTCCCTAAAGGCCTGGAGGAGGATCTTCTGCCACTGTGCCCGCTGATCTGCCAGCAACTCCCTCTGAAAGGTCGACACAACGAGAGGTCATCTGATGACGGTCACGGCAGCTGATGAAATGAAATGAAAGCCTTCAAGAATGGCGAGGTAAAAAATGAAAAACCTGCAGACATTCTGGTTTATCAGACCCGGCAATTCAAAAGCTATCAAAAATAGGAAAGAGTAGATGGGACCACCTCTGAGTGGAGCAAAAGTCCGGTGCAACATGATCATGCATTACATTTAATGGTTAGACTTGTTGGCTGCAGGTGAGGATGGAGATGAGAGACTATCCTGAGAGACACAAAACTCAGCCAGATGATAACGAAAACACAAAAATACTGACTGTTCTCTCAATCCCAGCAGTATGGCTCGTGTGATGCATCAATGAAGCTACGATGCTATGGAATCATGTTATATTGATGCGTTTTAATATAAGAGAATGAAGAAATATTAAGCACATACAACTGTTCTAATTGACTCATAATAACAAAAATTTGATTTCAGTAGAGATGAAATATTTGGTTCATATGTGTGTTCTGTACGAACATTCACCACCTCGTTTGGTTGTAGAAAAGACTGAAGGAGAAAAACATTCTGGATGGTGGATGGAGAGGTGACTGCTCTTTCTAGCGAGACCTCTATTACAATATATTATTATTCTGCCCCGTCTGTCTGTAAATGTTTCCTGACCACCAGGGACTCCCAGCCTGCCTGTTTCCCACGTCGCCCATCTGCAGAGGTAGACGAGCCAGTCTGGACTGCAAATGCCAGATTTGAAAAGACGGCACATCACCAGGAAATGATATTTCTTTGTGCATGTATTCACACTGAACCCTTAGGAAAAAAAGTCAATCGCTAACATGAAATGGTCCAAAAACTGATATTACTCAAACAACACGACTGTACATTTAAAAACACTATTATCTAATTATCTAATCCAATAGGAATAAATGAAAGAAAACCAGCCTGAACCATTTAAAGCATCTTTTCGTGCGGGACATTATTCAGTGAGCTGTTTCTTCACTCAGGTTCTTTTACCATTTTCCCCATGTTTTTAGTGATGGGTTTGGCAGCTTCCACAGAGTTGATGGTGACAGTGCATGCCTGTTCTATGCTGAGCTGACATTTGAAGCGCTCCTGGAGCTCCATTTGAGTGAAGTCCAACCTGGGGTAGTGGTGGTCTTCCCTCTGTAACACATAACAGTGACAAAAAGGAAAAACAGTGATAGCGTTCAGCTTTATTCGAATCCTTCTTTACCGTGCTTAAACACCTAGAGTGACAGAACATGGCCCTAACTTCCGAGCACCTCTCCAGTACCTAAATATAACCATTTGATTGCTGGAGAGGATTAATTCAGGATGAGTGGAGAGCCTTTTCGGCCCAGTGAGCAATAGCCAAATCATTAAACCAGCAGGCTGCCAAGAGAGTGTTAATCAGAGTTTCAATCTCACATCCACTGGCTCAGCAAACAAAGAGTTTGTTATTTTCAGGATCCAACTGAACATTAAACTAAAAGTTAGCACCCAAGTTGCAGCTCGACTGTTGATTCTCTGATTCTGATGGGAAGTGACCCATCAGACAGTGTGATCTGTGATGTGAACTAAAGCCTGACAAGATCAAAAACTGTCCACATTCCACATTATTGATGATGGATAGGCCGAGGAACCTTTAGAGGGATCTAATCATGACTAATTCAGGCTGAAACAATGTCAAATCATAATAAAGATTGCTGTTTCAAGCCACAGTCCTCTGACCTAGAGAAGACATATTCTGTGCTCACTGTATAAAAGTTGAGCAAATGTAGTGCACCATTAAAAATAATGGTAATATTGGAATAGAGCCAATGAGAATACACACAGCATGTGGGAGCATCAGTGCAGAAGCTCCACGGATGAAAATAATAAAAAGTGATAGAATACCAGAAAAGCTCTGATGACAAGTTGAAACTAGATCAAACTGCATTTCATAGCATCAGCTTAATCAAAATTCCATCTCGCAGCAACAAACAATGTTAATTAGATTGTGTGTCTGCTGCTGAAACCGAGTCAAAATTCTCCAGGGACCATCCAGTCAGCGCCTCTGTAATCTAGTGGACCATTTGCACAGCCTTTCAGTCAGGAAAAGAACGTCACAGCCTGAGACAGATAACCAGCCGGTTAGTTAGTCAACTTTAAAGCAATCGGACCCGATGACCTGTGTCGCTTCTCAGCAAGAAACTCTTTTCAGACAGACTCTTGAATTTATCAAATGCAATTTTAATCACCACACGCTGACGTAAGGCCAAGGAGACAAGGACAGGAAGCGTGTCTGAGATATTCTAGATAGAAAATTAGGTTAAAATGCGACAATTGAGTGAAAAACCCAACAAACTTTTAAAGAACAAAAAAAAATCAGGAGTGGGGAGGAGGGAACATGGGAGAGAGGTGAGAGGAAGAATTAAAGTAGAGGGCCCATTAGAGAGCAGAGTTGCCTTCCTATAAATAGGCCAGAGCCTGTCTAGCGGTGAATGGGTGACAATCTTTGGTAGTCATGCAGGAGCCTGCTGACAGTGGCTTTTTTAACAGTTTTGGAGCCCTGATTCAAAATCTAGAGGCTAAAAATATATATCTTTACTATCATATACGATATAAATTTTACATGTAAATGTCAGAGTTTGAGTATGCTCCATTTCTACTTGGGCTGGTCACTTTAATATTTGATGTGTTTTGAGTGTGTGCTGATTCTCAGAAGGCATTTATGACCACATGTCTATAGTGGTCATAAATGCCATATGAGAAGTTATTTTAAAGAGTTATTTTAAAGAGCATTTGTGTTTCAAGAACTGATGCAGTCATATTGACAAGCTTCAGACCAGTCAAACCATTAAATATTAGTAACCACGGTCCTTATAACAAGTGTGGTGCCCAGTGATACCTTTAGGTAGTAGTCCTGAACCAGTGGTGAGGAGCATTGGCTGGTGTTGGTGTTGACGCTAGGATGGTAGTCTGGCTGGACGACGTGCACGGCCCTGAGCACCATATTTCTCTCATCTTTTTGAAACACGCACTGGTTGAAGATGTCGTCCACAGACAGGCCTTCCTTCTCCATCTGGTTCAGGCACCTGTGGGAGAGGGAGCAGTGTTTCACGCAGGCCAAAACCGCTGCAGGGTCTTTTCCAGTCCAACCAGCAAGGAAGGTAGAGGAATACATTCTGTACTGGACCTGAGACAGAAGCATCAGATCCGATCTGTCTCCAATGATGAAGGCATCTCAGCAGCACGATTAGGCAGATCAACTCAGCAGCACACGTCAGTCAGAGAAGTTAACAATGTGGAAGTTGGCTTCCAGTTTATTGTTTTCTAAACACTAGCTTTCAAATTTTGATTAGACCCCAAACGCCCAAAGCACAGGCCTGTTTCATTAGATGAAAAGTAGACTCCAGGGGTCTCTTCACAACTTTCAAAACTCACAACCCACTGATTTGCCTGTTGCTGTTGGTAGGCAACAAGGTAACCTTGCTAAAACCTCTGATACATTCAGCTTTTTTAAAAAAAACGTCTGCCCTGTCTGTAGGACTCCCATGGCCAACAGATGCAGAATAATAATCTGGGTATTTGCATCAGCGGGCCTTTGTGTCACATAATAAGTCAGCGGTCTGGTGTGGAGGCAGATGTGCTGTGGAAACATCAGAGAAATATTGATTTAAATAGAATCTCCTAGAGATCTCAGAGAGAGAATTGTCTCCATGAGTGGACTGTGGAATGCAGACAATGCCAACATGCATCCAATCCTTGGAATACAAATGAGAGTTTAAAAAAAAAAGACTGACTATTATTTACTATTATTTTAATAATTGGAGGGTCACTTTGAAAGGTCTTTCAACGTCTGTGAGACGATGTACTACATGTTTGAAAACTGCATGATTGACGTGTGACAGTTAAAGTGGACAGAGCGAGGAGGATGGGCCAGAGGTGTGTTTGGTTGGACTGCCCCCCAAAGGTGGTACAGAGAATCACAGAAATGAGCCAAGAACCGTGGAGAGGAAAACCCATTTGTCATCACAACAGAGAATGGCAGGGCTCTGCATGCCTTTATCTCCAGATAATTATGAATAACAGCAGGCTAATTGCCACCGGGGGGGGGGGGGTCATGGCTCCGCAGCTTCCAGGACTGAACCTAAGCAGAACTGAGCAAGCTTATGCGTAACGTGTCAACTAAAAATGTGCACATATTTCAGCCCGAGTGTAAGGGTATTTACAAAACAATTCAAATGTGCCACTTTTTATGTTTTCACCGTGAGTATTTCTCCAAGCGTATTGTGAAGTAATGTGCAAACGGTCTGAGTGACAGAGCTGCGAACAAAAGGGGATTAGTGGGAGTCCTCACAGTGTGGTCCACATGAACAGAGAGCACAGAGAGGTTGAAAGATAGTGCATAATCAGCCTGGTGACTGTTCTGGTGCACTCTGGGGACCAAAGAACTCTGGAGGACAGCACTTACAAAAGTTAAAGGGATGAGAAAAAGACGGAGAGGGGGGACTGGAGGGAGGGGGGGGCTTCAGTGGATATGATAAAAGGGCCTGACAACACAAAGGAAAAGGACAAGCAGACAATAAACAGATTAAGGGGTAGAGAAAATGATAATTTTGAAGAAAAATAAGACTGAATAGAGCCAGAGCAGCAGAATTATGTCTTTTCTGTATCAGCTTACAGTGATCAATACAGCAGCCAGACAGACAGCCCTACCACCCAGGCACCAGCTCTGCAACTGGGACTTGCAGCATTGGCTGACATCTCTAATCTACAAGTCAAGAGTACATTTAACCCTTTGTGTAACTACATATGAAGGTCAGACATTCACAGGCCTGAAGGCCACACTCACAGAAAAGGTGACAAAGAAGCATCAGCCTAGTTGGGCTGTTGTTAGCAAATTGTTAAAAAAAACTGCATGTTGAAAGATTCCTGAACTGCATTTGAAATGACTAAATGCACATTCAGAATCTGTTTGTGAGTTTAAACAGCATATAGTATGAATTCTTTCTCTATGACCTTTAGCTCTGCCTGACTGAGGGAGTGGATGTAGAGGAATGAGGAGCCACACTGACAGACACAACACTGACAAAAATAATCTACATAAACTCTGCGACTGGGGTTAGACACCAGGACCATCTGCTCTGACTGACACTGAGACACAGTCAGCTCCGCCACCAGCAAGCGTATACAGCGCGTGCTGATGTAAGGTTATTACACGCTGTTTGCATGTTATAATTGTGTAATCACACGGTCAGTCAAAAGCACCGATAATTTCACATTATATAGTTGTGCTAGATATGTATCATGTGTTCTGTCATGGACTGACAACATCAGACATAATAGCTGAGTTGACAGGCAATATGAAATGTGCTTGACAGGAAAAAAAACAGCATCTCAGATTCCATATAGTTATAATAGTTAGGATTCCATACAGCTACAATGGGCTATACACACTGATTATTCTAGTTAGATCATTATCCATTATCAGCATGACACCATTGACTTTGTAAAATTAATATTACGTAGGATTCATGTGTGTAGTTCCAGTACTTATTCTTCATAAGGTGTGGAATACATGAGGAACAATCATTGTGCTCATACCATTAAATTAATACCAACACATTACATTGTCTGGCTGGTAATCGACACTCTGACTGCGAGTATTCTTCTTAGAACCACAAAAATTCAGATCCACTGTTTTCACTGCTAACACTCAGATTTTAGAATGCTGCATATAAGCTATTTAAAACGAAAATAAAGGAATTGATAAGCACACAAAGCACACTTATAAACACCACATGCGATTAATGTGTGGTAGTCTGAACCACAAAAGCTGAGCACATCCTGACCCCTGCTGGCGGGGATCTGTATTACAGCACCAAAAATATCCATATGGATCTTTTTTAATTGAAATGATAGCTAATAATGTTTTCAGATTTTGAAGTTAAAAAATTAAATTGTTTACATACCGTGTAACAATCTTTGAGGAGCAGTTAAAACTGCGGCCCATACACTCCAGAGCAGCACAGAAGGACACCACATTGGGTTTCAAGCCTGCCTCTTCGAGGAGAATAAACACACGGCCAATCTGATTTAAAGCGCCCTATAAAGAGAGGTGGCCAGATAAGACAAGAACATTTAATTTGACTCTCAGCACTTCTGTTGTCAGTTTATGTAATCAACAGGATAAAATAAATGATCAACTATTCTGATTCTGATGCTGATTAACAGGAATTAAAATAACCTAAATGAACCTACTTATGATTGAAAGATTTCTCTACTATATGAGATGAAGTAATGTTAAAATTCATCTTGAAAAAGACAGGATATCCAGTGGTAGATGCACCTTTTTGGCCCAGACTCTCATCATAATGTTGTAGACGTCAGTGTTCAGGTGTTTTCGTCGACTTCTAACTCTGTGCTGGCTGAGCAGGAAATGATGCGCCCTCTCAGTCTCTCCCGCAAACACACAGGCCTCCAGGTAAGAGCGGATGCTCAGGTGTATGTCCCCACAGGCATTCCTGTCACTGTCTTGCTGGGGGCTGCACGAAGATGTCCACTGCTTCATTTGCTCGCTGAGCCCGTGCTCCAGCTCCTCCACCTCCAGCAGATCTCTGGCTCTGCCTTCAGCATCACTGATGTTCTCTTCACTGTAAATGGCTTTTTTCGACTGTTCATACTTTCCTTTAGACGCTTTGGGTTGCTGAGCTGCTGACCCTGCTGTAGATGTAGTAACAGAAGAGGCGTGTATCGAAGAAGCAGCAGCATAAATCTCATTGTATTTTGACATTTGACCTTTGCTCTTCTTGTTTATGGGTACCTTCATCTTGCCAGTTATAGTTTTATGTGCTGTGCCTGGGTGCATCAAGCTGCTTTTGACACTTTTAGATTTAGATGGGGCTGAAGGTTTTTCTTGAATATCCAGAATTTTCTGCTGAAGGTGCTGCTGAATCTTGAGTTTGTTTTTCTTCTCCTCAGTTAATTTTTTCATCCACCGACTGGGCTGAGCTCCTTTAGTAACCATCTGTCTTGATTTAGGAATGGCCTTTATTTCCTGAGGAATGCTTTTGGAGCCTTTACCAGATGAAGGCCCTCTTCCTGAAGACGGAGCTTTAACAAACTGCACCTTTGTGTGTTGGACATCTAACAAGAGGTCTGAGGACTGAAGTTGGTGAATTCTTGCCTCCAGCACTAAGAAAGGAGACATTGAAACTTTATGTCTTTGGGCAAGTTATGTTTGACTGGCACAATGCAAAGGAATTTTTACACAACTAAGTTGTGAAATTGCTATTAAAATATGACAAATCATACCATCCAGCAACTCCGACTGTATCAGTACACGCTTCTTTCCATCTTCTATGTTTGGGATTATAAAAGAAACATTTCGTCTTTGACACAGTGACGGTGTTTCTGTGGAAAAAAACATCATAAAAGGCAAAATACATTATGTATGATCAGAGCCATTGTTCTCCAACATCCTGCATGTATTTTATATATAGTTTTTGTGTTTAACGCTTGATTCAAATGCACAGATACAAATTATTTTCCTGAGATTTTCTTTTTTTTTGTTTGTTTGCTTTTGATTATTTTGTCATATATGGTAAAAATTGTTGTAAAAAGTGTAACTGCACTATTTTGCCTTTTTGCAAATCAAAGTTTCTAATGCACAGGTGTCAAACTGGTTCCCCAAAGGGCCGTGTGGCTGCAGGTTCTGGTTCAACCCAGCAGCAGCACCAGACTGGACTCATTTAATCAACTGATCTGATTCTTCTGACAGCTGCCTGGTCAAACTGGGTGTGCTTGACTGGTTGGAACAAAAACCTGCAGCCACACGACCCTTTGTGGGAATGGTTTGACACCCCTGATCTAATGGGTTTAAAATTCAGGGGAGATGACCATTTCATCACCACATGTGGAGATGAAAAAAGGGCCATTAACCGACTGAAGGGACTCAGTCGACTTCAGATAATACAAAATATGAAGTATTTGACGTCAACGATATGAAGTATTTGATGTCAAACTTCTTAGAGCAGGGGTCTCCAACCTCTTCCCCAAAGGGCCGTGAGGCTGCAGGTTCTGGTTCAACCCAGCAGCAGCACACCAGACTGGACTCACTTCATCAACTCATCTGAGTCTTCAACAGCTGATTGGTCAAACTGGGTGTGCTTGACTGGTTGGAACAAAAACCTGCAGGCACACGGCCCTTTGTGGAAGAGGTTGGAGACCTCTGTTTTAGAGACACAAACCACCAGCTGGTGTGAACAGACTCAAGTCAACGAAACATGACTGAGAAGTTTGCTCATGATCTGACAACACTCAAAAAGTGTAAAGGCCTGCCGTTAGCACAGCTGTTCCGTGGTGAATAGACCTGAATGATAACAGAGTTAACGACAATGTTTTGCTTTTAAAAGCAGACTTTTAACCCCAAACTCTCAGGGTGACTCTGTTGTGGTTGGGCTTCTCACCTGAAAACTGTCTGGCCGCGACGGCCCTTCTGGACGCACATAGCTGACAGCAGTGCGCGAACGACAATGAAAAAGAAGACTTGTCATAAAAACTTGGGCGACGGAGGCGTTTAGTGAAGGAACAAAATCTGAGGAGAGACATGTTGACATGCAGCACCACGGCACACTAGGTCGCCATCTTAGCCCAGACTGAGCTAAGCGCCAAGAGGTCGATCGATCAAGTCATGGTAGAAGATCACAGATAACTCGATTGCTGTAGAGAGTCGTTCAGTTTGTTGATTAATTTTCAAAATGAATCAACATTCATTTTCAAATTAATTAACAAGCCTCTTATTCCAGCGTTTCCGGTTTATTCGTCCTAATATAATGCTTTAATACAATGGTTTCCTGTATAAATCAATAAAGTAACGTGATATTTTTTAGGAACAAAAGAAAACATTTGAACAATTTAGCCGGGGCGAGTTTATTTTTGATATTTTATAAGGCTGAGCGCATCTGACATGCGAGCTTTTCATAGCAAATGCAACCTGCTTAAAAATATAAAAATATATATTTTTAAAATAAAGAAAACCCCTGTTCTTATATCTTCCCATTTTCCCATATTTCATAATTTCCAAAGGAAAGGCAAACACATAATATCTCAACCTGATTTTATAAATTACGTGAGAAGTTTGTGAGTTTTTATGCTTTTATTTACCTGCATTTACCTTCCTTCTCTCTCCCAGTCCGAACAAATAGATTCTTCCCGACAGGTGGCGCTGTTGTCACAGTAGTAGTGCAAAGGGTTGGACGTTGTTAGGTATTCTGTACCTGATCAAGATTTATATCATGTTGGGGTCTTTTTTTATGGTATGTCATGTTGGGTAACAGTTTTCATAAGCTCAATTCATCATTATTTGCATTTTTGAGAAATAACTTTGAAGTTCATTCTCTTTTAAGGTAAGGAAGGTGGGTTAAGAAACAAAATAATGTAAATATCTTGTCTTTTTTGTGTATTTAAATATATTATTGTGTAGATGTCCTCATCATAAATATTAAAGAGAGCACACAAATTAAAAAAAAAAGTAGATTAAACGTGTTGATTGTATTTCACCCAATAAAACCTATATAAAAACTGTTCACATGTAACAAAATCAGTCAGTGCAAAAACTTTTGCATCTAAAACAAGCTTTCGTTTTGTGAAGAAAAACAGTATCAGGCTACATATTTCCATTAATGTAATCTGAAGCTGGTGGTATCTACACGGAAGCTGCACTCAGGTTCTCTTTGCCACAGTACTTGTCACAGTCCATTGAAAATGATTGTGTCCTTCTTTTTGAAGTTTCTACCTCATACAGATTAATTTGAGTGTGACTCACCCCCAAACCAAAAGTAAAACTATATGTATCCACTCACATAATGTATACTTTCTGACCCCCAGCAATGTCAACCTCCTCCTTGTCATGCATCCATAAAGCATTCTTAAACACTTTAGCGGCCCTTTGTGTGTCGGAAGGCTCGAGGTTAACACAAGCACTACTTGATGGGGGGGGGGGAGTGAGGTCCAGGCAGTACATCTTTTCTCAGTGGAGGCAGCGGCTGAGAGCACAGCGGTGGGTGTCTGCTGCTGGGCTGTAGGTGAGGATCAGGAGGTGTTTGTTGCCACGGTTCATGAGCAGGGCCCCTTGACAGCCTCGTTTGATGTGGTTGGCCCTGTCGGCGGCTGGCTCTTTACGCTGGTGTGACAGTCATTGCCGGGTGAGTGACTGTCAATGCCTCGACCTACAAAAGAGGAGAAGACAGGCATTCATGGGGCCTGATAATGGCCGGGCCAGGACAAGGCTGCCATTCTCACACACTTTGATCATGTGGATTCTTTTGCACACCTTTGTGGGGGCTCCTTATTTGTTTAACAGATGGAGAGAGGGCCGTTTCAGATGGAGATGCTTCACCGTGAGATGCTTGTGTCGGCGGATTCCTTTGCCGTGTTTGTTGTACGCTTGTGTGTGAGCGCACATTTGTGCCAATTACACGTCATTAGTGACCTGTCAGACCCTTCGTCTGGGACATGATGTCAGTTCTGACAAAATATATGAAATCATTTTTTAAAAAAAGACAGTTACACGGTGACGCGGAGCCATTTGAGAGTGACGCTGCGGCCTTGTGAGCGTTTGATAAACGTCAATGAAAATGTTAGTGAGTACGTCATGTACGTCTGTGCCTCATTACTGACATATCTAATGGTCTTTCAGGCTCATCCAAAGATCTTTACCGAACTGCAGTGACTCATATAATTACATTTCCCAACATGTGCGTTTGGATTCAATTAGTGAATCAGTAAAAAAATCTCTGGATAAGCGTCATCTTACTACTGTCCTTCTTGCTGCAACCCGACAGAACAGCATAAACGACCTGTGCGTGGTGCTCGCGCCCTCTGAAATCTGCTTCTGTGTGAGATCAACAGTGCACAGCTGTCTCCACAACAAAGTCGCAGTTCTGGAGAAACACTCTGATGCTGTTGGATCTCTTATCTCGATCTCTTGGACCTCTTCACAGCTTCAGACTGATAACCCACAAATCACCTCCGACAATCGACAATGGGCGGAAAGCAAGATTCACAGAGGGCCACGTCCTCAGCAGAGTCGAGCAGGGGTGGTCTGGTCGGACCGTCTTACCACATCTTACCATTGGTCAGCCAGTAACATCAGACATCTTGCAAATGTGATGCACACCTGCTCAGGGACACGCACAGGGTGTTTGAATAATTTGCAAATTCACTCGAATTAGAGATTTTATTCCCTGTGAAAAATATGTGTGAGATAATTTCCTCAGAGCATTGGAAATGCGTACAGCTTTGCATCTATAATCAATTCTGGAATCTGGAAACACTTTAATTTGAAAAAAAAGAACACCTTCCTTACTCTAATTTGAAAGCTGGCATAAAGTCAGAACACTCAAAAGCTGCTGTGAGCCGTTAAAACACAACTGCTGGAGCAAGACAGAGAAAAAGAGAAACAAGGGTTCTGCAAGCCTGCAAAACAATTAATAATAGGGAGCTATTACTGAGGGACTGTCAGTGGCAGGAGGGAGGTCGGGTTTCAGACCCTTTTGAAGACTTTGATGGTACAAAACAGGCCTCATTATAGAGATATTATCTCTATTCATACACTTACAGAGCTGCTTGGATGCCTGCTGGGAAAGATTAGGTTCCTCCACTTGAGAACATCGTCCTTGGGTGCCTGGCTCACAGAGCGGTGTGCACCCCACACAGCACGGCTCGATTCAGCTCGGAGGATAATGCTCCGCTAGTAACAGATACTTACACAATAAATTACAAATACAAGCAAATTACAGCTTTTTTTTTATCCAAATGGATCTCGGCCATACAAAACAGGTCGGTCCACAGTGGCGCTCCAGAGGAGGAATCGGTTGATGTTGCCATTAACAACTCCTCCTCCCTGTATTAGTGAGTTATCGCCGCTTCTTTGGAAGCGGTGGGTGAACGGGGCGCGGCCTCATCTGTACAGTGTTTACTACGGCTTGAAAACTTACCATGTAAATTACAGCAGCCAGCATCAAACATCAAAGACGCACAGAATAAAAGAGCGAGAGACTTCACGTTGAGACCTTTCACAAAGAAATATATTATGCTCATCTCTCCATCTGTCACTGAGCTCACCGCCCAAACATTTGTTTCCAAAGCAATCTGCTACCACATCTGATACTCACATGAGGCCCGCGCTTTGTTGCTGACCTCAGGGGTCATTTGGATGTTTCCGAGGTCAAACAGTAACCCGCAGAATCAGGGCTATGATTTTTGAGGACATTTAAGCCAAAAAGGAAGACAAAGGGCTGAAAGAACACAGAGCGCCGCAATGTGCAGTTACTCAGCAAATTAATAAATCATCCATTTGAGAAAAGACACAGTACGATAAAAACCTATGATCAAACATGACAGTCACTGCTGATTTGCCAACTCTACTCATTTGTGAGAGTTGGAAGTGATTTCCTAGGTGATTGTTTGTTGTTGGTTTCTTGCAGAATGCAAGGACTCATTATGACGTGGAAATAGACGAAAAACAGTCAGTTTGATTCTGCTGAAATCCTTCACATCTATTGCCACATGTGCTCAGCATGTTTTCTATTGCCGTGTGTGCACGCCATCTAGAGCTGATCAAACTATTTGGGCAATTTTCTTTGTCTTCCTCTAGACATTTTCTGCAACTTTCTGGAGTTTGAATATTTGTAGTAAATTTTTATGCCTGAGAAAATCAGGTAATCCCAACTTTGGGACTAAATCTTCATTACTGCTCGAGAAATTCACTGTAGAGGTTCACTAAAGGTTCAGATTAAGTTTATTTTATTTTAATTCAGTTGTGTAGCCTGTGAATAATAGCAATTTCTAAGAAATCATGAAATACCTTGAAGGAGTCACAGAAATATGAAATGGTAACAGGTAAATTATAATATAAACTATAATGTACACATAAGGCACATATTAAAGAGAGTGCAAATCTTTACAGGAATGCTTGCACTGCCCTGACATGAGAAGCACTTTACACTTCATCATAAAACAAAAGCAGCTGTAATCCAAAAGCATTCTAAAGACATATTTCCTTTAACTCCAATACAGAACAAATAATACATCAGTTACTGAGCCAAAGCTGCAGTTCAGATGTTCTGAAAATAAACTCCTTTTTTTTTTACACTAACAGAAAACACACTCATGATGCTCTCTGTACCTTGTATTTGTTCATCTGTTCCAGGAAAACTAATGAGGATGTCTCCTCCTACACAGATTTCTTTTTCAAGGGCAGAAAGAAAGAAGAATAAAAGAAGGTACAGAACCAGAGGAGTGAAAAGGGCACAGGAAGTCAACACATAGAGCAGAGTTCCTAAGGTGAGGGTGGAAAACTGGGAATTTTATCAATATACACATTGAACTGGACAAAATGTAGCTTTGGCAAGAAGAATAGAAGGAATGGGGTACCAGAATAGAGTAAACTGGAATGGCTTTGGGGCATTGGGTTTTGGGGTCTCAGTTTTTGTGTTGTTTTTTAAAATAATAGTTACATTTAAGTTTTGGACAAGTCCAGCTCAAAACCTCTGACGAGTTAACATCAGCAACCCGAACAAACATAAGTAACCAAGGAAAATGGTCCATCCACTGGGATTTGGGGATTCCTAGTGTTGAGAACACAAACTGCAAGAACAAAGTACTTCTAAAAAGTTGGAAGTTAGTGACTGCTGTAGAGCAAAACTGAATTTGACTGTCGGCATCTACAATTAGTTGTGGTTCAGAGGTTCCTTGTTGTATATGTTTTTACAATATAATTACATTTTTTTTTCTGCTAATACTATGGACTATGTTGAGGTGGCACGGAATATCAACTTTCACTTTTCTCATTCAAGCTTTTAACTGCAGCAGTTTAACTCTGCTTTGCTCTTATCAGGTTCATCTAGCAGCTTGTAAAAGGCAGACGAGGGTGTGGGAAGTCGCACACCCTCGTTCCTTCCGTCCTGCTCACCCTCACGACACAGCAAAGATCAGTCGGGGTGTTACGTTGAATGATTTCACGACCGATCAGAAAGCCTCCCTGTCTGGACAAACTCTTCCAACACTCCTGCAACCTGTCCCGTGTTTGCAACTGCATGCTGATTCAGACCAGAAGGTTCGAATCACCTCCTTTAATTTGCCCCATGTGGCCCAAAGGAAAAAAAAAACAGAGCAAAGGTGTTGTTAATAGGACAGTAATGGGTCTGATCCGCCCTTCTTTTAGAACACCTGATGGTCAACAGCAAAGGTCATGGGGCAGGAAGAGGATGTAGCTCTCTCAAGGTGTCACTGATTGAAACAAAGATGAAAGAGGATAACTAATCCTCAGGTACAGGCAAAATTTTCCCCGTCGGAAGCAACTTTTTTGGAGATACGGGGGGCTGTTCTCGCGGGGTTTTCTCATTTGTTTAAAATGGTTATGAATGAGTGCTGTGGCCCCACCCCCCCTCTTTTAGCCCCTTAGATTTCTGCCCAGCCCAGAATAAAATGCAGGGCAACTCAGCCGGGGTCTTCACAGAGGAGAGGGCTGACCGACTGACTGCACCAAGCAGAGCGTGAGGCCATTCACTCACTGCTTCACTGCCCCGTGCAAGCTCACACACACACACAGCACACACACACACACGCTCAGTGACTGCTCACACACACACACACACACTCTCACTCTCTCTTTCTCTCTCTCTCTCTGTCGCAAACACACACCGGCTCTTTCCCTCCCATACTCACTCACTCCCTCTCCTTTTTTTCTCTCTCCCTCTCTTAGTATCACACACATACACACACCGAGTCAGTCACCAACCTTCATTCAACTCCCTCTCAGCCACGGGTCAGCAGCTCAGACAGGCACCTTGTTCCAATTCAGCTGGAAAGAGTAGAGCATCGCAAGGTGCACACATCCACGCCCGCACACACTCTCACTGAAACAGGCGGTACAAACACACGGAGGGACACGCACCTGCAAGTGCATCCTCGCACACACTCAGGACTTCATCTGTGGTTCAGGAAGGAAGATTTCAGTCCAAGGAGGAGCGAGGACCAACACTAAAGAGGAACTTTTAAAAGTGGATTCCTGGTGTTACGTCAGAAACAGTTGGGTCAGTAGAATCCCAGTCGAAGCTGGAGATGACATCTGGAGGACCTTTAACGAGCCTGCTGCTATAAGAGGGCCTGCTGCTGAGAGTGGTCGTCCGTCACGTCCGAGCGGTCTTCTGTGAATGCCATTTCCCTCCCTGCTCGCTCCAGGGCTCCCACCCTCTTGTCATCCCTCCGCTGGGACACACCAGAGATCATCAGCATGCCTGCAGCTTGCACAAGGTGCACCTTGGGAGTCTGACCCACCATGTGCAGATGGATGCCACCCATAGCTCATCTCTGTCCTGAACCTGCACTGGTCACCGCCACCGCCTCTGCTGGGCGAGCCGTCCCCCTGCCCACTGCAGCGTCCCTCTGCCTGGCATGCTTCATCCTGCTCCTGGTCACCGCTGGCACCACTACCGGGGCCTGTCCTCCTGGGGTAGGGCACAAACCCTTTCAGGTGCTGGCAGGGGGCCTTAACTGTTCGTGGACGCTTGAGAGGCACACTCGCAGTTACAACCACCTAGAGGGTGATGTCCGACTACGGCGGCTCTACTCTGCCAACAAGTTCTTCCTCTGTATTGACAAAACAGGCAAGGTGGATGGCACCCGGCGAAAAAACTTCCCAGACAGTGAGTAGTTGATCTCTGTATGTCAAGTGTTTACTGGGTGTTGTCTCAGTTGGGATGCCCTGTGACCATCTGTCTTTATTTTTATGGCTTTATTTTCCAATCTATTCGCTTTTATGGCAGTTAAAAGGGATATCCTAAGGTTCAGCCACTGCTGAGCTATTTTTGTTGTGTTTAGAGTATGTGCGAATGGTTGCTAGGTAAGGAGGGAATACCCTGGTGTGGATTTGCACTCCCTGGGAGAGCAGCACATGAAAACTAACTTGAGGAGAGACATTGGGCATCAGTTGGTAAGGCAAACTGAACTTGGAAAAAAAAAGACAATTTTAACTTTCCCTGGGGACTAACTTGTCAAATCTGTGACGAAAGCATGTCAATTGTAAATAGCAGGTGTACATGGAAACACATTCCTTAGACAATTGAAAAACCCGACTCGTGTCTTTCGTCATTTGATCATTCTTATCTTGAGTTTATGTTGAGTCTGATTAAGAGAACCTGTGAGTGTCAGCTGCAGAGTTTCTTTCTGAGAAATGACCATTTATCATTTTTATGGGAATCATGCACACAGATTAAATGGTTACAGTTGATCTCATATAGCACCTGCTCAGACCACTACCCAACATAAGCAGTGTTGTAAACACACATTTCCAGAGAGATCTAGACATTCTGCCAGAAATATCTAGCTCATCAGTGTATCGATAAATGGATGTATTCCACATGTTAGAGGTTAAGTGGGCTGACTCCGTTTATGACCTGACCTCCTTTGACATTAGTCACAGACTGACTACTGACTGGATATCAATGCAAGACGTTTATGCCTTTGACGGCAATATTTATGTTTTTGGTCGTTAATTCCTTTTACACAAGCGAGTGAGTCAGAGTTTTTCCACATGGCTACTGGGGGCAGGAGCAGCTGCTGCAAAATGCTAATGGTCCGGTCTGTCTGTTGTCACCATTTCAATAAACTCCATGCAGCAGACTGGATGACATTTGTTAACCTGTCAGGATTAGTCACCTGGGAGAATCTTTCAAAACCACACACTCTGGTAAAAATTCCACTTGTGATGAATGATTACCGTGTTAAATCTAGACCCACAAGCTGATCCAAGCTGGGGCATTTTTCTTGCATGTCAGGTAATACATGGTTTGTCAGCTCACATAACAAATGATCGTTTCCAAAACATCCAAACATTTCTGGACAAGGATGGAAGAGTGGTAGCAATTCCAAATGTTTAATTAGGTTCTCCTGGATATCTTTTTATGTTAGCGTCATTTAAGCTAAAGGGGGGAAGGGGTGTGTGGGGGGCAGTAGCTACATGAGAAAGTGCAGTCCCCTTGGAGGTAATGTCCTCACACACTTGAGACATCATCCTCTCATTTCCTCTGGAAACAACGATCCTTTCTGCACTCCTGCTTGCACCAGGCATCAACCCATAATCAAGTAGATGTCGGGTTCAGTCTGTGGTTAACCCTCAAAATGGGACGAATCCTTTGTAAAGGATGTTTTGAAGCGAGACGGAACCTGGGTGCAACATCAGCCTCTCACATTAAACCGGACAGATATTTATTGTAAATGTTTTAAAATAACTTCAACTGATATTTTTCATTTTAATGCGTAATTGGAATAAAACAAGTATCCACTTCAAATTGCAAAATGTCTGCACTGTTGTTTTTCTGCACGATACAGCAGTGCTGACAACAGCCCTGGACAAAAACCGTGCCCAGATGTCTGGCTGAACCCTCCTCTGTCCTCTGTGTTGCCTGCTACACCCTCACCTCCACCCCACTCAGTTTTTCCAGCCCCTGCTCCCAACTCTCAGGTGCAAAAACAGTTGGAATTAGTCAACAGACTCTCAGCTAATTGAGGATGGAAAATATTGTATCAATCCCAGTGGAGCGGGGGCATGGAACAGCTGAGGGAAGAGGGAGAAAGACTGGCTTGGGTGGAGGATTGGAAGGATGAGGGAGCTGGACGAGGATGAAGGGGCATGGAGACAAATGCAAAGCACACAGGCAAATGAATGCAGTTTTGTTTATCCACCATACATTTCAGTTCATTAGGAATGAGCTTGAATAAGGTGTGCAAAAAAAATCACTTGTTTGTCAGTGACCATCCAGGTGAGAGTGTTACTGGAGTAGAATTCATGAGAATGATGTCCTGCCCTGTGTTTAACACAAACAGATACATTTCAGGTGTCCTTTCCTTAAATAAATTAGCAGAGTCAAGCAAAATGTAAGCTTACAAGGTTTGCGATTGTTAATTAGATCAGCTTCTGATAAAAATTGGAAAGATAAATGGCTCTGCTCTACCTGAGTAGAGCTTGTCAAATCACATAAAGCCAATATACTTTTGACTGATGTATAAGTGCAAGTCAGTGTAATGCTAAAATGGTTTGAAATGGCCACAAGAAAGCATACAGCACAGCACTTAGATGGAGAAAAAGGGCGGCTATTGCAAAGTGTTTTTCTTTTGACCTACGGCAGAGCAGTGAGGGATCGAGGGGAAAAACACACCCAAGTGTTTACAAAAGCTGCAGAGGCAGGTAAGCATCATATCCTGCCCAGGGTCATCGGTCATACCCTGCAAATTAGACAGCAGCAGGGGAGCACGCCTAGCAACCTATCAAGAAAGAAAATCCTAGAGAGCTGCACAAAAATGGCACAAAATGAGAGCAGGGGATAAAATATACATTTAAAGATGAATTCAAACTATATGCAATATCTGTGACTGCACACCCTTTATTCTCTTTATCTCTATGTTTTCTACAGATTTGAAGGTGCTTTGTTTTTTTAGAGAATATCTTTTTCTAAGTTTCATTTTCGTCCAACTTGAAAGAATGGGCCGTCAAATTTAAGGTGTGTGTGACTCGAGGCATCAGGCTCTAGGTAGTTGCCGTCTTGTCACCCTGAAGACTTCAGGTCACCACACAATAATCACACAAGTCATCGTGGCCAGGGTCGCTCTTTTCTGCTCCCATAGCCACGTTCCGCTCACAGACAGGGTGTGATGTGTTGACTAAATTTCCCTCGGTGTGCAGCATGTTGTCTGTTTGATGTGTCAGTTCTCCAAGTTCATGGATGTGTTTGGCTTGGATGTGACCCATGGGAAGAAAATCTTCCACCCTGCTGAAATATGTTGTGGAATATATTCAAAGTTGTACAGGAGGAGAGACAGACTTCAGATTGAAAGTGAGGAAAGATGAGTGTTGACGGATCAAATTAAGTAAATTATTTTATTTAGGGAGGTCGGCTTAGCGCTGTGAAAATATTATCTAGAGCACATTAAGTCTCACATCTGGAGGTATTCTCTGCTACCGTGTGATTTAGGAATTCAGTTGTTATGTCTGAAACCTTGAGCACAAGTCCTGTCAAAAATTAAGTGTGCCAGTCAAAGCTGGTGACAGCGACCATAGTGAAACAACCAAAAATCACTGAGTGAAAATAATATTTCCTTGTAATAAAATAAAACCAAAGCAGAGAAGCGAAGAGAAAAAAAAAAGAAAAATTACCAAGATCAAAGACTTGGATTTGTAAAAACAAAACATTAATACGACTGTAAGTTCTCACCCTTTTTTTTAATATTTTACAAAAAAACAACATATTGTTTGTTGCTTGATTGTTGCTAGTTAATGAATGGCTTTCCATTCTAGCAACTTACTCTATATTTATTTTAGCAGTTGTATTCAACTTCTATTTATTTCACTCTCTATGCTTTGATATTGATATTTTGACATTTCATATTCTGGTCCAAAAACCAAATGGAGCATCACAAATGCATATCCGTGTGTTCTTGTCGAACAGTTCCGTCCGTAGCTCTTGTCAAAATTATACATGCTAAATGGAAAAATTAATGAATTGTTGGAATAGAGAGAGAGAGAGAGAGAGAGAGAGAGAAAGAGAAAAAGAGAAAGCGATGATAAAAAAGCTATTCAAGTGAAAATATTTCTGTTGTTTCTGTTATTTCTTTACACATTGTGGTTTTGGATTTAACATCTGTTGGGAAAATGGATAATCAAAAATGTTAAAAAAATATACTTTTCACAAATATACTTTTCAATCTGCAAAAATACCCTATTTTCCTGAGAACTCTAAAATTTGAACCTAAGCTCAAGCCCAGAGGTATGCAAATATATTTTTATCACTTACTGTTTAGCTTCAAATTTAAGAGAACCTACACATACAACATGTCTGGTCTGCACAAATTTTAGTGCAAGGACGTTCATTCTGTCGTGGACGTTCCGCAGCCTCACCGTGACTCGCCATTAATTCTGCATGAGCTCAGAGGGGCATGTGTGACTGGATCAACATCAGGGCGGCTGGAAGGGCTGAAGAGGGAAGCACCTGGCTGAAGGAAGTCCTTTGGTGTTTTAAACTGAGAGAATACACATGTTAATGAGGCCAGCCCAGAGAAGGGCCAGGGCGTGCTTTGCTCAGCATTGAGGTGGAAATTAAAGGCTAGAGGAGTGCTGGAGCTTTTCCCGTTGCTCATTAGGCCTTATGTAAGGTTTCTTCTCGGCCTTCTCAATCCAGAGAGCATTCGTGGACATTTTAGATGCCAACAGGGGTGTAAAATCCCACGAATCATGCTTTCATTACTGACCCCAGGAACTGTCATCAGTCCTTGCAAGACAAATGAAAATCAACGCTCTGGCAGCTGTTTCAGGTATTAAAAGAAAAGCTCAATAAAACATGGCCGAAGGTGTTTACCACTGTCAGCATATGCATTATCACTGTCCTGGGAACAGCAGTACAAGAGTGTCACTCTCTTTTTAATTAGCCGAACATCCCCTGTTCTTACCGTCGGGGTTTGATGTCATGAATGGGCTCCAGAAATGTAGCAATTAGTAGCTACCGAACTTTAGCAGTCTGGCGGCAGCGCCTTACTGGGATTTACTGGGTTCATCAGTGGGTTTATAGAGTCTGACTTTGGCTCCTGCAGCCTATTCTGTTACTGCATCCCAGAGCTGTGCACATCCTGTGGGTGTGAAGGCAACACAAAAGAGTAGATTTCACAGCACCAGGAGCCAGTCCTGTGGATCTTAAAGCCACTGGTAGATGAAAAACCCCCATTAATGACAAATTATATTTGGACCGGTTTTATCATTTTAATATGTAATACATTAATATGGAATACAGACACAGATATTTAAGTCATATTCCCTCTGTATTTTAAAACTAAATCTGTAGTATAAACTTCATACATCCCATTAAGAGACCATGTGAATTGAGAGTGTGTATACATGGAATGGTTTTTAATGTTAGATTTAATCAAAAGTTAGCTTGATATTTTGATCAATCCAATGTTAGAACGTATTTATTCTTATCCTTGTATCTGGTCAACAAAGGAGGAAAAGCTCCAGTTGTTTTTAAGAGGACCAGACTAACTTAAATGTAATCCCTCGTGAAAGAAAATAACAGAGAAAATTATTTATAAAAAGAAAATAGTTTTCAACCAGGTAGGAATGGGAAGGTATTTTTCAACCCTTGACCCTTTGTATTTTTCTGAGAAAATGTAAAATGATTATGCATTAAAATTGTTGGGAACAGGCAGCCAGTTAGTCTCACTCACGCACATGTTTGAATTTCTTGCCGAGGAGCAGCTGTCACTCATATCTCAGACGATGTGCAGCGCGCGCGCTGACGTAATCAGCCCACTGAGTCATGGAGAACAGGTTCCGCCTCTGCCTTCAATATTCTGAGACGCATTAATGATTTTGTTTTGGCCTCCCCAATAAAGCTTCCCACCTCCCTGCAGAAACTGAGCCAGACATCATGTCTTGGAAAGCGTTTAGCCACTGGCCCGCGAATAAAGCAGCTGAAAGAGAACCCCCACCGAAGGGGAGGTGAGGGGGGGCAACTTGGCAACCCTTAATACAACCACGGCTGACTAGCTAATGCTACAGAACTTTAAAGGTGTTCACATTGAACCTAAAAATCACAAGGAGCCTCAGACCAGGAAGCAATAAGAGCAGGAATGTAATGCACCTGTTGCTCCTCAGACAACTACGCCTCTGTGGCATTCGGTCAAAATCATAAAGGAAGCAATAAGTGACCATAAAATCAGATGATTCTGAGTTCAGCATATGTAACATTGACTAATATGGGTCTCCCCACTTGGTAGCCTGATATCAGAGGAGCACGTGGCACTTTTGTGAACTTTCAGTAGACTTTAGTCTGTCCCTTTCCCATAAACAGTTCACACATACACAGCAACTGAAAACTTCTACATGGCTAAATACCGGCTTACCGTAAAGCAATTAAGTAATAAAAGTGTTTGATCGATTTTGAGAGTCAGCAATTGTTTCTCCAGGCTGACTCATAACAGGTGTGTTACTGGTCTTCTGTGTACATGCAATCTTTACTTTTATTGCAGACAAGGTCCTCAGAAGATAACTTCATTCATTTTGCTTTCATTCTTAAAGACTTGCTTTGATGTCAGGATGCCAGTGGTTGTTATTGCCGAGAACAAAGCTACAAAGCGTTAGCACACAAGTGGAAAGAAAACTTTACAGCTCTGTCTCAAGACTCCATTTCCCATCAGGAGTTAGCAGTTAGGTGTCACTGAAATGCAGAAATGTGGCCTCCCAAGATCTTATTTCATCCTTACCAGACAAAACTGCTGGCCTGACCAAAGCAGGTACAGTGAGCTCAACAGCCAGGATCTGAGACATTTTCTCATGCAGGCAGAGAATATACCTTTATCTCCTCAGTGTCTTTCACTGGTGCATATTTTAGAGCACATTTGAGCACATGGACCATAGCAAGGACACACAGACCACACGGAGACAACTGAGACCTGATCTCAAAATTCAAACTGTCATGTTGAGCTTTAATATGACAGGAGGTGGTGTGTGTGTGTGTGTGTGTGTGTGTGTGTGTGTGTGTGTGTGTGTGTGTGTGCGCAAGCTAAATGTTGTGCCATTAGGTAAACAGCCTCCTTCTGAAGCTGTGATGCTTTGAAGACTAAATGTCCTTGTCTGGACTGAATATCCACACTGCAGATGCATTTCCTGAAGGAGGATAATTAATGCAAATGAGAAGGTTAAACACACTCTCTCCAGTGCAGGTCTGTGCATACCACCAGGCTGAGACCATACACATTTTGAACTCCATTACACATGTGCACCCATACCTGCTTTCTGTCTCACAGGCTGTTCCTCCAAATGAACACGAACAGGATGTGAGGATTGTGTCAGTACTCTTTGAATGTGCGTGTCTGTGTGTCTGTGTGTAACTGTGTAGGTGTGTTTGTGTGTACAGTAAAAACGCATACGCCTGTGTTTATACATGTACTATTGGGGGAGCATGAAGTGGAGTTTAAACTGAAAAAGATGTGCATTTCCTTTGCCTAATGGCTAATATGAACCAGACTCTACCTTGCGCTCAATTCAGCCCAATGTGTATTTGTGTGTGAGCCACTGCATGTGTGTAAATGTGTGTGTGTGTTTACATATATGTGACATGTGCAAATTTGTGTGCACACTGGTATTTTTCCTGTCTGGAAGCCTGGGCTCCTCATTAAAACACAGATGGTGGCACAAAGCATCACAGAATAGACAGGACAACATGGTTTCCCCAGACAGCAGGCCACTCCTGATGTTTATTTTAATTCTTGCTGCCTTCTTCTTGTCCTGTTCTTGGCCTAAGTTGGTCAAAGCAGAATATATAATGATCCCTCTTGTTAAGTTCCTTCTAATTGGTCCTTTTAGCTAAAGATCAGACCGCCACAACTGAGCAAATACTCAGATCTCTGGGCAGATAAAGGCTGCTTTGACCTGTTTATCTATCTGTCTGTCTTTCACTGCCATCCTTTTGTTTCTTTTATTGTCTGTTTCCCTCTCTCCACCTATCACCATGTCTGTCTCTGCTCTAATGTCTCCTCTCCTCCCCTGCAGTGGATAGGGTTGGGGTCAGGGCCTTTTAGCCAGTGGAGCAAGAGACAGCTCTGACAGGGCCGCCAATTTTCACTCGCGTGCCCTCTGTCACCTCTCTGTGCGCCTGTCTCATTTTAATAATGTAAATATGGGGCAAAGTCAGGCCAGGGAATATTCAGTGTCTGGGTGCTCACTCACTGGAAACTCACAGGACCACACATGCACGCACTGCCCGGGTATTCTTCAAGTTAACTTTTTTGTTGGTTTTCTCTAGATACTTTAGTTTAAGGAAGACAAAAATACACAATTTTTATGAATTGTTCTTGGTGTTTATTCTTTCTAAAAAACAAAATTGAACAGGTGAAATCAGTTTCATGTGTTATTTAATTATGGCATTATGTGAGCATTATATCGTGTAACCTTAACAGAGAGCCTCCCCAAATGGAATATGGCCTCTTTATCTTCATTGCTATGAACAAGAAGTATGTTAAACAGCATGATTTAATTTATATTATGCTATCTATGGCTTACCGCCTTAGGTTGTTTGCAGGTGTGACAAATGTAGTTAATTTGTTGCAGTCAGATGATCAGTTTACAAGAACCTAATCAGTTAATTAATGGTGTTTCTAGGGCAGAGCACAATAAAATAATGTAGGTCAAAGTGCACAAGTAGGCAGCAAGAAAATTACAAAATCTATTACAGCTGCTCTAGTTTGGATCATTAGCACCATGCCCAGTCTTAATTACTCAACAAACACAGTAATATGGATTTTTTTTCTCTATTCTTCAGCCTATAAAACTTTTTCTAATCACATTTTTAGTGTACATATAAAATTCATTTGAATAATTAGGAGGGAATTCTGTGCTGGCTCTTTTTGTGGAGGCCCGTCAGTGGCTCTGTTAAGACCACAGCAGTGAAAATCATATGATGATGGAGGTAAAGCTACAAACAGGGCATTTGTTTTTTCCTAATTGCGTTGGAGTTTGACCTGGACGGCCACCCTAAACCACCCACAGATGCCAAACACCAGTTTAGGGCAATTTAGAAACAGAGGGGAATGACCTCAGTCTAATATGGATCCTGCTCTCCCCACCACTCCTCCCAGGGCACCAAAGGGCAGGAAACTGCAGAAGCCGTGAGTCACAAAGCTCTCGGCAGCCAGATCTGCTCGTAACTATCTGCGAAGCCTTTGATAGCTTGCTATTTGCTTTTTACGGATGTGATGCATGATTTGGAAACAGTCCGCCTGGGTTGTCCTGATTAAAGAAACGACCTTAGTCAGCCGGTAAGACTGCAGCCCCTCAATACCACACAGACACAGATGAGCACACAGTGGGCTTCGTTAACCTTTTTCACCCCTACCATCCCTCAGCCACACCACACCATCCCTCCACAGCATCGCTCACCCACCCCCCCACCCCCGGGCTTGTCCTCTCCTGTTACCTTTTCTAGCTGGATGGTTCACCCCCACTACTACTTGTAACTTTACGGTCTGATCAGTCAAAGGTCTTCACCTCACCCACTCGACATCCTGGAGGTCCCTAATGAACTGGCTGATGATCCATTACATACAATCACAGCTTAACATGTCCAAGGAAGTTAGAATTCCATGTTTGAATTGTAACAGAGTTCATGATGACAGAACAGACTAATCACTGTCATGGAAACAGGGTGTAGTAGAACACATATAAACACACATTTACATAGGAGATTGGAACATGTGGTGAACTCTCAGCTATAAAACAAATCTACACAAAAGTAAAAAAAAATATCAATCTTTGATTAACAAGCTGATTTTAACTTTTTACTCTGACAGAGTTTAGATTAAAGTATTTTCACTGTGTAGTGTTTTTACAAAGCGAATACTTCTTCCATCAACATCTGTATCACTTTTGAACAGGAACATTGTTTTACCTCTGTCCGCACACATCCAGATGTTAACGGTGATTCAGGAGTATTGGGTCAGTCTGTCTGGGGATAAATCAGACAGACTAATCTGTCCTGTGAGGGGATGGGGGGTAATTGGTCACATTTGACCCCCCAGCCCTTTACGGACTGTGGGAACGCGGGCTTTATCTAGCAACGGTAATTGGCTAATGAAACACTTCCGCAACCCTTCCACTAGATTGTCATCCACCGGTTGGGATTGGGTGAGGCATTCGTGTGTGTGTGTGTGTGTCTGATACAAGTTACCAAGAGTCTTGTTTGCATGTATGCGTGCATGTGTGCGTGCACATGGGTGCATGCTGTCTAGAGAAAATGGCAGGATGCGGAACTCCCTGTGGCCATCTCCACAGTTTTATCACCAGCATCAGCCTGACGAGGCCTGCAGCATACTGATACATTGACAGAGCAGACATTAACGGGTGGTTGCCATTACAGCCCAAGTTTGAAAAGCTTGGATGATTCAAATTAGATTTTGGGCCTGAGGCAGGGTTTCTTCCATTTGGCAGGGCTCTGCTCATATTCTCAATGTCATGACTGAAGATTTTTGCCCAATGTTCTTTTTTGTGTGGTCTTTTATCGGGGTAAAGTTTTGCTCACATCAAAAAGACGAGAAAACCAGGCTGGGCCGTGTGAGTTGTGGGACTAGGCTGTGGGGGGTTACCACGAAAAAAAGGCTAAAGTTACGGCACCGAGACAATGTTTCTGAGGTCCCATCAAGTGAGCCATTCATGTGTTCAGGGGTACCAGTTTGTGGAGCCAGGTAGACACTGCGATAGAGTGGGGCCCAAGGTGGCCTTCTCTTTTTGTCCCAACTTGACCCCTGCTCTCCTGTATGGCCTCTGCGCCCCTCACCTGGCCTGTCCCAGTGCACCAGTAACAGGATACCTGTAATTTGCTCTAATGGCCTTTGAAAGACCTGGCTGGGTTAATCCCCAGAGTACTTCTCCCAGCAGCACCATATGAAAGGGGTGGGGGTAAATGCGCCGAACGCGAGTCCTGAAAGAGGACCGGCCTTTGGATTGTCTGTAAGAGAATGTCACCCCTTGCGGCCGGGCTGGGGCCACAGGAGTGTGGGAGTCAGTTTTCATCAGATCACCAACATGTAGTTGTTCACAGGCTCTATAAACTCAGCTTGGGTTTGCAGAGAAGAACAGCTTCTGCTGTACCCCTTCTTTAGTGCCTCAGACTCGTAGGAAAGGGACCAGCCACACAAACTGTCCACAACTCGATAAATTGCTGCTAAGTTGCTTTTGAAACCTATATGACAATATCTCTACTTTTAAGAGATTATTTGGATAACATGGATAATAATCTGAATCTGTGTTCCGCACCATGATTCTAGGCCTGACTGCATAGATACCGACATGTATATCTTACATTATCACTCCATCTTTTTTTAATATATAATTTTTTATTTTCATAAAATTGAATTCCGATATAAATGAGATTTGTGTTTTGTACATGAGCCATGAACCAAGTGATTACAATTTAGTTATTCCCCCACTCTGGATCAGAATCCGTTGTATAATTATTACATTCATAACTCAAAACAATTGAACATGGATTTGGCTAAAGTTTGGCATGTGGCTTGAGTTTGACCCAAAAATAAATCCATTTATTTGTCTGTGGCAGTATTCTGACTGCAGCCCAGCTCAGACATTTCTCATGGCCATCTCCAAGAAATACATAAAATATTGTATTCCTGTGAGAGTGAGCTGTGATGCATGTCTGGAGCAGACAGGCCAGGGGAGGGAGGAAGATGAGGATTCATCCAACAGAGGAAATGTTAGAAGGGCAGACAATGTGTTAGAAGAAGCGAGGCAAGTACAGTTAGGCATCACATGCACCTGCCATTTCATTTTCATTTCTGCTGAAAACATGTCAAAAGATGATTAATGATGAAAGAATGACACAGTTTCAGTCCCACCAGGGTCACCACTACAGTAACACTACAACAAACAACAAAGACATGGATTTCAAATCACATGGGAAGAAGTAGGATAGATTTGCATGCATGTATGCTAATTTCTTAATTCACTAAGTGGAAATGTGTATAATGATGTGGTATCTGGTGGCAGGTAGCACCATACATTTAAGACAGGAAGAATGGAGACCCAAGAGGATGAGAGACTAGTGCTGCCAACTCAGAGGGCATCACACACACAGACACACAGACACACACAAAAACACACACGCACAGTGGCAATCACTACTCCTTTTAAAGAGACTGTAAATTTTATATAGCTGTCCGGTAAACTTGTGAGAGCATTGCATAATATGTATTTTGGACCAGGGCAAATGTTTTCACACAGAAAAAAAGTCGTTATTTAATCTTGATGCTTCTGGAGACTTAACCTGCTGTTTTTGCATCATGACGGAAACCTGAGCAAACCACCAACATAAACCAAAGTAAGTCTTGGACTATGTGGAGAGTTTCTCCAACCACAGAAAAACTACTTAACATGAAACCTGAAAGCTGGACAAAAACTGACTCTATGTACACTATTACATTTATAGCTTAGAAATGGTAAAATGAAGAGAGGTAATGCTTAGAACAATGTAGTTGTTTCACAGCAAAATCACAACTGGGTAATAAACTGGAACTTCAGTTAACATCTCTACATCTGAATGCCTCGAGATGAAGAAACTCTTATGTCACTGACAGTCTAGTCAAGACCTGATATAAAAAAAAAAGGTTAAAGGACGATCTGTGGTCTAAAGCAGCTTGGTGCTTCCTCCCTTGTGCATAAAGGTGAATGTTGTAGGAGGGCATAGATTAGTATAGCATAGACTATTTGGATCAAAATCTATTTTAATACATTTTTGCCCATTGTGCCTAGTACAGCATAAATGTAATGGTTTTCATAAAGCTAAATTCATGAATTGTTTTCATAATTTCAGAAGGGGGGGTCCACTAATCAAGGGCTGTGGGGGCATGTGGTCCCACAGGTCAAAACTCTGCCTGATGAAGTCTATTTTACCAGGAGGAAATGGCCACTGAAGTCATGGTTCACGGGCATCCCATGTTTACTCTCCTTTCACTTAGTTGAGAGTATCTTTGGTGTATGTGTTATGCATGTGTGCCGTCATCCGATCCCATCCTTTGGTGTTCGGCTAATCTGGCATCCGTGTGATCAGCTTCCATCTGATCCTCCCTGATCTGAGCCCTGCTGAGCATGCATCACCATGATCAGTCTCACCCACACTGACAAACCTGAGGAACAGTTGCTGGAATTCAACCATCATCTTGTTATTTATTGCAGGTCCCGTCTAACTCCGGGACCCTATTAAACAAAGACATTGCAGGTATGCCTGGTAAAGTCCAGCAGGTAGCTTTCTCTCTATAAATTGTCTTCCTGCCTTATGAAGCTGGAGATCAGCTTTCATCTGAGCCGTTCATTGCAATGAGATCATCAGTGCCCTGCTATCACTTCCTACTGTACATTTATAACTGTCAGACTTCCAGGATATGAGCCTCCTGTTGAGACGCTGCTTTATCTGCCAGCTACAAATCAATAAGGAGAGTGTGGATCTATTTCACAAAGTAAAGAATGTAACAACCGGGCCATGCTGCTTTTAAACACAGACCAGGGCATTTTGGTATTTGTGTAAGTTTTAGACAATATATGAAATTGCTGATGATGTCTGCATGGTGACTGAGCCAGTGGCATTGAGAAATGATTCCTCACACATCTCTGGCTTCTTGCCAAACCCTGAGGGTCATATTTTCCACTCAGGGTTGTCAAGGCCTTCATCTGAGATTTGATTGGGTTTTAATACAAATGCGGAGCACAATCAGTGATCATTTCTTTGGCTGACACTGAGAGAAATAGACCCCTTTTGAATGGACCCATAATCAAACTTTTAGATGGATGGCCTTCTGTTAATGCTAAACATTTGTTGTGAATCTGTCTCAGCTGCTTCAAAGTGTGTGTGGGGGGGGGTTCTCAGCCTCCTGCTGGATGCTTCCCACTGGAAGAATAATCTCTGGGAAAGAACAATGGCATGCAAACTCATTAGTTTAAAAGAGTCAACAAAAGCCGTGATACTGTACAATCCCAACATCTGCACTAGGCACCTGATACTTGCAGACAGAAAAAAAAGGGTCAGATATCTGAGATGGTTGCAGAGGGTTTGTCAATACATTTACATGCACAGAAAAGTCAAGCTAGCATTAGTACACGTTTGAATTTAGTTTGTTTAAGCTGAACTACATACATTTGTGTATATATAGATTACAACCAGGTCTTGGCCAGAGGTGCACAAAACCCATCACAAGCACCATAACTCTTTGCAAACAGAATCATGTTAGAGGTTATGAACTTTTCCTGCCTCCACCATGATGTTAAGTACTGCAAAGAATGGTAGAAATGCCTGCAGCAGGCGGAAGGTTGCCGTGCCTTGCGTAAAGTATACCTGAAATCTGTTTTGAAGCCAAAACTTATTACAGTTGTGTGTCAAATCAGGTGAATGTCACTGAAAACATGACTATATTGGAGTGATTGCTCTTGAAAAAACACTTGTATCAATTGCATTGATGTGATCTGATTTTTCCATGCATGGAGAAAGATAAGATTACAGAAGCAACCACAGAAAATGGTGTTGAACATTGCACCAGCACCAAGTAGGAAACATTCCCATTGTGTGTCAGCAGGGGTATGACACTGAACAGAGGTCATGACAGCACATGATTTAATCACAGCAAACAACAGTTCAGTGATTGAGGTGTAGATCCCATATATGAGCATATATGGAAACCCAGTTGAGTCATTGAAACGTCGAGTAACAGTGACAGCACAATTGACTTCTGTCTTCGTCATACACGCACCACATTAATTGATGTATGACATCTGTTCAACTCCAGTACAACAGGAGGTGGTTTGCCTCTTTCATCTGGTCACAGCAAATCCAGATTGGATCCTGCTGAGACACATACATGCAACGGTTGTAGAAGAGAAATTAGAGAAATTCAATTTATTGGCATTTCAGCTAGAGTAAGGCGTTGCCAGGTTTTGTGAAATCCAAGTCATAGTCAGACAATTGCAACAGTCTGTGCATTCCTGTGGTCATGTAAATGTACTGAATGGTCCCAACAAATAAATTGCAGCCCTATATTATAGACCTACAGACAAGTGTTTTGCTTTGTGGATTTGTTAACGTATTTGGATATGCCTACTGGCAAACCATGATAATTGAATATGACTACATTTTTTTAATCTTTACAAATCAAATTTATTAAAGAGTCCATTTTAGTTTTAAAATAGATCTGACTTCAGATTACAGTGACACATGATAACATAACATGAAATATGCAGTATATGTATAATCTGGCGCCGTCCTGTGCTGAAGGTTAAAAGGGAAAAGAATGTACACTACATTTAAAGGGTTAATGTCAAAATGTCCACATGGCAACACCTGTGATGGCCTCTGCCAGAAAGCCTGTTCTCATGGTAATGTCTCAAGGTGTTTAAAGAAATAGTGAGTGATGCTGCTTTTGTCTGTGCTGATATACACAGGCGACCGCTTCGCCCAGTACCAGACCCTTCGAGGGGGTCACAGCAGATCAAAGGTGCTGGTCACAGCCATTAGGCCCAGCAGCCTAGACCCGACATGAAAAGCTTGTGTTTTGAAAAGGAGGGCAGAAGGAAAAAAACAACAGGGCTCTCTTCATTTAGAAAGCAAGCAAACTGTGAAATAATTGAAAAGGTATGTCAATCAAGAGCAGGAGCACAGCAGGAACCCCCAGATTCCCAGGCTCGGCTCTGGTCGAGCACTGAGCCATGGAGGGCTGCTCAAGGGGGCAACCCAAGAAATTCAAGACCTGGGAAAAGGAACAAAAAAGAAGACAGGAGGGAAATGAGCAGGAAAATCTCTTTTTCTCACTCCCTTTCCTCTGTCTTTCGCTTTTTTCCAGCTTTAAATATGTGCTGAAAAGAACTTCTTTTTTTTTTGCCACACTTTGTAGAACTCCATTGAAAACGCTTGGTCATTAATAAGATCTTGTCTAGCTCTTCACCTCTCAGGTGAGTAACAAAGACTTATCGGGGGTGGTGGGGAGGGGCAATGTCACCAGCTGCCCTCAGCTGCAAACTCCACGTCTTATAACCAGTACCCTCACCCTTTACCCCCCCATTACCCTGAGTCTGACAAAAGGAAACCCCGTGAGAGTGTCTCTCGCTTTCCATTCTGTTTTTTTTTTCAAAGTCAGAAAAGGCTTGAATGATCTGACGATGGGCTAACGTCCAAAAAATAGGGGACAGAAAGAAAAGAAAGAGTAAAAAAAAGACTGGCTAAAAGACATTTTCTATGCTCTTAAAAATCCCATAGAGGAGAAATAAATGGCAAGTCCACAGTTGACTAGACATGTATAGTGCAGGATTTGCTTGTAGTGGCAGCTTGAGCTTATTGACAGTCCCAGCCAAAACATGTCAAAGGTTAAGAGATCTTGCCAATTGCAAGTGGGAAGCCAAAAGTACTGTTTTCACGAGCTCAATAGGGCCATCAGTTGATACTTGCTCAGCAGAACACAGGGCAGGAGTGACCTTCACTTTTCAAAGCAGCATGGGGACAAAGAACTAATTTGTCTCCATTATTTCTCTCTGTTCTTCAATTGTGACACTCTTTGAAAGATTTAAAATACTTCTTGAATTTAAATATGTCACCCTTCATTCCAAAACTGGTCAAATTTTTAGAAACCTGTCAAAGAGCTAAACCTTTAGGCAAAAATCAACATTTCCAACATCTCCGGAGAATGAACTTTGAAGTAACCCTGCTAATAGCTACACATATTTCACCGTTTCTCAGGGCTTGAACAACAATAATAGACTTTTAATAGTCTATCTATAATAGATAGACTTTTCAATGGAGCAACTATGAATTGATCTAACTGGTCTTTATAGATGTGTGGTCAAACATCCTGTGCTGGAGCAATTCCTTCAGACAACATGAAATCCCTGCTTCACTCATCTTTTCTGTCCTCTGGCTTCTACATGAACATGAAGTGTTTTGCATCCATGAGAAGGACAAAAGACAATATTTCCTGTGGATATGGATATGAAATATTGTTCAGCAGTTTTAATTCAAATACCCAGTACATATATGTGCCAGTAAATTTAATATAATTAATATTATTTAATTTAATAATATTTAATGATGCATTCTGTGAAGTCAGTTACAAAGTCCAACATCAGCTTTTGATTTCTCAGACCTGTTTCCACAACTTTGTTTTCTAGATTTTCCTAAAACTGATATTTAGGCGTTTATGCCCAACTCATAGCGATGTCTCAGATGTGACAAACATCCTTCCAACACACCTACTGTGTCTGGAACTCAAATGATGGCTATTACCGCTGGCACCACTTTCAGGCACCAGCGGTTTTCATTGGCCTGGACTAATCCCCCATAAATCCTTGCGGCGCTCCAATCACATGCCGGGCCTTGGCTAATTGCTTATGAGTCCCTTGCACGCTCCAGGTGCAACCAGAGCACACCCGGTGTTTGTAAATACAGCTTGTAAAGAAAGAGGCTGCCATCAAAGTGTGAAGGTTTCCTCACAGGATCAGAGGCAATGCAAAGAGTGATGGGGGTGCAGCTGGCCCGATACCTGGATGGACTTGTCTGAGGCATTCCCTGCATCCCTGCAGCTGTGGGGCACACAGAGGGCTTCATTTACGTGGCCCTGTGAGAGAAGAAAGATGCAGGAGTTGGTGTTTGTTTACCTTCACCTGCTTTTCTCTCCTCTTTTTGCACTCTTTGTACTTTTTTGTGTCTGTGCTCTAAAGTGGATGACCTCACTCTGCAAGCACGGCCGCTGGTGTTTAAGGCTCAAAAAGCAGAACTCTGAGACTGTTGCAAATGGGTGTTTTTAAGTGGTGAAGCACCTTCAGATGTGCTCTTGAGAGCAACAGGAATTGTGTGATATTTGCAGCTGCCCTTAACCAAACAGTGAGTAGCATCTGAAAAAATTAGAACAGAACAATGTGGTGGTGTTGTGGTTCTCAGTGCAAAAATATTTATATTTAACATTATTTTGAACAATTTAGACTGAAGTGAATACCTTTGTTACTCCAAATTTGCCACATAATTGTTCCTTTTCCACCAACATTTTCAGATGATTGAGTAGGTTATGCAGTGGTTGAACCCGCAGTGAGCGTTGTGGCCCTTCAAATTCTTATAATCTTGCATTCCTTTCTCTACTCTTTAAGATTGTGTTTCAGCGCATGTCCTACATTTAGCCCCAGCTTTTCGGATATTCTTTTACTGACTCGGATGTTTCAAGTTGCCAACTCAAAGTCTCACTGAATTTCTTTTCCGGCTTCCTCCCACAGTCCAAAGACATGCACAATTGGAGAAATAGGTTAATTGGTGAGTCTAAATTGCCCATAGGTGTCACTGTGAGTGTGAATGGTTGTCTGTGTATAGGTGTCAGCCCACTGGTCGGCTCACTGGCGACCAGTTCAGGGTCTACTCTTTCTGCTGGAATACCCCCCCCCCCCCCCTTAATACCAAATCTTTGAGACTTCTGGGTAATTGATAAAAGTTCCTACTGTGGAAAAGGGGCTAATGAGGCTTCAGCTATTGTGTTGCCAGGGCAGACTTACATCGATATTGGGCTAGACTATAATCACACAATATTGATTACCCCAATAATTTGCTTCACACACTTTGTACATAATGCAAACTCAGGAGTCTAATTTTGTTGAATAAAGCCACAGGTTACTTAGAAACCCTTTAGACACATACAGAGGCACTTCCATGTTTGGGTAAAGGACCATTTACAATTTGGGCTCTAAGTGAGAACATTCATTTTCCTCATTTGGAAGGATGAAGCCCACAAAACTGCTCTGCTCTGTAGAAGACTTGGAGTTGCAATAAAGTAGCTGGATGTAGGTCAGTTGGGTGGCTGCTGGCACGCTGCTAGTTTTATGGCTGTTTCCTTTCTTAACACCTTTAGGTCACCCTATCCTTCAGCGCCTTAACCCAGCACAATCATTACAAGTTCTATCCAAAACCAACAAACCATTTCCTCTCAAACATCCTTCAGTGGCCTGCCCCTGTGCCACCACTTTTCATTTCTCTGCATAGACTGGAGATTTCATCCTCTGATCAGATAACAGACCACATCAGGGTGCCTTTGAAGGTGTGAGTGGGCAAATGAGTCCAGAGGAAACATCATACAAAAGCGAGCTTCTTTTCCAGCAATTAGTTTCTATTCAGGACCCTGTGGCAAACCCTCAGGTCAGCTTCAAAACATCACCCTGTTGTAGCCATGACAGTGGGAGTAAGCCTTTATTTTGGTATGCAGACAAAAACCAGATCAAGAGTGAGCCACATGGGACTTGTTTGCCATCACTGCCCAGAGGAGACAATTAGCCCACAGGTTGCCAGGTTTTTCATGGGCTGAAGTAAAGCTGAAGAGGGGGCTTAAGTGGCCAGCAGACAAAACTTTTATGTCCCTCAGTAAAGCTCACAGGGTATCATCATCAGGATGTGCTGTCACATCTGGAGGCTGGAACGGATGCAGACAGTAAGGCTGAATGAGCCTGTGCATGTTCAAAATGCGCATGCATGTTGGGATTTTATGTAGATTAAGATGTGAGACTCTGCTGAGATAGTGGGATCACTGGAATATTAAGCCTGGGTTTAAAGTCTGCTCCGGCAAGAGTATGTTTAGTTCAGAATTTCATGGTTTGGTTCAGAATATCTGGAATCTATTCTGTGTACATAAAAATGGTGTCTGACAAGTCCTTTCTCTCACATTTGGTTGCATGTTGTTGCTGACAGGTGAAGATTGACAGTCAAACAATGAACACCCTGCAGTGGTCGGTCCCAACAGATGATCTGTGTAAAAGAACTAATGGGTTATTTGGGGGCCTGGTGTAAAGAACAGAATAAAATACAAGTTGCAATCTCGTGCATGTCCTGAGGAATTCCTGTGTCAGTGATTTTTTGACATTCTTGTTTCCTCTTTTTTCCCCCAGGTCTGATGGAAATCCGATCTGTCAGTGTGGGAGTTGTCGCCATCAAATCTGTCAGCAATGGGCTGTACTTAGCTATGTCCAAGAAAGGCACACTCTTTGGATCGGTGCGTATACAACTTGAGCGACATTGTTCTTGGAGGTCAAGTAGGGGAGGTTGGGAGCGGGAGGAGGTGAGGGTGGTAGTGGTGGTGGTGGGGGACGTATAGGGGTCCCAAATGTTCCCCCACCCAAACATGCCCAATTCTGTTAAAGGGATGGGAAATGGCAGGAATAGTTTTGCTGGAAAGTCCAGAAAAGGTCAGAGCATTACAATCAATCATGGCTCTACACCTGGGCTGTGATACCTGCAGCTTCAGATGTCTTGTTCCACTGTCAAAATAGATAAAAGAGACAAGAAACCCAACCAGCAGCCACAAAGAAGCAGCTGGCCTCCTTTAAGAATCCTTGCATGCCATCTGCAAAGTGCTGTTTCACCAGCAAGCTTTTAAAAGTAATCACCTCCCTTTGTGAAAATCAGACACACATCAGACTAGAGGGGTGTCATGTCTAACACATTAAATTAAAGTTTAAAAAAAAGAAAACTCAAGAGTGTCACTCACTGCAAGAGTGATAAGACCAGCACCTTTAATCCAGTGGTGTGCTCCTCCTATAATGACAAAAAGGCCAATTAATCATGACAGACTCATACTATCTGGATGCAATCATAGCAGGGGCCTCAGCAGGATGCTACAGAAACGCCTGCCACCAACAGCCAAGTATCTTGAATTTAAAGTGTTAGCATGCATATAAAAGTGTTTAATAAGATAAAACCACCTAATAAATCTAATTAATACGCACTATTTAATTTGCAAATCACACCAGATCATAAGACATAAACCACAGGCCAGGAACAGTGTCAGAGGCTGAGCAAGCAGAATCAAGAACACCTGCTGTTGTTTAGTGCAGTGTAATTCAATTTTGTGCAGTTTTATTCCAAATTATGACTCTGAGATGGGCTGAACAAAGCCAAGTTTGCTTGATGTTCCATGCAACAAACCCTCAAAAACACGCATGACAGTTACAGGTAAATTTGAAACGGGCCAGTGGGAGCTGACATGATTCATAAATTGGAAGAATAAATGACAGAATCGTTTCAAGTTCTTCTCTCCTAATTCTTCTACTGTTGTTGGGTTGTACTGTTGCTGCACTTGTGTCAGTTGCACTGTTGACCAGAAAGTGGCCCTTTCACCTCGCCACTCTGGATGTTTACTTCTAAGAGATCTTGTGTCCTTGTGGTGTGCTGGAGAGTTTCAACTTTGTTTGTGCAACTGAATTCATAAAAGTCCAACAATCTAGTACAAACACCCGGAATATATTTTACTGGTAAAGCACATCTGAGGCTCTGTGAAGTTGGACTCTGGCCCCACAGGCCCGGGGGTCAGGCGTCGCCTCTCCACGTTAACGTGTCTTTGTTCCTGTGTGTGATCACAGGTGAAGTACAACCCAAGCTGTAAGTTCAAGGAGCGTATAGAAGAAAACGGCTACAACACATACGCCTCCCTCCGCTGGAAGCACGGTGGCAGACAGATGTTTGTCTCGCTCAATGGACGGGGGAAGCCACGGCGTGGTCACAAGGCTCGGCGGAGGCACCCATCTACCCACTTCCTGCCCATGCTCCCATCATAGCTGCCAGACCCCGAACTCTGAGGCAGCAATCTCTTCATCATCATTATTATTATTATTATTATTATTATTATTATTATTATTATTATTATTATTACTACTACTACTACTACTACTATTACTACTACTACGCCATGTCACATACAATATGTACATTTGTTGCAGTTTGTAACATTTATAGAAATAGCATATTGTGTACTTTTAAGTTATTCATTGTGATCTAATGACATCATTGCAAGTAGAAATATGCTTTATTCAAATGTCTGTCTGTATGAACTGCATGTAAAAAAATGTGTTTACCTGATTGAGACGTTAAGTTACAAAAGGGTATTAAGGATTTTTTTAAAAAGTTAAACAAAACATAAAGACGGCCCATTGGTGTTTTATTTAACCTGTTAGATGCTCTGGCATGTGATATATCCTGATCTGTGATAAATGAAAATAATAATAATAATAATAATTTTGAAGTAATCTGAAGCAGCTGAAAATCTGGGCTTTGACTACCAGGATACAATTAGGTCATTCCTTCAATAGTTTGCAGGGACTTTGGGGAAATTTTATTTGTCAAATCTGAATCTTGGCTGGCTCATACGCAAATTCCAATATTTAAAAAGTTGATATTGGAAATGTTGCACTCCAAAAATAAAAACCAAAGCTAAAGAGCAAATATATAAACTGCTTGGAAATACACTTTTCATAATATATCATATGTACTGTAGACTACCAGTTATTGTATGAAAATATGCTAGCAATTTTACTTATATGTTAAATACTACTTTATAACAAATCAAAACTAGAAAAGCACTAAGAGAGCGCAGACCTCTGCAGAACATTCCTCCACATATTGCTATATTTGTAGTATAGGCAGCAGTAATGCAAGGTTACATAACATGGTAGATTGCTATATGATCAAAGACACTTTCATCACCAACATGTAATGAGTTGTTCCTCTTCCCATTATTCCTATTATTTCCTGAAAATTTCATTTAAATGTGCTCATACCATTTTGTGCTATTTCGTTAAGAGGAAAGTATTTTCTAAAATTCTTAAAAGTTAGTTATTCCTTCTTTGTATTATGGTAAGTTAATTGGCAAGAGTGTAAAAATTTGTATTGTTCTAAACACGAGGGTTAGCTTTGATCATAAAGCAAACGACTATGTTATGGAACCTTGCATTTCTGCTGTATATAATAGTATGCCACCAATGTTAGTCACAATATGTGAGGAAATTAGCTTCTTGGTGGAGGTCTGTATTTTCTGAGAACTTTTGTAGTTTTCTTATTGCCACATGGATGGTCAGCTAGTATTCAACACTACAGTAACTAATTTTAACCTATTTAGATTTATTTTAAAGTCTTACAAGTGTATCACTTACTGAAATATCCCAGTGTGTCTACAAAAATACCCATATGGAGTTTTTGTACTTTTGGATTATTTGGAGTCATTTTTATGCAACATGCAAAACTTCAATTTTGCATTTGCTCTTTTTAGTGTAAATTTGGAGCAAATATAAAATATAAAGTTTCTTTACTTACAATAAAATGTGAAGTCTTAATATAAATGTAAAAATTAGTCAACTGAATACAAAGACAACACTTTGTACCCATGAAACTCTGAAATCTGAGCTGTGCTGCCCTGCTAAAATCAGAGTTTGGTCTTTTCTGTACTGAACTGTAAATAAGTTAAACAAACACACTATATATATATATATATACATTTATGTAATTTCATATGTGACTGTAAATCAACCAGAATGAAGCTGCTGGGGGGAAAAGTTAGAGTTTTTCTGGACTTTTTACTGCTTCTACCTGCTTCTCACAAAAATCCATTCATTCCAGTCCTGATACTGGTTCTGGATGTCTTTAGACTTTCATCTAACACATTATAGCAGCCATAGATACAGATTCATTAGTCTTTAGTCAAACCCACCCTAATAGTAAGCTGTTATCACATCCTGCTTCTCTGTCAAGTCTTGCTAACATTTCCTCACTACTGTCGCTTATAGAACATTTAATATATTTAAAACATTTTGTACTCTTTAACTATTTCAAATGGGTGTTTATTATTAATGTTGAGTTTGTGTTGGATTGTAGTTTTAAAAAAGGAGGGGAGAAAAATACTCAAGACCCCCACTTGGTCATTTTTAAAGGTTTACTGATACATTTGTGATCCCATGCACAGCATTCAGTCATAGGCCAGTAATTGTAGTTTGTATATGAGGCAAAATCTCAGAAGTATCTTTAGAATCTTTTCTTCAACATAAACTCATGTGAGTGCCTTGGTCCATGCTGAGTATGGTAACTTCAATAAAAAAATGTGGATAAACCCTGAGTCATGCCTTTATATGTCGCACTAGCATGCTTTGAACCTGATGGTGCAAACATGGCGTTCTAATCTGGCCTCATGTGTAGCACTAACTGTCTCACTAACATCTCCATCAGTGCTCCCACAGTGGGGGAGGCGTTGATGTGGGGGACCTCCCCGTGACTGATGAGAGTGCCGCAATATGAACTATGGAACCGTGTGCTGAAGTCATTTACGCTCAGAGGAGCCCGGCATTGGAGGCTGCCATGGCTTTTCAGAGAGCTGAAAAGGAGGGTCAGGGTGAATAAAGGCTGACCTTTCAGCCTGTCATAATATCAGATTACTGTGATGGGGGTACATGTCTGGTCAGAATGGCGTGAAGTTGCACTGTAGCTGAGCCCCAAAAGGCCAGCCTCTGGCCGCACATCTGTGTCTGGGGGGTCTATGCAAATGTTTTTGTACTCAGCTTGCATCCCTCGAGGCACTGAAATGAAGAATGATTAGTTGATTTATTAATAAATAATAAAGTGGTTATTGGCTTATCTAGAGAGAATTTTTAGGTGTCCAGACATGGCCAGTAGACACCAATATTAACACTTCTTTCATAGAGTATTTGGATTGTGTCTTGACTACAGGCTATTTGTGTTTATCCAATAGCTGTGATTGAATTATTAGCCAGAAGAGCTGATGATTCATACACACAAACATACAAACACACACACAATCAGACACAACTTTGTGTCTGAATAAAACTAAATATTAACAGACAAAATCTAACATGTGATATCCAAATGAATGAATGAATAATGAATATACATTCATTCTGCCTGTACTCAGTTGACTCACCCCTTTTGCCACTTTGTCCTCTGTCTTTTCTCCTCTACCTCTCTGCCCTCCTTTTCTGACCCTCCAAGAATCCCTCTTTTCTTCTTGGACTAAGAGCGCAATTGGCCAACGGTGCCAGTTCCAGGGACACCGAATGGGGGCTGTAATTATCATTGCTCTGCCACCGACCTGTCAGTACACTCGCCAACAAAACAAGAGGGACCTTTTGGAATTCTCTATCAAAAGCCTCGGCCTTTGATCGCAGAGCAAAAGAGGGGGGGCCCAAACAGTGTACAAAATCAACGAAGAATGTCCCAAAGAGAGCCGAGGGGAATGGGAATGACAGCTCCCCGGGTGACGTCCTCTGCGCGGCTCCATGTTGATGTTAGGCGTACAGGTGTTGCTGTTTGATCTGGACCATCAGTCATGTGGCCACGTTGTTGCTAAAGCTGAAGGACCAGCGGTTAGCACCTGTTCCACCACCACCATCAGAGCTGGGCAAACAGAAAAGGTTACTTTGGCCATTTTGAAATGAATTTGCACCTGAGCGGCAGCAAAAGAAGGAATAATAAAAGCCCATTTTGAGGGCCTTAACTAAAATCTACAGGGGCACAAGTCATGCTGCTTCAGCAACAACAAACTACAGCCCCTGGAACCTTTGAAACCCTGTGTGGTAATTTTCTCTCACAGTGACTGAAAAGAACTGTGGTGGGTGGGAAAGAAGAAAAAGAGATCCTCGCCACTCATAATACCAATCTTATGTATGTAGACGAAAATGGGAAGGGTGGGAGGGGTGGGAGACAGACTGAGGCACAGTTTTAAAGCGCTTATTGAATTGCCATTACAGCTCCTGAGACTAATTGTGGCTGTTGTGTGTCTCTCGGTGGCCTAGGGGGCTCTGGAGTGGCCCTGTATGCTCTTACTCAGTGGGGTTTTCAAACCGAGTGGCCCTGAAAGAGAACAGGACCACCGTAGATCAATGGCAAACCTTTCACTCTTTCACAGGCCCCCGCTAATCCTTCTCATTTGTCTGCCATTTGTTGAGGCACATTCACAGCTCCCTGAATTTAGGATTAGGCCTTGTTTTGTTACAAAAACAGCCCAAGTTATAATCCTGAATGGATGGACTAAAGGGTGACCAACGGATGAGTGTCTATGTGGGTTTGCGAGCTGGTGTGTAGATGGTTATTAGTATCACGCTATGCTCGTGGCCACGTTAATGTGACGGTGCGGCCTTTTAAAAATGTTGTCTTAGTACGTGCAGAAATTAGCAACAAAACACTGCTAGGTTCTTGTCTTGCAGAGGGTTTGTCACAAATCATCTCCAGCAAAGAAACTGATTTATGGATCTGTTTCAGAATCATTGAGGGCCTGTTTCACCCTCGCGAGCAGCCTCCTAAAGCTGTCAGGACCTACAGGCTGTCTGAGGGAAATGTGGACAAACTTGCTCCTCATATGAATTCTTCAAGCTCTCAAAGCTTTTTTTTTTCTCCCAGAGGTAGCAAATATGTCACGCTGCAAGTAAACCCTGGCCTTCAGTTCCTTTCAAACTGTCTAGACAGCCAAAGTTCTCAATGGCGGTCATGCCCAGAGCTGGTTTAGGGGTGAAGAACCAGGGATGTCAAGGTCAAGCATCAAAAGAAAGTCTAAAAGTTTCAAAGCTGATATACCCCCATCCAGATGCTGTGTACTGTCCTGTGTTTTTCCTTTGAAGGTGAATTTTTCATAAGAGAAACAAAAACAAGAAGCAACTGATTCACCATGGTCAAATACCTTTAGTGAAACTACAGTTTCCTGTAAGTTGCAGTGGTTCCCAGTGAAGCCTACAGTCTGTTCCCATTGTCCTGTCTGAACTCAGTCGACCTGGATAGTCTTGGCACCCTGCAACATGGCCGTCAAAGGCAGGCCTCCCGACGCTGACGGGATTAGTGTTCATGTCTGCAGACGCTTACTGGACATTAGACAGAGCTGCTGAGTGGCTCGTGCGCCACATTGCCCCTACAGCCCCGCCACGCCGTAGCTCAGGTATGTGGCGCTGACTGGCCAGTAGCCTGTGTCAGGCATTCTCTGGATACCTGCAGCGGTGCCAGACCCCGGGAGACGAGGTGAAGGGTCGCGACAGGGATGACTTGGTTCATTTAAGGACTAGCAGGGGTGGTTAGTGTGTGGCCCAACACTTGTACCCAGGGACAGGACATCACCCTTTTCTCACATTGCACAGAAGTGGCCATCTTGCACTTTTAGGTCAGCATCAGCAGCAGCCGGTGGGGCTGGTTTCAAATTCCTGCCCAGCAGCAGCGAGAGCTCAGCTGTCAGCCAGGATGTAGTTTGAGTCAATTAATGGGATCGAATGACTAATGAGAAACGAACTGATCAATGAAGATTAACACTGAAATATACATTAGAGCGATGGGGAGCAGCTCAAAGGAAGGAAACCATCTTTGGGAAGAGGTGATGGGAACTGAAGTTTCTACATTCTTATTGTCAGCAACTGAAAACCAAACATCCTTTTTTTAGTTTTCCCCAACTATGCACTGTATGCCAGAGACCAGGGATGACACTTTTAATCAGTAAAAACTATCATACAAAGTATCCTATGTTGGTGTGCAGTATCATTAAGTAAACCATCAGCAGGCAAAATAAGCTATGAAATAAAAGAGCTTTTGTTCAGTCTAAAGTTGAGGGAGGGTTCTTTAACTTTAAAGCATTTATGATAAGCATTGTGCATAAACGTCAGTGACAGCACGCGCTCCAGCTGAGGCAGTCCAGGCACATGTTGACCAACACCCCAGTCAGCATCTTGAGGTTGTCTTTGGCTTTCAGGGACTGGAAAAGACCAAAGTCAGTGCCCCCTCACGCAGAGCTACTGCAGTGCCAAACACATCCACCCTGCAGCTCAAGGCTGGCTGGACTGATCGCTGCAGAAGCCAAACAGACTCTGCGTTTTGTCACTGAGTAGGCGTTCTGGAGAATTTGTTTTTATTTTTGCATGCACATTTTTTATTCCTTAAAAGTAAATACACACCAGGACCAACATCATATCTCTTAACTTCATGGGAGAATGATCATGGCAGGATATGATGCCGTATTTACACTAAATCTGAATCTGTGAATATATACTTATTGAAATACAGGTTAAAAAGCCGTCCAACTTAACTGTTTGTTACCTCCTAGTTTATTATATATGTAGAAGTGCGGACTATTCTTAATTTACAACCATCAGTGGAAAACAGCGATACTTTTAAGGTTAAAAGCTGGAATATCAACTATTGAGTTCCCAGGAAGATGGCATGACCTTCCTTCTGACTTTAATGGACAACAGCATATGGACAGACGCTGTCAGAGTCCGTCAAACGACTCAATCTGTGACGTCCAATTATAATCCAAGATTATAGTTTATTGAGAAGTAGCGCTCTCTTCTGGCCAAAAACAGAATAACTTCTAAAATTATGTTGTGAACTTTTGCCTCCTCTTCAGGATGTAAAGAAGAACTACAGTCTCCCACATGCCGCAAAGACTACCAAGGGTCCGACAAGTTAACAATGAAATAAGATGGCAAAAACTAATAGTCCCAATGGAATAGAGGGACATCTGGACTGGGTTGCTCTGTAATGATTTAAAATTGTATGCTTTCAATTGTGTTTCATATAGAAATCTGCATCACCTGACCCTACTAATTTAGGTCATATTGATGTACAACACACACATAGCTCCTTTGAAACAGCTAGTGTTATGTAAAAGTTTTACAACCACACCGTGGGAGGTTAGTATCTATACAGAAAATAGTCTTCATTCTTTTAGTTCTCCTATAACATAAATTCCTCTGCTTCAGTTAAAGCAGTGTCCAATTTGAAAGGTCAAACCTTAAAAACATTCACCTAACTCATCTAAAGGGATGGAAAGCCTTGAACTAATATTTGCTCAGTGCCACAACACAATAAGAAACAGAAACAGGCTGGAGGATGTGACAAAAGGCACAGTAATAACCGTACGGTTGCTCAAAGCACAAGACTGATTGTTTGATGTGGACAAGTTTTATTTTCAATGTCACAGAACCACTTCAGATATTAGTTATTTGAGCTATTCATATTTTTAGTGATGAGAAGAAAAAAGGGAAAAAAAAAAAAAATTATGAAATTTTTATGTCACATGGTTGGATTAAGAAAAAAAAAAAAATTTTTTTTTTTTTTTTTTTTGAACTAACCCTGAGGAAACGTCAAAGCCGGTAATCTGTAAGCTCCAGTGGTGGTTTGCGTGTGGTTTCAGACAGCCCCTGCTGCCATCATATGCTTCCCCGAAGTACTTCAGGGCTGCGGTTGGTGTTAGATATATCCACACCAAAGACTGCGCCTGTCTCATGCTTTTACATTTAATCAAGTTCTGAAGCTTAGGTTTATTTGATGTGGCTGAACTGTGTGTGAGACAGAACAAAAATAAGGTGTAAAAAAAAAAAAAAAAAAACAGATGAAATAGTTCTATATTACATATATAGTGTCTGACGCAGTGAGGATAAATAAAACTACACAAAGCAATCTGTGAAGATGTTAAATTTGGTGATGATGCTGCTGAAGGTTGAACAAAAAGTGAGAAGACAATCAGAGTAGGTAGGGTGAGAAACTATAAAGAATGAGGTAAAACTACAGTGACGATGGTAGAGGGTAGTTGGAGTACTTCACTGTAGACCTGAACTTGAAAGCGCAGCCAGTAAGATGACGCAACACAGGCAGTGAACCCACAACACTACCAAATCAGACAGGAAACATGATACAAAGGTCGTGTGAAGCACACGTACTCGCCTTGAGATGAACTGAAGAAGCAGCAGTGTTTGCTCTAACCAGGTCACATGATTTTATGGCCTTGTTGAGTTTATCTCCAAGTTTACGATGCACAACCATGACTGAGGTTAGATTAGACGACTGTTTTGTTACCATAGACACAATCTATGGACAAGTCTAGGAAAAGGTCTTGTCTGCTGCTGTCAGGCCAGGCTAAATAAAACAAATTCTATAGTTTGCATGTATGTGCTGGCTCTTCTGTCCCTGTCTGTTCTGCCCCCCCTTTACCCAACAAGCCATCAGCAGGACTGTTACATCAACACTTTTGGGGGGGGGGTTAAAGTAAAGGCTGACAGACCACCAGGGAAGGACTCATTCAGCTTGTTAAGATAGTGCTTTATTGCTTAACAGTAAACACGTGCATATATCAGGGGTGGAGGGAGAGGTGGAACAAACAGGTCTGTGCCAAAACAAAAGTCAAAAACAGGGCATCTTAAAACATCAAAAACACAACGGTGGCCACAGCCCATAACCTAGTGCAAACAACAAATAGACAGTCTTCGTGCGGCAATGCATGGGGTACCTCGTCCTTACCTAGGCCCACCTGCCCTCCACAAACCCTTCCCGTCCAACAGTTAGCGAGAGAGGGGAGCAACAGAAGAGAGAAGAGCCTTTAAAGCAGGACGCCGCTGGTGATTGGTCAGATAGACACAGGGGAGCCAATCCTGAGATACCCCGAGAGTCCACAGGTGGTGTCAATCTTCCTCATCACCAGCAATGCTTGCCTTTCTGTATTCTACCAGTTCTCTCGGCCTCTGGATAGCGCCTAAACTGGGAGGTCACCGGAAACAAAGAACACAAAAAGAAACACAAACAAATCCCCTGACACGTAACAAGGACCAATAGCATAGCTCGAGGTTTCCTCCTGTTTAAAGGGAGTTTTCTCTCATTAGAGGGGCTAGGAAAGGTTGAATTGAGTTGAACATATCGATTCTGGGGCCTTTCTACAGTCCTCATATTTAGATATTAAGATAGACCACAGCCTTCACTTTCATAGTCCACAGAAGGAGAAGGAAATAGTGAAACTTGATTAAAGTTTCTGAAGACAATGAATATATATACATATGTTACATGTAGATATGCAGGACAAATTGGTTTGTTTCACAGTCTGTTGGCAAGAACCCCAAGTTTTATTAAGAGAACTGCAGGTTTTATATTTAGTATGAAGATGGAAAAAGTGCATTATGACTGATGCTCAACTGCTGACTCATCCATTTAAGTCACAATGGCTATGCAGACCCTCAGTGGGTGCGGCTAAATAACAGAAGATGTAGAGAATGAAACCACAGAAGTACTGACTGAACACATCCTAGTATAAAAACCTGGCTGGGGGACAAAGCAACACGTTCAGTCTGCAATAGCACGATGCATGCTCTTGTCAGGTTTCTGAGTTTCCATCTTCTCCTGAGCCTTGGACCCAATGGTGAGTTTGAAATCACTGTCTCAGGTGTAAAAATGCTATAGCCATTTTTGTTGTCACATTTTTCCTCTCTGCAGCACTTGGAAGTGAAATCATAAATGGTAAAAAGGTCCCAGACAACTTGATGCAATACATGGCCTCAGTACAAAAAAGGAATGGTCGTCACATCTGTGGAGGGTTCCTCATCAGCGAAGACTTTGTACTGACGGCTGCACACTGTGACAATGAGTAAGTGAATTTCATCTTCATTTATTCACTATTTCACATGACCACTTCAGCTAAGATTACTCAATGATCACCCAGGAGTCTCACCAGTGTTGTTCTTGGAACCCACAATCTCAAGAAAGTTGACAATAACACAAGATATGAAGTCAGCAAATGCAAACATCCAGGTTACAGTCGCGTAGAACATGGCAATGACATCATGCTGCTTAAAGTAAGTAGGTATTTTCTTCAGCTCTGGTTAAAAATAGAAACACAGCCATTCTTATTTTGGGGGTTTTCTGCATCTGCAGTTGTTGAAGAAAGCTCAACTGGACAAAAGAATCCAACCCATCCGAATTCCAAAAGATATGAAAAAAGTGAAAGATAACACAAAGTGCCGCGTTGCTGGATGGGGATTCACACAAACTGGCAAGAACCCTGCGGATGTGCTGCAGGTGACGGACGTGCCCATTGTTAAGATGGACAGCTGTAAGAAAGAATGGCTTCAGATGCGCTTAAAACTTCCCGAAGATGTCATCTGTGCTGGTGGATATGGCACAAACAAAGGATTCTGTCAGGTACGTCTTCCCACTTATGCTAAATGGCTTCTCAGGATGTGAATATATAACAACAGTAATAAATAAGCATATTATAGTCATAAGAGCATCATCCTCTTCTCCACAGGGTGATTCTGGGGGTCCTCTGGTGTGCAGTGGGGAGGCAGTTGGCATTGCGTCTTTCAACATGAAAAAAAACTGTGACTACCCAAATATACCCAACGTCTATGTTGACATATCCAAACACCTGAAGTGGATCAAAAATATTCTGAAAAAAAAAACTTGTTAACTGTAAGAATTACATCTAATTTTTCAAAACCTAGAGCAATTTCTTGTGTTTCAATGTCCTACGAGTGAAACAAATATCTCCTGTTTGTTCATTTTTAGTTTGCACTTTTTACCAATTATACAAAAGTTACACAAATTAGAACTTACTGGTTTGGACAGCTCTCTCATTTTAATCCCTCTCCCCCAATGGCTGCATGTGCACGAGTTGTTTGGATGTTCATGTAAAACTGAATGAATCATGTGTGTAACAGAACGTAAAACCAGTGATTTCCCCTTTGTGGGATTAATAAAATGTACTTCTTATTCTTCTGGTTCTTGCTTCCCCTTCTTCTTGTTTGTGACTTGCAAAATTATCAGAAAAACCATGTCTATATCTGATATCTAATCATAAAGTGGACTGTGGACCCCCTAACTACATGCTCCTCAGCCCCTCTGCAAATTTATCAAAATATTACACAACCTGATTCAGCAACACAGCAGTGCTCAGAAACCCTGCATGTAATGTACATAAAAGTCTGATGCTTTAAAGCTCTACTTTTAAGCTCTTTTATAATTACGTGGCAAACATGACATAAGACCAGTGATAAAAATGTAAGTACATTTCAGAAAGCCATTGTGGTTGGATGGCGCTGTGTTTTCAGTTGAGGGGGGGTTTAAGTGGCTGCTCTGACCGAGATGAGGAGGAAACTGCTGCTGTTTGCTAACGCTGCTGACCATAAAGTGATGTCTCAACAGAGCTGTTGCACATCACTGTGGGAGATGGAACACAAATGCTTGACCTTGTTCCTTCAAATTAGTGAACTGTTCTTACCACATTAGGTTTTGTCTTGAACACAAACCACATGTAAGCTGCTGCTGCAAAAAAGTAACACATACACAGATATGCATGGGAGCCAGTGTGTGTCTAGTCTATACACAGACACATGCACACACGTGTGTGCTCACACACGCTGACTTCCTGTCTGCTGTTATTAAACTTCAGTTCTACACTGACGGTGAAACATTTACTAGCTTTTGTATCAGAAGCTGTTAAAATTTCACAGCATCAGTTGTGAAAGCATCTTTTGAAAACTCAATTTTGTCACCCTGGTGAAGCAGTCAGGCCCACAAATGATGCAAGATTCTAAGCAAAACCTGTTAAGAGCAGAGGAAACTGTACATGTGAGCAGTCATGGCACATTTCATCCTGGCCCTCCTGCTGCTGCTCCGTATCTGTGATGGTAAGATCATTGGGTCGAGACCTACAACCACCTCATCTTTTTTGATTTGACAAAGTAATTAAAGATATTTCTGTCTTTCAGGCATTAAAGGCTCTCAGATAATTAGAGGCAGAGAATCTGCCCCCCACTCGCGTCCCTACATGGCCTCGTTGCAGCTCCGGGGTCAACTGATCTGCGGGGGGACCCTGATCCGTGAGGACTTTGTGCTCACAGCAGCTCACTGTGAAATACTCGCGTAATGACCTTTAATCATCTCTTTAAACGACCTCAGATGTATGTATGTGTGTCAGCAGTGATGAAAGAAACAATGTCAACAATAGACATCTAAGAATTAATTAGTTCAATTTTTAGTCTTTTAAACAGCAAAATACTCACATTTTCGACAAGTGCTGCTTTGATTTGATTGGTATATTTATTAGAGGCTGTCTGAATGTGATGATTTATCATCTAAATCTGATCTTCAATCATCCCTATTGTGATTTCTAGACCATACACAGTTGTTCTTGGATCTAATTCCTTGTCTGGGAATGAGTCAACGAAGCAGGAGTTCAAGAGCAACCAAACCTTCCCACACCCGGAGTATGATGGGCATCTGAATGATATCATGCTTATAAAGGTTTTGATAGCAAAATATCCCAGTTAATAATCACCCTGTTATTCATTGTTGATGAAGAGGCTATAACACAATGTAATAGTAAACATGAAATCTTAATTTACCCACTTTTTCTGTTAATCCCGTCACAGCTCAATGGAAGAGCCAGACTGACTGACACAGTGCAGCTGATTCCTCTGAAAACTGACAGGCTGACAACCTCCAGTAAGTGCCTGACAGCTGGCTGGGGGGACGTGGGGGATAACAACACCTTGGCAGGCAGGCTCCAGGAGGTCAACGTCACCACCCTGCCCCAACAGACCTGCATAAGTAGATGGAAAAAGGTCCCCATCACCCGGACGATGGTGTGCGGAGTCGGAGGGACTAACTTCCAAGGCTTTTGCTCGGTGAGATCTCTTGGTTTTAATATACTTGAGGTATAGGCTGAGTTTAAAGGCTGTGCATGTAAATGTTGAGGTTACAGAATGCTTACATCTTACGTCCGTCCTTTTTCAGGGTGATTCTGGTGGACCGCTGGTGTGTAATGGAACCGTAGCAGGTGTGGTCTCTTTTTCTGGCCGACGATGTGGAAATCGCAAGACCCCTGATGTGTTCATGCGGGTGTCATCATACAACGACTGGATTAAGAGCGTGCTAAACAACAATTAGGCTGACAGACTGTCACCTATCACTGATGTCAGATGTCTTTCTGAAGAAATCATGTCGTTTTAAATGCCCTTGTTGGGATAACTGAGGTGACATTTACCAGCTGCTTACTTACTTTACTTGACTTTTGATGTTAATGTCTTGTATTTTTTTCTTCATATCTTATGTAAAACTCTGAGCTGGACAGACTGCACATATCTGGTGGAAAATTCATTTTGTGCAGACATATTTTTCATATGTGCGTATATATTTCTCTCCCTCTCTCCCTCGTTCTTACTCTCAATTTTAGGTGAAATTTAGCAACCACTGTGAGCTGCTGATGTACTCTTTACTGCAGAACTACTTTACTGTTGCATTCTATTGTTGCATTCTATTGTTACAGTATATATGAAACCATATTTTAAAAACGCCTGCTGTGTGTCCTTTTTTTCTTGACAATTATGCACATTCATGCTGCCCTGCATTTGCTCTGTGTTTAAAATTGAAACATGCAGCACTCTGCTGCTGTGATGCGTCCAATCACGGGACTGTCTTAACCCCCTCGTTTGAGCAGCGCGGTTAAAACGCCCTACCGTCGACGGAACTCCAATTCCCAGCGCCCACCGCGCGTCGACGAGCTTCCTTCTCTGCGGTCATGGTAACCGAAGGCTGCTGGGAATCAGAGTCTCTCAGCCTCCTCTCCCATTTTTCCCCAGGTTTTGCTAGAACTACAGAACCAGGTTAGCGTGTGGGGACGTTTCTGCGCCAGAAGAAGTGAACTATACTGATATGAAATCTGCGTAGAGGTAATGCCAACGTGTCCCACAGGGGAGAACACGCCTGTGGTGGCTCCGCGGTTATCGGCGTTTGTTGGCTTCTGTCGGGGCCGGCGATGAGCGGATGTAGCTTAAACGTCTCCACTTCAATAACATCTGCAATGATGTAGCAGAGCCGGGACACAGAGGACCAGAGCTCCGTGTGTGACCGGCTTTTTGGTCCAGACGACATGTTACGTGTAATCTATGCCCCCATTAGGCGTATTTATTATCGCGCGAATATTGGCAGTGCGTACTAATGTGCGCAAAGGTGTCACCAGCTCACCGCGCCGTTGTCGAGGGATAAGTGACGGACGTATTCTGCTAAATTTAGGTGGGAGCGTGTTAAAAGGGGGTGTCCTGTGGTGTAACCGAGGCGTTACGTGGTGTTTTAGCTGCACATAAACACCGTCGCCTCAGCGAGAGACGACCTCCATGACGGCTGCTTCAAGTAGACCTGGGGCTCGTGCTCGTCACCCATTGGCTGGTGGACACGTCCGTCAGCTCAGCTCAGGCTCCTCCCCCTCTTTCTCCTCCTCTTCCCCCTCTTCCTCTTCATCCCCCCTCCTCTTCCTTCTCCTCCTCCTCCCCCTGCTCCTCTTCCTCCTCCTCCCCTTCCTCCCCCTCGTCTTCCTCCTCTCCTCCTCTACCTCCTTCTCTTCTTCATCCTCCTCTTCCTCCTCCCTTTCCTCCCCCTGCTGCTCCTCCTCTCCTTCTCTTCCTCCTACCCCTCCTCCTCTACCTCCTCCTCCTCCTTCTCCTCTTCTTCATCCTCCCCTTCCTCCCCCTCATCTTCCTCCTCTCCTCCTCTTCCTCCTTGGCCTCCTCCTCTACCTCCTCCTCCCCTTCCTCCCCCTCGTCTTCCTCCTCTCCTCCTCTTCTCCTCTTCCTCCTTGGCCTCCTCCTCTACCTCCTTCTCCTCTTCTTCATCCTCCTCTTCCTCCTCCCTTTCCTCCCCCTGCTGCTCCTCCTCTCCTTCTCTTCCTCCTACCCCTCCTCCTCTACCTCCTCCTCCTTCTCCTCTTCTTCATCCTCCCCTTCCTCCCCCTCATCTTCCTCCTCTCCTCCTCTTCCTCCTTGGCCTCCTCCTCTACCTCCTTCTCCTCTTCTTCATCCTCCTCTTCCTCCTCCCTTTCCTCCCCCTGCTGCTCCTCCTCTCCTTCTCTTCCTCCTACCCCTCCTCCTCTACCTCCTCCTCCTTCTCCTCTTCTTCATCCTCCCCTTCCTCCCCCTCGTCTTCCTCCTCTCCTCGTCTTCCTCCTTGGCCTCCTCCTCTACCTCCTCCTCTTCTTCATCCTCCTCTTCCTCCTCCCTTTCCTCCCCCTGCTGCTCCTCCTCTCCTTCTCTTCCTCCTACCCCTCCTCTTCTACCTCCTCCTCCTCCTTCTCCTCTTCTTCATCCTCCCCTTCCTCCCCCTCGTCTTCCTCCTCTCCTCCTCTTCCTCCTACCCCTCCTCCTCTACCTCCTCCTCCTTCTCCTCTTCTTCATCCTCCTCTTCCTCCTCCCTTTCCTCCTCTTCCTCCTCATCCTCCTCCCCCTGCTCCTCTTCCTCCTCCTCCCCTTCCTCCCCCTCGTCTTCCTCCTCCTCCTCCTCTCCCTCTCCAGTCACATATTCACTAACCATTTCAATGCTGTTGTCTTTTGCAGGAACCACAACACTTCTGGAGGCATGTCCAAGAAAAGGGGCAGGTATGTGACCACAACCATCACCACAACTACGTATGCATCACAAGACTCACATAATATGTTAATTTCTTTAAATTAGGCTGTTTCGGATAAACAGCACGTTTTTGTGTGTGTGTGTTTATTAAAGTCAGTAAATGATTTCACACGGTAGTGCAGGGGATTAGTTTCCCTTTCCTGAAAGGTTAAAAATAAACTCCATTGTGCTCAAACAGGTTTCCTTAAGTGTGTAACCTGACGATGCCCATGATGACATGTACAAACTTTTGTTGTTTTGTTTTTATTTTTGTACATTTGTGTTGTAAGCAGCTCCTTCCCTCAACAATATGCGACTCACACTAAATGTATAATAGTTAATAACCGTTCATTTACCATTGTTATACTACCTGTAAAGACATTGTTTAACGTGCACATTAAGCTGCGTGTCCATGCTGTTCACCAGAAAGCGGAGCAGTGGGGAGCTGAGTGACATGTTGATCCCCGACGCCAGCAGCATTCTGGGATCCCGCATTCAGCACAATTGGCGCGAGAAAGGGAATCAGAGCAAATGGAAGGGCACGGTGCTGGACAGGGTCGGTGTGAACCCCTCCCTCTTCATGGTGAAGTATGACGGCTTCGACTGCGTCTACGGATTAGAGCTGTTCAAGGACGACAGGGTGTCAAACTTGCAAGTGCTGTCTGAAAAAGTTGGTAAGTCTTATAGCCTCGCTGTCTCCAAGCCCGAGCTGTTTTCCACTTTCCAAATGTGTGTTTACAGTTTTCAGTGCTGTTCCCACTGCAGTAAACAACAAAATCAAGATTCCTTCTGGAGCAGAAGAGCTGGTGGGCAAAGCTGTGGAGCATCTCTTTGAAAAGGAGGACGGAGAGAAGAATGAGTGGAGAGGCATGGTTCTCTCCAGAGCGCCAATCATGACCAACTGGTATTATATCACTTATGAAAAGGACCCGGTTTTATATATGTATCAGTTGTGGGATGACTACGCGGATGGAGACCTCCGGATTTTGCCTGAAGCAGGTGTGTGTGTGATTCCCAGACAGATTGGTGTTTCAGATTTAGTCTTTTACAGTTATTGTACTGATAAAAGGATGCCGTCACTAAACCAGTTAGGAGTCACATGTGAGTTCGTGGTCACGGTGGTTGTGATTGTATGTGCCCCCACACGTCACTAGAGTTGGTTTACTTCATTCTGGGTGAAGACGTTTCACCTTCTACAGACACACTGTCCAATCACTGTCATCTGATCTGTGCATGTGCCCTGTTTGCTGACTTACACAACAGCCGTTATCAAACTGCCTTTTCGCTCCTCAGAGAACAAGCACCTTTTGCCTGCAGACAGGAAGCCAGGAGAGGAGACCGAGAGCCTCGTAGGGAAACAAGTGGAGTATGTTACCGACACGGGCGTGAAGAGGACAGGCCTGGTCATCTACCAGGTGCCCTCCAAGCCCTCCGTCTACTATATCAAATACGACGATGACTTTCATATCCACGTTTATGACCTGGTCAAAACCACCTAGACATTGTGGACCGCTCATCTTCTCCCACCTGCATCCATCTGCTTCAGTTCCACTCTCGTCTTGTTTTTTCAGTCACCGCAGGGGTGCGTAGTCGATATGCTTTATTGTTCAGAAGAGAGTGCAATCTGTTCGTTTGTACAGCAGAACTGTAGCGCTGCTAACGCCTAGCTCTCTAAAATCGAGCGAGTCTTTATATCTTCGCTGCTTCACCCGTTTTGTCGATGGAGATCATGCAGGACGATGGCGACGACATACACACGCTTCATTTGGAAATCTGGCCTGATCGAAGTACAGAATTACTGTTGGATTGACACATTGTTCCCAAAATGTTCCTTGGCAGATTCTAAAAAGGGGCCTTAAAGCGATGAATTGAGCTTGTCCATAAAAGCGGGGCTCACGTGTGGGGTGGAGGACTGCTCTTGGCTCTGCACGGCCATAATTATTGTTGCGGAGACATTTTTCTTTGGAATAATTCTTTTTTTTTTTTTTTTTCAAATCAGATTTTATTTTAATATATCTTCATTTATCTCTTAAATGATGCACTTTCCAGAAACGTAACCAAAATGTCCCTTGGAAGCCGCCTTCTTATGAAGAGGCATCGCCGACGTTAAACGAGCTGACAAATAGAGGATTAGTGATTTACTGTCAGATTTCTTCGTGCTTTGCACTTTAAACGACGCAGCCCCCGATGTGGAATACGCTCCTGCACTTTTTCATTCTAATCTTTTCATTATGAAGTGCCTTGTGGCCTGTCAACTTCTGCTCTGTAGACATTCTGTTGCCTGTCTTCTATATTCTGATATTTTCTGTCAGAAGCGTGGATCCAGAACCCCGAAGTGAAGCCGTTTGGAGATGTGCTCTTTTGCTCTTAATGAAAGCGTTCTTTGGGTTTAACACTCCTGTGTCCAAACTGTGGGAAGCACTTTATTTCTACATCTAAACACCCCCCCCCTCAGCTTTTTTTTTTTTTTCATTTGGCAGGAAATATGCTTTACATTACATGCATGGAGAAAAGAACACTTGTTGCAATACAGATATAAGTGGAAAATGTCCTGCAGTGTTGCCTCTCCTTAACTACGCCTTTATTTGAGCATCCTTGAAGAGTCCACAGCTTCTAATGAAAGGGCCATTGATATGTATACGTGTAAATTTAGCATCTAGATATATTACACAAGCCAACTCATTCTGGTTCTGCCTGTTCTAACTGTATAACCAGTATGTTATTCAGATTTTATCATTCAGATTGACCTGTCCGAGTCCCTTCCTTCAACTGAAGGAAGTTGAAATACATTGCTTGTTCACCTTCTCCCTCACCTTGTTATTAAGCTGTAGCAGCATCAGTGGGACATGGGTGTAATTATTTTGTCATTATTAATAAAGATTTTTGCACATTTGTCTGCTCGCGTTCTGTAAACTGGACGGTCGGGAGTTTGAATAAACCAAACCAAAGATGGGTCATGTTTTAAGATCACGTGTTATTTATTCACAAACGGTGAGACTGCATATGTACATCAGACACGGGGGGGACTTTCAGATGTATTGCTGGGAAGTGGTGACACATCAACCCACAAAACAGAACTATTCATCTCTTGATTTTATGTACAATTTCCATCCAATGGCACCTGAACCTCAGGCTCCACCAGGGAGAGCATGCTCCCTGCTGTGGGCTTCTTTCTTGTGAGGGGTCATAATTTAGAAGGAAGAAGGTCGACGGTAGAGTGCAAAGTATTTATTTTAGGAATCCTGAAGGACAGGCAATTTCTCTTTACTTGGTGAGGTCTTTCAAGTAATGAATCATCTGATGTGTGTATTCGTTTGCTTTTGTCGGGGCCTCAGAAAGAGCTGAAACTGTCCACCGCACCCCTGCAAGAATAGAAAACAAGAGTTCACTGTCTCGTCCTGCCAGAGAAAAGGACTCTTCAGAGTGATCCTGTGACTCTTCACGTGCTCAACATGTCAGTTTTTGCCCCTTTTTTCTTACCAAAGTTCCAGGTCTGGACGGGGGAGAACTCAACGGTTGGCATGGTCGGAAGCTGAGTCTGTGGAGAGAACAAGTCTGTTTTCACTCAGGATCAAACAGCCCTGACTCCTGTCTGCTGCCTCATGAAGCCGAAATTAAAAAACCAGCCCTCCCCATTAGCGCTGGGACAAACCACCGAGGCTCTCCCAGTGTGATGGACCAGCATGCACCAGTTGATCTGCGCTGGCTGAACCTGGGCACACCTGGTGCAGGTGCAGCACAGACGATGCACGTCAACAGCGCAAACAAACAAACAAACAAACAAGAGGAGAGCTGGACTCAAACATTTGGACTGGCAACTGAAGGCTGCTGCCGGGGGGTCTGTACAGCCACGGTGGGGAGCGAGTGTGATCAGGGCTCCACTGCGGGGGTGTGCTGTGTGTGTGTGTGTGCAGGGGGGGGTCCGGGTGTGTTGTGTGCAGGGGGAGGGGGGGTATGGGCGTACTCTGTGTGTGTGTGCAGGGGGGGTCCGGGTGTGCTGCTGCGTGTGTGTGTGTGTGTGTGTGTGTGTGTGTTGGGGGGGGTCCAGGTATGTCGTGTCTAGGGAGGGGCGGGTGTACCTCCAGGCCGAAGTACTTGATCCACTCCTCCAGGGCGGGGGGCACCGCCGCCTTCGCCCTCCCCAGGGCCGAAGAGCCCTGCTCGCCGCTCCCCAGGAGACCCGACTCACAGGCCACGTACACGGCCCCCCCCGCGATGCTCAGCTTGGTGGCCAGTCTGACAAAAAAAAGAAAAAAAAAAAAGACAAAAGTCAAATTATTGATTATTAACGGAGGCTGAGTTAGCACCAGTCGGCTAACGGAGCTAACACAAACAACAGTGCGGGGTTATCCACAACAAGCCTAAAAACAGAGAGAAATACTAACTTCAGCACTGGCAGAACCCTTTTGGCCATCCTGTCTCCTCTGTCGTGCAGCTTTTATTTATTTACGCAGTTTCCAGCTGTCCCCGAAAGGTCTTGAGGGAGGCTAGCTGCTGCTAGCACTGAAGGGCACCGGCGCCTGTCTGTCACTGTTCGCAAGGTTATGCCAATAAAGTTCCCGATTCAAACCGTCGCTCTGAGCGTCATTTAGGAACCGCAGATTCGTCTTTTACTGCATCGTCGTTTCACCCGCATGGGAAGACGTCAAAAAAAGCTTAACTAGTGTGTTTAATAAAAATAAATAATGCGGAAATAATAACCTCTCTCTTTAGGGCAGCCGCGGATACTTTCTCCTATCAACCAAACACTCCCAGTTCTAAGGGGCGGGATTCGCTTATAAAGGCTTTTGGTTTTGTTTGCAGGGCTTGGACAGGCCGGGTCTTCCGACACTCACCTTGTTGTCAGGGAGGCTCTGCAAAAATGGGGAGTTTTGCAAAAATAATAATAGCTAGTCTGTGCGTTGTTTTCCTAGCTGTCAAGTGGACTGCGCCTCGTTTTGATGAAGGTAAGCAGGGCTCAAGCGCGAACATGCACGCACATTTAAGACCGTGCACATGACTTCCACAGAGCTGCAGATCCACTCCTGCACTGGTAAAACGTTGTTAAACATTAAGCAAAAATACACGCGTGCAATCAATACAAATAGTGCAAAATATTTGCAGAGAACGCTTTTGCATGGCTGTTTTGTGAATTTACACACAATTGAAACCAGACTGTAAGAAAACATATCATAATGATGTTTTCATAGTTGACAGCTGTGAGCTGTGTCCTTCACAAGACTTCAGGTGAAGTCATGCATATTAAAAAATTAATAAAACACAAACACAAAAACAGAGGTGTGCTACTGGTTTTTAACTTTATTGTGAAAGTTCACTGCGTCAAGAGAGTTTCTTGCAAATCTTTTATTGATCCAAGTTTACGTTGCATAGATAAGTACAACTGATACATAGATAAGTAGTATAGAAACAGGCTCACGGTAATGTCTAATGTCCACGGTTTCAAAAGCAACATGGACATAAAACATTACTGATTTAATACAGAAAACAAAGAAAACAACCTCAAGCTTAATGCATTTGTCCTGTCATCATCATGTTAATCTGCACTATTTTTCTTATGAAATGAATATACGTTTAATTGTTAAATAATATAGATTATTTAAGTAAAGGGTTTAGTAAAACAATTATAAAACAACTGATTGCCAGTGATGTAATTTCCCATATTAACGATAGTCAGACCAGAGAATTAAATTATGGATGATAGATGGAATTTGGCATGAAAGTAGTGAATAATTGCAACTAGGATCAGCAGTCCTGGCTTATTTCTTACCATATCTTAACTCATCAGCAGAGTTAACACTTTAATATGCATGCAAATCTCGCTCTCATACTTTTTGATTGTGCAAAATGCGTGTGACTGAGGATTAAGCAGCACTGACAGATGCCCTTTATCATTTTGAAGATGCTGCTGCACGAGTTCCATATTTTTGTGACAGGGTCAGCATAAGCGGAGTAGTGTTCTTCCCCTCACACTCATCTGTTGAGTGAAACCACCTATTATATAAGACCTTAATGTGATTATGCATGGCAGTGGGAAAAAATTACCATTTGGCTGATCATAAAATTGACCCGATTAGGTCAAATTTATTCTGATTAGGGGTGTTCTTTATCCTGCCCTGTTACTGTGAGCCAATGCTTTCATTCATTTCATATCTGAAGGCGATCTCAGCAGAGCCTCAAAATGAGGACATTTTAAATCAGTGTAAAATGTGGCATTGAATTCCTTCAGAATAGACCCGTCAGCGCTTTTTCATTGCTGAGTGTTGAGTAAATATAGATGCTTTTCTGCTTTATGTTAATGGTCTTTGTGTGTGTAGATAAAAATTGATGACACAGATCTTTGTGTTGACCACACCCGTGGACGTGAAATAACCACTTTATATTTCTTTTCAAAATGCTCCTCCCATTGGGATCAAAGTTTTTCTGTTTATGGACTGAAAATTAGTATCTGTGGTGGTCAAGATAAGATAGTGGGATGGTCACAAGTTAAAACACCACAGCACAAGTCAGTCAGTCAACTGCAGAGGCATCAGTTTAGGAGCCACATTGTCAATCTGTTTCACTTGCTTTGGTGTAAAGTTTCAGTCTGTTGGGATTTGAAACAGAACTTTTATTCAGCTGTTTGTGTGGATGAAGCATCCTGGAGCATCTGGGCCCCCTGGGCAGCCCGACTGGGCTGAAAGTCAAGAAGAAGCCAGAGGAAAAGAGCGTTTGCTTTGATTTAAATCAAAAGCGAAGGTGCTCACCAACCTGAAATCCCGTTTAAAAAAGCACAAAACAGCTCAATGTGTCCTGTGTCTCTCAGAGTCCCTCCGAGGGGCCAGGGTGCTGGTGACCGGGGCCAGCACGGGTATTGGCGAACAGCTGGCATATCACTACGCCCGCTTTGGAGCCCAGATCGTGATTACAGCCAGGAGAGAAAAAGTGTTACAGCAGGTGGGCTTGTTCTGCTGTTACATTCATATACATCGCTTCATTATTTATGTGCTTTTCTACACTTCATTTCTTTTACATTTACTGGTTTTGGTTTTTAATGGCCGACAGGTGGCAGAGAAGTGTCTCAGTCTGGGTGCTGAGAAAGCCCTCTATATAGCAGCAGACATGTCCAGCGAGTCAGACCCAGAGAAGGTGGTAGATTTTGCTCTGGAGGAGCTGGGAGGGCTGGACTACCTGGTCCTTAACCACATCGGCCCGTCGCCCTTCACCATGTGGACGGGAGATGTGGAGCACACCAAGTGGCTCATGCAGGTACTGCAGCATCTCCGGCGCGACGACGGAACCGCTTGCCTCTGTCCCCCGGGCTGCTTGTTGCTGGCTCCCTCTCTCACTCTGTGTCTGCTTGTGTGCATGCATTCTTCAAAGGTCAATTTCTTCAGTTATATTCAGATGGCTTGGAGGGCTTTGCCATCCCTGGAGCAAAGCAAAGGGTCGCTGGTGGTCGTTTCATCGCTTTTAGGTACTTTCCTTGATGGCAGCATACTGTGAAACTTAAGCGTCCTCACATGACGTAACTGACTCAATACAGTGGTCAGTACATACTTGTGATGTCACTGCTATTTGATTTGATTTAAGTAGCTGTCTTTGTCTTTATTAACTATGCTTTAACTGTGTTTCAATTAATGGAGTAAACTGAAGATCGATTCTTGTTTAAGGTTAAGAGATGACTACCACCCTAATACGAACTTGAGGTGTTTTTGTTTCATTGAAAATATCATACAAATGAAAAAATGCCTGCCAGGGGAAGTTTCGGTTGATATATTTGTGCTAAATACAACTAATGGGCAATTTGTCTACAGGTAAATCTACCAGTCCTTTTGTGGCCCCTTATTGCTCAACTAAATCAGCCCTGAACGGATTCTTCGGTGCCCTCTATCACGAATTGGCGATGAAGAAAAGCAATGTCTCGGTCTCCTTATGCACGCTGGGCCTCATTGATACTGAGGCAGCTATGGAGAAAGTCAGGTTAGTCCAGGCTGCAGTAAAAGCGATCCTTCACAAAGACATTCCCCCTGAATTGCAGAACTTTACTGTTGTTCCGTCTTCCAGAGGGATCGTTAACTTGCCGGCCTACCCCGCCACAGACACGGCCCTCAACATCATCATCACAGGAGCCACGAGGCAGCTGGAGCTCTACTACCCCTGGTACTCCTACTACATCGTAGTCACCAAAGACTGGTTCCCCTCCATCACAAACTACATCATCCAGAACAGCTACAATTACATCCCATAGAAGGACAGACCAGTATAGACACAGTCAGACTGGGGTTTGTTGACTATGACATCATGGCTGTTGTGTAATGTTTCACTACACACATTTCACATTTCTATACTACGATATCGAGGTGGATTTTCCTCTAGCATTATTTTTATGAATCAGTAAAGATATACAAGTTGCTAATCAAACCCTGATGGTGAATATCATCCCGTAAACATGCCAACAACATTTACCTGCAACTTGTGGCTAGAGAGAAAAGCTAAGGTATAAAACTATAAAATAAAACTATATGATCTAGGGATTTTAATAATATGTAATAATGGGATAATGTACTAAAAAAATATATATAGATATACGTACCGTATATAAATTCTTTGAGTAGGCAGTACTTTAAGTGTCCACGTGGGGGCAGTGTTGCCAAAGGCGCAGAGTGGTGGTTTCACTTGACTGCAGCAGCAACGTGGAGAACTTAGAAAAACAGTGGTCAGTGGCGTCTCAGCTCAGAGCATGTTTATCTGAACTACATCAGTTTGTGTGTCACGAGTTCACAGAAAAAAAATGATATTCTGTGTAACATCCATGGCATCAGTCCTCGCCCTCTCTGTTCCCCTTCCTGCCGTTACCTCGCTCCTCCGTGGGGTTCTCCATCTCCTTTCTTCCCTCTTTCATTTACTTTCCTATTTCCAAGGTTGCCCACAGTAGGCACTGCAGGCTTCCTACAGAGCCGGCCCTTCTTGGTGGGGTCCTTTGTGTGTCTGTATTCATCACCCAGCACCCCCCACTGCAGGCTTCATCTGAAGCTGTTGGATCAATACGTCCTGGTGGTCTTTTCTTTATTATAATGCACCCTGCAGATTACACCCCGCTGGTGCCCCACTGTATGCTCATAGCAGGCTGTCGCTGTGAGAAGCAAATGCCTTTAAAAAAGAAAGACTGATTCAGAAGTTGGGGAAAGAGCGAAGCTACCGAGTTTGAAAGCAGCTTCTCTGTTGTGATTGTGATGGGTGACGGCGAAGCATCATCCACTTCTCTCCGTCCCTATCTTAATACGCTGATCAGTCGACGCGGTTGAGGGGATTGTGGAGAGGAGTAATCTGTCTGCATATGCTGTGGCACGAAAAAAGAAAAAAGAAAACTTCCTCTCAACTTGTCCCGCTGTCTGTTGTATACACAAATATGGAGGGGGTCCTCCTGGGGGGGGGGGGGGGAGGTGGGGGGGCAGGCTGGGCTGAGCCTGGGGAAACGGGCAGAAACACCTGCAAAAGATTAGTGTTTCTAATGCAGGCCAATAAATTCTCTCAGTGCTCTCTCGCGTCTCCAGTGCGCATGGATCTTCAGCATCAGAAAGTATCCAAAACGGGAACATCGAGGCCGTCCGTCCTCGTGTAGTTGGATTTTAAAAATAAAGAGTTCAAAAAAGCACAACTGTTGCACCATTGTTGCTGAACCTTCTTCATTTCACAGTCCCGGACCGCTCAGAAAACTATAGAGAAAGAAGGCTGCAGTCAGCCGAGCGCAGAGCCGCCGTGCGTTCACCAGTGCAGCAGACAGAAGGGTCCGAGCACGACCAGCGGCAGAACCCCACCAGCACTCATCCGCTGAGCGTAAAGCACAGGCAAGGGGCCGCAGACAGACGTGGAGGGCAAACACCCTAAACAAATCCACTTTTTATTGATTCCCGTCCGGGCAGAGATAACCCTTGATGAGGAGGAACCCGCCGTTAAAGCTAAAATGCTCAAATCTCCTGAGGGCGGGGAGCCTGTCTGCTCTCTCTGTTTCTGACAAAGGTGAGCGCGACAGCCTTTTTCTGCTCTAAATGTCTAAAAACTGAATTAGAGAGGTTAATGGAATGGTTACAGTGGGGGCACAGTAGCTAAATGGACTGGTTAGGATGGGATGCAGGCTGCTCGTTACACCGAGGACGAACAACGGCCGAGCACAGACGGACAGATGAAGGCGAAGCTGGTGAGTGTGGATGCCGCCAAACCGCCTGATGTTTGTAGGATAAAAGCAGCGGTAACACACAGAACCAAAGACAGCTTCTCTGCTTACCCACAATCCTCTGCACAAATGGAAATGGGGCAGGGGTCAAAGGTCACGACAGAGTAGAACGTCCTGTTTGTGCTCTCACAGAATTCAACTGGACCCACATGGAAATGAAAGGTGAGTGTGTGTGAATGAAGACCGCTTTGTAAATGAATATATTCAAAAATGAATTAAAAAAAAAAAAAAGGCTCCTCAGCGTGAATCCAGTCGCTGATAAATGAAGCCGCGCGAGTTGATTGAGGCTGAAAAGAGCGGTGACCCTCCCGAGCGCCGAGCTCGTGCATGACCTCTGAAAAGTTTTCACAAAACATTGAGCTATGATAATAAAGGGACGTGGGGGGTGAGGGGGGGGGCACCATGAAAGGGAGCACCAGTGTGAATAAAAACTGTGGGTGTGAGAGGTGGATGAGGTGGCCCTGTGACCCCTGACCTCCATCCCCCTGGTCCATTCAGAGCAGCACAATGGTTGACACCTGTGTCCTTTCAGTGCTGGCACTATTATTATTTACATCAGTCAGTGGGAGAGACAGAAAGAGGCCAGAGGTGCTGTGAAGCGGAGCGCACCAGCCTCATGCCAACAGCCCCCCCCCACAGTCTCTGCCTCCCTCTTGGTACAGGTACCTTCCCCTGCTCACTGTCTGCCAGCTTCGTCCTCTTTAATTGTTTCAGATAAGTCCAAACACTTGGGCGGAAGGAGAGGATCCACATCGAGGTGTGTTTACATCCTGTGACTAATGATCTGCCAACGGGTCACGTTGGGTTTTCCAGACAAAACCGCTCTACGGCGGCGTCCGGCTCCTCTTTCATAATTCACCACCCACGGACGCGATAAAGAACACCTTTAACCTAATTAATAACTGCTCCTCCCCCCAAACAAACACCCTTCTATAAAGGATGGATGGAAGTCGGGGACGACTCTGAGATCTGCTTTTATCTTATTGTAGTTCTCCCCCCTCTGTGGAGGATCAGGCTGGTGGGAAGAGTCACGGGGAGCATGGGTGGCAGGCTGGGGGTTATATGAATTCTCTCTTTTTTTTCATTGGGGGAGAGAAAGCCCAATTAACAAAGGATAAGAAGTGAACCGTAAACACCCTCAACAAGGCCCAACAAACCTAAGAACAAGAGCTTTCTCTCCCTTCTCTCTCCCTCTCTCTCTCTCTCTCTCTCTCTCTCTCTCTCTCTCTCTTTGCTGACCACTCCCCTGCTCTCTCGCTCACCCACTCTCTCTTCCACTCTCCCTCACAAAAGGAAGGCCCAGAGCTTACAAAGTGCCAATTAACACTGAATGTTTGCCCCTCGCACCTCCCTCTCTGAACTGCTGACAGCTCTGGTGTTTGGGTTAATACCAAAGGCCTGCAAAGAATTATAATTCTCCTCCTTGCCCCATCCCCCTGCTTCTCCCCCTCTCCTATCCCTTTATTTGGTTTCCAATGGGGTGGTTTTACAGTTCAATGCACAGTCAAAGGGTGATATAAAATGACTTTCCAAAGAATTTCGTTTGAGGAGGAGCGGGGCCGTGTTGCTTTGGGACAGAGATTGGAGGTGGCTGTAGCGGTGACACCATAAATTAGAAAAACCAACCACAAACCAGTAAAATTGAAAAAATAATAATCATGCGTATCCATAGATTAGGCCGTAAAAGCCCCGTTTCTTGTGATCAACTGGTGGCTTAAATAAATAAAAACCTGGATAAATTCCACTGCAATAATGAATCCAGGTATCAAAGAGCCCATGAGGAATCTTCACTCGGGCCTTTTTGTGCATGAAAACTCATTGAAAGAACTATATGTACTTAGTCTATTGTTTTTACCCCATAATGCTTTGTTCTGGTTGCACATCTGGCTCAGACCACCGACCTGTGACTGGGCACCTGGTGGGAAAGAAAAAGGCTTTTTGCTGATTATATTACTGATAAAAGTACGACCTGTGTCTGGTCGGGCCATCAACATTTTAGAGAGCTTTGATGGAGAGGTAGAAATATCAGAGTTGGTCAAAAATAACACAGTTTTGATGATTACAGCTATTATCTACTTCTCAATCTGAGCCAGGCCAGACGTGATCACTGCTCTTCATTATTTCCTTTCTTCTGTTATTCCACATTTGTAACCAGCAATAATGCAAACTTCTCGCATAACTGTGCGCCAACATCCACACACGCGCACACTCATACACACACACATGGATCAGAACTGAGGGTCCCCCTGAGACGGAGACAGCAGCCCAGCTCATTCATCACAGACGGGGCTGATGGCTGCGCTCTGCTTCTTTCTCTCCCTCGTGAACTCCAATAAATAAGACTACTGAATAAAGGAGCGGCCGATGAGGCGAGGTGAGAGGGTTAAACTCTGGGAGGAACAGAAGATGCTTGAAGAGAGCTTCTGCTTGCATTCAATTCTCTGTTAAAACTGGGCTGTGCTGGGACAATTTATGTCCCCTGGGGAGTAGACTGCTTCTCTTTGAGCCAATTCTCTTGGTTGAAATTATTTATTCATGCCTGTGCTTAAATTGGAATTTCATTATTTTGTAAAAATGTTCTTGTGGATCCTGTTTAATCACAATATAGCTGTGAAGCAAATATATCATCTACTAGCAACTAAATCATCAAAATGTAACAAACATGTGCTATAAATTTCCCCATTTAAATCTGTTTACCTGCCAAAAGTTTCACAAAAGCCTGAATCGTTTCCTCGGCCAGACTGTTTACAGGGGAGCTAACATGGTTCCTGGTTTCACCAGAGGGGTCAGGGAGCTCTGTGGTGATGCTGGGGTGAAGGTAGCTGGACAGACATGTGACCACGCTCTAAATCCTCCATTCCTGGGACTCGCTTCTGAGGGGAGTGAACCCATAACCCGCTGACGGACGAAGCACTCCCAGAGAAAAAAAAAAAGCAGTATTCATGCACAAAGAGTCAGATGTCTGCAATTCCAGACATGTGATGGAAGCCACACTATATCATTTTTATCCGAAGATTTATTTGGAAACAGGTGCTCATTCCTTGGCTGAGGCCTCGCTCTGGTTCCCCTGCAACGTCTGACTCACAGGAACTGTAATTCCTGTTTTCCATGACAGCTCCAAAGGTCAGTGATGTGACCATGTCAAGCCGGGGTCATGAGAAATGCTGGAAAGAGCACGTGTCAGGAATTAGATGAGTATCAGCATTTGCTCTGCTTCTCCCTCAAAATCAGACGCAGACGAGGCGTGTGCGGCCTGGACCAGGCACCGGCGCAGGTCCTGCCATTTCCTCCTTCGCTGCAGTGCTCTTCACCTCCCCATCTCAATATGAAAGCTTTTTTTTATTCCGACCGAATCCCCTGGAATTTCCCTTGACGAGCCCTGATGTGAGTGTTCAATGTCTGGAGTGTGTGTGTGTGTGTGTGTGTGACCTCATCAGAGACTGGCGGACCGGCCAGGGGCCCAGCGAGACCGGGATCTGGCTCAGTGGTCCAGGGCTGCACCGCACCACAGTGGATGTGGGGCTGTAACTCACCCTCTGTCTGAGATTTGGGATAGTGTGGAGGTCAGGGTGAACCAGGGGTCAGCCATGGAAGAGCTTGTTTTATTGTCTGTCTCTGAATGATGGATCTGAGAGAGAGGGAGAGAGAGAGAGAGAGAGAGAGAGAGAGGGATACTGAGAGATGAATAGGAAACTAAGTTAGAAAGTATGAATTCAAACATATTCAAAATCAAAATGAATCTAATTAAATTTCAGTATTGTTGACACAATATTTGCACTAATGCTGAAGTGTAGGCTGACAGTATTAAAAGCAAATAAACCAGAATCTACATGCTCTTGTGAACTGAACTGCATTCACATATTTCCATAACATTTGCTAATTAGTTACAAGTTTGTCTAGAACAATGTCAGTCTTTGTGCCCCACTTAATGTTTAAGTATTTCATCCTGTCCACAACTACATATTTAGTGTAACACGCGAGCACAGTTTTTGTAGTCTTGTTGTGTGCATTCTTGTGACGCCTGGTGAAGTGTTTTCCATTTAAAACAGGGCTCCAAGTTCCAAGTGTAAATGTTGATTTAATAAAACGAACTTTTCACAAATGATAATTAATCTGTACAAAGGAACCTTCTCGGTAGCGAAAGACCTTTGAAAGAGACGTGGATGTCCTGTGGGAGGTGTCCGCCCCAGACCTGCCGAGGCCCTCAGATGAACGCGCCTCTCTGTTAATTGTGGTGATTTCTGCAGCATTTGGGGCGTCAAGAGTCGTCATCGAAAATGATTGATGAGCGCTCTGTAATTGTCCACCGTGAAGAGATGTCAGAGGGAGACGGCGTGTCACCTCGCAGTGAGAGTAAAAGAGCTGGCAAATGGAAGCGATTACATCTAATATTCTCCATCTGGGAGTGATTCCCTCAGAAGAGGACTTTCAAAGAGCAGCGCGGTGGGGAGGGGAGCCATGAGGCAACAGTAATTTGCAAAGGATTTACAAATCTCCTGAATCAAATTTGGGGAATCTGTGTGCACATCTTGTTCTTCTCCCTCTGGACAATCAGTCATGAAATGATCTCACACATGCATAAACAACAAAACATAATCTGGTTTGCAAGATTGTGCCCCCCAGACAGAGGTGCAGCGCAGGCTCGGCGGTGTTGGGGAGTCGCATCGTGATATTCAGCACCGCGTGTCTGAACTTGACTTTGTCTGCGAGCAATCACAAACCACCCAAGAAATGGTGTCAAATGTGTTGGAGCTGCAGCTCCAGGAGTGATCAGAGCTGAGGAGGGGGGGGGGGCTATCTGCTCTAAATTACACTCTGTCATGGGAAACAGGCAAAGTCCAACACAGGGAAGTCTTGCCGGCAGATGAGCTGAGGTGGTCCATCATCCTTCTGCCCACTCTTCCTGCTGGGTGTCATGGCGATGTGGACTTATTTCAATAGTGAAAAAAGAGGAGTATTTTATGAAGTTCACAGTTGATGTAGCTTGGTGAAGTAGCACGGTGCAAACAAACAGACCGCACATCGCTGTGTTATGGACATGTGTTTATAGAAAATAAGTACCAGTGATATTCCATAAAAGAACAGAGCAGTTACTGGTATTAATTAAGTAATTTGAATATTCTGTACTGCATTTCCTTTCAGGGTTCATCCATGATTGAGCCTTGTTTTAAATGAAGGATTGGATTAATTAACTCCTGATGATGTGTGACAATGTAACGTCAAGTTAACGTGACTTTCAAAGATGGTGCAGCTCCAACAAAGGCCTCTCTTTGCATTCAAAGGAGCTGAACAGAGCCTGTTTCCCTGCCTAATGAATGCTGATAAAGTGAGAGCAGATAACCAAACGTGCATAACAAAGGGGATTTCGCTCACAGGTTCTTTCTCCCCCAATTGTCAAGTGGTTCCATCTGCCCCCTCATTGGCCATGAGCTCATCAAAGAATGCCAACAAAAAAAGTGACCTCCTCCTCCTCCCACAAACCCCCTCCTCCTCCTGCCTGGTCCGTCCCTCGCCCATCACACCCCCCCCCCGCTCGTTTTCTCCCTGTTGCCTAACGGCTCGCTGTGACCCATCTTGCACCTCCCGAGGCCCACAGCAGACGCTTGGTGTGTGAAGAAGGTCAGGAGTTCAGGCTCGGCTGAGGCTCCATCCCTCCCTCTGCACAGAGGAGGCCTGCCCTGCCGGTTTATAATTATCTGCCGTTGGCATTCAGCACAGGTTCAAGCACAGTGCAAGCGCTGGCACCAGCGTGGGGGGATGCGCTTGGCTACACACTCAGTGATTAGTTGTCCCTAATTGTCAGCTCTCTGTTCATTTTTACCTTTCTCTCCTCTCTGTCTTTGTCAAACACACAAACACACACACACACACACATACACACACACACACACACACACACACGTCTTTACATCAAATCTCTTCTTAATCTATAGTCCCTTCTGCTCCATAACCCGTAGAATATTTTACCATTCCATTTCCTTTTAGAAAAGGAGTCCTACATCTGTCCCATAACTATCTCTTTTGATTGGTGGCTATACGCAGTAGCACTCATCATACTCTGAGTGACAGGAATACGCTTTGCTCTTCAATCAGTCCACACGCAAATTCATTTTGGAAGACTAAAATTTGAATACAGCACATTTAATTCATGACACCGTGAAAATTGAATAATGGATACTGCCGTTCTATTGCTTTTTATGATGGATTTAAACGACGAATCCAAGGTTATCCATATTGGGGGGGTGAGGTGGGGGCGGGGGGAGTGGAACTGTCACAAGTGTATGCACCTCGCAAACTGCTGGAGATAAAAAATACAAGAAACCTGAATTTGAAGACGTGAAATGATTGTTCCAGTCAGCCTTATATTCATGTCCTAAACTGTACTGAAACCAGAGGACCTGTCCAGGGTTTATTCCTGCCTATCGCCCAGTGACTGCTGGGATAGACTCCAGTACTTCCAGTAAATCTGATTAGAGGTGGTTGTTAATAGGGGATGGATGGATGATGGAGGAATAAAAGTACCCTGAAACCAGAACCAGGGTTCAACACAGAAGGGACAATTGTCCTTTTTGGTTGACATTGGTGATAAAAACCCATGTTAACCTGCACAGGAGGAAAGAACATCCAGCAGTTGTAGCAGGTAGGTGTATTTACGTGGCCCCCAGAGAAGGTCTCTGCTGGTCCCATGCTGGTCTATGGGGGTGGACCCAGAATATCTGCAGCCTTGGTCATTTCAATAAACCATACCTGAGAGTATCTTGAGCAAAGCTTTAACAGGAACATGTGCTCACTATGTTTGCCATTTCTACAGAGAATTTGTTTCCTGATTAAATAAATCTTTTTTTTCCGCCGTGATTCACTTCCTCCAGCCGCGCGGCATCAGTTTCAAAGGTCCGTCCTCTCTGAAGGATTGATATTGGCACCGACAGGAGGTACGGTGAACGACAGCAGATAAATCTGCTGCTCGGTGCCTTCAGAGATGTCTCTGCGCCATTAGTCACTCACGCGGCGAGAGTCGATCATTGCGGTTACGGGAAACACATCTGCAGACCTTGAGACAGACCCTGAAATGAGCTGACAGCTACAGCAGTGTAGCCGGGGGGCCGCTGGAGGAGACGGCAACAGCAGCAGGCCAGATGTGGGGCCTGGACTGTTGCCAAAGCGGCGCCCCGTCATCCTGGGGTGGACTCTTCTTCTGGGTACGAGCGAAGGGGAAGAGAGAGGAAGATGTGGAAAACACCAGGTAGTGGGTGGTGGACGTGGTCCCTCCGTCTGAATACACAGCAGAACATATTTGTGCTTCTGTCAGCAAATGTTGAGCTGAAAACACCCAAATCGAGCTTGAAGCAAGTTATTGTGCAAGCGCCTCAGTGAATACAACACCTTGACTTGCCTGTTATTCTTGACATTTTAGTGGAAAATGGAGCTAGTCCTTGGAGCCTTCCATAAAAAATCTATATTTAACACATGCACAGATGGTTGGAATAAACCCCACGTTTGCCCCTCATCCCCTCTCACCCTCAGCTTTTCTTATTTGGAGGATTTTTACTTTTGCTTTCTTGCTAATTCGGAGGGGCCCGATGAGCCATGCGTGTGTGACAGGTGTTTGTTTGGATATCAGACAGAGCTGCGGATGGCGGGGGGGGGGGTTGCATTCCAGGCAGGGTCTTCACTCGGGACTCAGAGGATTTGAGGAGCGTCCTGCCCGGATTGGGCGCTCAGACCTCTGGCCCCCGTGGCTGTCATCGACGCGTGGCCTCGGCCTTCGCGTGGCGCAGACTATAGCGCGGTTTGATGTTTATTTTTGTGCAGCCTCTAGGACGGCAGCGCCGCTCTGGCACCCGCGGCACAAATGTTACAATGAGCGGATTGTTTTCTGACCGCGTCAGATGACACAGCGCCGAGCAACGTGTCAGCAGGTGTGTCAGCACAAAAACAGCTTTCATTCAGGAAGACTGGTAATATCAGGCCATTATCCTCCTAAACAGGTCGTCAATAATCAGCAGTTTGATTATTAATTTGACTCCACCATTAGAACCAATGGGGGCGCTGCACTACAACAAAGCTTTATTAGACCACCTGTAAATAAAATGAGCAAAAAAGAAAGATTTTGTGTTGAAAATATAGTTTTCATATAGTTTAAATTAGCCCACAGGTCATCATTGTAAATAAGGATTTGTTCTTAGTGGACTTCCCTGTATAAATAATGGTTCATTATATTTTGTGAATTTGACAAACACTTCAAACTTAAGGTAGCCTCTAGGGTATCTTTACCATGGATCACCCCATCTAGCATTAAAATGTTCTCTTGGAGCTCTTCTTAAGCTTAAAAATTCATGGAAAGCAACAGTAACTACAGTTTAGCATTAAGAAATGAAACGTAGGTGGTGGTATGTTTAGTGAGCATTAAAGTGAAGTTTTGTGGAATTAAACATTCTGTCTTCCACCGATGATGCCCACATTTGGAGTCAATGTTTTGGGCTGGACTGCATGCAGGTCAGGCTGAGACATATACAATTTACAATATTTAAGAAACAGGAAAGCGCCAGGCTGAAATTATTACCTAAACTCTGACTTGTAAACCTTCATCAGTGTTTACAGCCTGACTCGCCTGCTCTGGTTTTTATTATTTTAATTTGACATTTAGCTTTATGGTGCATGATATCACTGTTTGCTTTTCTGGCTTTTCTTCTACCTGGTAGAAGTGAAAGAAAAGAGTGGGAGGAAGGTATGAATCGCTGGTGGGGCCGATGAGTCAACAGACAAGAAGGTTTTAGCCAGAGAGAAATTGTGGTGTCAGCTGGAGTGGAAGGTAACAATCGGGGCGTTTGCTCAAGCCTACGTGATTTACCCACAGCACATTAAGATGTGTTGTTCGCAGCAGCTGGATGTTAAACATGTCAGGTAGGAAGAGCAGAAAATCACAGTCAAGGCTGAGCAGCATGAGGACTAAAGAAGAGGTGAGAGGCCTGAAAACTGGCAGAGGTGCTTTCCTGCAGACAGCTCCTGAAGAACAGGGCCAACGTCAACAGGAGCCAGGCCACAGCTCTGAGCCGCTGCCCACGCAGCCATCGCACATTTGGGCCTCATTACATAATGTCTTCAGAGGAGAAATGGTCGAGCGTGGCTCCGTTAAGTCCCTCTGCAGGTTTCCATGCGTTCGCTGCGCAGCTGCAGATCTGCTCATTTTCATGCAGGTTCTTGGCGTCAGTGAACAGATGAGGAGCTGAACCAGCCAGAAAAAAAAGAATCTCAGGGGGAACTTCAAAATTCCCCAAGGTTTGCGTCTTTTTTCTTTCTTTTGTATAATGGAGAGATTTTTTTAAAGCTATTTCCAGGCCATCTGTACTTTTTAGAGAAGTCGACACAGCACGGACCAGATGTGCTCCTGGGCGCTGCGGCCAAGTCTCCGTCAGCAACCGGCACTCTCGTCCCCCCTGAGGGGGGGGCAGGCTGGCGGCAGTCTGCATAATGCCTGAGCTGTTTCATGCAACAGGTAGCCTAAATTTCCGCATTCACCCCTGCGGCTTTGCATTCTGCGGCTCTTTCACCGCGAGCGAGCCCACGGAGGAGGAGAAGGGAATCTGTTTACCCTGCAGCTCCATTGTGACAATCCCCATGCTGCCTTCTACTGTAACAATGACCTGTGGATGAATGCACAGCCCCCCGCCCCACCCCCACCCCCACCCCACCCTGCACTGACCCTGACCAAGGCTGAGGAGAAAACACACGAGGCTGTTTTCTTAACCCTGATACAAGACAAATAGAACTCCCAGGGAAAAGGATCCGGGCCCAAATTTGTCTTTTAATTCAAAGGAGCTTGCCGAGGAGGGGGGATACACGGGGCTGGAATGTTTGACTCCTCTCTTTCTGAAAGTTTGGAGCTGGGGGGCGGGGGGCAGTCAAGCAGAACCGAGGACTTAGTGGCTTTTAACAAGGAGGCTTCTCTTTTTTTAAGACAGACAGCTTCAATCAAGTTTGCTGAGACATGAAACACGGAAGGCTTTCATTGTACTTTCACTCTGAGAGGAACCACATAAAATGGGTAATTGTAAAAAGCCAGTAAAATCGCCCACATGCTAACTGGTCTGACATTAACAGAATCTGACCGCAGACTGAGACAAGTGGCTCCTGACACTCATCTGTGTCTAATAGAAATCAGATCTCAAGTGTTCGGGTTTGCTGCCGATGGTGAGGTGGCAGGTTTGTGGGACCCATGGCTGGCCGGGTCTACTCCTCATGAGGAGTTTGAGGTGAGGAAGGCCTTTCAAATAAACACCATCTTTGAACAAAAGGAGGGATGGAGGAGTCCCTGCTGAAAGAATGAAGCTCCTCTTTCAACTGCTGGCACGCTCGCGGCACCTCCTGTCAAGAGAAGAAAAATCCCAGGAAGAAACAAACTGAAGAAATGCAAAACAATCCCCACCTCCTGCTGCCTGCCGAGTGATTGATTAGGACTTGACGCATTTCTGAGCTCTCTAGAACATTAAAAGTGCCAACAGTGGGATGACCGCCTTCATGATGAAACAACACAATTAAGGGCTCCCCACACAGGATTGACTCAAAACAATGAGTATGTTTTGTTATTCAAAATAAAACATTGGGAAAAATTAGTTTCTGCTCTCATTAAAATGGCTAAATCCTCACATAATCCTTCAATTTATCATTATAAAGTAAATAAAATAATTAATTAATTGTTGTTTTACATTCTCAGCATGTGTCACACTGGTGACACATGATATTATTATATCAAAAAAGTGTAGAAAAAACATTTACTGATGTGAAAACATAGAATGAATATACCACTAATTGGCTTGACTTTACTTTTATTTCCTGATTTTCTCTACTTGAAATGAAATTTGTTTTATTGTATAAAAAAACCCAGAAAAATCAACAGCGTTTGAGTTCAAATGATTAGATTCCAGACATTCTAATAAATATTTGATTATATTTGATTCCTCATATCACGTTGCATTTCAGATGTTTTTTATTGTACAACATATGGTTTGTGATACTTGTGATATTTATTCCAATATATAGTAATGCCAGAAATGTAGGGAATATTATATTAAATGTGAGATTTATTGAGTTTTTTAAACACTCTGATGAGTAAATGTTGTTATTCTAAGTCAGAGAATAGAAAATCCCACCTAAGCTGCTCGTTGGCTTGTTTGTTCTTCTCTGGTTTTGCTTTCCTCCTCTCAAGCTGCAAGTCTTTAGTCAGAGCTTTGCTTTGACAGGTGAAGATCAACCGGAGTCATCGCCATTGGCAACCATGTGGGCCTTGCAAGGGGGAGTTGTTCGGGGAGTTATTCTATACCTATGCAACAACACACCCGGCCAGGGAAAGAGTTCACAACTTCCTGCAAAACACACTGAGCAAGTGGAGCGAACTGGAGGCAAGAGCAAAACCAGCATTTATACACACTGTTGATTCTTCTGTCAACAATAGGCTGAATGATAAATGGGCTCAACGGACACTTTCCAAATCTCCCAGTTTTCCTTTCAAGCATGTCATTACATGGCGAAGACCATCCTATAACCTGCATCCTGCCGAGTAATGAATGGTCGCACATGCTGCTGACCCCCTCTGAGGACACTTAAAGAAGGGAAGGGAAGCAGCGGCTGGCAGGAGCAATCAAGCAGCAATCACATTCATAATTATGATAATGTCGATTGAGCCTGTCAGAGATGAATAATTTCAGGGGAGACAGTAAAATACACCTAACAAGGTCTTTCTCAGTGGTAAACACTGTTTAAAAAAAAAAAAAAAAAACGTAATTAGCCCTTTAATGTCTAACACATGGCACACAAGCCATCCATGGGCCTGACTTCCCTTCTCCCGACCACTTTCCCCTTTTCTCTGTAGGACACACTTTTCACATAGCTGGAAATCTAACCACACAAATGGGAAACGCTCTCAGTGGGGTGGGAGCTGAGGATCACAGGACTAATTCAGCAATTGTGGGACAAATTGTTATTTTCCTGTGCTTGAAGCAGGCACACAGGAGATGTGAAATAGTGTTCTTGCTGGGTCTTTGGGTCAGTAAACACTAAAACGGGGTTTTTTTACTGACCATGACACACCACTAATTAAGCAATACTACAATACATAAAAAAAAGTTCAAAGAAAAGGAAAAGCTCAAATATGCTCCTCTGTCTCTCCCCATTATCACCACCCCGCTATTGTCCTCTTCCACAACTTTCTCCCATGCATCCTTTCTCTGCACCCACCCAAAATGTTTCCATAATTCCCTTTTGAGACAGACACAGATAATTGGTCACAGATTTTTTTGTTGGCCGGACACAAAGAGACCTCCTATTCACCTCTGTGCAGCTGTCTACTCTCTGGTCTCCCATCTCCTCTCTCTAGGAGCTCCAATGGCTTCCCTACGACCACCACCACCACCACCAACCAACCAACCACAGCGCTGAGCCGGTCCACGTCCACAACACAGCCCCTTTCACTGCCACAATAAAGCCATCAGGACGCCTGACCCCTACCCAAAACCTCCTTTTCTGTCTTCCTTATGCCTCAAGGTTGCAGTGACATCTGTGAGACCTCTGACCTCTCACTGGTTCTCTTTGATGAGCTTTGCTGCTCTCATTAAGGACGCACCAGCCCTGATTAATGCTCTCAAATTGCAAACATCGACAGGATGTTCTTGTAAGACCTGCATGTAGTGTAAGGACCAAGAGAGACCAAGAGAGGGACAAATGTATATGCAACATATACAGCCAAAGTTCTGCATCTGGTCAAGGTGGGGCTACAACAGATTGTCAGTTTAAAGTTCACAGTTCAATCTGCACTTTCCCATGAAGCAGGGAAAAGATATGATTGAGCATGATGGAGTTTCACATTGAAACATCTATTGCGCTCAGTTACAGAAGGGGGAGACAAAAACTCTGCCCAGCAACATAAAATACATCATCAAATGCACTTAAATTGTTTTATTAGTAATGCTAGTCTGTCTCCATAGTAACACGTATTGCCCTTTGTGAAGGCACAGACATGGGAAATACAGTAAACGGAGAAAAAGTAGAGCTGAAAGTTTGACCTTTTTTCCTCATTCTAGCTACAATAATGGTTTACACATGCAGAGCTGTTGTGCCAAAGACTGAAACACCTAAAACAGACACAAGATGGAAAAAATAAATCCTTCTGAGGAGAGATAGAAAAAAAATGGGGAAAATGAGAGTTGATTTTGGAGGAGATGAAGAATAAGGTGATTACAATTCCAGTCACAAACCAGCAGCTTGCAGCGCTCCTACATATCTTGAGCAACAGAGAGGAGCTGTTCCCAAGGGGCTCATGTGAAGGCAGGGGTCAACCACCCCTTTCCTGACTCACCACATGTTAAAGGAATTCAGCAGTGCATTGTGGGTATGACACCGGTAACCCCCGCAAACTAGGTTTTTAAATTACTAACACATACATTCTTGAAGCAGCCTGCAAGTTTGGCTTTGGAAAAATGACAAACATTCATGTAAATGTGGAGTGTATGATATCAGCAGAAGTCAACGGGACTGTTGTCAGATAACCCACCGAGTAAAACAAGACACAATCATCTGCTTTTCTTATTGTGCTGAGTTGGCTTTGGGAAATGGATCGTTTCTCTTTTCATATATATTTTGAAGAACACGCAGGAGCAAAAGGATTTAGATCAAGTATCAAAACCTCAAAATACAGATATCAGTTTAAATAAAAAAAAATGACCTAAAACTGACAGCCTGGCATTAGTTGAATTTAGCTGAAATATCATCTAATATACATCTAATAGTAGCCAAGCAAAAATGGAATATTTTCTTTCCTTTGCTCAAGCAGAAAACATGGAAGGACATAAAGCGTCTGAACTAAAGTATCTACAGTTACAGTCACTGGAGTCAACCTGTTGTTGAGCATCAGTCGTGCAATATAATGACTCACCAACAAAACCGATCACAAACACAGTGGAAACGCTTCAAATCCGAAACATCGGAAACATGATCTGAGGTCACAGTGGTGACCGAAAATGGGTCAGAGGTCACATTTCTCAAGCCATCAACATAATTTATTATAATTTTTATGGTCGTACCGAATGCCGTTGCATGTACCTCTTCTGTGTGTGCTGTAAGGGTTTGTGTGCCTTGCTCATGGGCAGCTAAGCCCCCTCAGTGCTTGGACTTTACTTGTGGAAAAAAATTCTTATCTGTTTACCAGATGGAGACAGTAGAAACTATTGTAGCAGAAAGCAAAGATAAGCCAGACAAACAAGATTGTTCTGTTAAAGAGGGTAAATGTTTGGAGTTCTGTTTAACATTCTAGCATTTAGCTGACTGATTTCATTCCCATTCCGCTCCTTTCCTGCCCCCCCCTAATGCGAAACTAATCAGAGGATATTAGTTATCATATCTTAAAGTTATGGGCTGTAACTATCTGTCACTGGGCCTGGAATTGAATTACGGTGATAATAAAAGCAGAAGAAGCCATTGGTTTACTCCCCATCTGGTCTGGAAAACTGCTGGCTGTTCGTTCCTCCATCGCTGTTCTGAACATTTCTGTTCCCCTGCAGATTCGCTGAAATGATGCGAATCAAAGTGTGGAGAATTTTCTGCCTGCTGATGGAAAGATTATTGGAGGCGAGCTTATTAATCATCAGAGCGACACTGAAGAACATACGAGAAGAAAAGAGCCCCATTTAAAGTCGAGGGACTGTTTGTGCAGTTGAGCAGTTCGTGTTAGGACTGCTGCTGTTCTGATGCTGCTGCCGCGCCTGGAGATCCACGGAGCTGAGGCCCAGGCCTGCAGAGTGCAATAAAAGCAAGGAAGAGAGAATGTGATGATCAAACAATTAGCCGTTTCTTTTGCTGGAGTTAATAACAGTTTAGAAAGCGTGGCGATCCTTTCAGCCTGCAGGCCTCTGCCTCCCAACCAGAGCCCCAGTTCCTGTGAGCCCAGAGGGGCTGTTTGGAGCCGCCGCAGGCCTGAGGGAGAACTCTGCCACAGGTGGCCAGCAGCAGCTGCTATGGGTCTGCATACGCAAACACACACACAGCCTGCACCAGTGCAAGTTCTCTCAACAATGAAACACACACACACACACACACACATGCTACTCAGCCACATTGTATGCACATAAACAGGCCGAAGGACAGCCTGCACATCGAACTGTGGGTATTGAGACACACGGTCCATCATGTAGATGCAGAGTGTCTGAGAGTAGCTCAGAGTTTGGAATAATTCATCCATATATGCTGACAGATACCAGACACACACACACTCACACACACACACACACACACACACATACACACACACACACACACACACACACACACGCACTGGAAAATTATTCATAAACATAATCCCCAGCTGAGCCAAACGATGCATGCTGCACACACAGACCAGACACAGACACACACATGTACACAGACACAGACACAGACACACACCTACACACACACATACACACACACACATACACAGACACTGGGCCAGTGTTGAAAACATTGTACCAGCATCTGGTCTGCACATATGGCAGCACCAAATCTGTCATATATCCACGCGACACAGCAGACTCAACGTCCAAACACACTCACACTCTTCACCACAAGCAAGAGTTGAAAAATTAGAAAGAAAATAAACAAATAACTTCACAAAAATCCTGTACGTTGGGTTCAGTTGCAGCCATTCTCACACCCACTCAGATTCCTGTGAGCTGTCCATCTTGTAGCTGTAATAGGAGACACGCACCCCAAAGAGGGAAAACCCACCACTTTTCCAGCTTGACTGGCTGGAATCCTCCAGGTCTCTGGACCACAGCGTGCACATCTGTCTGATCATTTCACTTTTGATCGCAGATCCACGCACAAGGATTTCCACAAATAGAAAATAACAAACTGTAAACTGCAACACTGATTTATTGATGTGCAAATGAGATTCTGTTAAATTGCAGAACCCTTTCCTTTCACCCAGAAATAAAACATGACATAAAACATATAGAAGGAATTTTAGAAACCCTCACAGACTTTCCCAGGCTGACCACCCAAATGAACAATGTTGGCAATTTATCCTGAATTCCAGAGCAATGAGGCAACAAATTAAAACAGGCATTAGTCGTGAATTTGAGCAGTCGTACAGAGTAACAAGACACATGACTGACAGCAACGTTATGCAAAGGCTCCCACAAACGGTCCTTTCATTGGTCCAGTGACTCGCACCGGTTGCCTTTTGGGAGAGAAACTCAAGAAAATGGACGAGTTTCCCTCAAAGAGGTTTGTGCAGATGTGACAATGATAATCCTAATGCTAAACAGTCTTGAATAGATAAAGCACATCATTTAGACTGATGTGTTAATCGTTTAATTCTGTCTTTTTTTCTTTTTAACAATAAAAATGTGGGTGCATTTTAGCAAAGCAATGCAGGTATGACACGCCGACATAGAAATGCACTAAACAGATTTCTTGAGAAAGGCCTCTGCCTTAAAGGACACAGAAACACTCTTGTGCGTAGTAGATCTGTGTGCTACATTTCATGGTAAATAACATTGTCAGCCATGATAATTCTGTCTGAAACTCTGCTGCCTATTGGGAGCAGCTGCTTGTGATGGGTTACATTCCTCTACAGCGTTGTTTTTTAATGTCTGCAAGTTTGGGAGAAGCCTAATCAGGTGTGAAAACAGTTGGTCTGTGGCGTAACGTCAGGAGTTCATGTGTCGTGTCTTAGACTGATCCCTCTCTTCAGTTTTGCTTATATTGTCTTGAGTGAGTTGCTTCTTGATGACGGATCTTGGGTGTGTGAATGTTGTCAGAGGTTCAACAAACCGCAGGAAAATAAATGCAATGTACTTGACTCAGTAGTTTGAGTAACTTTGCTGCATGAAAAGTCTGTGGTTGTTTGTCAGTGCTGCAGGCTGCGTCTTGTCGCTCCGGATTTGTGCTCTTACGTCTCCTATCAGATGGCTGTGCCGGATGTTCGCTGCCTCGCATCTGAAAAGATGGCCGCACTTTAGCGTTTGTATCTGTCTTTCAGGAAGTCACGGGGCAACGGGGTTGGTGGTGTGGGGGAGGTGGGGAGGTGGGGAGGTGGGGGAGTGCTGTGCTGGGGACGCTAAAATCTGACAAATTGCTGAAAATTGCCTTCACACAGTCATTCCTGTTTGGACACACTTGGCACATCTGGATGTGATCTGGCAACAAAAAGGGCCGTGGCGGAGGGCCCAGCTCACAGAGTGGTGCCACATATTAACCCTTCCTCCACTCGACCCCACCCTTTCTTGTCTGTGGGGTGCTAGGAGCTGACGGTGTTTGGAGTGATGCTTGGCAGTTGTCCCGCCGGTGCATTCCCGGGCCCCTATCCGACTTGAAGACTATCTCAGGGTTGTAATTGAAGCGGCTGCAGAGACGAAGGCAGTGCCATGACACTGCAAGCAGTACATATTTTCAAAGGGGAAAAGCTGCGCACAATGTGGAAACTGTAAACACGGCCAATAAAATGATCACAGAGATAAAAGATTTGTGTTTGGCACAATCTAGCACACACACATCCAGGAATATTCTCGGGGTTTTCAGCCAGCATACGTCTCTGATCGCAGTGTGTGGCGCAGAAGCATCAGCCGGCAGCTCCTTATAAATCCCCACCTCATTGTTCTAACATAGACTTTGCTAATCTCTGCACTCTGGATAACATCTGTCGGGTGAACGTGTGTTTTCCATGTTAACCCTGCTCATGTCTCCATGGAAAAACTCAGGACATGCATCAGAAGTGAGCGGTTGCTCTGATTCAGGCTGATGAGGGGAAAAGATGTTAATTTTCACAAAGCTGTGGGTGACATTTTTTTCTTTTCCACATTTCAGGACAACAAATATGCACGTATCTGTCAAGTAGAAGGTTTTCGAGGCAGCTTTTGGCCTAACAATGACACTGGGATGCATGTGAAAGGGCTGGTTTGTGAAGTAGAGGAGAGGTCATGGGGAAATATTTGCAGTATTGTCGGCCCTGCAGCTGTGGAGCTGTGAGAGGCGAACTGAGTGCACAGCTGCACACTGAGGCCTCAGCTTCTCAAATTGCTCCTGCTTCAGTTTCCTGCCCTCTTTACCATCCAGGCCAAACCAAGCCCTTATTAGGCCCGCCCCCACCTTAATAATCCATGATGTCACCTCAACATCGCTTTTTTGTTTTTTTCTTGATATTTTTTTTCATTCCTACTCTACATCCATTGTGTTGCTAAATATTAACAGGTGTTTGAGTGGAGGAAGAGGAGGAGAGTAACGCAGGCCGCGTCTGTCTGTCTGTTAGCAACTATTGCCACATCTGCTTCGGTTTGGACCGCTTTGTTTGTCCATCTGTATTTGTGTTTCTGCCTCCTCCTTCTTCTCCGACCCCCTCTGTCAGCGGAGGGAGGCTGAGGAATGATCAGTCAGGCTTTGATGCTGTTGGCCCCTGCCCCGGCTTTCTACAGCACATGAGGCCAGGCAATTACGAAAGCCCCCTGAACCAAAGCCGTGGGACACTCCTGTCTGGAGCGATATCAAGACTCCTACATGTTGCAAACACTCAGCACACCTTTACCTGCCAGAAGGCGGCTGACTCTTTCACTGCAGCATCCCGAACAAGAAATGTCTTGCTGCATGGCACATGCGGCAGGCAGGAAGGGCTCAGCTCTGCACAAGGATCAGTGATGGTGTGGGGGCGTCCCTTCATCCTCAGCAATCATTAGACAAGACCCTCCAGAGGAAGTACGAAATCAGCATCTCACATGATCCATACTTCCCATCCTTAAAGAATACGGCTCTGGTTGCAAACTGATTCGGTCTGAGTGGAAAGAGTCTACAGCTGGTTAAAACCCGTCACTCAGCGCATTTAATGGTCTGTCTGTGCAGCAGCGATTTCCCATAAATCATGGATCTTCTCTTTGGTTAGGCCTGACAAAGTGCAGGCTTCTGATTTAATATGAAATCATTTGATTTTATCCATCTTGGAGATTTTAAAAAAACCACAGAATTTATCAGTATTGAATAACACTTATACCTTCAATATTTTATTACCTGAATAAAATCTGCCAGTTCTCTGAAGAAAAGAGGGCAAGATGTGAAACCGTGGGTGTGTGATGATCCTGACACACTTCACATAAAGCAGTGGAAAATAAAAGCCAGATTAGTGTGCGCTGCAGCTGTAGGAACTGTCAGCATGTGTCTAGAGAGGAGGAAAAATAACTGCTCGCTCAGCATTCCATCACGCACATCTGCAGGTCAGGTTTGAAAATAAAACCTTTTCTTTCCTCAGTGAAGCTAGCAAACTAGTAACGCTATCACTGCCGCCAACTCACTCTGCACTGGTCGACCTCTATTCCCAGATTTGAAACAGAATAAATGTCCGTATCGAATGTTCCACCATCTTTACATGAAGGGATTTTATATTCCAGCACAGAGACAGAGGTTTGTGCCACTGTCCTCTGGATCTGAGTCACTGAAAGGGCAGTCTGACACCGTGAGGACGCCTTTCCTTTGGCTAACTGCCTTTTTTGATTGGAACTGGTTATTATTCTTACAGACTGATTAATGCCACTAATCTACAACAGACAAATATTAGCAATGATATGAACATCTTTGCTTGTAGCCAAACCACACAGGCAAGTGTTTAATCCCATTTAAGTTTCGAAATCACATGTACAGTGCACGCACACACACACACTTCAGAAACAATAGTGAGACTGTTGTTAAGGCAGCAGATCAGGCCGTAACCCCCCCAGCTCAGCTCAGCACAATCACACTCCACCTCACACCTGCTGCGTGGCGTGAGAGGATGGAACAACTGGAGGCCTGGACAATGTGTGTGTGTGCATGTGTGTATGTTTGGGAGAGCGTTCACGTGTGCGTGGTCATGTAAGAATGCATCAGTGCTGGTGGCACAAGGCAGAACCTCGGCTCGATTTAACTCTCCTCTGAATGCCACTGCGACGCCAGGCGGGCTTTGTGTGGCCACATACCTCCACTGAAGAAGATATGGAAAAAATCTGTGGACCAGTAAGTCTCTGAGATTACATGGCTCCTCTCAACTCTGCCCTCAATAATGCCACAGATCCAATGGTGCCATGTCACTGCAATTTAGGGCTTTTGTCCTCATAAGAAAAATGGACCTCCGTGTCACTGTGGCGTCACGCGCTTGGCCTGGCCGCTCAATAGCAGAAATGGTTTGTGTGCGTGCGTGTAAAAGAGGAACGCTGCCGTGGGGGGCGAGGGGATTACGTGTCGAAATAGAAATGGATCAGCTAAAACACCACATTGGCTCGGATTTTGTAATTACCTCGCAGCCGCAATGGATGGCTGCCGCAGCTGTCCGCGCGAACAGCTGCCCAGCCCAAAAAGATCGGGAAGAACAAACTGCAGGAGGGCGGAGGGCAAGGTGGGGTGAATCACACGCGGCCCGTGAGAGGTTGCGCAACATCAGAACTTGGAAAAGTGCACATGGGATTAGGAATTAGTTTTATTGGAAAGCACATCTGCTCCGAGGCCTATTTCCCAGGGTGCCAGCGAGGCTTTCGCAAAGACAGGAAGAATTTGGGGGTGCGCTGTTGTCAAGTGCTAAGAAAGTAAAACAGACAGTGCTTTTTGACTTTTGTAAGATTTGATATCCGAGTGCGGAGGAACCAGGGGGTCTGAGTGACTTGATGGAGAAGTATGTATGGATTTCCTCCAGAATCATTTAAGAGCACTTTTGTTTTGCTCACTCTCTCTCCCTCAGCCCGAGGCCTTGTGGCTCACTGCACCACATCTATAAATCACCGGGAATGCGGGCTCATATCCCGGAGCGAGCACGCTGAGTCAGTCTGGGTTGAAGGCTGATGGCATTCATATCTCCTCGGCCTGTTTGCAGCAGCAGACAGATAACCAAACACACATTACGGGGCATGATCCCTCTTGTTTGTGAATTCTGCTCATATAGTGCTCCGACAGCAGGGCCACATGAAACAGGCGGGTGCAGGTAACACCGCAGATCCACAGTGTTGTGGCAATTGTTGCCGTGGCAAACAGTAGTGGCGCGGTGGTTGGAACAACAGAGAAATATAAAGAAAACACATAAAAAGTGGGTGCAAAACAGGAGAGAGAGATACTTTCTGGGTGGGGCTGGGGGAGCATAATGGATGAGGATCGACCGTAATAACAGACAGAGGTCTCATTCATGTTGCACACATGCTCGGCTTACACTGGGGCCCAACGCTTGGCTGCACTCATATCCTTCTGTCTGTGCGTTTGATGGGCTTCAAGAGAATATGGGAAGCTTTCCAAGCGTGACACATGGTGCGCAGCCTATGAATATCCACAAATGTAGCATAAGTCAGGTTTAGTTGTGGGTGTGTTTCGGAGTGTTTCTGAGTATGCATGCGTGTGAATTCGTACCACAGCGTATTTTTTTTTTTTTTTTTTTATTTTCCGTTGGTTGCTGTTTATTTTTTTCCACTCACAGAAGTGCCCTACCCAGATATGTGGGAATTAGGCCGCATCTCTCACTACCGTCCTACACTAATCAAAGTGCCGATTCTTGAAACAGACAGCTGTTGTCATGTGCCGCGATTCCAATGGCTATCTGTGCCCGTGGCGACCCAACTTCTTAGTTGGCCAGCTGAAGTTGTGAAGTGTGCGTGGGCTGATTCAAACTCCTGTTAGAGCACAACTGCTCTCTACACTACAGCATATACCACACACATACTCATCTGAGGTAAGTTCCTTTTTTCTCCTCCTTTGTGACATTTCTCATAACATCATCAGATTCCCTAAAGATGCTTATCGGATTTCACAAGACTTGAATGGACTCCACTGCTGGACTGGTTTGGAATACAGACTAATCATCATAAACTAATCCACCGGACTCATAAACATCAGCCTAACAGGCGATGTGTTGTTTTGAATGCATCTTCTGCGAGTGTGACATGATTTTCTAAAGTAAACACATGGAAAGCCTTTATAAATTTCCCAGATTATTTATGTGAGGTTGTTTTTTTCCTGACCAACCTCAGCTGTCTGAGTTAATCATGCTGGTCTGGGAGAAGTCTACGCCCGCTATGTTACGAACGTTTCACAGTCTTAAATCTACAAAAGCAAGAGGGAGCATTCTCTACATGCCTCCTCGCCTAAAAAATTGGTTGATTGGAATGTCCAAATTTAAACAGCCAAAGTTGTGCCTCTATTCCTGGTTCAGGGCCATGTCTGGGTGGTCCGCTGCAGCAGAAACAATAAAAAAACAGTTGCAGATGAGGTGAAGGATATGTTTGTCGGATAAATCTGAGCTCACAGGTGTAAGGAGAGCTTGTAGACCAGTCTTTCTTCACCTCAGACCAAAATATTGCACAACGTTGCTTTGATCTTATTTTTGCGTAGATATTCCTTTCAACTTTTAGGTTTCTGGGATCAAAGACAGTTGCCCCCAGGTCACGACAAAGCAATTTGTTGCCCTTTTCCGTAATGCGGCGTGGCTCCGATGTCTCAAAATGTGGGGAGAGTCTTTGGCAACTTGAGGGGCTGCACGGCGGAGCCACACTTTTGTCAACACTCCTCCCAAAAATAAATAAAACAAAGTATTAGAGAATTCAAGAGTGAGGGTGGTTTAACTCTCAGAATGCATGCATGCACAGAAACACATGAGCAGGGGCCAGGTCAGAGGTCAAATGGCCCTGAACTCTCTCCCTCTGGACTGCGGACATCAGAGGTCCCTCTGTGTGCTGCTCTCCATTTATTTTACCCATCATCCTTCATCAGACCACGGTGACCCCCCTCGACCCTGGGGCTAGGGTTACCTGTCAGTGGACCATCTTTTCATGAGCAGGGGCCTTGACGCTCTGTCAACATTTGTTCTGCCGGAAAAGAAGGAGGAAGTGGGCTTTAATTCTGCGGAAAGAGAACAAAACAAATGTCAGTACTTTCAAAAAGTTTTAATCAGTTAATAAAATTCTCAGACCCCTACCTGCTCACCGGCTCAGTGTTGCAACCTGACTCTCAGGACAGATTATATGCATGCCTGATAGATCACGTTTACTCAGTGAGACACAGTAAACAGATGCCTGCATGGACACCTATAGAGGGTTACCTTCAAAAAATAACAATCCAACCCCCCCAAGCTATCAATCAAGGTGTCGTAAGTGGGATCCTCGAGTGTAGATGCTATCAGTGTTGGCCCGTATATACACTCACACTGCAGCTTCCCTTATCTCTGTAAGATAACAGATCCCTGCTAACAGCACGAGACCTGAACCAGACACACTCGCTTTCTCTCTCTCTCTCTCTCTCTCTCTCTCTCTCTCTCTCTCTCTCTCTTTCTCTCTCTCATATCAGTTTTATATAGGCCACTTCATTTCAGTTAGGGGCACTCAAACAAAAAACAAGGATAAAAAACAGTCAATTTGCTCTTGTTCCCATATAAAATTCAATAAGTGTGGCTCCTATATTGCAGCCGTGGTGTTGGCAGAGGCTACAGAGGCTGAGCCCCCCCTCTGATTTCTATCGCTGATGTTATCAGGCTGTAGAAGAAACACGATACATGTCTCAGTTAACTAACCTCCATGGGCATGAAATTGAACAAAAATCGGAAGCACAGCGTTCCGACAATTTCCTGCTGCCTTTCTCTTTGGTTTTACTGTGTTGTTGTTAATAAACTTAAGGGTTTGATATGTCCAGGTTTATCATTGTGCATGCATCGCCACATTACTGACCATCTGAGGGTGCACTGTGGCCTGTGAGATCACCTTGGTGGGATGTTTTTGCTCCCTCTGGTTTGAGGACAGCCAGTTGTGGAGATGGTCCTGTGCTGACCGTGTTTTGGGGCTGCCAGCAGACCACAGCACGTTGGGCCTAATAGCAAAAACAAGCATCTCGGTGTGGAGCTAGTCCCACAGTGTGAGGACTTTAATGAGAAACATGTGGAGCTGCCCAGACACACAGTCAGAGGAAACTCAATCCCTCACTCCCTGATTTTCCTCCCCCTTTCCATCTCCCTTCCCCCTTTTCCCCCTATTCTTTCTAGCTGAGTGTCTTACACTTTCAGCTAGATTTTAAACTTCTGTTTTGCTCCTGTATGTGTCTTTCTTATATTACCCCTCCCCCCCATGTACCCTATTGTTTCTAGGATTCCACATAAATTTAAATTTTCATTTAAATTACAAGCAGAAGGAGACATTTTACCGTGCTTTTACCTAATAGACATTGGCCTATAGATAGTGAGTTGGCATCGCGACAGCACATGCAGCAGGGTCATGCAACGCAATATTCTCATCAGGAAATGCGGGAAGAAAGAGTTCTTTCTTGGCCCATCAGGTCTGACATGTGGTCCTCAGGTTCCTTTCATGTGCTGAATTCATCCTTACATCCACCTGGATCAATTAACTGCTTCAGTTGTCCTCAGGCCCACACTGTGGAACCTTCACTCAGAGAATGGAAGCAGAATAAGAAAATTTTCCTTTTTTACGAAAGGTGTTTTTGTTTTCTTCATGCAGGAAATGTCATCGTTCTGTCCTGAGGGAAAAGCCTGCAACAGGTGAGACGCAGTCCAGCAGACCTTCTTTTAATTCACTGCAAAACAATGACAGTTGCCCTGCCACCCCTCACCCGGCTGCCGCAGGCAACACACGAGTGTAACATGTTTGAGGGGATTTGAGTCAGGACCCTAAAGTAGGACCATAAAGCAGATCACCTAAAGCAGCCTCCAAAATTAGCTGACCAAACACAGTGAGGTAGAACCCTCTGGGGGGGATAAAGTTGGCACAGTGGGTCCAGTGTGACTGAGGCTCTTCTGGTGGCTCAGAACAATCCAAACGTTCCACTTGGCTTGAGCTGTCTTCATCCCCCCTCCCCCTCCACTATATATATCAGCCCCACATCAACATGAGCCTGTGAAGACCTTTCAGGAGACTGACAGGCCACCTGAATCACACAATTGTGTGGCCGGAGGAGCCTGCATGTGTACAGAAAAACCAGTGATCCAATAACCGTCTGGGTTCACTTCTCCCTCATAAAGTCAGGAGGGAGGCGCAGAGGGAGACCCACAGCTGCACCAAAACACAAGCGCTCCCCCCCGAAACCCCGAAGAACCAACAAAAGAATGTTACAGTTTTCTCTGTGCTGATATTTCTGTCAGTAAATGGCTGACATCGCTGCAGTCGGGCAGCTCTATTTGCACGCTAAAGAAATCATTGGAAATTTACATCCCGGGCTGAAAACGGGTTAAGTGTGTGTGGCTCGCAGATGGTCCGGCCTCACAGCAGCTGTGCAAATGAAAGACGGTGTGTTGTTGAAGGAGTGAGAGGGGTGGAAAGTTGGCCACAAAAGGAAAAGAGCTAGAAGTTGCTAACAGGAACTGTAATGGAAAAATTAATGGTGCACCGAGAACTGCTGAGAGAAAATAATTGTGCATTTTATTTTCGATTTTTCGAATTTATGTGACAACAAAAACAGCTCTGAAATTGTCAGTGTTTTAGGAGGGTAAACCACGAGGCAGAAAATAATAACGAACTTGTTTAATGAGCACACATATTAAAACAAACTGGCCTGTTTTAAAATAACAACTAGATGAAGCAAGAAAGATCGGATCTGTGAGTTTGCTCACACACAATTGTCAGTCCGGAGTGAGAAAACAACAGGTGGGAGAATCCTGCTTAATGCTGAAATAACATTAACATTTGTTCTGAGGGGGATGGTGGGGGGGGTCCAACAGAACAGTTGGCCCCTGCAGAGCTTTAAGGTCCAATCTCCCGCAGCCTCTGGTAAGGTTTGCATCGCTTTATGAAACATCTCCCTCAGTTGAAGTCAAAAGATCTGCAGACAATAAAGGGCTGAAACACACCAACCAGCAGCAGCACAAGCTTCGACCCTCCAATTCTAATCATGGCAATTAGAATTTCACACTCCCTGCCCTTCTTTTTTTCTTTTTTTTTTTTTCCACCGTCCCCATCCCAATAATTGCCACAACATGTAAATATTAGGTTGTTAGTGAATAATTAGTGTTCCATTGGTGGCCGGGCACCTCAGGGCCCCGGCCCCGCCGCAGACCCCTCCCCTGGAGCCGCCCTGAAGACGGGGGCCCCCCTTCCAGTGACAGTGCTCTGGAAGGAAGACCGACTCTTTTTTTTTTTTTTTTTTTTTTGTCTGATTTCCCGCAGCCGCAGCGTCGATGAGAAGCAGTCGAGGAACTCCATTCTAACTGAATGGATTGGTATGGGGAGAAGCGGACCACCACTCACGGCTAAGCGGCAGCTCTGGGACTGTGTGCCGGTGACGATGGTCCTCCTCTCGCTGCTCTTCCCTCCAGGTAAGCCCGCTCCCTCGGCTCCGAGCCGCGGCTCCTTCGCGGACGGAAAAAGTTCGACCAGGCGTTGCGCGGACGAACTTCTGGCCCGCACGGAAAGTTTCCGAGGCGCTGCCCGGGTTGTGTGTGTGTGTGTGTTTTTTTTTTTTATTATTGTTGTGTTTTAAATGTCGTTGTTTTGGAGGAGAAGGGAGCCGCCGGGGGGGACGTTGGCCGTCCCCTCCGGGGTTGGCTCCCGACGCGTCGCAGCCTCCAGCCCGCAGCGCAGCTAACCGACCGCCGCCACTCGGCTCCCCCCGCGGGGGTCTTTTTTTTTTTTTTTTTTTTTTTTTAAAGCACACCCCGGCCTGTTTCTTCCGTCAAACTACCCCCCCGAGAGAGCCCGAGTCGGGCAGGGAAGCCGGGGAGCGCCGTTAAAGACTTTAAAAAAAAAAAAAAAGTGGTGCGGAGTCTCGGGTTAGCTTCCCCCGTTAGCATAGCTCCCTAGCAGCCTGGTGCGGGACACCCGGAGCCGCTGGAGGAGACCCGGAGCGGGCTCTCGGATCCCCGGGACAGCCTCCATCTATCCGGGCTCCCTTCTTTTTTTTTTTTTTTTTTTAATCTCCCGGTGGAGCTGAGCGGACAGAGTCGTGTCCCCCCCCCCCGTCCAGGCTTCCTGTGTTAACTTTGTTGGCCACCATGATGCGGGGGGCTCCAACTTTCTGGCCTCTGGTCGTGTTGATCTGGTCCCAGGAGCCAACAAAGCTCCAAAAAGTTCAATTTTCCCCCTCCTTTTCTCGATTAAATGCAACTTTCCCGTTAGAAACTTAAAAAAAAACATGAGGGGAAGTGCTATTTAAAATTAACCTTGGAAATCAGACCTTGTTTGAGCCACAGGATGTGGTAAAAGTTGGCCGCATTTATAGGTATTTTTATTTACCTTTAGGAATAAATAGACCTGAGATTGACACGTTCTTGTCGTTCCCCAACTTTTTCATCCCAGGTTTTATTTGAATCCTGGTGACTCATGGAATGTTTATGTCCTGCACCAACTGGACAGTTGTCACCAACACCTGAAGAGCATCTGTGTGTGTGTGCGCGTGTGTGTGTGTGTGTTTGAAGGCAGCGTACTAAGTGCCAGAGCATAAAGACCCTTTTGCGTGGTTGTCGATGGCTGTGCAAGCGGCAATTGTCAGAAAGTGTCAATCACGCTGGCGGGGGGGTGCTCATTGGAATTCAGAGCAGGGACGTCGGGTGGCTCTAACTTGACCTCTCACACTCCATCTCGGGTTTTATCAGCACTTGTGTTGAAGTGCGGCAACTGTGAGGTGCATTAATCTTGTGTCATGGCCTCTCCAGCGCCTCAGACGCGTGCTGAAGGGATGCCGTGCTGCCAATGTGTTCCGCCATCACTTTAACTCTGTCCTGGGGTGATATGGAACTATTGTGAAGTTGTGTGATGGATAGTTTAAGAGCATTTGAAGCAGGAATTCAGGAAAAAAAAGGAAGGTCTGATGAAGCAGGCCTCTGCTTTCTTTCTTAGCAAATATGAATCTGGTGCGTCAGAATTAAACAGGAAGTCCTGAAATTAGCTGATGAACCCCGTCCATACACACACCAACCCCCGGTTAAGACACGGGAGTAGCTCCAGAAGTGTGAGCCTCGATCTTTTGTAAGTTGGCTTCCTCACACACTCATCCCTGCTGTGCTTCGCTCTGCAGGTCAGTGGTTTTCAAGAACCTTTGCAGCAGCCAAACAACATTCTAAACTCCCAGAAACAAGCTTTTAGCTTAGCTGTTGCCTGCTTCCATGCAAGGTTTTTAGTATTCTAGTCTCATGCGTCAGACAAAAGGTCAGAATTGTAAATGCCTGCTGTATTGTAAAGGGTAGAAATATCTACCAGGGTGGCTAAAGGTAAATAAATGTGAAATAAATGGCCTATAATTCTAGACCGTGTATGCAAACTAATGTGTGTGTGACCTGTTTTGAAATCTAAGCATCTGAATAAAATGGTAAAGTGACCCACACTCTCCAGACTCGTGGTTTGCTTTAGTCCATCAGTGAGGCCGTTGGCTGATTCTGGAGCGCGGTGCACGGCCATGGTCACACGAACCGATGAGTGCGATGGCCCTTGTAGTTAAACAACGCAAAATGTTAATGGCGATTGCTTTCGTCTTCCAGCGCACTGTCAGCAGTGTCGAATCCAGCGCTGCAACACCGAGTATGTGACCTCGACCTCACCCTCTAGTGGCCTACAGGAGGATGCGGCACAGGACGTGGACTACTGCATCGCTCTGCGGGCCTACGATCTGTGCACCAAGCGGCAGGCGCGCAGCTGCAGGGGCGACCTGGTCTACCATTCTGCCGTCTTTCGCATCAGGGAGCTATTCTCTCAACACAACTGCTCCAGCGATGGGCCCACCTCCTCCGCCAAAGTGCCCAGCACCTTCCGCCCGGCCGTGTCGGAGCTGTGCAACTACGAGAGCCGCGTGCTGGTGATGGGATCGGCCTCGCAGCAGAAGAAATACGCACACTGTGGATTATTTGGTGACCCCCACCTACGGACATTTCGCGATGAATTTCAGACCTGCAAGGTGGAGGGGGCGTGGCCCCTGATCGACAACCGTTACCTGTCGGTGCAGGTGACCAACGTACCCGTCGTCCTGGGTTCCAGCGCCACAGCAACCAGCAAGGTAAGGACGGTTTTAGAGCTGTAGAAGTCAGTAGAATTTATTCTGTCTTCGACTCGCAAGCCTCGTAAGGCATTACGCGATGGAAAAATAAAATTTCACTTGACTTTCAGGCTCAGTTTTGTTCATGTATGTTGACTTTTTCCTCAGGCTGACACCAGATCTCAGTAGGACGGAGTACAGTGAAGCTACAGGTCGATATTGGCGGCCGCCACTTGGTGCCGACTTGCTAGCTCTTGTATTCCCATAAATTATCAAACGTGAAGCTAATCCTGAAGTTAATCATTCCACGGCATCTGTCGGGCCTGCAGCATTCCTCTTGTCTTGGAGTTCCTTCAGATCTGTGAGGGGAAAAGTGAAGGAGGGGGGAGAGGAGCGGCGGGGAGGGGAACCTTCAGCAGTGTTGAATCACAGACATGCTTGAGCGCTCTACCTTTAACACATGGGTGGTCATATGGTAGTGATTAACACTCACTCCAACATTTCCCTGTGCCGCCACAATTTGGAATGTTTTTTTCACCCCTCTGGTCAAATAATTAACTGGCTGCTTTTTGTGTAAATATGGGGGAAAAAAATAAAGGAATAATTGGGCGGCAGCGAGGCCTTTTGATGGCGTTAATTAAAGAGGCAGCTTTAGCGCCGTTGAGGCATTTGCAGCGTGTTCTGTGTGTGTCTAATGTAAACCCAGTGTTATCTGTGCCAACACCCGCATGGCCCCGTCATGCTTTTCTGCAGTTGTTTTCAGCTGCCAGATTTAAGACAGGAAATCATCCATCAAATCCAGTTTTGCTGTAAGTGTAAACGTTGGCGCTTTACTTTAAAGAGGGCTTTTTTTTTTTTCTAAAGCTCATCTGGAAGACATATCGCAAAAGAAGAGTCTGTCCTGTGAGCTGACAGAGATGGTAGAACAATGGAGTTGCTGCCGTTTCACTGCTGATGTTTGTTTTAGATAAGACTGTTGTCAGAATGAGGCTGACACATGAGGTGTGATTCATGACTCGGGCTTTTGTCCTCTTATTGATCTATGTTTGGGCGCACACGTGTGCACGGGTCCCTCGGTCTGCCCGGTACAGCAGTGTTTCCAACTACAGTAAGAATCTTCTAGCTGCCAGTTTCTCCTGTTACACTTAACAGATGTTGAATTTGATGCTCAAAGCTTGAGGAGCACGTGGAGACCAGGTTGGGTCCAGTTAGCATAATGGAACTCCCAAATGCATTACCTGAAATTAGATTAGGTGCAAAGTAGTTTTTTTTTCCCCATTGGATGACTTCAGTTGTCTGTCAGTGTGCGTGTGTGCAGTTGGTGTGTCACACCCGTCACACACACAGTGCGACTGTGATAACGGGCAACGTGTGCAACATTGCGTCATATATTCAGAAATATCAGCACACAAGCAGAGAACCTGTAAAGCGAAATGCGTTTAAAAACAGCACCAAAAGTACAACCTGACGACTGAAACGTCATTTTTGCAGAGAAGCCTGCAGGAATGTGCAACCTGGAAGAAAGATCTAAATGTATAGACTTAAATTGTGTTTACACGTAAAAGACAATACCCTGAAAAAAATGTCTTTTTGATCCAGTGCCATTAGAAAATTCTTTGGTTTTACTGTTTACAGATGAAATTAAACTGTAGAGAGAGATGCAGATTCCTCACTACTTACTTTTATTTCTGCTATTTTGCCTTCCTATTGAACAGACCTGATTTTTATGTGAGCGAGAACGGCCCAGTTGGGTCTCTGACTGAAGGAATGAGTTTGAGTTGAATTTGTAGTTATTGGTGAAGAAGTGGAGCAGGTTTCTGCTGCCACCTTCAGGCCGCGACAAGTACTACTCTAAGGCAACAACAGGACTGGTGTACGATAACTGGGTGTTCAGATGTGATGACGTTTGAACGTTGCAAATTTTTGAATTGTGTTTTTAAATGTCCCTTTTTTTTTCAGATCACTGTGATCTTTAAGACGTATCATGGCTGCACGGATCAGAAGGTGTACCAGGCGACCACAGAGGATCTGCCCCTCGCCTTTCAGGATGGAACTCGCACTGGCGGCGAGAGTGGCAGCCTGACTTTTGTGGACCGCGGCGGCTCCAGGGTGGGCCGGCAGGTGAAAATACAGGCCCGCTACATCGGCACCTCCATCATCATCCGCCGCGTTGGCAGCTACCTGACCTTCGCCATCCGTATGCCAGAGGACACCCTGGACTTTTCAGAGGACAATGGCGGCTTGCAGCTCTGCCTGCACGGCTGCCCGCGCAACGAGCTCATCAAAGAGCACATGCTGGGCCGGCAGAGCCAGCAGCCCCGCGTGCAGGGCACCAACACAGAGCTGGGGCCGCTGCGGCCCCCTCGCCAGGTCTACACGGTGGAGCGCGCCACGGCCAAATGCAGGGAGACCCTGCAGGTGGAGGACGTGTACTTCCAGTCCTGCGTGTTTGACTTACTGACCACGGGAGACCCCGAGTTCTCTTTAGCAGCTTACGGCGCTCTGGAGGACCTGAAGGCGCTGCCGCCAAGTAAGCTGAAACAGAACTCTCCCCGGACTCCTGTCCCTCACAACCGAGGGGTGTGGCACGCATCGCCCGGCAGCCCCCTGCTCACACTCCTGCTCCTCACTCTGCTGCTTTGGTAGTAATCAAACAAGAGAATTAAAATAAAAAAAAAAAAAAAAAGTACACGGAAGCACAACCAGCTTGAGGAACGAGGAAAGAGCGACTGGAGCTCAGCCCTCACAGACGGACATCTCCAGGCATACCTTTTGTTTTTGGGAGGGACTTTGTGAACGCTGTGATCACTGTCTGTCATTTGAAGGAGCTCACTGCCCCCCCCACCCTCCTCACGTCGTCTCCGGATTCCCACACGAGTCCCATCATTTCAAGATAAATGCAGATAAAAGAGGCAAAGTGCAACATTTTCACCTTTCAGAAACTCAGTGTTAACTGGTCTACAACAGTCTTTGAAGAGGTTCCACTCCATAGCTCAAAGTCAAGCAGGTCTTTTTTTGTAAATAATTCAGTTTTTCTGAGAAATACTCCACCTTCAGACACTCCTCCGTACGTGCACGTCCGTGCTGTCAGGAAGCTGTTTCTGCGCAGAGAAGTGAGGCTTTAGATTTTGTAGAATCCCACAAAATCAACAGCACTTAACAGCAGCCAATGTTTTTTTTGTCTGCCTCACAAATCTGCCTGCTAAACACACAGGATCCAACAACTGTATGTAAAAACTACCTAATCCTCCAGCTCAGCGTTTTCCATCATTTCTGTCAGTGATAAAGTCCCTCTTCAAGCTGTTTGTCTTCCAGTTTTAAAAGGAAAAAAAACACAAATCTTTATATAATAATATATTAAAAGAGTGTATATAGCTGTTATATATGTGTACATTTGCCTGTGTATAGATGTTTTAACTGTAATATGTTTTACTTTTTATGTTTACTAGGTTATTTTGAGATTTTTGTAAGAAAAGTAAACTAATATGTGTTGTGCTGTATTTTTAATTTCTTGTATTAAAGTGTTGGACACTCCAAATTTTATTGTTTATTTTCTTGTTCCAAGATATCATTATTGTAATTGTTTCATTGTGAGAGGTTAGAAAATATTCTCGCGCTTGCAACGCGTGTTAAACTGGTGCTGTTGCGACACTTGCTGGTGCGGTCAGACCCAGAGTTGTAATTGCAGCCAGATAAGGTCCCCAGGTCAGAGGAAAATCAATGTTTTAATCACCTTAGAGTTTAGGACTGAACATTTCAAATAATGAGGGAAGTCACTTTTACTGCCAACATGGTTCAACTATTCAAACAAGGCTATGATAAAAAAATGTAGAAATGTAAAGTTTTTCGGTGGGAAAAACAAATGTCAATTTAATCATAGTGCGAAGATATAAAAATGGTAATAATACATGTTTTAAATGGTGCATCCACATGAATTTACATGTTTTTATGAGTGACAATAAAGACCTTCAGTTAAACCTGTAGTTTTTACACTGCACCCCTGGAACATTTTGCAATTTACGGTGGAGTGTATTTTCAAATTGTCTAATCGCCTCTTTTGTCTACTTGGATGCAGCAAAAAACCAAAACCAGAAAAATCCTAAGTTAATATTATTGTGTAATATCGCAACTGCCCATTAGGGGTCCTCAGTCCACAATGTAGCCGGTCTGAGGACAGTTTTGAGACAGTTTCGACATCTGACTGAAGTTGTGGGATGTTCTCAGTTCTCTGAATAAATATATGAATGTCCACTTTCAGCTTTCTAGTCCATTAGGATTCCAAACAGGGTTTAATATTTGGTTAGGTTAGGTTAGGGTTTACTACGCTTATAAAGGGTACGCAACTATCGTCTTTTGTTGTTTGAACCTTAATAATCTGTAAATAAAATTTAGTGCGGTCTAGTGGCGCCATGTTTCATCCCAGCAGCTTCTCTCCTCTATATTTCTTTGGTCCCAGTCGGTAAGGTCGGGAATGAGTTGGCCAGTGAAACATATTACCATTTTCTCTCAGTCCTGGACTGAATCCAGTCTTCCGCGGACGGCTTCATCACCTCATTCTCAGGATGAGGAGGAGCATGGAGAGAAAGAGGGATGAGGAGATGGAGAGGAGGTGGTCATGGATGTCCAGTCGGAGCTGTCACAGTCTGGGAATGAAAGCAGCAACGTTGGCTGCATCCTCCACTGCCTTCAGTCTGAGCCCTGTTTCCGGTTCAGGCTGTGGTTTCAGACTGAACACACTTTAAAACAAAGAGACGAGTTTATGAAGAACAAAGCTGGTTTTAAACATCTTTAAACAGCAACCCTGAGAAAAACAAGAAAAATTGTGCTGTGTCATAAATGAAACCCACATTTGATAAATAAAAACAGAGCCAACAGCACCAGCTAAAAGCAATGAATCCTGAGTTCTTTAGGTATAAAAAGAACAAAGAATAATATTTTACTCAGTAAAAAGAATCCACTTGTTTAAAAATCTGTAAATCACAAGTAAAACATACTCATCTCCAACATTTACACAGGGAATTTAATAAGTCATCATCCTCTGTCATCACTACAACCAGATCATTTCACTTCTCCCAGTATAACCAGTCCCTGCAGTAGATCAGGTGGTAGATGGACAGGTCCGGAGGGTGGTCCTTGTTTATTAGCAGGGACGATGAGGACACAGACCACCCTACTGGACCCCCCCACCTGTCTTGACTTTCCCAGTAAACAAGGACAATTAGCAGGTTAATGAGATGAGAGAAAAAGAGTGATTGATCATCTGAAAGGAGGAAATTAATTAGATATTAATAGAGCACTTGGCAAGATAAATAGATAGTGGAGTGTGAGTCCTCAGCTTGATTGATAATTGATAGATTGATGGCTGTCTTCATCGCTCAGCCTTTAATGAGCTGGCCTTGATGAGGGCAGATGTTCTTTGTTCATCAGGAGGTGATGAAGAATACACACCAGTTTGATATCTGAAGAAGAGATATTCACACAGACGTGAGCATATGTGCATGTTATCTGTACCTCTTTATTCTTAACTAGTGTTTTCCTTTTTTTTTGCTGCGGTTTCAAATTCTGACTTTAAGAATTGACATAGTTGAGGGGCTCCATTGTGAGGGGCCACACCTCCTCCTCATCCTCCTCTCCTCTTTACGGCGTCCTCTGAATGGCTGTTGCACGGACGCTCGACGTGCACACACGTGAGCGGGCCCGTTCCGCGGATCGGTGGTGCAGAAGAAAGAGCATGAGGGCCCTCACCTGCGTGCACGTGCTGGCGCTCTCGCGCACCCACCTCATGGCCGACCAGGCCCGATCCTCCCGCCTCTCCTCGGTAATCAGAGTGACAGCGAAGCAACACGACGCGTCTCACCTACCGCTGCTCCAGAATGGGTACTGACCTACATATCAAATCATACGCTCGGCGCTCGTGTGTGTGTGTGTGTGTGTGTGTGTGTGAAGAATAACACAGCGTGATTGGCAGGCCTACTTTCAGTAAACATGCTGCCTCCCCCGGGTTCCTGCTTCCTCTCATCTTCTGGGTGAACGGCATCACGCCGCAGAGGTGTTTCCTCCCCTACTGTAACCGCGTGTTTCTGTCACCAAACTTTTAACAAATGGCCCCCTGATGCAGCACCCCACCCCCAAAAAGGGCTTGCTTCGAAAATTAAGCATCTACATCGTAAATCTTGGAAAGTTACAATAATTTGCAATTCATTCCCTCATCAAAAGCAATATTACCCTAATTTATTATCTCCCCAAAGGAGGGAGGGGGCAAAGGCCGTGGAGATAAGAGTTTATCAGTGAGGGGATTGATTTTCATTAACTGATTGTAATAAAGATGAACTGCCTGACCACAAGCCACACTTTATTGTAATTGGGACAATTTATTTCACACGCCGGTGGTTCTAGTTTTGAGTGCCTCCGGATGTTTTTTTTTTTATATTTCACCGCCGCAGACACTCTTCATCATGACCCTCGGAGGTGCCGCTGACGGTCCAGCTGCCACTTGTTTGGTTTTCATTTGAAATCAGGAGCAACATCATCCTGACGCCGAGGGGTCATCCTTTGTGACGCCACACATCTTCAAGACAAGCGGGAACCAGTTTGAAATTTTATTGTAAAATTGGAAAAAAAGGAGAGAAAGAGAGAAAAGCCCCAATAAGTTTGTCTTTTTGATACATATCTTTATCTTATGTAACCATTAAAGTAAATAAAACATAAATAAATGAGCATAAATAAATAAATAGATCAATAAATTAACATCAAGTTACATACTTGACCCGGCAATTAATTTAAAAAATTATCAATCAGTAATATGAATTAATCTAAGCAGCAAGTATTAAGAAATTTCTACAGGGGGGAAAAAAAGTTTGGTTTCTCAGGCTAATACAGAACACAGCATTTTTCATCTTTTTTGTCACTTTTTTCTATAAAAAGATACTGCTTTCCCTGTCAGTTCATCCATGCTGTACTGACACTGCCACAAAAACAGGTGGCGCTCTCCTTTAAAAACAAGATGAGCAGGAAAAGGGGGGAGAGAGAGAGAGAGAGAGAGAGAGAGAGAGTGAGAGAGAGCAAGCTGTAAACGACATGTTCTCCTCCGGGTTGAAAGGATAGCGCTGAGATTCTGCTCGTCTTCCTGCTGTCTCAATGTTTCGTCCACTTTTGTGCTGAGAAACCAGAAAGTTAAAATCTTTATAAAGTGATACCCCCTCCCTCCCCCCACAGTTCAAATCCTAACCCTCTAGGTATCAAAAAAAAGGTCCTGTGCTGATTCTCCATAATATACAGATTTCATATTTATAATAAGTTACTATCCTTAGCATTCAAATTATAGGTAAAGAATTGTTAGCGCTAATACGAGTAGTACCATAATCGTTAATCTCTAACCCTCCCGGCCCCCGCTGAGCATGCTCTGAGATCAAAAGGGCACAATGGCAGGATGATAATTTAACATTATGATGACAGAAATGGAGGCAAAAGTGAAAAAAAGAGAGATAAAATCGCGTTTGAGCACATGCAGCTCATTTCAAACGCTGTTTTCAGTCCTCCTGTTCCCGTTCCAGTGGTTCCCAGTTACTAAAAATTACAAATTACAATTAAAGTTCAATCCTTCCCCAGATTGTGGCCGTTTCATTACCCTCCTCCTCCTCAAATGTTCACAGTAGATCTGTATATTAAGGCTTACGCACGGCTCCATCCACAAACCTCGTCTGTTCTTACTGCATTCCATCAAATTTCTTTTTTTTTATCTCCTTCTCCAGGCAGAATGAAATTAACTGCACATTTTTTTCAGACTCATTACATTTCAGCCACAGCTGGCATCTTTAATTTGCATTACCCGAGCTGTTGTGAAGGCCAAATTTCATTTGATTTGAATTATTAAAAAAAAAAAAAAAAAACTCTCCCCAGAAGGAATCCCATAAGATTCCTGACTGGGTTTATTTGGCCTTGTTTAGCCTCGGGAAAGGAGAGCGTATATCACGGCTTCCTGCATATGCATGACCCTGACTGGACGAGGAAGTTCCAGGGAGGAAAAAGGAGAACAGGCTTGGGCCAATTATCTCTAAGAAAGCTAAACTTCTCACCTGATCGTACCATCACTCATTCATTTAATCCTTCTCAACTGAATTCTGGCACTGACTTCGGAAATGTGTGAGATATGTTTATGTAATCTGTAGCGAATTCGGACAGAGTTTCTCACGTGAAATTGTATAAATGAAGCGGAACCGAGACATCAGCAGTCCTCTCGCTCCTGGGTGCTTCAGAGCAACCACAGGGTCAACAAAGGGCATGATGGGAGTGAGATTTCCTACTGAACCGGAACTTGGAATGGACTGAAACCAGAAGCGGGAGGCTCGTGTGAGCGGAGCTACAGGTAGCTGTTATGTGTTTGAGGCAGCAGCCTCCAAACCTGCTGCTGTCTATCTGTTGGATCGTTCTGTTCTCATTTTGACCTCCTTGGACTGCGAATGCCAGGCTGTTCCTCTTCTCGGAAAACTCTCACTGTGCTATTGCACCCTTTAAAAAGACGCCTCTGATCTCCACTGACAGCGGGTTCCTTCACGATCCTTTCACAGGGTGGCCTTTTTCTGATTTTTTTGGGGGGGGGGGGGGGGTCCCTCCAGAGCGCCGCCACTGGTGAGGTGGGAGGGTAAAATGCACTCCGTCAGTCAGTCAATTCATTGAAAATGCCAATGTGTAATTGAGTGTCCATCTCTTGCCCCGAGGTGCTGCTCCCCATCTGATCAATACCCCCATTATCCTAATTATGCTGTGGGGTTAGCTCACAGCCCTCATGAACTGATGGTCCCTATTAAGAGAGAGATATGCTGGCACTTGGATGTGAGGTGGAGGTGGAGGTGGTGGTGGTGGGGTCAGACTCTCATCTGCTGAGAGCAGCTGGAGGAGCTTGGCAGAGAGCGAGGGTATGGCCCAGCAGGGATATATTTCTTTACAACTGTCATCAGGGCTCATTTGAATACTTGATGAAACAGTCAGGAGCACGCGGGAGTGTTGGGTACCATCGATGAGGAGGAACCGGCCTGGCTTCAGCGGTGGAACTGGGAGGTGCAGGAGACAGCTCTGCGGGGCTGCATACACTCCACATCAGTGGGGGTTTTGTTTAAGAGGCTGTCGTGTCACTTTTTTGGCACTGAGACTGTTTTCTTCTTCTCGCGACAACAGCGCCGAAACATCACACACAACCGGGATGAAATGCTGTCATGAAGCAATGGGGGCAAAATAAGAACATGCCCAAATTGAAGGCTAACCCACATATTCTACACCACTAACTTAGTATAGCTTCATATTTTTTTTAAACTTTTTTTTCCATTTTAATATCCTCAAACCCAGTAGCTATAAACGTAAAAGAAACCCATTTTCCTCTTTTTTCAACCTGAAGCTAGTATTTCTTTGTAAGCTTAACTTGTAATATTATTAGTAGTAGTATTTTAGTATTAGTATCATCATTAATATCACTGTTTGGAACAATAAAAATGTTTGGTCCTTTGGTCCCTTAGGGCTGAAGTATTTGCAGTGGTTGAACAGTGGAAACCTCGGTGACCTCCGAGAGTTGTGGTTCTGCACTTGTCGAGAGGGACGATGGCGAAGGGAGAGAGGGAGGGAAAGAGAAAGAAGTTGTCAGTGGACAGACAGAATAGCTTCTCTTTTTCCACTGTTTTTCTTGATCTTCAAGTTTTAACCCTCATTTGTCCAGTACAGTAAAAGCCACAAGCGCTGCTTTCCTTATATATATGTGTATATCTATATATATATATATAGATATACACATATATACGTATATATATATATGTATGTATATGTGTGTATATAATATGTATATAGAAATCTATCTGTTCTTGCTGCTTCTCTGTTTGTAAGTTTGTTGCTTAATTAACAATTCAAGTCTCAACAAGAAAAAAAGTGTTTTTTTCATCTCGTCTGTTTTTTCCAGTTTTTTTTCTTCTTCTTCTTCTTCTTCGGTTGCAGTTCATCACCGTCCGGCCATCTTGTAGTTGATCCTCCTCTGCTCTCCTCTGTAACCTACATCTTCATATGTAAATGCTGATATGTCTTCAAAAGTTCCTTAATGAGTTGATTTTTTTTTTTTTTTCAAAACATGTTTTGCGCCCAAAGAAAAAAGTCGAACTCCTCGGAGACTCTTCCTCGCGTGTCCTCTAAAATCTGAAATGCAGAAGAAAAAAAAGGGCAATTTCAGACCTTACCGCTCATTAAACTGTCATCCCAGAGATCCATTTCTTTACTTTGGATAGTTCAATATGGCTCTATTATATCTGTGTAATGGTCTGCAGAGAGCTAACCCACGCTGGCACTCCAATCAATCTTTGTCAATCACTATGATGACAGATTTTTCTATAATTAATACCCCTGCTGTGCTGCATATGAAATTAGGCCCTATAGTTTCTACGTGTCTGCACATATGAGGCGCTGTAATGCACAGAGTGGATTTATATTCAGGAACGTGCCAGGCGAGCCTCACCTGTGCTGCTGCAGTGAATACTGAAGGTAGGTCGTGTCAGTAAGGGCGGCTGGCATCCTTCGGTCTCTTTAGTTGGACTTTCAACCTCTTCATCCCAATCTGGAAGCCGTTCATGGCCTGAATAGCTGCCTGCGCACTCGCAGGGTTGTCAAAGCTGACAAATCCTGCAAAAACATATACGTTTATGGAGAGTGCAGCCAGACCCCAGCCATTCAGGCCAGTTCAAATCTGTGAGTGGTTAGAGTTTGGTGGTAATCAGAGCTCTAAAGAACTGTAGTTGCAGGTTCACGTAGCTCCTGGAGGAGACTAGATGGTGTTGTTGGGATGCCTCCGATCTCATTGACTCAGTCAGCGTGGTTTTTTCTTCTATCCACAGTGAGCAGTAATAATGTCAGAACCGGATTTTTACCAGCAGTTCCTCTTTGCTTTTTCCTTCTCATCAACTTTTTTGCTACCGCTAAAATAACCGACTTCAAGGCTCTGGCGTGGGCGTGTAACTGTCACAAGGCCTCACTCTTACCACGTCTCGTGGCTGACACTTTTTGTCTGGGAGTGATGTAACATCAAGCTGTTCCGAGCTCCTCCACTGAGGCGTGCAGGGAAGTGACACATAATTCTGAAGGTTAAGAAAAACACAGCTGCACATTCTGGAGGGAGTTTAAAGACCTAATGAACCTCTGCTAACTTATCTACAACTACAGGAGTTTGACAATAATACAAAATCACAGTCAGAGTGTGATGAGGAGATACCATCAGCAGAGCATCCTGATCAATGGACCTAGTTAGAACTTTGTAATATTCCCGCAGAGAATTAAAAACAAATGAGTGAGTCACAGAGTATTTGGAGCAAAACTAAAGCTAACTGCTCGTCTGTCTGCCAAAAACTACGCTGAACAGCCCCCCCCCTCAAATCTGTGCTGCACATCCTGTTTTCATCATGGGTATAAATAAAGCCTTGAGGATTCAGTGACCAGAAACTGCAGTGGAGTGTGTCTCCGCTTGACGTGCTCCCCCGTGTCGGTGGTGTCATTAGGAACAGTCGATGACCCGTGAAAAACAGCAGGAGTCTCCGCACATCCGCCGCCACCTGGGAGAGATGTCTGCCCCGCCCCCTCTCGGCGGCGGGTCGGCCCATTGGGGCGGAGGCTGGGCACCGGCGGAGGAGAGATGAAGGAAACACCGAGGCAGGGAAAGGAGGTGACCTCCTAAACCAGGCAGGTTATCTGAGAGCGGAGCGACACCACGAGCCCTCTGCTGGGTCCCCTCACACGTTACCACTGCGCTTTCTCTCCATTTCCCTGTCTTTTGTGCATCATCAATCTAAGTTTATCCCCTTTCTTCTTACTAGATTAATCACACTGTTGTGCCGCCTCCCTCCCCAGGCCGAACATTATGTTGTAAATGCATAGTGTACACATCAATACTGCAAATAGCTCTTCTTTCATGAATTTATATGTTATTAAGTCCCTCTGGGGAGACAGCAATCAATTTTGCCCAGGGTTCTGCAGTTCCCTGAAGTAAAAACAAATGCTGATCCATAATTGTCCTTTGCCTTCCAACCCCCACCAGCACATAGCCCGCTCCAGCGGCCCCTCCTGCTGCCATTGTTGCCAGCCTTCTCCAAGTTTGTCTCAGCCCGGAGGCGAGCCGGCACACAGATTGATGGAGTTAAATGAGACGGGAGGCGTGGAGGCGCGTGAATCAGCCTCAGCAGTGACAGTATTGATGGGGTGGGAGAATGTTGATGGGGTTGCTGATACAGCACCTCCAGGTTTCCAGGTCACACAGTCACCAAACAGAAGCAAGGACGTGGGTTCTGATCGACTGTGAGTCGGACTGAGTCCCTCCTCTTCCTCAGCCCGCCGTGGGTGAAAGCCTTCAATCCTCTTAGCTACTGTCAGACACCATTAGAATCTACAGCAGCTCGACAAATGCTCGGCTTTGCGAAGGTTTGTTTGTCTTCATCATTGGCCAGACTCAGATGCGTCACACCATGGCTGTGAGCTTTTACACAACTCCCACAAGCTGAAAGTTTTGAAATAAACAGCATGAAATCAGAGCACAAACCAACATTTTCTTCTCTCCCGATAACATCAATTTCACATTTTCTTATGGGGAGAGTTCATTTTTCCGCCCAGCTGACCTCATCTCTGTGTCATCATATCTCAGGCTCCGTCTGACATCTGTCAGAGCGGACGCTCCAAAGATGGACGACTCACCGAAGCACTTGCTCTGGTTGGTTGCTCGGTCCATGAAGACCTTAGAGGAGATGACGGTGCCGAAGGGCAGAAACATCTGCATGAGTTCATTGTCTCCGAACTCCTGTGGCAGGTGGTAGATGAACAGGTTACAACCCTCCGGACCTGCAGAGCAGAGACAGAACATGAGGCGGAGCTGGAGGGGTGTGTGTATGTGTGTGTGTGTGTGTGTGTGTGTGTGTGTGTGTGTGTGTGTGTGTGTGTGTGTGTGTGTATGGGTGTATGAGAGAGAGAGAGAACTGCATATTTGTCTTTTTTGATCCGCACAGTGTTTCATGTCGGCTAAATCGAGATAAGTTCGAAATCGATTTTCACAACAGTCTGTGAAATTAACAGCGATAAAACTCTCAACACAGAAACTAGCTGAGAAGTCGTTGCTGGGATTTGCTGATGCTCTGCAGATAAATAGAATGTATTAAAAATATGTATTTACATTTGACCAGATCCCTAGATTAAATGTAAACATTAAAGCCTAAATCTGGATGGCACCATCTGCACCCCCCCTCCCGTAGCAGCTCCACACAACCATGCGATGACTTATGGTCAGCTTGTGGCAGATGGGGCTGCGCGGGGGCGTTGTCTCTGTCTAATTTTGGACTCTGCTGGTAGAACCTCTGCTTCTGTGGCAGCTGTCCTTTACTTTACCAGCTGGACTTTTGCAGCAAGAAAGTGCAGAAAATGATGATCATATTGCACTAATATAAATAAACTTTTCCAAAATGATGCCATTAAAAAAAAAAAGTTTATGAAAACCTGATAAAATAATTACGGCTTCGCTGTGATGACACCAAGGAGCCGCCCACAACAGTTTGCCTCAAGCTTTAAATTCTCCATCTCGATCCATAGTGATGGATCTCATTTCAGGGACTTTAATGAAGAGACTCCGGAATGTTTTGCTGGTCGGCAATATATTACAGTACTGAGGAAGTACAGTAGAGCACAGCATGGTCCTCTTAATGCTTTATGTACCTATTATCTAAGATGACGGGATTCTCTCGAGTGCTTCACTCTTCCCTCACTATTTATCTATTAAAGAGAATGAGATGTGTACAGACATAATACGCTTGCCGTGGATCCTATTCTTTATATATTTGTTATCCCAGAATGAGGTGTGCACTGGGTTAATGTAATATTAGTCTCACTCTCATCTTCTTTATACATCCATTACATTGGAAGAGGTGTGTGAAGCGTAGAAGTAATAATGTTCTCTCACCCTCACCTTCTCTTTGCTGCTGCTGCTGGATGACCTGGGGTGGTTGGGGCAGTGTCTGGCCAATGGGAGTCAGCGTAGTGGTGGGGTAGATTGCTGCAGAGAGGAAGAGAGTGTGAAATACTGAGGTGCCCACCATGCCTGAGGTCAAATATAAGAGTGTAAGATGCAATCATCAGCCAGGAGACACTCTGCAGTAATCGCCCTGTAAATATTTAGCATTTACGACAGGCTGTAAAACCTGAGGAATGCAGCACGGAGCTTGTCTGTGTCACACCTGTGTATTGCTGTACTCCGGTGAAGGCTTGCTGGAGGGTGTCGGCAGCAGTGGGGCTCTGAGTGGAGTAGGCTGGCAGGCCATTGGTGTACACGGTCTCCACGGCGGGGTGTCCGTTGGGCTGATGTGGGATGCCGGTGAAGCCGTTGACGATGGGTGTGACGATGCTGGGCACGGCGGAGGTGGTTATATTGGCTGGTGGAGAACTGAGGCCTGCTGGGAGGTGAGAAAAAAAACAAAACAGGTTTGCCTTAACTGGATCGCAAAACACTTTGTGTACTGAGACAAAATGATGCAAGTGTACACAGTCGCAAACTCTCCTATCGTCTACAGAGAGTAAACATAAACAGCACAGGCACACACGCACACGTCGGTGCGTCTCCGCTCTAATGCAGGAATGCGGTTACGACGTGAGTCTATCACAAATCCACAGTTTTTTTTTGTGACGCTTCCCGCAGGATAGCTGAGGAGGCAACCTGTGAAAAATGAGCCTGTCCACAGTGTTTGTGCGATACCCTGCTGGCTCCCACTGCTAAAGATGATGAAACCACTATGCAACTTCTGAGAGAGAAAAAGGAGGAGAAAAAATATGGGCTAAATAGGAGGAGATTACAGAGGAAGATCCGCCTGAGCGAGCAGGTAGCGAAAACACAGAGATGCCTCTTACTTTTATACATCATAAAAAAGACAAAATAACAACAGTTGGCAGTTTGACAAATAGGTGGGTCAGAACATATTGTATATGGTGCACGCCTGAAAGGCAGTTGCAGGAGGCTTCATGAGTGGAACTGAAATTGGATGCTCCCCTGTCCTCTCTCATTCAATGCATTTTAAAAGGACCCTCCTTTGAAAAGTGTTTCCAATTATGCCGGGAACATCAAAGTACCCATTTTGAGCAGAATCTCACTGTGTGATGGGCTCTCTTAAAGGGCCGCTCCATGGCAAAGCTTTCGAGCTCGTTGAAGTACGGCTCCCCTGAGGACAACCTCTCAATCTAGAAAAGCTTCATCCTGATTGGACGGGAAGCCCGGGTTGTCACGGTAACCCTGCAGCATGCCATATCCCAACAACCTGGTGGCTCCAGTGAGAGGTGGTCCAGATTGGGTAAACAATCACATCCAGTCTCAGTTTTAGTGAGATGTATGCTAATGCCATCGTAAATACGGCGTACATCACGCGCTGGCACTTCCGTCCACTGGGTAATATCCATATGTCCATTAGCAACAGCTTTACTGTCCATCCTTTCTCCTTTGCTTGGCATGCTCCTCAGCCTGCCACAGCATTAAAGTCATGAGCAGGTTGACAGTCCAGCGCAGTGACCGGGGGAATTACCTGGGTCCGGCGAGAGCTGTTGCCATTTGCGCTGCTTACTTCTATTTATTTATTATTTTTTTTTGTAGCAGCGCCACAATTGCTTGTTTCCCGTGGAGCTATGATGAATTAGACCACAGCTTCAGCCCATTCTCCTACCAGGACCCGGGAGACCGCTGCTCCTATTCTGAGGGCCAGAGACAGCTCGTCTGCTCAGGCCACACACACACACAGATACACACACATGCGCACACATGCACACACACACAGATAATGCTCGCTCTCCATCATAAGGCAGATTCGTTTTCTGAGACTTAGCGGCACTGTGGGAGCGCACGTCTCTGTGTGTGCAGATGCTGTGGTGATAGGTGCAGCAGAGGTAGTAGTAAGAGGTGGTGGGGAGCCATTACACACCGTTGCATAAGCTCTGGGGTCAGACGGTAACATCTGTTGCAAAGGAGAACATGGGAACAGACTAGGAGTAGCTTCCCTCAGTCGTATTCATGCAGTTCGCAGCATAGAATAAATGAATAACAAAGAGTCCAAAAGTTTCAGCAAAAATGACAAGACTAGATTAGAAAACAAACAGTTATTTATGTGGTTCACTGGTCAATTTTTGTTGCAATTACATTTGTTTTTAATTCGGTTAAACATCGAGACACTACAGCCTCTATGGTAATTGTCTCTTTCCTGTTGTCTCTGGGACCCTAGGTTATTTGTCATAGAAAACGTTTTGAAGTCCTCTGCCGCATTCCACGTCCATGTCAGCACATCTTCCTCACTTTTGTGTTGAACGTCCACAAACTGTCTGTTGGTGGTCATCAGCAGTGAGGCGTTCACACCAAACTCATCAGTACCAGCACACCTACAAACATGGACGCTGTGATAAGCATCCCTAAATGGTGAATCTGTGAAAATGAGGAAAATTGGTCCTGTTTTGTCGAACGGTGACTGTCCCAGCTGTCACTGTGGAGCAGCAGCTGAGCAGGAAAGGCTTTTTTCCAGAGGTGAAATGGCAAAGTTTTCCTGGCTATCCTGAACTAGAAAATAAATTAGCATTTCATACCTCAGTGGACGTAGTTTTGCATTGTGGAAAATGTATTCATAGGCTGTTTACAACGCATGCACGAGAATGCCAATACACACGTGGCTGTCTGTGTTTGCCGTCTGTATCGGCCGGCAATAATGACTTGTTGTTCCCCACTCGGGCCTGGATGAATACAAATGTATGGCACAGCAGTTTATATATGTGTTCTATACAGCCAGCCCCTCACTCACTTTTACACTGTTATTAGGGCAAAGAAAGAGTCTTCAACACACCACATTAAATTCATTTTCTGGCATTTGCAGGCTGCTTTTCCTCAAGCGAAAACTGTTGATTTGCTCCTTGCTGTGATTGTTCCATGAAAGAAATCATGACAGATGAATTATTACGCTAATTATACATTCAAATCAACCAAGAATGTTACACTGATACAGGAAAGAGCAGTCATTACCAGCACAAGGTCTACCTCAGTGCAGCCAGCGAAAAGCATCAAAAATGCGCTTTTAACTGGCTGATTAAAAAAACTGATGCATTTGCACTCAAAGAGAAAACCTCCATCTGCTCCTGTGTGATTAATACACTTTGATGGGCATTTGGTGGAAAAAGAAAAACCAAAACATTCATTACACCCTGAAGTTTTGTCTCTAATTGACAGGTTACTGTCTGACTTTTATGTTCCCTCTGCACCACATTATCATCTTCATCCTCATCATCTGAGGTGCCTCAATACAGGAAGTCTGAAGGGAGATCTTCTCTGGTGTGCCATAGCTTATGTTTCATTTATTTTTTTATTTTTTTGTCTGGTTCCTGATGCGGCATCACAGTGTGATTACCTGTCAGGCCTCCGTGTTTTCTGTCCTTTTGACTCTCACACCTTATAAACATTTTCTCTACAGTTTTATAAGGGAATTACAAGGTGATGACAGCTGCTCCAACTGGGACCATTTTTGGAGCTTGACAGAACCCGAAGCCCCAGTTGAAAACAATCGGGTTTATGAAACAGGTTTTTAAATAGAGAGCTATGGCAAAAATTTCAAAACGCAATAATGCTGCAAGAAAAACAAGTGAGAAATGCTCCCAGAAAGTTGTTAATGGTCCAAATGTCCCCACATAAAATGTGTTCACCTCTAAATTTACTCTGCTGTCGGTGCTTTTATTGATTTTATATCTCGGGACAGCTTCATGCTCCTAAACTTTAAACTTGACTCGCTGATTTAAACATTTTATAGTAGGCCACACTTGGCTCTGACCCTGCTCTGTTATGAAGACGTGAATTCATTTCATTTTATGGGCATATCACAGAGAAATTACTGTTTTTATTTGAATATTAGTCGCGAGAGGAAGGAATCACTTTTACAACCTCTACCTAACCCCAACCCTCACCTCTAACCCTAACCTTATTAAACATTCCCATATCTTATTTGCAATAACAATTTCGGCATCCGGACTCAAACATGAAAAAACTCCAAAGATGTTTCCAGCTACTCAGCCTTTATCATTTACAGGTTCCTTTGCCGTCTTAATCTTGAACTGGAACATGGACCAAATTATTACTCATCACATGGTTGCATTTATGTTATCATGGCACGTCCATATAACATCTAAATGTCACCGGTCCTACAGGTAGAACCACTATATGTACCATACTTTAATATATGTCTCATTATTGCTGGGTTTAGCATTAATTATAGAATAGCATCACTACTCATGGGCAATTTAATCCTAAACTGAATTTGAAGTCGCACCTTTTGGACACTCAGAATGTTGGCTTTGGATCAACACAATCCAATCCAATAATCTCAATCGTTTGCAGAGCACTTGTGACGGCTCTCTCAGGCCTCACTGTTGTTGACTGACCTGCAGGGGGAGTGCCAAGCGTCCCCAGTCGACCCAGCACATTCACCTGCGCACCTGTGGCCTATCTGCTGAGATTTGGCTGCCTAATGGGTTCAGGTATAAAGGCCTGTCTGGGGAGCGTCGCAGGGCCCCTCTCTTCTGATCTGGAGTGCTGTAGTGGAACTCTCCAGCCGAGCACTGAGCTTGCCACGTTCCGAGCCTGACGACCGCAGGCCCCCACAACTGCTTGGACTCTTACTTTTGTTGGCTTTGTAATAAACATTACTGTGGTGAGAAATCCTCATCTTTGGTCTCCCCATTTTTGTGTCACCACTACCTTGGGCCAGGTACATGTGACACACTCCTCTCCTGGAGCACATGTTAGCTCAGTGGAAGGGCTCAGAACCTAAATAAACTTGTCATGGCAGTTGCTGTAGAAATATGTCATATCTTCTTTCTGTTCACTGTTAAAGGCAGATTTTAGCCTGCTGTCTACACATTAGGGTTTTTTTGTCGTTTTTTCAGTCCATATCTCCCTTGAAGGGGTTCATATGGGCGAAGGGTGCATACCTGGACGAGTCATGTTTCGTTTCTTAAACAAATCAGATTTGTTGGTGTCCTCTGCCTGTCCTCTCTAAAAGTGCTCCGTGTGCAGCATTCACGGCCCATTTAAGTTTTCAAAACTGTTGGTTAGCTGTACTTTTACCCATATGGCTCTGATATAATGTTGTTTTGGAATAAGTAATCTGTACATTAATTGTATGTAGACAGGCATCCAAACTTGGATAGACGAGCAGCTCGTTGGTTCTGGCCTGTTTGCCTCAGTCAGAGTACTCTGCGTTAATGGAGGAACAGCGCTCTGATCTTGTGGGGGTGTGGATTTTCTCTGGCTGAGGAGCATCTGCGTTCTATCTGGTGTGATACACACTTGTGCACGTACATCTTTAGTGTGGAGCAGCACCAAAGAACAGAACACTAGACTGACTTTGATTACACACTTCTCACATCTTAACAAAGCATGCTTGACACCACGCATTTCCTCCGTGCAGACACCGAGCAGCATCCACAGCTCTCTTCATTTCTGTCTTCCTCTCCTCCCTCAACCTCTTTATCTCCCACTTCCTGTTATCCCACTTCTGTCTCTTGTGTCGGGATTTACTTTTATTTCTTCTGCTCTGCTCGGAAAGTGGCACCCGGTGAACATTATTTTTAAAAAGCATCATCATGCTTCATTGTGAGGATACACGGTCTAATCAGCTGAGCCATCTGGAAAACGGCGTATGCACCATCAAGCTTAAATGCTTTGCATCTGTTGATCAAATGGATGCCTCGCTGTTCCCGGTGTAACGCCCTTAACCCCTGAGCCTCACTGCACTTCAGCTTCCCATCACAAATATGTTGTGGAGGATATTCTCATCATTTCAATAAGTCAGGAAACGTTAACCCTTCTGCCTTTTGTGCTTTGCACACAGATGGCAAATGTCAGAATGTATAGATTTGCTCAGAGCTGTAATTTACTTAATGAAACAACGTAATGTATAAATAAATCCTCTGCTGCGGCACAGGCACTCTCTGCTCGGAGACCCTCAAAAACAGACTCTCATATTACAATGAATTATTCCGCTCGCTCGTGGCAGATGTGTTACATCCACTCACATGTGTCAGAGGCTCATGGCCTACTTATACAGACAGCCTTGCCAGTAGTGCTGTGGGTTCCTTCAATGAAATCTAAATCAGTCACAGAAGCAAGTGTGAGATGTCAGACAGGAAGTACTGTGGGTGCATATATGAATGTCTCTGACAATGGCAGCATTAAGGAGAGGAAGATACAAAAAAAACATCTGCGAAATGTTGTGAAACATGTACTTTTCCAACAACATGGTTTTGTGTTGTTGTTGTTATTATTATTGTTGTTGTTATAAGTGCTGCCAGTGCTTTATCACATTTTATAATAGACAGTCAATGGCAACATTGACAAAAGTAGATAAATATCCTCCCAGAAGCCTTGTTTACAGATGGCTTTTCCCTGCATGTTGTCCACTCTTCTCACTTCTGTGTAAATGGATTGTTTTGCTCCACATTTTGTACCCTTTGAACAAAGTTAGTGATAGTGGTGTTATGGGAAACTGCAGTCATGGTGGTTTTAGATGAAAAGAGACAGAAGACAGGACAGCAAACTGGGCTCTGATGATGAGCTTTTAGAGAAAAGGTGACATCTGTTTCATGTGAGCACATCAAGTCCAATATTAAGAGCTACTTCATTAGCCTGAGCTAATGTTTTAAACATGGGTAGTGTAGATTTTAGTCTGTTCAATTATTGGCCATGTGTCTTACAGGGAGAAAAAGATGTAGTCTAAGTCTCCTTGTTGGAACATTTTGCCTGAGGTGGCAGCACAGAAAGTACCTGGAGGTGCTAAAATTCCACATTGGAGGACTAGAACTGGAGTGAGTCCAGTGGTGACCACAGTTACTTTCCTTTCATATGTATTGTACTAGTTTCAAGAGCCTGAATGTGACTGTTGTATTGTATAAGACTCTATCAACACTGAGATTTCATTAAAAATAAACAAATTCAGCAATAAAAACATTGTGTTAGAATCTAACACAATATAACAGTTAGATTATATAGCACAAATAAAAGAGGCTACTTTCAACACAAAAGCAGCCCAACACACACACACACACACACACACACACACACACACACACACACACAGACATACACACAAACAACTTCTTTGTTATATAGTTGCAGTATATTTCATCAGCTCTATTGTATTGCAAATAGGTACTGTATGCATGCAGAGCACAGCGATGTGAATTACCATACTGTCGGCGCTTTAACCATCAAAGTAAGAGGCTTCTCAGCAAGCCTGAGCTCCACTTTCAATCACTCTCTCTGATTGATTATGCCCACCCAAAAGTGCACACTTTGCACTGAAAACGTCAACACGAATATTTGACAAAGTAGAGTCTTGTTTAGATATATGGCTCAGCGTTATACATAAATGATTGCAGTGGTTCTACATCACATACATACAGAGTAGATGTCCACTGTATTTACAGTACAGCTGCTCACCTGGCTGGATCTATTGCCTGTCTCATTTATTATAATGTCGGCAAAGAAAACCAAACAAAACTGCTTTTTCTCCTGCGTGGGTCTGGATCAAGGGGTGAGCTGATTACCAATTTAGTGCTATTTATCTTCCCTACAGGAACCAGAAAGCAGGAAGAATTTGATAAAGTAAAGAAAAACTTAAATTCCAAAGATGTGTAGTGAACGTAAAACAAGCGCTGAGAGCAGCTCACTCCCTCATACTGATTGGTTTAAAGTTACCAAAGTCGTCACCTTAAAGAACTCAATACTGCAGTGTTGACAAAGTAGGCGAGTTGAGGCACAACAAAGAGCTGGATGCTCTATTATTTATTTCAGCTCATGCTTTTGTTGAGTGGAATATCTTGAAGTTTCCTCTGTCTCAAGGAAAATGAAGCAGTGCTGAATAAGCAAACGTTATGCGGCGGGTAGGTATTTCAAAGTCCTTCCCTTCCTCTGTAATGTATCTGCATAGGCGATGTTTGTTATGGAAAACAAAAGCCACTGCATGCAGATCATGCACGAGTGCTTCAAACGCCAAGGTCAAAATACTACAGGGAAATTAACGCCTTATCTCCAAACTTACTTATTGATATTCTTCATTCTGCTGTTGCTATCCCCAAATATCTTCTGTACGCGCAAACAGCATAAACATGCAAATCCCACTGAATTTTTTTATTAGCCTCCCTCTCTCTCAGCTGGAATAATTTTGGATTACCCAGATGCAGGTACCCTCTCTTTTGGCCTAGCTGCTGCTCTAGTTTCATTATTCTCTCTCTCTCTGTCTCTCTCTTTCTTTCTCTCTCTCTCTCTCACACACACACACACACACACACACACACACACACACACACACACACACACACACACACACACACACACACACACACAAGAACACACACAAAGGCAAGGAAAAAAACTGAGTGCTCACCCAGGGTTTGATGAAACTCACCCGACACCGGGGTCATAGGGGTGGGTGGGAGGCTGTTGATGTTGAGCGCCCCCATCTGGTGTATCTGTGTTGCGGGGAAAGCCACACTAGGTGTGAGGTAACCTCCGTGACTTGCTGCCATGATGGCTGCCTGCTGCTGCATGAGCTAAAGAAGAGGGACACGGGGAGATGGGTGGAGGGGGTAATGGGAGGCCGGAGGGTGGTGTGCGGGCAAAGTGCACAAGAGAGGTGAGGAGAGGACAGATGGTAATGAAAAATATAGTACGTTTGGAGAGAGTTAGACAAAGGCAGGAAAAGGGGAGCAAGAGAACAAGAAGCAAGGGTAGAACAGAGGGAGGGATGTATGTTGAGGTTGATGGATGGATGGTGCATGGGAAGTAGAGAGAAAGTAGAGCGGAATAAAAGAAAGAGAAGAAAAAAGAAGCCTGTCAACCTATGTTTAGTGAATCTGTCTATTCTCCCAGCAGGAAGCCTGTCAGCAGCTGCAGAAACGATTTAATAGCTGTCTGTTGGTCTCAAACAAATCAAAGCATTGACATGTGCACATTATCGCTCCGCTCTGAGGATGGCCAAAGTCTGCACAAGTTTGTTCATTTTTACTGTTTTCAAACTTCACAATATAAAACTGGGCTGAATAAAAACATTTCTGTCAGAGACTCTCATGTCTGGATGGGTTTTTTTGCTTTCAGTGATAATCCAATCTTTTAAGAGTGAATTTTGCATAAAAACAGAGGTCATTAATCACAAACATGGCTTGAAACCAATAAAGTTAACCACAACTCATGACTGGAAATATTGACTATATTGGGATAAAAGACATACTTTTAGAAGAAACTACATTAAACTGAATTATTAAAAAAAACAAAAAACATACAGATACACAAACACAACATCTTTATTTATAATTATACTGACAGTACCTGAGATTATGAGTGTTTTTTTTTTCCTGGTGGGTGACCTTCACACAGACAAGCTGTTAGAAATATATTATACTGAGGGGCCACAGACATGTTATCGCCCCCATGCTATAAGTTGTACTTGTATGCTGCAGAGAAATTTTCCTTCTAAACAACATTCTGTTCTTTTGTAGGCGGGACTGCACCAACTGAGTCTGTCTGCAAGATATTGCATTATATCTGCATTTTTAAAGCGGGCATCTCCAGCAGCTCCAAATTCCAACTATGTTACTAATACAGTATGTTAGTCGTAAAATTGCAGTGACAGTCAATTTCCACCCATTGGATGGTCCCACAAAGAAGGAAAATCAATAGTCTTTCATTCACTCTCCTACTTAGCATCAGCTAAGAAGTGAAAGCTGGAACTATTTTCCTGTAGTGCAGCCTTAGAGAGATTTATTCACATGCATAGATATGCTCACGTGCACTGGTGCCCTGCATCGAAACACATGCACGCTCTCACAAAACATGCATGAAGAGCGATTGACTATTTCAGTGTCTGCACTTATTGTAGTTTAAATTCTCGCTGTGCAAACAACATGCTGAATGCCTAATTCAGAAGAAAATCCATCACTGTACAATGGCTGAGAAGCTTGTGAGCCAGTGGGCTTATCGAAGCAATCAACAATTTTATGCAAGCTATGCAGCCACGCCGACCCGCGTGGTAACGGAATACCAACGCAGTCTGTGTATCAGTTTAACACGTTGTGGCTGCTGTATTTCAGGGGAAATGATGATGGTCACGGCCTGAAAAATGATTCGTACAGGCAGAAATCAAACTATTCTGCCAGTGGTGCTAATGCTAATGATGATGCTGCAAGACAGTGGATGTTGAAAATGCTGCTCACCTTGCATTTGCATGGACCCAACAATAGAAAAGCCAATTATTTCCCCTCAATGCCCCTGTCAGGTAACCTGAAAGTGGGTGTCTGTAGAATGCCCAGTGCCGACATCTCATCCATTAGCCAAATGCCTCGCCACCGCTATCTATTAATGCCGTCTGTCATTTGCATAATTTCAATGTGACAAATGGGGATGGCACATTCATTTCCAAAGAAGATGAATTGAGCTTTTAAGGGGGCATAGCCGCAAAAGGAGAGAACAAAAAAAAACCTAAACAAAAGCAATGACATATAAACAAAGAGGTCCAGAGGGTGCCTTGTTTTGGCAATGACGTGAGTGCACTTGTCGATTAGGGTGCAAATAGGTTTGGACTCGATGATGAAGGGTCTGACTGGTAAGGTATTACAAAATAAACCGTTTTCTGTTTCTGTTTCCATGTTTTATCAGGTTCTGCTTGCTGCTTTCAGAGTGGGGACACAAGTCTGATTCTAATCAGTTGCAGCATATTCACTCTGGGGCCAGTCGTCTTACACATGTTATAATAAAGAAAGAGTGAATACTAGTGACTCCAGAAGACCAGCTCCTCTCACAATGCATGTTTTAGATAATGCAATCTCAGCAGGGCGTCATAGATAACAACAGTTCAAATTAAAATCCAACAAATTGAAAGAAAGCATGTAATTATGTGGAATAGCAGTGGTTAATATAAATGGCTTTTGGTTAAATAAATAAAGAACTGGCCAGAGCCTACGGTAGTAATGATAAAAAGATCGCAGTATAGATTTTCTCCTTCCTGTTTAAACTTTCAAATTATACTCCAAACCTTTCTCTTTTTTTGTTATTATATTTGTGCTAGCGAGGGAGTAGCAGAGATGAACGAGCAGAACTAGATCTTCATTATCACAAACACAACCTTTGCTGTTGCCATTTACAAAGAAAGGAGAAGGGGAGAAAAAAAAGGCAGACAAGAAACAAAGAGTACAAAAGGGAACTGGGAGAGCGGAAAAGAGAGCAAAGAAAGATGTCCTGGCTCCAGCGCATTCATCTGGTGTCAGACATCTGCTTTTTTATTGCAACCTGATGGCATTACTCTCCCCTGGTGCCACCAGGCAATCACCTCTTTATCACATGGCAATTATCTCAGTAGCACTGTTCTGTGACTTGCTGACTCTCAGCACTGTCACATGTGACCCCTTAAAGCCCAACAAACCACATATATGCAAGAATACAGGCGTGTGCATCTACCCCGAGGCCGTTATGGTGAAATAAAAGAAAGGCTGATGCTCCGCGTGCCACTTCAAACCTCCACAGAGTCCAAAGAAAGATTTTTATGTATTTAGTGTTCGTGTGTGACCAGGAAAACAATTAAACCAGCACATGTGCGCTGTTTGTGTGCAGGCATTGACGCCACAGAGGACGCAATGATCTGTTTGAATGTGAGTCCCTCCAACAGGGGGAGATGTTTCCTAATGCGAGTTTACAGTCGTCATCCTCGCTCTCATCCACCCACACGTCCTCACTATTAGCTCCAGTTAAGCCATTTTCTCTGCTCCCTTTCATCTATCTCACATGTGGTCTAATGCATCTTTTAGGGAGGCAAGATTAGCGCGGTACTGAAGGCGCCTTTAAATCTATAACTCGATTCTGGTCCTCTGACACGGCACGTAACCCTCTACCTGAGGAGAGACTAAACGGCTGCCTTCACAGAGGGACGCAGCAGATGGGGGAAGAAAAAGTGTTTGCGTCAAATCTAATCGTGTACACGTATGACATTTGTGCCTTGGAAGGAAATACAAAAAGCAATAAAAGCCGGTTTTATTGCTTTTATTCAGGAATTCATGGGAGAACTATTATCGCCCTGCACTATCGCTAGAATGAAACAGGGGATCTCACGTCACCTCGGCTTGTGTTTTATGAAATCATCTTTTGCAAATAGGTTGTCTGCTGTCAGCGCACCCCAGTGTCTCTACTGAAAATGACATATTTCTCATTTTTGGCATATGTTGTCAGTGTTGTAGCCCTCCAATTTGTGTTCAGATCCCCCTCCTTCTCTTGGTTTGAATAAAATCCAATTTACTGGCTGTCAGCTCAACTCTATAATCCTATCTACTGTGCTGTAGTGGAGAGGTAGCTCTTTGAATTAACATTTACTGTACTTCTTGCTCATAACTATATATACCATCTTTACCCAACTCAGTATTCTATATCGTGCCACCTCCTCATGGTCGGTGTGTACGGAGAGTGGGCGAGCATGTAGTGTGTCTTTGGAGATAAAGTCCTCTTTCTGTCGTTGAAGGTTTTTGGTCTTGGGGGAATGTGTGCAGTTTATCTCTCCATAAAGAAACATTCGTTGCATAAATTCAGCGTGTTCCCAGTAGCTACAGCGGGATCAAGGCTGCACAGCATGCACATGCAGCCAGCAGCAATGACTACAATGAAATCATGCACAGTGCACAAGCTGGACACCTACACTAAAGATAACTAATATCTCCCCTTAATTCTACATTATTACGCCAAGTCTAAATGAATATTAAATAAATCTTTCCTGAGATACGAAAGCAAGTGCCTTACTGATAAGCTGTTACTGTCTCCTGTGCATTCATGACTTTATCAAAACTTCAGCTAAGTTTATCTCCAAGGTTACACTGCCTTTGAGTTTTTTCTGAGAAATATTATTTGTTTTAATATATTCACTTGATTTTGGAAAAGAAATTTCAACCTTCAGGTGCATTCATGCTGCTCAATCCTTGTGCATACGTACAATGTCTCCTTTGGTTTCAGCACTGAGAGAGGTCCACTGAGCATCCCAGGTGGCCTTGTTACTTTAGTCAAAACCAGATTTCTGGCCATCATCCTGCTCTTTTTGATATTATGCATGTGTAGCAGAGAGAAGACAGGGAGCCAGAGAAGGGGAGAGTGTTTGCTGTGTAGTGGCTGCCAGGGTGCGGATTTTAGTGTGCTCCTGCATGAGTCGACACGGGCTTCTGCCACAGTAAATAAGAGTCATGGCCAACCTGAGCGGGGCACCGTGGTCCCCCAGCAGAATGCCACTGCCTCCACCAGCCCATATTTGCATTTCTCCAGATTTCCTGGGATAGGGCTGCATTTCATGAATGGTAATGAAGCCGGGAATATGACTGGACCTCGCAATTACTCCGGGATGGTCACTTTGCACTTTTAACACTGGGTCCCCCAGCTGTGATGTGAAAATTATTGAAATGGATGAACCCCCAAGACCTGACTAACATGGACAATTAATTCTGGGATTTAGCAAGAGATTAGAATTTTAACATACAAATAAGTACAGTTTGAATCCCTCCTTCCACATGAATAAATAGTGCATGTTTATGTCTATTTATGCAGTGTGCTGTGACAAGGGCCCAGTTTGTATGCCTCCTGCACTACTTGTAAATTCTTTTTGGCCTGCTTCAAGTAGGTAACATATGCGTGAGTGTGAGTGTGTGTGTGTAGGTGTGTGTGCATGTGTGTGTGCGTGTGTGTGTATGTATCTGCCCTGCCTCAGCAGGAAAGAAGAAACTTTGTGTGCAGATAAGTTGCCCATGGAATATTCTGAGTCAACTGTGGCCCCTGAAGCATTTCATGGGCCCAGAGGGAGGGACAGTGGGAGGGAGAGAGTAGAGCAGCGGTGTGATAGAGAGTAGAGGGGGCACAGAGCGAGGGGCTGCATTGGCTGTCTGAGCTCATCAAAGGGTTGGGGGTCTGCTGTGTGTGTTTGGTGCCATGCCCTGAGGGGGCGTGCAGAGGAGTGGGGGTAGGAGGGCAGGGGTAGGCAGATGACGGGTTGAAGGGTACAAGCTAACTAAGTGTGCGTGTGTCTGTGTGTGTGTGTGTCTGTGTGTGTGTGTGTGTGTGTGTGTGTGTGTGTGTGTGTGTGTACGCGTGCCTACGTGCTGTGGATAGTGAAAGCCTGAATGTAGCAGCATGGCAGCAGTGTTTAAGAGAGGAGCAGAGGGAGGAAAGGAGACGGCAGTTGAGAATTTTTTCCCCCTATGAAAGTCTACCAAGCAGCAAATGATAAAAAATAACTTTATTTCTGAACTAAAAATGTGAAAATCAGATGTACATTAATGTATAATGAAACAACCCAGAAAAGACGTTAAAGTGCAATTCTGAGTGCTGAAGTGAGACATGGTGAATCAGGTAAGAGACATATGGTATAAGAGTGAAGCAGCAGTAAAGATACTCAAGCAAATCAAACTTACTTAAACATTATTTATGAGAATATGAGTAGGTCTTTGGCTGTATTGGCAGCATATCAGATGATTAGACAGTCATTGCAGCACCTGTACCAATCAAATGCATCCAAATCCATAGATCATGTCAGTGAAAGGATCTGATTGACACAGGCGGATAGATCTGTCCCCAGGTCAGATAGGGGTTATTGATGGGTCTTTCTGAGCATTCAGAATGGCTCCAAACTGCAGAAACATCCATCTGAACTGGTTTGCTCCTCACAATAAATCTGAAATTAACAGTGGGATTAATTAATCCAGGTTAATAATCAATTATCCAATACATTTAAATTAAATTACTTGTTTATATAGTTACCAGGGAAATCACTGGCAATCTCTGGACATTTTTAAGCTGGGGCTCTCTGGTGGTCCCACCAGGCCCTGAGCATTTACCTTGCTGGTTATTGAGGAATGAACCCCTACTTTCATTTATTCACTCTCTGACAAGTCCTGGGGGGTGGGGGTCGGCCTCTTTAGCTGATGAATGTTCCTGTGTGTTATCTCGATATTCACAAACTTGGCTGTTGCTGACATTTTAGAGATTTTACTGGTCACAAAGCACTGCCTACTGTGATCAAAAATGGAGCAGGGTTTGGGGAGATAAGCCTGAGGAGTCACACTGCGAGGTCCACAAACAAACTAATGAGCTGAACGGGCATGCAGAGGTGAGCGCAAAAGTCCACTAATAAATATTCTAATTATTCTGTGGAGTATTTCAATGACAGATTTTATTCATCCATCTATTCTTCTTTTTCTTGTTCTTATTTGTATGAGAATGGTAACATTTAAATATAAATGCAGCAGTTTTTAGGAATTTACTGAAAAGAAAGAATAAACCGCATCCTCGAGCCATTTTTTTTTCCTGCATGAGTGCTGTCCAACTCACCGCATGTGCGTACGAGCTGTAGGTGCTGAAGGGGAGGGCGATGGCTGGGTTAAAGATGCCAAACTGTCCAACCATCTGCTGCATACGTCTGATGGTGCGCTCCTTGTCTGTGTCTGCAAACTTGACCACCAAGCTGGAGGAAGCACCCTGAGGGGGCAGAGAGAACAGAATAAATGAAGAGGTACTTAACCCTCATTTACAGCACACACCTCTAACACCAGAGAGCCTCACGGATCTCCAACCCAAAAGTCATGTTTGCATAGCTGATCACTGATTATAAGAAGGCAAGTCATTTTAAATAGACATCCACCATGTAGATAAATAACACTTAAAGATACATTAAAAGTGATTAAAATAATAAATGAAAGGCGTTTCACACATGAAACTATCCAGTCCTTCTTTGACATATTGTGTGTACAAAACCACTCATGGAAACTGCAGTCATCATAAATACTTTATATTTACCCCCCGAATGCCCTTTCTGCTACAGTCAGCACATGTGACCTCACAGTTCAGGTTAAAGCACCCGTAATAGATGATCATTTTAAATGCTGCTACATGCTATATGATGACTACTAAACTCATAAGGTTAATGTACTTTACATTAACCTTATGAGTATTCTTCTAGGAAAATACTGCTTTTTAATTGTTTGTTGCTGTGCCACCATACATCCCCTCATCAGCACTAATGCCATCTTCTGTAGCTCAATAATGAAACAGCAGGTGTGGCTGCCCACCACTCTTCATTAAGAATCTTCAGATGATTTGGCTCTACGTTTGACCTTTTGGATACTCCGCCCCACCTCCCCTCTGCCCCGCCCCCCCCCAAACTAACCAATCGATCCACATAAAAGGCCGAAATATTACTGTGATGTGCCAGCACAGAAAGGTTGTGTGTCAGTCACAGCAAGAGGCCTGAAATTGATGCAAGATTGTCAATAACAACAGTGACTGGTGAAGTTCCTTCTTGAAGAGTGCAGGTTATTTCTTGGTTTGGATGGACTTGAGTTAATTCTGACAGCAGTTATGAGTTTTACTGGCCTAAATTATTAATACTTTACATTAATTAATTTTTTAAACTAATTTTCCAGTGTTTGTTTTTTAGACTGTGATCTTTCTTGCCCTGCTCATTAGGACATCTACTGAAAACAAGAGCTTTTAAAAGAAAATCCCTGGATTTTTGGCTTCTAATACATATTTCATCTTGGGCTTTTCTAGTCATACTGCTTTTCTAACTATCTCCCCTGTTCTTTTCACAGCCTTGAAGTATTGAACTTGAGGAGTGAGCTGGTTAGTTGGCTGCCTGGGTTAATGGCTGATTGTCCAGTTAGTGGAATGACTGGCAGTCTGCCTGACTGTGGCTAAATGCTGACAAGTGAATTCAAGCCGTCAAGACTCTGCTGTGGTTATAACAGATCCTTCAGCATCCTGGTCTTCATTCTGTTGTCTAGTCTTTGTTCTCTTGTTTAAGAAAAATGAACAAACAATGGTAGCATACTCTTTCTACCATCTGATCCTCCACGATTCAGACAAGACAGACAGACAGACAGCATTTTTGTTGGCCCAAATACATTTTGCTCAATTCTAACGAGTGAAATGCATCATCTGTTAAACTTTTTATCCTCTGTACTTGTTTCATACAATCTTAAAAACGTGATTATGACTTTACCTTAATCTACTATCAAATCCCTGCCCTAAGTGAACTGCAGGGTGCAGTGTGAGTAAAAATCCCCTTCAACTTTAATGTAATAAACATCCAAAGTAGATTAGCTAGAAGCTCCGTAAATCTACTTTGGATGTTTATGACATTAAGGTTTGAATAAAGTCCATTATGAAAATGCAGGGCATTTTTACTCCCAGGTACACATTAACTTGTAGGAAACATAACAAGTATGCAACTTGTATGCAACTAACCTGCACAAAATACTTCCCAAAATAAATTTACAAACAAACATTAGGACCTATTCTCATTTTGTTTTCTTAATTTTCAGGGAAGGCTGAGTTTTATGATCTTGGGATATTAAGTTAGAATACTGCAGCCCATCTTTTTTCCAAATTGTGCTAGAGTGGAGTGTGCCTGTCTGAATAATTGATATATGGGTTATTGTGACTCGTCTGGTTGTGCGCTCAGAGATGCTCACTGTATATATTAACATCCATGTCCCACTCTCAACTGTACACACTGACTGCACCCCACTGGCTTTCCTTTATATACCTGGACCGGGTTGCTTGTTGGTTAAGCATCTGCTGCCTCGATATATTTGTCTCCCAGGTGTGTCCGGTTGGGTCTGACAGCTTATCAGTGAGCGGGATCTCCATTGCTATACAGAGGGGGATGAATTGTGAAGTAAAAGTCTCATTAAATTTTTAACGTGCCAAGAGTGAGCACAGCCCTCCTCCCCCCACCCAGCTGAAAGTCAGTGAAAAACACAGAGGGGGAAAAAAGCACCGCTGAGGTTCAGAAGCAAAAGGAGCTCTACTTCTTTGTACTTCAATGCAGAGAAGCTTCATTTTCTGTCCACGCCAAACATTTCAGCGCTAGTTTCTGTTGTTACAATTCAAAGCTCTTATAAAGGTTGATTTGTACTCCTTACTGCTGTGCTGGTTTTGTCTCAGGTGTCAGCCATTGTAGAAAAATAAAGCTTAAATACATATAGATGCCAAGCTACAGTCCTGACATCTGGATTCACAAACAGAACTCACCAATTAAAGCATTTGTAAACTGTAAAAAGAGTAAACTGGTCTGAATAAGAAGACTTATACATGTAAGTATAAATACTGAACTACTATAATAACTTTTTACGGTCTATTAATTGCACAGATTCTTTCATTAACCCTACTAATTACCATTTTACTATACTGGACAATATTAAACACAGGCTGAGTTTTCCTTATCAAAATATTCAATATTCATTAAATTATTAATTTTGCTCAAAACATTAACACTGTATATAAATGTTTCCGCTACAGTGCAGCTAAGAGTTTACATTTTTTACATAATACTGTAGTAGGAATTAGGTCTTATTCTGCTCTGAAGATCTACTACATTTTTCTTTCTAAATGGTAAAATTACATCTCACAATAACATCTCCGGGGAAAAAATTCTTTGGAGTAAAATGGCAGATCATGAGAATAGTGTTTAATGAGAATCTAAACAAAGGTTTACCAATAATACATCTCGGCAAATATGCAGTGAGATTATTATACGATTTGAAAATTAATATAGCAATTAAAATGAATTATGGTTATATTCTAATATTCAAAGCTTTCTTGCCTTTGTTATCTCTCTGAACAAACAGAGACGTATCAGGCTGATTCACATTTCAGTTAAACCTCTTTTTTACAGTCATCCCTCCCCTTATTTACTTCCCTTGTTTTGCTCTTATCCTTAAATCATCCTGTGCCACAGCTTTGATATGTTTAGTGTTAGCTGAGTCAGCTTCAAACACCAGCTGAGCCGATACAGATATGGAGAGCAAAAATCTGTGGGAACTCTCCGATTCTGACCCCTGCCTCACCTCCTGCCGCGCTGCTGTGTCACTCTGTCCCAGGATTTAATTCCTACATGTGCCTGCTGAGTCCCTGCCATTTGCTTTATAGCTCTTTGCTTCACAGCTTGCATTTTACATATTTCTTCGGGTCATTTGTATCACAAACTGTGATACAAATTTGAGTTGTGTGTGACAGGTATAATTGTGTGTCTGGAAATCAAACATCTTCAAGCTAGAATTATGATGTGAGGGTCTTTAACGTGACCTTCTGATGAACTTTTATAGTTCAAGCCCAGATGTGCCACTGATGGGGAGCTTGGCTAAATGGTCTGCACCCATCAACTAAACCAACATTAAAGATGACATACTATGCTCCTTTTCTGGAAGTTAACGCGGTTCCTTCATGTTTAAATAAAATGTTCGTAACATGCTTAGGTCGAAATAAACTTAGCACAATGGGACTCACATGAGCTTCACATCCCCGCTCAGAAGAGGCGGTTTGACTGCCTTTCCCTCTAAATCCTAACGAGCTACTGTGAGCACTGCCCACAGTAGCCGGGGGAGAAGACGCAAAGACGTGCGTAGGTGGATCCTTACACAGGTAATGGTGGTTGTATTGGAGGAGATACCCAGTGCAAGTCCGTCATTATTTAAATCTTCCCAACTGTTACATAACAGTAGAGATGAAGTGCAATATGGACCATTTTGAGACACATTTACATTTGACTACAACAGTTTACTTAATTTTTATTAGTAGCTGTCAAAGCTGGCATTTCATCTAAATCACTGAAAAAGTGAGTTTTGCATTATATGTCAACTTTACAATCTTTAGGCATGGGGCATGTTTGTGAATTCCCAGAAATCTGTATTGCCTATGACCACCTTTGCATGCACCAACCATTTATTTACAAAATAATGATTTGGAGATAAAACTGTGGGTAGTCTCTCTGTACATGTGAGCGATACCATCCATACTGAGTTTTCTGTTTTATCCCGGCTTACACATGCAACGCATACGCACTGCACACTTCCCCTCTCCATGAATAACACAAATGTATTCAAGTCAAGTCCTTCGAGCTGGAAAACAAGATCAGTCAGCGAGCCTCTGACCCTATAGCCTGTGGCTGTTCGAGTATATGAGATTGAAACACAGAGCAGCACAACAGAGAGGGAATGCGTGTGCATGTTTGTTGGTATTTATGCATGCACACGCATGCATTCAAGTGTGTGTGAAAGTGCACACTAATACAGGAACAACCAGTCTTGGTACTTTGGGAGATTGGCAGTGGTTCTATCAAGCTACCGTGTTAATATTCCATGCACTTTAACGCATCAGTTAGAGATCCCATTGGCTAGGATGTTTTCTTGAGGCATATTTAATGGAGAGTTTGCAATATTCCCTCAACAAAGGACCATCTCTGCACTGCCGTGATTAAAATGCATTTATAAAGAACAACAAAAGGCCATCATAACACCACTGGATAGTGTGAATTGTGAGCCAGGATTTTACATACAAAAGGTTTGAAGAGTCCAGGTTGACGTTTTCTTTCTCACAAAATTACATGGCCATCAAGTTCAGTTTGCATTCTTATTTTACTGGGAGTGAATGTGTCCTGAGCTAAAGCTGCTTAACCGTGAGATGATTGTACAATTCCCATCTAGCGTGCATCTCCTGCACACACAGTCAGTTTGTCCCTGTTCCTGCACCATCTCTGTGGTCTGTGCCAGACTTTGACCCAGTGTAATGTGACAGCAACGAGCAGGAGATATGTTTGTGTACTTTTGCTCCCCTCAGTAAGTTTTCCAGAAGATATGCACTCAATATACTGCAGTTTGAGGTGACTGCAGGATGAACCCAAACAAGACAGGAAGCAGGCACCGACAGTTTTTGCATGGACCTGCTGAGGCATAATTGTCCACTGGTGGTCCACTAATCTCAGCAAGGCAGGCTCACTGTGCCCTCTCCTCCAACAGCCACAGGATATGAGATGCTGATCAAATTTCTATAATCAATTTAGCAGCAGCAGGCGGAATAAATCCTGTCCATTCACTCATTCTCTCTTTGCCCCCCTCTGTTTGACTTAGCCTCCCCTTCCCTCTGCCCCCTTACTTAAAGTTAGATGAATAATTCAGTAGCTAATGTGGTGAAAGGTGGAGTAAACAAGTCTATTGCCTAATATCCCTGGAGTCTGCCAAAGAAAGACGAGTGAGGACAGAGAGCTTGCAGAAATGGTGGGCTTGGAGAGAGATAAAGTAACAGAATGGGAGGATAGAGAATGGGCATCCAGAGTCTTTGCTCATGACCTGCAGTCATTTGCACATAGATTGACTCTGAGGTCGTGCCAAAATGCCACAGCTGGCTCCTCGTGCTTCGCAGCGCTTTCCACTTTCGAACCACAAACTGGCAAATATCCGCGATGAAATCACAGAGAGAAATACAACACCTGAGAGAAGGTCGTTAGGAGTTTATCATCCCTGCTTTGTCCATTCCAGAAGTCTCAAAACAAACCCCGGGATTAAAGCAGAGACTGCATCAACCCCCTGTGTAACACGGGACTCGACTTCCTGTCCACTTGCCGAATGTCACCGGGAATAATGGTGTTCTGAGTCGGAGTACAGAGAGAGTGGCTTTTGTATTGAAAGCACCAGGTACACCTGCACCGTGTCTAAACCTGAGACTTATACAGATGAACGGTGCAGGTTCTGAGCTCATAAGCATCAGAGGACACGGTATGCTTACATAAGGAGCAAATGTAATCTCACACTGGAGTTACATTCGCTGATTATGCAAGCAGAAGTACTGATTGATGACTTGCCTAAAATTCAATTATCATTCTAAACTGTTTTATCTGGAAATTAGATTCAGAGTTATTTAAAGCAGTCGGTTAATTAAAAAGAGGGTTGATTCTTGTTGTATCTGTTTTTAAATCTGGGATATTTTTGGAGGATGGATACACATCTCTGGTTGCTGAATACGTGTTTGAAGTTGGGGGTTAAAAATGGATTAACAGCTCAGAATCTAAAAGAATAGACTATTGGCCATGTGTTTGTTTCCATTGCAAGGGATTACAACTATTATGCTCACATGCTATGAATGCCACCTGCATGCTTTTTTGTTTTACAAGTGTCGGGGAGTGTTGCATACTCACTGGCATGGTCTGGCTGCCGTGGAGTGCACTGATTGCAGACTGAGCCTCAGTGTGTGTGGAGAACTTGACAAAAGCGCAGCCTAGAGGAAAGAACAGATGCACATATGTAACTAAATATATATGTATATATATATATATATATATATATATTATACAGTTTAATCAATGATGTTTAAAAGGCTATGGTACATTATTAAAGAAAGTTGATCACATTTGACATTGCAGAAATCGCTGTGCAGTAAGAGGCTCAGCAGGCTGCCTTGCTCTGAGCATCAGGCAGGCAGAAAAGCAGTCAGAACCTGGAGGCTAAAGATTGCACTGATGAAGCAGAAAAGCATGCTATTTAGCACCACATGCTTGTCTGTGCATATCAAATACTAGCTAAAAGCCTTCATGGAAATAATACCTGTGTATAATAAATTATACTGTATAGTCGTGCTTACTGCTAACAAAATCTTCAGCTCACATAAAACAGCCACACAAACTACAGAGATCATATTTTCCATTGCGATGTCCTTGATGAATTCTGTAAGCAGCACATATGCTGCAACAGTACATTTATCAAGTGAGCTGGAACAAACTAAGATGATGCACAGTAGGATTTTTGAAACAGAAACAACACATTTTACTGAACAATGTGTTGAGTTTAAAATAAAATACAATGCAGAATTCTCAGTTTATGGTTGTTATATTTTCTGATGCACTTGGAGACCAGCGGTGCCAATGCTAAGTCACTTGTGAACATGCGTGCAGTTTGTTATCTGACACACTTCTGTAGAGTTACTTTATCAGACCTGACATTTGTTGCTGGATCCCACAGCCATATAAAAACAGAATATATGCGGATCTCCGTGAAGACTGTCCCCAGGTTTGTTGCAGTAAAGTGGCCGTAGGAACTCTGGAAGCGGCCTGTTTCGCCTAATTTCATTTCACCTGAAGTTTCTTTTCAGTTCTTATTGAATCGTTCTTGCTCTGTTCCTCTTATCGTGTAACCTGCTTGACCTAGCCACCCTGCCTTTCTTCTGCTCATAATAGGCTCACCCCTGTGGACACAAAGCAATCAAGATGCCCATTCAGCTATCAAACCACTACCTCTCCTGAGATATGTGCACGACTCAGCATGACCTGTACCGCAACTTTACTCAGTTACAACTATTGCAACTTTAACTATGCATTTGACTCAGAGCCTGTTAGTTAAGTCTACTTTTTACTAGAGATGCACTGTATTACAGGCCTACTGATATTATCAGCACTATAGACGGGATGTTAGTTACCCAAAATGAAATGATGTATATAGTATATTGGAAATTAAGACTTGGACAGATATCAGTAAAAAAGGCAGCATTCAACAATACTGCTTTTGACCTTTTGAAATAAACACACTTCAGATATCTGCAAGCTAAGGTGTTTGGCGACTAATTGTAATCCATTTATCACAATTTACTGTGCAAATTGGTCATAGTAATGCAATTGCTTCAAAACTACAGTAAAGTACTTGAGTACATTTTATTTTCATTATGGGAAACTTCCCTTGGCTGCCCTCTTCCTCACAGTGGGGACATGAGAATTGTTTTGAAGTCTCCTCCTTTAAACCACTGCAGAGTAAGAGCACTCTGGCTTCAAACCCCTTTAGATATAATTCCCAGCAACAATTTCCATAAGCACTGGCTGGGGAATAGGTTTAGGGCCACTAGTCCCTTTGAGCTTTGCTGCCTGTCAAAAGGAAGAGATGTCTTGAAAAGTATTCAGGAGTCAGAGGAAGGCCCACAAGATATCAAGTCTAAAGCACCTGGTTAGAGTAGAGCATGCAGTGCATCCATAGTATGAGATAATCGACAGTAAAACACAGTTGCAGAATAAAAATGGCACCAAAATGTGAACAACTGTTTAGTAAAGAGGCTGTCAAGAACAAGTTTCAGAATGCATAGTCAGCATTTCTGAGCCAGTGTATATTTGACAGGATTGTCATGCTTTGTTAGCCAGAAATTGTAGCATCATAACTTAGCATCTACGCTGTCTACTCACAAGTTATCCCCATATCTGTTCAAGACTTTATTATTTGCTTTCAATGAAAAGAACAAATATTATCCTCTAAGTCATCAATGCCATTTAAAACCTTAATGCAGCCACAGATAAATGCAAAGGTTTCTCTACAAACTGAGAGGAAGAACAGGATGAAGTCATTCACCTCATGTCTTTCATGCTTTCTAATGAGCAAATCAGACATCTATTAAAGTGTAACTGACACATCCATCTTAGCTTCTGCACTGCTGCACACACGACTGACACTTGATGCAGCAGTGTGAACATGCTCACACATGTGGCATAATGCTATCTGACCCATATGTGATGTATGGGTCATATATAATTTACATGTCACATGACAGTCATACACACGCTCTCCCTCCTCTGGCCATGACCTTAATGACAATCACAACTGTGGAAAGGTTCATACCTTTGCTGTTTCCGTCTGGACCTCTGAGGACCGTGCACTCCTCAATGACACCATAGGGCTCGAAGAGGCGGTAGACGTCCTCCTCGGTCTGCTGTTTGTTCAGCATCCCAACAAACAACTTCCTGTCTTCTGCAACACACAGACACAAAAATTATGGTTTATATCTTCGAACCTACTGCTAAAGAGTATATAATAAAATCCACACACACACACACACACACACACACACAACACAGGCAGGACCTTTGGTACTGAACAGCAATTGTCTGGGTCGAGTCACACCAAATTATCTTTTTTCCGAGACTGATCATTTTAATCTCGAGTATAACTAGGTTAAGGTCCATATGGACACACACAGTGTAGCTGCTGGGGTAAGTGAGTGGTCACAGGCTGGAGGAAATAGCAATGGGAGGACTAATGAAGAGGTTTCACAGACACACACGCACAGGCACAGAGACCCAAGACGACGAACAAGTCTTTGGTCCTTTAAAAGCACCGGGGGCTTCAGGCAGCTCCCACGTCCCACACACACAGCTGGTTAGGAACCGGCGCGTTCTCTCGTTTCTCTTCATCGTTTCCTCTCGCTGATTCTACATTTTTTTCCCCTCACTCCTTTGCAGCCGCCTCCCTCCTGTCCCTTTTTCTCTTTATCTCTCTCTTACTCGACTAATTGCTGCTGATCTTGTGTTTTTTTGTGTAGCCAGAGAAATATTTCAGTATGTTCTTTGGCGAACAATGTAATGCCTCTCCCATGAGTAACACAGGCTTGGAGACATGAACATTGCTGACTGTCCAATAGATGGCCTGTGTGTTATTGAGTCCTGCTTTATGCTGGGATGTGATCTCTACCTTGACCTGACACGCTGTGTTTACTGATGTACTCTAGCCTTGGATGATTAATGCCAGAGTGAAGTGGGCCTCTGCTGGCAGAGGAAGCGTTAAAACCTTCCCTTTACACAGATTGTTTCTGCTGCTCTGACCTGTGAAGTCACAATGGAGAAGAGAATGAGGGACAAGAGTTGCCGTCGCTGCTGTGCAGAGCAGCATAAATCCCTGCCGAAGATATTGCACCGTGTCAGGGTGACCGGTGACAAGTAGTGAGTGTGTCGTGCCGTTGTCGTTGCCTGACCCAGACACGAGCTGATACCCACATTCCTGAAGCGAGTGTTTGTGGACACGGCACCCAGCTAGGGTTTCCGCACTCAGCGCCGCCAATGATGCACCTTTAAAATAATCACCCATGTCAGAATGTTGTCCAGGGAGGGGCGTCCCTGGTGCCGACTCCTTATTGCAAGTGGCAGGATCAGAGGCTATGTATCATAATGGAAGTGATGCAATGTGACATCTGTCAGGGTGGATTGGAGAGCATTTATCTGCAAAAAGAGAAAAGCCCTGAACTGGAAAATGAAAGGCCAAGATGGTCCTTCCTTTTGCTGGAAGGTGAATATAAATTCTGAGGCTGGCTGGGGAGATGAGCCGAGGAAGAGGGGGAAGGGCTGGACTGCACAAATTTTCTTGAATGCCACATCTCATACACACTTCTGTGAAGCCACACTGCTCACAGGACCACCCATGCAACTGCAGCCTTACTCTGCGGTCTTTGGCTCTAACTCTCTTCATCATATAGATGATGGGGATCTGACAAGTTCTGAATTAATGTATGACCTTTATCAATCTTCATATGAGTCATGCACTCAAGAGCCTGTGCATGGCATGTCTTAAAATACAGCTCTGCATCCATCCTCAGGCTGAAAGGCAGCTAGCTAGCATGTCACCTCTAGCTGAATGGAATAATATTTATAAGACAGCAAGTATGGCAGGATCATACAGAATATAGATCACATCTCTGTGTCTTATTGGCCAATGAAGAGCTGCTGGCTCTCTGTATTACACCCAAATGGATTATATGAACTCACATGCACGACCTGAGTGCAAAGTGAGAATTAGGAAGAAATTCCTCGTCTTTGCCCAAAAGAAAGTAAGAAAGACATCAACAGAGGGAGAGAGAGAAAGAGAGAGAGAAAGGGACAGAGAGACAGACAGACAGAGTCAGAGAGAGAGAAACACACAGAAAGACAGAGAGACAGGGAGACAGGGAAAGAGAGGGTGGGAGAGAGAGAGAATGAGAGAGACAGAATGTAGAAAATAAACAGAATTGAGATAATAATCTGTAGGAAATGTGTCCCACCGTCCAGAGCTCTGTTGTAGCTGCTTGGAACAAAAATGCAATTGGAAATGTCAGGGCCATGGTCATCACCGATTGAAACATTATCTCATTTATCTACAATGTTGCAGAAAAGGCTGTGTGCAAACAGACACACACATAGTGCAAAACACCCACTGCCACATATGGGGTGGGGGGTGGGGGGTGGAGCGGCAGGGGAGAGAGGAAGAGGGAGAGAGGAAAACTAACGAGAATGTTCTTTCAAATCCTGATGCGGGGGATTACGGATGACAGATCTTCCACCGTGACCACATAAAAAAAAAAAACAGAGAAGTTGCTTGTCCACTATTCTGTAAACCATCAATCCACTTTTTCTTCAGAGGAGCTTTGTTCTGTAGAGCTGCTGGTCTATGAGTGAAACATAAACACGGGGTTTATCATAAAGATAAGTGGCCTCGTCGCATCAACCTAATGAGTTAATTACAAGCGCAGAGTCTCAAGGTTCTGATTTTCCATCAGCTACTGATGATCTGCCCTGCAGATGTCAGCTTTTGGTCCCACGAGCTGTGTTTCTGCTGTGTTTTTCCATTCTATGTCACATGAGCCATGAAGCTCTACATACACTACACAAATGATTAGAAAGTCATGTCAAGAATGTTTCAGATCGAGTCAACTTAATTGTCTGTCAGACTCGATCCTGAAGTGCTCTGATTAGAAGTTACATCATGAGCAGCAACAAATTTTGCACCGGTTGGCTCTTTGATCACAGGCAGCCTTCAAAAAAGCTGCTGAGTCATGTTTTGGTTACTGATTCTAGCCTGTGGTAACTGACACCTTCTGCACAGATGAATATATAACAAGACAAGAAATTATGAGCTGCTTTTCTTCACTTACAACAGAGCCCAGTCAACATAAATACCAGCCTTAATTAGAGTGCCTCCCTGCTCGCTATAATGTTTACAGTGAAATGCCATCACCTAGACATTTCAGGGCTCTAATAAGCAGCAGCAGCAGCAGCTTAACTGTGAAAGTGTGCGTCACGCTGGCATTAGGATGCATTTACAGCACACTGTCAGAGAGTACTGTATGTGACACACACCACTCTCCTGCTGAAATTCACCCCCCCATCATGTTTAATTTACCCAGAGCCCCTAAACAGATGCTTGTTTGGAAATTATACTCCAGAATAATGGAATGGCCTGTTTATGCACACTGAAGATTACTAGGTCCATTTGCACACTTTCAAATCAATATATGCTTTTCACTATGAGCACATTCTCCTTGTGTGAAGTTTGTGAGTTACTGCACTAACTCAAATGATATCAGTAATATTTCATATCTCATTCTTCATGCCGTGCTCTTATTATTACCACACTACTGTAATTCCTTCGGTATAAATGTGCTTTAAATCTCTGGCCCAAATTTTTGTTACATAATGTTTATTTCCACTGGAGGTTTGAAGGATTTCCTGTCCAGCCTGAATATCCTTTCTGCTCCACCATACCATAACATACACAGGAGACTTATTACTGGACACTCCATTATAACACTGCAGACTGCTGGAAATTCTGACATTGAAATGAGACTTATTCAATAGCAACAGGACAAAGGAAGATATTTTGGAGCAACGAGAGGAGAGAACGGAAGAGAGAGAGAGTATATGTGGGACTAGGTTATGTCCACACTAGCGTAATACTAGTCAATCCTGCCTTGTTTTCCCCAGATTTCCATACAGCTCAGGTGGAAAATCATGAAATTGCTACCAATATTCAATTTGTGATTGAGGGGGTGTATCTGCTTCTGATTGGTCGAGCTATTATTGCAGGGCCCTTACCAGAAGCAGACAAACCAGTCTAAATGTTGAGACAGGGGTGGAAGCGCTGTGTACTTTGATCTATTTGAGCTTTGAACTCTGCCCCATGCATGCAGGCAAACAGTAAACATCACCAGATCTGAATTTCCATTGTGTTTTGTGTCAGCATGGAGTAGTCATGTGTATTAGCTGAAAAGCGTGGCTGTGGACAGGAAGGATGCAACAAAATAAAATGTGTGTGGGCATACAGCAGAATGATGCACCCAACTGAGGGCAAAATAAGGGGAGGAGGGCTGGAAAATAAAGGGGATGGAGTGATGGTGAGTATTTCATTCTACGAGTGAGAGAAAGAGCGTGCACTGTAGAGAAGAAGCTCTGTCATGAGGATAGTGCAGGGGGGGGGTTGCTATGACTACTACTGATATAGCAGGCTGTCAGCCGTGTTTCACAGGGGCTTCAAGAGGAGAGCAATGATGGAAGGAGAGAAGTTATAGAAGGAAGGGTTAGACAAGGGTCATTTTTCCATCTGTCTGCTGAAGCAGAGTGCAAAATTGACTGTCAGGCTTGGAGATAAGGACAAATTATGAACAATATTAGCTGGCTGATAAAGGAGAACAATAATGAATGGATAAATATATTAAAACTCAATGAGATAGCATCCAGGCAGAAACTCGGGCTGAGAAGCCATCCAGGTTTTCTCATTTGGAGGGGAAGATAAGAGCTGAGGGAAGGCTGTGAGGAGGGGAAGGATCCACCATATTAGTGCTACCAACTGTAGCGTAGGTTCCTGCTGAAAGAAAAGCAGGAATCAAAATCACTTTGTAGCTGGAATACCAAGCATTGTGGCTTCCTCTCCCTCCGTCATGAGCTTGTTACACTCCTCCATTGAGCGGGATGCTTCACAATAACAGTGTCAGGATGTGTTCAAGCATAAAAAATACAGACCGAATAGAAAAAAATTAATCAACCCAAAGAGATCACGGTGCTTAGCGGGAGAAATTTAATCCAATTTATTACATATAGTGTTCTAACTGGGGTTGTGTGTTCAGTTTGTCCATCAGTGACCGTGTGTAAGTGTATGTGTGTGTATATAGTACATAGGATCTGAAGAGCGCAAACTGTAGCTGTGAGCCCCACTGTGGTTAGTCAGGCATCAGTATAGAGACCACCAAGACATTCAAATAACTTCTTTTTTCTCCATTTCTCTGTACTACATAGAAACCAGCAAGAACACAGACTATGGCTATGAAGATATCTCAAAAATGATTTATTATGATGAGTGCGGTGTTTAATGTCTTTACGGATAAGAAGATGAACTACTGAATAATGGTTTTTTTATGCTGAGTTATCACCAGACAGGGAGGTAGTGCAACTTTAGACAAAACCAAGTTTGTAGGCTCTCCCCCTAAAAAATAACGTAGATTAATAAAAGAGCAGGATCATTTCTACAGTAAATAAATGCTGTTGTGTAGCGTTTGCAACCGTCTTTTGAAGTTTGCATGCTATAGCTCACAGAGCGGATGGTACACACTGCTAGGCCTACCATGAAGCGGCTCTAATGAGGTAGCTTATTAGTGCTGTTTTTCAGAGATGCTGCTTGCAAACAGCAGCGCGGGAAAAACAATAATGCAGTTCTGAGAGAATGTTATCAAACCTGCACTCCCTGTTGTGCAATTTCATCACCAAAGCAATGCTACTCACAGTGCTACTGACACATAAACACTAAGTAAAAAGAGAATTACTGACACAGTACCGATATTTAATCACATATGAATGCTAAACCTACTATATTTCACTGCTCTGCTAACCCAGGTTGTCTATAAATGTCCACAGCCACATTCTGTTTATATTCAATCTATAATTCACTGTAGAATTATTGCTTGACACTAACATCAGAGTCCTCTCTTCTGTAGCATCATCTGACATACTGATTTCATGTTACAACTTCACCGTACTGGCATCGTGGCTGTTTGCAGCTCAGCTGTAGACCATTGAAGCCAGAGGTAAAAACCCAAGTCAGCACTATCTGCAGTCTGCTGATAACCAGCATCAGCATTAGCATTTCTCTGAAATAGATGGAGATGATGACACATACATGTAATTACACATAATCCACTAACAGGAGGTTGCTTAAATATTCATAGACTCAATTATCTAACCGTAGAAATATAATTACTGTTCACAGAACATATAGTATACGTACACTTACTATATCAGAAAGCAAACTGGAGACACACAGCACCTTTACCTTCTGCGATGAACATTATACACACAGTTATTTCATAAAGATCTGCAGCATATCACAAACAACTGCTGAAATGTGTGGGAAGATGTGGTTCAACTCTTCCCATACAGCCTATAGCCTATAGCATAATGGTCAGGCCAAAAGCTTCAGATAAGACTATAATGTGTTACCAAACAGGAGCCTCATGGGAAGTGAGCTCCTGCAGTCCAAAATATCTTACAAGCACCACAACTGAGCGAGTTTCTGCTCAGGAGGGATTCGGAGTCCAGTGAAATCTCTCTGTGCCGTTGGCAGTCAGGATGATGGATATTACATGTGATGCCCAAAAACCTCCCACACACATTTGTACGGTCACATATACATGAAGACATGGGGAAACACAGCTCAACTGGCTCTGGTATTCTCCAGAGAGTTGTGCAGATTTTATGCATTGCTGCAAACTAACGGTGGCTCTCCTCTGCGGTGGCAGCTGGGAGATTTTACAGCAGTTTGGGCTTTGTCCCCCCCCACCTTAACATATGTACAAACCTCTGAGGTGTGTACGGCGTGTGTAAATGTTTACGGGCGTGTGTGTGTTAGGTCACTCAGAGAACACGTGACAGCCCCCACCCAGAAGAAGCAACTGCTTAAAATATTTTATCTCCTCCATATATGTCTCAGCAAATTTACACTCCATATGATAACAAATGTGAAATATTACTCACAGCCTTGTGTTGAATTCACTATATTACAGCTCAGGCCATAAATCCTGAAAGTGCTGTGCAACGTGTATACTGTACATAAACATTTACACTGTGGCAGTGCTATTTATATTGCCTGCTTTCATAATGCCACCTGAAGGGCATTTTGGCATCATTTATGATATGGATTTTTTTTCTGCACCACTTTTGCCTTTGCTTCCATTTATTGCTGTTCTTTTCCATCCATACAGTGTTCCAGTACAGTAGAAAGGGCCTTTTACCTTTGGCAGTATTTAACACAGAGCGAGCCTGTTTCTTAATTATTTTCTCATCGCTCCGCTGACACTGATTCATGAGGGTAATGTCGGACACACCCCCTCGGCCAATCCCCCAGTTTCTCCGGTTTTCCTTCTCAGAGCGCAGCCGGTCGTTTCTTTACTCAGACAGTGCTGCTGCATATTTTCCCTGCTTTCTTTGATTCTTGGTTTTTCTAATCACTCGCTTTACTTTGTGAGGAGTTAGATGGTTGATGAGTTACGATCACAGCAATTTGTTCATCTTTATAGTTTCCCTCCTGTGACCCCCCCCAGACAGACCAAATTGACTACAGCAAGAAAAGCAAACTTCATTACACACCAGGCCAAATGAGTTCTGTTTGAGATCCTGCCATCTTCCTGAGATCCTGTCTTCCCGACTTAAAAATTACAACATAAAACTGAAAATGACTGTAAACACTGCAGCAGATTTTTTTTTAATAATCTGATCCAAACAACACAGCTTTTAAACAATTTTGTAGACTAATCAAAAGTAAAGTGGACGTAGTAGAAAATGTGTTTTAAATGTCTGACGCCCACCTACAACAGTTCTGCAGTAACTCTCCCTTTAACAAAAATAGACTCAATCTACTCTACTAGAATCCTTTTAAATAATACAATTCTCTATAGAGATAATACAACTCTACACACACACACATATATATGTATATATACATACATATATAAAGAGAGAGAGACAGACAGACAGACAGACAGAGAGACAGAGAAAGAGAAAGTGATGGGGAGAGAGAGAGAGAGAGAAAGCGCGAGGGGGGGGGGTTAGGAGACACAGAGTGAGGGGCCATGTCTGACTCTGGCCAAAGAAAGAGCGGGATGTAGCAGAATGTGAGCTATCGCTCTGAAGCTTTGTCTGCTGGAGCAACTGAGCTGGCAGATGACTTTGCTGCACATGGACAAAAGAGGCTTACAGGCCACCCTGCATGTCAGCCCCCCCCCAGCTCTGACTGGGATGCTGCTATGTGCTGCACCACTTACCTGTGTAGACGCACACGATGGCTGAAAGTAGATTCAGTTTTGCTCCATGCATAACAGCGGCCAGCAGCTTAGTTTTTCTATCTTTGTTCAGAGCATCTCTGTACTCTAAAAGCCTAAAGCGAGTCACAGGAGTGCTGTTATGTTTTAACACATTTCCATATCATAATTTCAAGCAGAGCCTTTGACAAATGGAACCATGCTGTACTTGCTGTACCCTAACTTGGAACTTTTCTGCTGTTTTTGTGCTGCACATACGGCCTCTGTGGCACCACCGTGACACTGAAACAACCTAACCCTGTCAATCATACTGACAGACACTTATCTTATCTCCTTTCAGGAGATAATGGTGCACTTTAATTAAACTGCAGGGTCAATAAGCACTTTATTCATTTTCAAATAAATGCTGTAGTTTAATGTACTGCAACAGTATTTTGGGAGCCAAAGGAAGATGGAGCTCAACGATCAGATATGTACTTAACATATAAAACATTGACTTTCCAACACATGTAAGGTGCATTGTGATTTAGGAAACTGTAAATAAAGGTCCTTTTGAGTGTACACATATGTGTCATTACAAAAACTCTGCTGCAGCCAGAACCACGTCCGTGTGTGTGGATGTTGAAGGAATTCTTCATCAGATGACATTTTTCTACTGTGTGCTGTGGATTGAATATGTTTACCATTGGAGCAGAACATCAACCTTCCTGACATGCATAGAAATGTATTGTAAAGTGCACAGAGTTGATGAAACCCTTGAACCGTGGGGTCTGATTTTACATGGGAAATGTATAAATAAAATCTGCATCTGAAGCTGAATATGATAGATATGAAAGAGAGGGCAAAAAAATTGGACCTGTAATGCCAAAACTTAATAGCATTCTACTGCAAAAAGAAGATGTTTCATTCTCTCACCACTTTACACTAAACTATCAGACAGATGGCCTTTTCCTCTAGCTTTTTATCTCCACCTAGCTTACAGGCTCTGTCCTGGACGAGCCATACAGTAAGCATTTTAATTCCCCCTGACCTTTACTGGGTTCACCCAGGCAGTTCTGCCAGTTGCTCAGGGCCAAAACAAAATACAATTTGAATATCGGCTTGGTATATTTTAAAGAATGATGCTTTCTGTGCAGGTAGTCTCAGCTATGTTGTAATTTGGCTTCTGCTACCTTTTTTTTTGTTTTTCTCCCACTGTGGACTCTGAAAGACTCAAGTCACCAAAGTTCAAACAGCCTTAAACACACACACACACACACACACACACACACACACACTTGCAAACAAACTGAGAGCCTATACCTTCAGTACTCTCAGCACATCTTCAGCACTCAGTATCAGAGCCAGAACGCTTGCATGCAAAGCTGAAAACGTTATGTCAGCATCTACCTGATGGAGGTTCAGAGGAAGGGGTGTGAATGTTATAAAAACGAACATGTGATATAAAATGCATGATGTGATGGTGTGTGATAGAGAGAGAGGGGGGCGAGGACAGCGGCTCCTTGATAACTATCTTTTAAAACACCCCATGCAGACCTCCCCCTACTGGCCACATATGCGCCTCAGGCATGGTTCCCGGCATAAACTTAACTTTTAAATCTAGCTCCGATCTTCGAGTGCCCAAAAGCATTGAATTATTGGGTAATAAAACAAATGACACGTAGTGAGTGCATGGAGAAAATATGTTACAGTCCTACAGGCAGATGGTTTAAGGTTTACTGTGAGACCTGGTTGTGATATGTTTCACCAGTGGGTGGAGGCAGTGGTGTGTGAGGGCCCAGCCCACCCCCGACCAGCCCGACATAACAAACCCTCCTGTTTCCATCTTTATTCTTTTGGTAAGCTGCGTATGTCTAGTAAAACTTCATAGAAACTGCTGATGCAGCAATGCTGAAGTACACTGACAATTCTGCCATCACTTGAGTCACCAGCAGACTTTCTAAATAGTTGGTGCTGTTCAGCAAAACGTGGCAGAGCACAACACCTCCTAATCCTGACCCAAAGACCAAAGAGAAAGACTTAGCGATAGCTTGAATAATAAACAGATTTTGTGTACATTTATTAACTTGTGTTAGAGTGTCTGTGTGCTAGACCCCAAACACGGCTGACAAACAGCTTCAGATACACACTTATATACACTCACACAACTCTTCATCATGGAGATCCTCTGAGACTCGTGTCACTGCTGACATAAAGAAAAAAAATTGGAAGTACCATGTGGAGTTAGTAAGGACACCGCATATCCCCCAAAACTGTAATAAACATTGTTGATGTGCCAGCATTATGCTGCTGAAGAAGCTATGCTGCTAACAACATAGCTGTTTAATTATGCACGCCTGCTTGGCTAAGCAGCTTCACACAAATACTGTGATTTACAAGGACAAGACACTTTAATCCACCATATCTCAACTTTTCATACGTGAGCAAATAGATACATAAATATACAGGTTTACAAGCAAATGTTGCCATAATACACAGCATGAAATGACAAATGTATATAGCTACAAACAAACCAAAGCATGCAACAAATGCTGTCGGAGGTGCAATATATTGTGATTAGAACTGCAGTCGTCTGCTTCATCTTCCCATCCAGTCTTCACAGCATGTACAGGTGATGTAACGATAAAGAAACACCGTGAACATTAGACACCTGCAGAACAGCTCCAATTTATGAGCTGTCATCTGCACGAGATTGTGCAGCAAAATGCACAAATACACAGAATTTCTCTCTTTTATTCATCTTCCTCTTCTCCCTAGTGGTGACTGATTATCCATAGATTTCTTCCATTATGATAAAGACAGCATGTTTCCCTATGCGTGGACTGTGTTGATAGATCTTACTTGGTAAAGTCTAAACATTAACATAAAATAGAGCTAGAATTTAAGAAAGTGAAGCACTTGTTATTGTCCTAAACTATTTGCATGTGTTTTCTTCACAGTGATGACAGTTTGTTGACGTGCCTCTAATATTGCTGATCATCATACTGAGCCAAAATGCTTAATTGCAAAGTTCCGTTGTCATTTTATGAACCACAGGAGTAAACAACACCGTGGGTCTGCATTTCAGAGACCTAAAATCAATTGGTGCAGTCGTTGTGGTTGAGTATGATGAAGGATTATCTGAACTTATTCCATTAAGGTATCATTTTAAAGGCCGTCGCTTTGCTGCTGATTAGTTATAGCGCACACTTGACAATTAAGTTTCCCTGGAGAGACTCTCACTTGAGGAACAAAGCCAACACAAAATGCACACACAGGAGAGGAAACAGGATGAGACACAAACAGGCACAGAGAAGGAGCAAGGTGAGGAAATTGAAAAATCCAGAAAGAAAAAGAAAATGAGGATATACACCTCTTAAATTGTTTCATATTGACATCTGTTTTTGATTCAGGACACAGTTGGTTAGATATGGACCCAATAAAACATGAAAAGATTACATATCTTCAGGCTGTGTGAAGTGGTATTGTTTGGTTTCAGTGGGTACAAATATTGTGATTTAGAAAAATCAATGCCAGTACCAAGAGTTCAAGTGGACGCCATCACATTGACCTCTCCACAAGTTTCTATTCTCACTCTTCTGTTGCTACGATACAGGATTAAGCTCCGTTAAATATAGCCAAATGCAGAAACTGCTGAAAACATTCAGTCAGTGAAAAACAGTGAATACATATGTCTGACTGCTGTTGTGGCACCATTGGAACATTTTAAAAGACATGATAATGATCTCCTGTTTCTGAACTATAAAATCTCTTATTAGCCTGAAAAGCAGAAAGGCCTGTGAACAAATATTTGATCCACACTGCTATCAATAAAACTACCACTATCTTCATCATCACCACCAGCAACATCAATTCACAGACTTGTTGTAATGATGAAGTCCAATATGAATCTCTGAATGGTGATGTGCTTTAGACAAAGATGAATTTTATATGTTTCTATTCAACCCAAATAAGCTTTTCCAACTTCTTTAAGCACATGTTCGTATCTGTGGGAGAGAAACAAGTAATCTAAATAAGGGTAAATGGCTCTAAAATTCCATTTTCCCTGGTGGTCTTGATGTTCTAAAGCATTTGGTGATAATTTGCATTTTCTCATTACACTGCAGAGTCACTCTGCTCTATAAGCCTTGTTACCCCTGCTAATGTATGTAGCATGTTGTTCTTTTTCTAGAAAACCACTGGAGTGCTCAACTCAACCAGTTTTGTATTTTTCTCTACAGTTAATTAGGCTCACCTTGATCCCAGATGGAAACGGGTCCCTGATTAGATGTTTAGAGTGGAAAATCCTGTTGGGGCTGTGACAATCGCCAACACTTCCAACCTTTATAAGCTTTTCTTTTCCCTAAACACTAACATCCACCCTCACTGAGACACACCAATAGAGAATATGTCTCTTAAATACACTGAAAACTTGTAATGTGTGTGTGTATGTGTGAATGTGTGTATGTGTGTGTGTGTGTGCATGTGTGCGTGTGTGCATGTGTGTGTGTGTGTGTGTGTGAGTGATTTTTTTAATGAAACAAATGTCTTTTAGGGCTCACACCATGCAGATTAGGCTGCTAATTCCACATAATTCTCTCTGGCTACTAACAGTGTATCAGTACAACTTGTTTTAGCAAATATGGGTTTTGAAAAGCTGAAAGAGGGAGCATACAGAGTACAGTGGTGTTTTGCCATGGGCTACAGCAACAAGGCAGGGCGTTGGAGGCTACAGCCTCATAAATTAATATGGTCTCATTTAGGGTGCTGCGTATTTACAAAACTTCAGTTAGCAGCAGCTATGCTCATTTTATTCTTGAACATAATATTATAAGGCTATTTTCATTGCCAATATTTTGCACTAGAAGGAAAGCTGCTGCTAAGATTGTTAATGCTGGCTTAATTGTATTACAGTGATTCGCATGAACAATTCAACTTTTTTCCCTGTATGATTTCTAACTGAACACAATTACTCAAATGTTTCCAATTGTTGAAAGAGCTGCTCTAATTCTAAAGGAAATGTTCTTCAATGCTATGCTTCTTTTGTTTACAGCACTGACAACAGACCACAATAAAACATCTTTCATCAATGTAAAGGAGCTAATGTTGCACTGCAGTTCAATGTGCACTAATTATTCTGAAATGACCTGAAAGGAAGGTGTCAGATTATACCATTACTGCCTACAATTACAGCTTTAAAACAGAAGTTAACCTCTGAATGCGTTTACAGAGTTGCATATGGTTGTTAAGCTTTATTTGTGCAGGCTCATAATCACAAAGTAAAAGTAGGACAGCTTTACCAAGATGAAACTGAAACATAAACAGTAGTTCTTTCCTAAATTAGCGTTCTCATCTTGTCTATGTGTAATAGTTATTGTCATTTAGTCACTGTAGCATAAAGGCAATAAAAGGAGCCAGAGCAAAGGCACGGTGAGGTGAATAACACCGATGAGGTGCACTTATCACCTGGACGGAAGCTACATGTCTTCATATTGATAATGGAGGGAGAGGGTGCAGGTTGGAGAGTATAGATGATACAGAACAGAAGATGGATTGTTCTGTCTGATTGTCACACTTGTTAACAGAGATTCCACTCTGCAGCACCGTTAATCTGCTGTATAAACAACTCCCACAACAGAGCTAAATTGGGCTTTGTGATCAAAGAAAAATTTTATGTCTTGTCAACATTTTCTGCTTGTACTCTCGAGTGCCTTCCATCTCCCTCGCTTGCTCCTGCTCAGCCGAGCTTTTGGTGAGCTCAGCAAACACTGACTTTACCATCATGTTGACCGGCTCCTCTCCCAGACACCCTCCAACTACCCCCACTCAGCTCAGTGTTACTCTAAGACCACAAGGGTTCCCTAAAGGTGAACTATCCCTCGAAGCAATCCAGCAAAACTTTGACCAAATGTTCTCAGACCAAACCACATGTGCACAGATGGAGGGCAGACAGCAGTGAGAAGGAGAAAGGGCTCTCGTAAATGTAAACCACTGTGGTTTGAAACCACAGGGGTGAGCATAACCTTTAGCACTGGAGGATAATATTATTAGAGAAGCCAAAGTCAAAGTGATGATTCAACTGACAGTAACTTCCCATCCTATTTCTTTAATAGCTGACTTCTGAAAATTCACCAAGAGGTGAAAGGAAAAACACAAACAACATAATATGAAAGAAAAGTTTTCATACAAATTTTCTCTAGCTGACCAGTAGTAGTAAGGCAAACCAACTCATCTGGCAGTGGCAAAAGAATAATTTTATTTAGTTAAATGAGAAAATGCATTTTATGAGATCTAAAGGTGAAAAAAGGAAGAGAAAAAAAGACAATTTTGCCTAGTTATTTTATTAGCCATGTAATTGTGTATATCTATAGTAGCCATTAAACTGCTCTAATTGGATAAAACCTCTGACTGAAGTCATAATTTTATTAACTTGTTCTTTCCTGTACAGCCAATCACAACCAGTGGAGCTTCAAAATCCTCATTTTATTGTATGGAAGTAATTCTCTGTTTTTAATCTGAGTTCTAACTAAAATAATACAGAGAAATGTTGCTTTTTCCTATACTGCAGCCTACCACCAGAGGGCAGTTGAGATTCTTATGATACACAAAGATGTGAGGAGCGCATCCTGATGGCGATGCCTTTGCCCACTGTCGCTACAACTGTCTCCTTTACAAGAATGTCCCTGGAGATGAAACAGTGGCGATGGTGGGTATGCCTAACTTAAATGCAACAAAAACAGTCTATCAATCTTGATAAGGAGTAGAAAAAGTCAAAACTGCAACCCAGTCTCTCATAAAAGTTTGCAAAAAGTGAGCAAAGCCCTTGTGGAAAAAAAAAGTTGTGAACTCAATTTCAGTGTGCCATTTTTGGATGAGACAAAACAGCCTTGGTACATTACATATGAACTCTGACCGTGTAATTCCATCAGGGTCCACACAGCTTCTGTTTTGTGCTAGAGGGCTCTTTCATTCTTGTCAAAGGATGAAATATAGCTCCTCTGAATTTATTGTCAAGCATGCCTTTCAAGCAACACTTGTCTTCACAAACAGAGACAAAGACCTTTGTTTCCAAAATGTGCAAGAGGAGAAAAGGAGAGAGGAAGGAGACTCACTGGCCACAGAAGAGAAAAAAAAGGCCAGAACACAGAAAGCGTGAAATTTTTGCTTCCCTTTTCCTCTTGGAGAAGAAGAAAGCTTTCAAGGTTCAAAGATCGTCAAATGTTATTTTTCATCTATCTCCTTTGAGCCACGTGGGAACCTGAAAAGCCGTGGTTACAGCAGTTTAGTAACCGTCCCATTTCAAAACGTATTTTGAAATGACTTTTTGAAAGGTTTTTTTTTCCCCCAAAGGTTGCACAGTCACACCTCCTGGGATTCTCTGCATTGTGCTGCATGAATCCCACCATATCTGCACGGATGAAATTGGAAAGGGTTTTTTAGCAGCGTGATGCCACATTTACTTCCCAAATACATTTCATGCTATATCTTAGAATGCAGAGTAGCTATCTGGTGCTACTGATTTCCAATCTTTCGTCCTGCTAATAAGTCTTCCATGCAACCACCGCTGCTTTCTAACTCAAATTACACTCCCTGCATAAATTCCTCCCTGTATCTCGTTGCGATTGTATCTGCAGGATGTATTTTTATGTCACTGAAGTTGTATATGTTATGCAGCTTTGGTAATTTCCACTATTCCGATGGCAGCTTCTACATTTGTTATCTACTCTGACAAATAATGTAGTGTTGAGCAACAACAGAAGCAGCAGCAGCAGACTGCCACGCAGAACCTTTAATGCAACAGCAATTCAAAATGAAATAACAAAATGAAGGCGCATATGTTATAAACCACTCAATTTGCTTCAGAACAGTTTTATTCCATCATGCTGGGGCTGTTAAACTCTGTACAGAGTGTTGTGTCTCCCATAAAAATAACATCCTCTCATCAGAAGAGCCTCCCAAGGCTGTTGTCTTCACTCATCTCTGGGCAAACTATAAACCTCTGGCGATCCTTACAGCCTTCACAGCCATGTTAAAAACACCACTGGGACCACTCCTGTCAGCAAGTGTGTGTGAAGTGTACATTATGGTAATGCAACTTCACAAAAAAATATGATATTTCTTGATTTTTATTTAACCCTCATCTTTGCTGCCTCACCCATCTTCGGCTCCAAGAGACAATTTAGACTTGTCCTTGGCTGAAAGGCAGTATGACTTAAAATGTCCTTAGGTTTGGTCCACGGTCACACACACACACACACACACAAGCATGCACGCACACATGCACACACACACACAAACACATGCAGACACACACAAACACACGCACACACACACAAACACACGCACACATGCACATACACACATCAAAGAGACCCGTAGTTTATTTTCAAGTGTTTTGCAGCCTGAGGCCAGGAGCTACTTCTGAGGCTGCTGTGTTCCTTGTAAATAGCTTGGCTTTTGGTTCCAGCAAAGCAACATCTACAAGAAAGCTATGAGCACGCTCTCCCATCACCAGAGGTAAGAGTGGGGAAAATATTACTGTGCATTATAGCTCTGCCACTTGCTTTCCCAGGCTGTTTATCAGCAGTCAACCCAATGGGTGAAGCCACCCTGTGTATGTTCTGCTCCTCACTTTGAAAGATCAAACTTCTCATCTTATGTTTGATGGTGCTGCGCTGTCATGTCACTGTGGTTTGTCAAATTTAAAGCCTCCTTTTGATGTTTTTTCTTTTTAAAAAAATCATGAACACATTTTTCAATGTTTTTTTTTAAATGATGAGGAAAAACAAACATATATTTTTTTGTCTATTTTTCCCACGCTCACAGAAAATGTGACAACAACCAGCACGATTCTCTGATTGCAACTTGGAGAACTCTGTGTGTCAGAAAGTTAAAATATTTAATACCAAAAAGTAGTAAAGGGAAGGAATAAACTGGAAGAACACAAATGAACTGAGAATCTTTCTCATTTCCATCTCCTTTCCAGCATCAGTCAACATTAAAGGTAATGGTACCATCACCTGGTATTGGAAATGTGCTATTAAAGAGAACCGTTCCCTTTTGCTGCTTTGTCTATGGCGCCGTCTAATATCAGCCCCTCTACAGTGATGCTCCTTCTTCTCTGTAATGACTGCTGCCAGACTCTGATTCCGATTCTCAGAGGTGAAGCATCATTCACAGGAAGACTGCTTGCTGCGATTAGCCCAGTGCCTAAAACCATATATGAAAATTCATTTTAAATGTCCTTTAAAAACCCATAAAACATCGACTGACACTTGGGGGACTGTCAAGCTGTAGGGTGCTGCTAATCAGTTCCCTCTATGGTACATTTAGCCTCTCTGTCATTAAAGATAATACAAATAAAATAAGTGTAAAAATGAAGTTGCTTTGAATCACCCTCACAAAAATCCCAAGAGAAACTAGTAAGTAACTACCAACAGAGAGCAATCTGTTCGGCCCACCTTTGCAGTCCATTTTTGCTCAACAAATTCCAGTTAATTACAAGGCAAATGGTACAAAATGTGCTGTGTGACCATTACAATCCTGTTTGCTATGCTTGGTAAGGATGCTCCACTCATCACACCCACACAAACACATGCACGGATAAATGGAAAGACATAGAAAATACACACGCACGCATTTCTGCACACCATGCTTGCTGAGTCCAATGTCCCTGTTTTGCACAGATGCAGTGTTTAAACAATTTGCTCTATCCTCTCTTGAACTTGACCAATGTTGTAAGAGAATCGTAGGCCAGCGACTTAAATGAGAGGTTTTGCAAAAAGCCTTGACGCTTGGTTGATCTAATGAGATCCCAAACTGTTTCTGCCATCTGCCAGACCCTAGTCATGACATCAACCATGCAGCCATGCTAAGCTTCCAGCCTCTTTTGGATGAAGCAGCGAGTCTGGTGCTAAAGGAAAGTTAGAGCACAACACAATAATAGCTTACTTTCAGTTGCATAACAACAAACTGAGGTTACGGTGAACCCTGTACAGTTGAAATGTTATTACATTATATACCCAAGAGAAAGATTCAGTTAAATGATTTTATTTGATTTTGTTGAGCTTTTGTGGCAGTATTGATGTGGCCAGTATATACAGCCTCGCTTTCATTCCCACTCATCTGCAGTAGACATGGGTACCATTGTTTGCCTGGCTGGGGAGAGGTCACTGCAGGACAATAAATGTGGAGTGATTGACTAGTCGCTGTTGGAGAAATGAGTTCTCCATTCATTCCCAGACTTCCAGAGGTGAAATGTCCTTCAGCAAAGTAAACACAATCTGACGGGGCTCTAGAACAGACAAAAAGGCACAGCATGGAATAGTCAGCGAGGACGTTCCTTTGAACTCCCGGCCTTCAAAATATACCAAGACCCACAGCATTTCAGCTCTCATCTGGATCCTTTTGGTATACTACTTAGATTTCATTGCTCATACAATTTTGCCATTTTGGTAGAAATAAAAACAAATGAATAAAATGAGAGATGAAGCAATGGTGGCCGAATCATATAAGGGCTCATTTTCCAGCAGGTTTCTTTTACAGGATTGACCAGATCCCATGTCCCTCTTGAAAAAAGTAAATTAAAAACTCATCAGAGACCCGATTAGGTTTTTTGTTAACATACATGCTTAAACTGCAGTAATCTAATATGCAGATCACATCTGCAACTAATTGACGGATTTGCTGGAGGGTGAGTGGTATGGGCCCACTGTGAGTTCCTATTTATTATCCGAATGCAGACACATTAACTCTTCTCTTGCCGCATGCTAGAACTTCAGAGATGTGAAGGTTGGAGACAGGGGCATGCTGTCATTGAGTGTGACATAACCATCCAGAGGCTTTGCCCAACATGCAACCACAATCTCTGCTTAATTAGAAAAAAGATGTGCCTGGGTATCTGTTGTACATTTGTCTTGCATGAATAATTCAAAGCACAGAACGCTTACTGTTGTTCTTCCAGCCCCCTCTTGCCATTCATAGCAGAAGTTCCCAGAGTGTGCATGAGCTCCTGTGCATCTACTCATGCAAATACACATACTGTGTGGGCAGCAGCTCATCACAACACTGTCACAGAATTCTCTTAGCTGCAGCCATGAGTGTTTACATTGTAACTACCAGCCTGCACGAGCCACAAATCCTAATTGTGCTTATATATTCCCTGTCTCTTAATTCACAGAAAACCTAAAAAATGAAGGCCAACTCCACAATAGTAATTTATTCCTGCATTTGTAATAAATGAGGAAATGTTACACGATTGTACAGATGTGGTATTTTCAGAAATGATGCAAACCAATGACCAAGTGTGTTTGTGGATGCGCTGTATGTTGCAGTTATGGTGAGCAGAGATATATTTTCCCCCATTACCCAAGTGCATACGTGTGCTTCATTTACATTCATGGTTATCCAGATAATGAAGCTTTCAATCCAGGAGATCCTGCGGTGAGAACAATGAACCCAATTACCTCCTGCCGCCTGTGAGATGGGATGGTACAGTCTCAGACAGATGGGAGAGGCTGCAGTCGGCCAGCAATCCAATCACATTCATCTCGCCTGCTTCCCTGTTTTCCCTGTTCACGGGTTCTGCAGCAACTTATCAACAGGCGGGGGCCACGGAACCTGGAATCATTACGTCGTAGGCCAACAATTCTACAAACACTCATATGCACAATCCCTGAGGTCCACTTCAATCCTGCAACATTCCCCCAACCACTTACACACCTGAGGTTTCACTCTTCCCTCATGTCTGATCTCAAGAACTCAGATACTCGCTGGGAGAGTGGGCGAGATATTACCTGCGAATGTACTGATGTGCGTATTAGCAAACCAAGCAGGCTATTCTTCATGACTTATTCAGGACAGTCAAGATTCACCTTTTAAGCTTAATATTTTAGCTGCATGTGCTGACATAAATCATGCAAAGATGGATTCTAAGTCGGTGGCTAGTTGATCGGTCTGGCTGCATGTGCAACATGACGGCATAACAGTGAAATCTGTTGAGAGACATCTTAAATAAGTGCATCCTTTTTGATCACGTCTCTGATGCAATCCTATGAAATGAAATCAGTCAATATTGCTCTTGACTGAGTGTCATTACAGACTCGTCAGGTGTCAGGTTGCAAAGCTACAGTATTTCCACAAACTTACTATAGTGAATGTGTAATCACCCGAGCTGGTTTCTGTCCATCATTAAAACTTCAGGCTTGAGGAAAATTATGTTACAGACCTTAGAAAGGGGCTCTTAAAATTCATATGAACCAAGAGAGTGCCTGAGGGATTCGTTTCACCACTGGGTAATCAACAGGTGATGACATGGTAGCCAATATTTTCTGGATTAAAAAAAAAAACAAATCAAATAAAACTAACCTTTTCTCATACTGTATATTTATATTTCTCTTCCCACTTATGACCCTTCATTTTGACCCTGTGTCATAATGGGACCCTTATAACAAACTTAGTTGTCTGCGTCTATGCTGAAGTTTTCTTAAACTTACATTACATCCATGTGTGTTTTTTTATTGGAGACATGAATGCTCACGCTTACAGCAGCTCCCCTGAGTTAAATATGGCTATTTTCAAATGTCAGAAACAAAGATGTCATTGGTTACACTTGCTCATCCATGCACGCCTGCTCTCTAACACACACAGTCAGAGTCTACACATCCACAGGACCCCTGGATGCATTATTGATAAGCTACTAATTACGCTTGTTGCAATTTCAGCTGACCTTTCCTGGGAACATCCCGGATCATTATAGGCTGCATTCTCTCCTGAAATTGCAAAGGTAATCTAAAGTCCACAACCCTATCTGCTCGCTTACCTATACACAGCTACCACCACCCTCACGTCCCCCAGTCCACTGTTGAGTGTGTCTGATCTGTTCTATCAACAATTCCTGGATAACGAGTTTGAAAAAAGGATGAAAATTGTGAATGGAGAAGAAAGATTTGTAATTATCCTACAGTTAAATTGACCCCATTTTGTTAGAATAGGTATTTTATACAGTGTTTTGAGTATCTGGGAGTGGTGGTCTTGTCAGCTTCCATGGCCTAATGAGCAGACACCTCGCTGTCTCGGCCCACTGAATATTTATTCAATCATGTTTTTAACACAGACAGAACATGAAGATACTGCTCCATTTAAATTACAATTAATATCATGTTCACTGCCCTGGCAACAAAAGGAAAATATCACATGATTTGCAGTTTGTCATTATGTAGTGAGTATCCTATTTCTTAATAGCCGGGCTGGAAGACAAATCCCACGATTGTGGAAAAGATGTGACTTTGTTTCCCCACATCATGCAAAAAGACAACCAAGGGTTTTGCTGAAACTTCTAAAAGTGGGTTAGCAACTGCTCAATGCATTATTAAAACTTGAAAGGATAGTAGAGGAACATCATTTTAAGGAAGAAATGTGGTTTAGAAAAAAAATGCTGAAGTGCAGAAGTGGCAACTGTTCAATGGTGTGGAAGCAGTGTTATGATGTTTGAATTCTTCAGAGTTGGTTCGACACTTTAAAATTATCAGTTGACTATGAATAAACTGAAAACCTTCCTTTTTCATTATATACATAGCATTTTCTTTCCAAATTGCAGTTTTAATTTTTCCGTGCAGGCCAACTTTCATGGGTTTGATTAATTTTTAAGTTCTCAACAGCTGATGTTTTCATACCTCATAATGTATCCTTTTACCTGTATTAAAGGCTGCCAATATATAATACATTCCACATTCTAATAATTGTAATAATGTTAATCAGTAACGTCCAACTGTTAATAATAAAATGAATGTGTAACTTGCCCTTGAAATGCATAACAAATGTTCCATTTGTAATTATTTTCTAAGGTTAGAAACCAAAATATATGAAAGGAGTGCACCTGTTTGCATGTCATTATTATACTCAGGTCTGCAGCATCATCATTAAAGTTTACAATGACAAACACATTAGTGTAATGGTTCTTATTAAAGCTGTTTTTAATGCTCTGAAAACCATTTCATATCAAAGGAGCTGAAAATACAATGTGAGTGGTTGTGCACTTGGTGCACATGGATTGATGACCAGCTTGTGAGGCTGCAGAGAGCTAATGTTCCACCGTTAACACATAAAGTAATTTCCATTACAGACACACAAAAGAGATTCATCATCATTTTCACAGAATGCTGGATTATGGGTAGTTCAATTGCATTGAAAGAAAATGATCTGGAGACTGCAGCAATGTTTCAGTCGATGGCCTTTAACTATCGATGCTCTTATGTTAAGGTAAGGCCATTATGTCATTGCCTTTTCATTTATAAAAGGTTTTACTGTTGTTGCTAGCGTTAACAGCATGGAAATGCTTTTATCAACAAAAAAGCAGCGATAAAGTCTAGTTCTGACAGTAAAGTCTACCAAACAAAAGGCTTTAATGCATTTTGCTAAGTGGGATTGTATCAATCACTGGGAATTTGACCAAGATCTTTTACAATGTATAAATGATATGTCAGAGAGAAGAGATATCTCTTTTGAGAAAACTATGACTAAAAAATGATAATGACAAAGTCAGGGTGGAAAATTTCAATGCTCCTGTTGAAGTGGGCTTTTTTTTTAGGTTTGCATATAATTTAAAACAGCTAGCCTGTGAAGGTCACAGCGACAAATCTCTGTGAGTTTTATCCTCATGCCACTTCATCACTTTCATGTTGAAACACCCCTTGGAATTTGGAGGGCAAAGCGGTGCTCCGTTCTGTTGATCTGTGTGCCTTTGTCAGAATACGCAACCACAGAAAAATGTTAACGTTGTGGAAGCGCAGGGCCATTTGATGGGTAGCCTCAAGTGTCAGACCATCCCAGGGTCAGTCTATGGTGGCTGTCTTTGTGACAGATATTCAAAAAAACTTCATAAAACATTTCATTACTGCTTTAAAAGTGCTACACAACTGGTGTGCAACAGGATACAATAAATAGCGAGGAGACGAGCTTGAGCTGTGCTTTTACTGTGCCCATTTTGAAAAGGAGAAAGCTTCAATAGAAGGAAGATTAGTTATGGATTAGTGCCATCTGAGGTGACCCTGTCTCTGAAGAAGGCAAAGAACAAACAGATTTCATCCAAAGCAGGCCAATGGATTAACTCTCACTATTATTCTTAGCATGCTTTAATCGTAATTGTGCCTCCATAATCACACAACTGAACCTAATGTGCACTGAATAGTTAGCTAGTGTTGGCTAAGTAAAACTAAAGCTCTGGTAGCTGTATATAGACCATGACAACAAGACTTTTTACTCTACATTATCTTCAATCATATAGAGCTGAGTGATATGCATATGTTCCCTAACTGGAAACTATGATTTCTCCTCTTTTCTACTCTGAGGGACTAAAGACTTTGTCAGCTCCACAGGAGCAATCAGGGTTTCTTAGTTATCAGATCTGACTTGAAAATAAAATAAACATGAGAAGGAGGAGGGTGCCAGCTGTTTGTTGACTTTACTACCAACCAGGTGAGCAGTGCAGGCTGGGACAGCACCAGCCAAAGGATTAATGCTCTCAGGGGAAACTACGGTAAGCCTGCTGCTCCTGCTAGACATCTTTGTACTTGTAAGAGCACAGAAATTAACCAGGCAGCGCAATGAGTAATGGCTTTATTCAGTCCCTTTTAACATGCATGCAAAGCCAGCAGAGGGAATCGAGAGGAGGTGGAAAAGAGTAAATGATCTCTCCTAGGGAGGATGACTGGCTGGAGCATGATAAATGCAAAAATGTTCTTTATATGACACATTGTTTCAATATCTTTAAGTTTTGGATGTTTTGTGATCTGATGATAATAAGACCCACTATTATTATCAACCCTTCTCAAACAATGCATCATCTGTTTTGCATCGCCCCCAAAGATCTTTAAAGTGAAAACTGGAGATTAGTGCAGAAACACAGCCCACACAATCTTTTCCCAGGTCGAGAATACGCAATTCTCTTTGGCAATGTTGGGTGAATGGATGGATGGAAAAAATAAGGCATGATGGGTGACAGAGGTTTCCCAGCTGTCTAAGACCCCAGCTCGTCCAAGTGTGCTCCTTTCCACTAATGACCAGAGGCCCTGAATTTTTGCAGCCTCCCCCGGGACAACAGCTGTTGCCACCCTCAGCTTCTCTGCAGGCTTTGAAGGGGACGTGGCATCAGTGGAGCTGGCTGCAGTCCTGCCTAGCAGAGCAGCCACACGGACACAGCCTTGTTGTGCCAGCAGGGTGGCTAAGCCTGCAGAAACCCTGGCCAGCCAATTACTCCCACCGAATGCAAAGCTGGCTCTCTAATGGAGAACCTGGGGACCGCACGCTGTTAGGTCCTCTCACAGGTTTAGAGGTTTTCACAGGTAAGCGGTAACACTCATACTTCATGGGTCAGGTTGTTTTTCCCCATCCATTTTGACAGGACGGCATAAATGGAGAGAAAAATCTCAGTTTAATTCTCTCCAAACCAATTTGTTTAAAATGACAAATTCCTTTTGGAGCTCTTGTTTCTCCCTGTCTTCTAACCACTCACACATGGCCCCTGGTTAGGCTTACCCTTTAGACGATTTGCAGAGAGAGAAACTGCTGCATTAGAAAAAGTGAAAATGGCCAGGCTAGAGGGAAGGATGTCTATACTTATGCTACCTAATCATTCTGTTCACGTTCTTATACTGTTCAGATAAGCAGCACGCTGCCTCCAGTGAGCCTACCCTCCATCCATGACATACATATACAGTGCTTTACCACATCTAATTTGTACAAGTCTTGCAGCACCAACACGTTTAGAAATACATTTCGGATTTCACTGCAGTACCAGTGAAAAGTTGCATGAGGTCAGAATAAACAGAGCAACTTCAGAATCAGAAAAGATTACTGTTCAGACAAATAAACCACACATACATAACTGTGTATAAAAGTATAGTAGGAGCTGCTGATATATCTGATTATCCTACTGAAACCTGACCACAAGCAACTGTAACCCACTTTTCATTTGAAATGCTTTCAGTAGCCAAAGCTGCAGTTCACACCCTGCATCTGAGGAAAAATATGGAATTACAGGTTGAGGAAATATTGTTAGACATGACAGGTTCTGGATGGCTCTTTCCTTTTTCCCGTTTACAAAACAATTTGTGAGTGTCTGCTCAAGCAACTTTCCTCTAACAATGTGTTATGAGACAGAGAAAAACAAGAGCGAATCAATAGAACCTGTGCTCATGTATAATTTGCAGGGGCAGCACCTGGCTGCAAACATAAAGATTTTTTTTTTTCTTCTGCAGGTTGTATTATTGAACAATTTAGTTGCAAGTCGGTGGCTTTTTTTCCAGCTACATCTTGGCAGCAGGTCAGCTGAAAAATGATTGAATACCATGAAACTTTGGATGTGTGCAGTTCTGCCCATGTACACGAGAGACCCGAGTGTGTCTTTTCACACTCCTTCGTGTGTGATGTTGAATATGCACAAGCTCAACTGAGACACACCGTCAAAAGACATGGACAGTGAATGAAATCTGTTTTAATTGCTGGGAGAGAAGTGTGTGTGAGATGGAGGAGCCTTTTACAAGCAAAGTGGGGACATTTTTTGGGAAAGTAGGACATTCTGGCTCACAACTTCAAAAGGCTGTTTGAGGGGTTAAGACGTGGATTTAAGGATCAGAGGCTGGGGAGTGCATTATGTCAATGAGAGTCCTCACAAAGATAGAAGTACAAACAGTGAAGACCACACAGTCTTCTACCACCAGCCTAAACACACAAACAATCACACACTCATTGTTACTTGCTTCTGCCGACTGTGACCTCATCAATCTATTTTTTTCGTGTATTATATAGAACCCCCCACCCCCTCCTCCACAGCCATATACAGCCTTTTTCACTTGCAGCCCTGTGTGACCTTTGTAATGTTTTTGTTCTTTTCATACAGAACTTTGCAGCAGTGGCTGGCGTCAAAGGGGAAGTGAGTGACTTGCCTATAAAAAATGTTACTGTGTGAAATTAGGAGTATCTGCAATTTTTGCAGTTCCACAAGTGTTTTTCTACAAATTAAAGATGAAAGGTTTTCTTTACACCAGTCTATGGATAAAGGAATGCAGATGGGAATCGGTTGGAGGATAAAAGGTAAAGAAGAAACACAAGACCAAAATGTTGGGAGGTCAAGGCCGTTTGATGGGCCCTGAGACATTGTGGTGGAGGCAGTGCACTTCCCCTGAGCTGCATTTACCCTTTAGCAGCAGTCAGGCAAGCAGGTTGAGTGGACACAGGTGGGTGGGGGGAATTGCGGGGGCACTGCTGGAATGAAAGAGTAAGATGAGTGTGATGGAGAGAGAAATGTATTGAATCTTAATGTCAGATCATAGCTGGGCTGAGCGACGTGGAGCCGACTCCTGCCTGTGTACACATCTGTATCCAGGCTGAAAGGCTGCGATCTTTGATTACTTCACTTTTCACCTTTCATCAATGTTATCCAGATGTTCCCTGCAGCATCTTGACACATACGTGGGAGAACGGAAAGGATTTTTTGGGCACACTAGTGCGATTGTACAGGATTTGACAGATGCCGCTGTCTCCCGCCTGCTGCTGCTGCTGCTGTAAAGTATTTTACCACATTTGTAGGTCACACTTCATTTCATGCAGACATGAAGTTGTCTCCACACTGTTGTCTCCTTTTTATCTTCTATTTGTGATAATAGCTGAAATAATCAAGTTACCGTCATCATGTGCAATAAAGAAAGAAAAGACATTAACAAGTGGTACGAGGTGGGATGAATCAAAGTAAAATCACTACCTCACATACTCATAAAAAGCTATAAAAGGCATGATGGTTATGAAAGAGTAGAAGCAGTGATAAGAAATGGAAAAGGTGGAAGGTGAGATAAAGTTTAAGGTTGCATGATATGGTTAGATTAAATTGACTTACTATAACTTCTGAAAGAGCAGCATATTACAGACATTTTAAACTAAATCTATCTAAATAGGATGTGTATTTTTTTTAACGCAAGGTAGACCAATTTGCAAAGGCACCGCACGCAGCACCAAAGAAAGCGAAGGGAGTTCAGGACCTTTATTGCATTTCAAAACAACAACTACTCACACCTGAGAGCCTTTTATAGCTCCCCTCTGAAATTATCCAATTTAGCCCATACCATCAGCCAGGTGACTTCTAAAAACACCCACACCACAATTACAATAAAAATTTACATAAACCCTAACTAAAATTATATGCATCTAATTAATAAATATAAACATACGACACACCAGCCCCCAAATCCCCACACATAATCGACACAAATATTTGCACACCAAACCACAGTTTAAAAAAAAACCCTCTGCCCACTTCACCCTGGGTTTCTCCCTGGTGGAACATATAAAAGAAGACCACGCCCTCAGGGAAGACTTTTGCCCGAGCACCCAAACAGGAAGGAGGAATAGGTGAGTTAAACCTGCTTATCAAATGGAAACAAATACATGCTAGGTAACATACAAACTATAGTTTGATTACTATTACTTGTATTAAATAACTATACTTCACCATTACATTATGGTATTTTGTAGGTGAGTTCTGAGGGACATTTTCCACCAACCATGTGCTCAGCTGCTTGCACACAAAGAAACCAGCCACCTGCAAACAATACAACAAACTGTTGTCCTCATCTTGCTTTCATTATTTACTTATTAATTGCAATTAAACGGAGAAGGATTTATTTAGCCCTGCACAGGTATCAATGGGTAACGGCCGATGACCGTTACAGTTTACAATACTGGTACCACTAAACTCCTGTCATGCAAGGATCCTGTTTCTGGAAATAAATTATTCACACTGTACATGATTGGTGGCCAAGAATAAGCTCCTAAACCAACAGTAGAATGGAGACAAATATCAGAAGGGGGCAGACAGCCAGAAATTCTCCTCAGCATCTCAACATCTAAACTCCCCAACCAGAGACAAAGACCTGATGTTGCTATCACTCCTGTGTGAAAATCCAGTCCAGTCCAGCAATAAGCAGAGTCTTCCCTGAGTCATTATTCCTCCTCAATCTATTAAATTTAGATGTCACAGATTAAAGCACATGATGAAACCATGGGTGATGCTGCTGTTAAAAGAGGAAGCAGCAGCTAGAAGCTTTTATTTTAAAATTCAAGAGCCCATCTCTTTCCAATCCAGTGCTTTCGGATGATGTGTGCCAGCAGTGGAGGTAGGCAGCTGTTGAGGGCTGTACCTTTCCCTAAAGCACAATGTGCCGACACCGTTCCCCGAGTCCCTGATAACATTAATGCCAAGCAGCTGTCCCTGAACTAGTTCAGACATTTTTTTTTCAATATCTCTGTTGTAGACTGGCCTCTTTTCTTTGCTTCTTCCAAATTTCCTCAAAATCTCCAGTGGCCTTTCAGAGCAGCACAATATTGACCCACAATATCTTCCACGCCAATGACATCTGAAACATGTGCTTCCCTAATGGTAGAAAAATCAATGGGTAAAGAATGGGCTTATTTATGTTTTTGGCAAAGATGTGTCATATTTTGGGTTGTGACAGGTTTATTGCTATGGTGTGTGTGTGTGTGTGTGTGTGTGTGTGTGTGTGTGTGTGTGTGTGTGTGTGTGTGTGTGTGTGTGTGTGTGTGTGTGTGTGCGTGGTGCGTGCGTGCGTGCGTGCGTGTGTGTGGAGGGAGGGGGATGGGAGGGGGATGGGATGGGGGATGGGGGGCTACAGCGAAAGAAGGTTCACAAAGTGGCTATCTTTAACCTGCAGACAGTCTTCAGCAAATAACGCCTTTTCTAGATGAAGATCTTCTCCTTATCAAGACACTGTTGCATTTCTGTCATTAGTCTGTGTCTAACTCACAGTCTAATCTATGCCCCTCAGATCCCAACCAATGACTCTCCCCTTTATTAAAGCGCTCTGCTCTTTGAAGCTCACATTGTATGAAATTGGTTCAAGTGTCAGGTCAAAGTAAAAAGGTACGACAGCATTTGATGCTTTATTCCTCTTTCTAGTTTTTCTTCTCTGTGTCTGTGTATGCCTTTGAAGGAACCGTTATTTATTTTATCATAACCAGCACTTAGTCTGGTTTTTGACTTTGACTGCCAAAACTCTGTGGACAATCCTTGATATTTCCTGGATTTTTAGAAAGCAGGTGACCCAGGAGGATGTCATCAGAGTGAGGAAAGAAAATAATAGCACATAAAAGACACAATAAAGATTGTATTGCAGATGTAGTGAGAAAGAAACTGGGTATATTTGAAGGATAAAATACACACTCCTCTTATGAGCCAGGAAGGCCAGGACATTCAGAGCATGACCAGATCAACCTTCAGGCAGTAGTATCGCAGTAATGACTGAGTCAGGAAACACACACACACACACACACACACACACACACACACACACACACACACACACACACACACACAGTTTTCACAAGGTCTAATAATAGGGATTGCCATAATTGTCTATACATCCAGTGTTTTTGACTGGCAGGTGTCTGAAAAGAGACTGGGTGAAAAGTAGGTGGCCAGTCAGGAGAGGCTGTCTCAACACGGTTCAGACTGTTTTCTTCAGATGAAAATGGAACAAGTCACATTCTCCTGACCTTTGTTCAAAAGTATTCTTGCTTTATCCACATTGGCATTCTTTATTGGTGTGTCACACATCATCCCGTGTGTCTGTGTATGACTTTCTCTGGTTGACATCATCTGTACTGGTGCAACTGGTTTGTATCGGCACAGATAAAATCCAATCACAACTGTCCTCAGGCAAGCACCTACAATATATTCACTTTAAATAAAGAATTTTAATGTATGATAATGAAATGATCTCTTCATATGAAACATCATCATAGCCTTTATCACTTTGTCACAACAAACAGCTCTTCTTCCTGTGGAGAGGTTGTGCCCACTCACATCTGACATGTGTGTGTATGTGTGCATGCACGTGTGTATATGCTTGATGAGCCCAGTTTCTCGTGAAGTGGTGTCATTAAAATAGAGGAGCACGGGGTGATTGCGGTGATTTGGCACAGAGGCTGCGCCGACTCTGTCCTCCAATCAAAGTCCTTCCTCAGCCTTCTTCAGCTCGAAATGTAATCAGAGAGGATGCACGCATCAAATTCACATCTACAGCAGACCTTCTTATTGTATAAGTTCTTTTTAGCAACCAAAAAGAAATAAAATGAATCAAATCAAGTTCACAAATATGCTGTAGATTACAGAGATTAATCAGCATTGGATCAAACCCGTTTCTGCATGCAGATATCCAAAGTGATCTGGTGAAATATATCTGTTTCATATGAGAACTTAAAATATTTTTTCATTAGCACTAGGTTTTCTTGGCAGAACACTGTTACTCATAAATCATCCACATATTTTGAGTTATTCAAAAGGTTCAGGGAAAAGGGCAAGTAAACTAGAGGGACACACACAGCGAGAGACATAGAGGGAGAACGAATTATAAAATGTAGAGAATTGAAGGCTAAATTGATCTGCAGTCTGTCTGTCCCCAAAGAGGTTGAAGCACTGTAATGAGAACGGCAGACCACATGCATATGGCGGCCGTCTCTTCCCCATCTCCATCCCTCTCTGAGAGAAGACAAGTTTGTTTCTCAAGGTGATTGTTGCACTGATAAGGGAGAGGGTGTTATTAAGGGTGACAGCAGAGGGGCTGAGAGGCAGTGGATGACTGGATAACCTTGTCCCCATCTCCGCCTTGCTTCCTTCTGTATGAGCGTCTCACTGGCCTAGCCCTGCCTGCACTGCTTCCTCGCCGGAACATAAGCTGCTGGTTGGAATTACCTCCTGGCCGCAGGAAAACTAAACATGATTTCTGACCTTTCCTTTCTGTGTTCAACAGTAACCTTTGCCGAACCGCCTACGCTACATGACCATCACTGATGAACAAGGGATGGAGCAGAAGGGATTTATGTTTAAAAAGGAAAAAAGTTTTTTTTAAAAAAAGAGCAAGGATAAATCTGTGTTTAGCTGAATATATTTATGAAAGCTTACTGTGCAGAGAGTGCACACTTAGGGGTGATAACAACTGCACAAGATCAAATTGAATGACATAAGCCTGTTTTGCCAGGACGAGACACTTTTGCACAGCGGCGGGCCGTGCATTTCACGCCCAGGTCTTCAATGACGTCCTACTTAGTCCAACTTCAATAAATGCCTCTCATAATACCATCATTTAAGATACCACAGCTGGAGAAACACACTTATGCACAACTGGGCATTGCATCACCTCAACTGTCTACAACAAGGTCTATTTTCTGGTGCATTTAAAACATATTTTTACATGGTACTGTCAAAACTTAAAAATGCAGCTCGGTTCTGATCTGAATTCTGGCTGGATAAAAACTCTCATCTAAAAACAACAGTGGAAGGAGCATAACATGACATAGCACGACAAGAAGAGAATAAGAAGAATACTTTTATATATTTAGCGAATGTAAATTAAAGATTGAATTCACTTTTATTGTAATTATGATCATGATTTCTGGTTGTTAGGCCAACAAAGGCCTTGCTGGCCCTGACAGCCCACCACTGCTTTTACATAACAGTAAACTAACGGTATGAACTCATATGTAAGTCATTACTTGTCAGTCTTTGTTCCCTTTGCTGTAGCAAAGATAAATGTAGTCACAGTGTTTCTTTACCTTCTTAAAAAATGTAATTTGGCTTCCGGCGGTGATTATGTCTGTTGTTGCCTACCTTTCTGTCTGCAGGGACAGAGAAAGTGTATGTAGATGGAGTCTTTACTAAAGAAATTGTTGTGAATAATGAAATAATTGTTAGAGGTTGAATCTCAAATACTAAAATACTGCCTTGAGGTGCAGTTTATCTGTGTAGGTGTTTGTCCGGAGGTAGTGGTGCTGTTTCAAACAACACCTCCGTAACTCAAAAAGCTAAATTCAATACCTCATCACTCTACTTTCTGTTATTGTGCGTTGTCATGTCAGCAAGTTTCACATTGGCATTATCATTAGTAGTTTGTTAGATAAGGCTAATTGATCTCCACCTACTCAGTGTATTAGCAAACGGTGTTGATCTACTTGTTCCACTGACTCTGCATAACTCCGACAGCCTCAGCACATTCTGGCTCTCAGGAGCAAAGCACGTCCCTACAGAAATGATTTCATCATCTCTCCTCTCTTCTGTGTGTGTGTGTGGGGGGGGGGGCTGCTGGTTTATCTGCTGCTCTCAGTCTTTCACATTGTGTGCCTTCCATAAATTCACCCCCCCCCCCTTCAAAAACAAAACAGCTAGTGCTGATGTGAGGGTAAATTTAAGAGCTTAGGGGCAGGGCGATTCAAACATCCTGGGCCAACATGGTGGACTTAGCTGACAGAACTCCAGGCCTGGGCATCTGTACTGTTTGTGCAAGAGCAGCCAGAGGGGATTTAAACAAGGAGTGTGAGCCCTGCATGTGTGACCCACAGCTGCCCTTACCACCGGATTAGCTCACCCTGATCCCCACAACCCCAGAACACGCTCCCTACATTTCAAGATCTGCCCATTTATGCCCAGCCAAGCACATTGTGAGCAGTAATCTACCGTTTTTTTTTTCCTCTCCAACGGGTGATATACTGCAAAGCATTTAGCTTCCCCCCTTCCCCCCTGCCCCCCCAGCCCCCCCCCCAACCCCTGTCTGTTGGTTTATCCACAATTTTCTCTGTTTATTTTGCACTCTCTCTCTCTCCTGCAATCAGTGTCAGTACAAATTCCCTTCTTTCACCCTTCTACTCTCCCCATCCATCTTTGCCAAGCTCATTCCTCTTCCTTTTAACTACCTCTCTCTCCTCCATACCTTCTGTCTTTGCTAAAGGGGATCAGTGGAGCTTAGAGGCCTTCCTGTTTGCTTCATTACTGAGCTGTTGTGAAATGGGGAGTGCTCCTCTCAAGGAAAGAAGAGAGAGTGCCACTAATGTTTAATACATGGACCTCTGTTGTCTTTCATGCCAGATAAATTCATCATCAGAAAAATGAGTGCGGAACAGCAGCAGAGCATGTAAACCTGCTCTGTCAATCTAAATTCCAAATCTCTCTTTTTTTTCTTGTACTCACTCCATTTAACTTATTGCCTCTCGCTCTGTCACTTCCCAGTGAACTGGAGCAAACCCCTTTCATTGTCCTTCAGTCAGAGTAAACACACAAACACAAAGCAATCCTCCTGCTTGGCCTACAACCTTGAAAACGGCTCACAAAGAGGAAATTGTTCCCATTCTATTTGGCCCGTACAAACCGCGTGTCTCAGTGTAAATATGTAACATGTACTGGGCGTGACTATGTGTGTGCACACATGTTCCGATCACCGTGTACATCCAGCTTCCCACCGTGCATGTCGGGGATATATGTGTGTGTGTGTGTGCGTGAGAGCCGTATGGGTATGTAAGTGTTTGCCTGGATGTCCTCTCTGTGTGGGTGGAAGTGTGGGCGGCAGGCCTGTCTTCATTATACCAGCTTGTTTCTAATCCAGGCTTGCTCAGTGGGCTGAAGCTCTGGCTGTGCCAGGCAGGCCTGCAGAGTCCCAGCTGACAGCTAGCATGCTCATTTCTCCACTTTCTGACAAATCCAAGCACTAAACTTTAGCAATGTGCTAAGCTGTGCAGCATGAGGGGGAAATAATAAAATCAAGAATTAAAAAGAAAAGAAGGTATTAAATGAGATGACAGGTGTCAAAAAAGGAAACTAGAAATGGCAGGAAGAACAACTAGATTTCTGGGAGGGTAAATGGTGTAAGATCAAATCAAAGTGGATAAAGCTCTCTAAGGAGGCACAGAACAGCCCTCACAATGAAATATCAGCAGCAGTCAGTGCCAGTCATCAATGCCAGGTCTGATGGAAAATCAATCACCTTCATTTCAGAGACATTTGAAGGAAGAAATAAGAGAAATGGGACCTTTTGGCTTCGCTTCTTTATGTGGCTCCTCGGCGGAGACTTTCCAAGATGATCTGCGTCATCACTGACGAAGACGTGCACGGTGCTGGTGCCTGATTGTGTAATGGCTGCTGTTCTGCTAGATTAGGTAGGTGATTGGCCATTAATATTCATTTCACAGTGTGTCTTTGTTGCATAGCAGCAATGGCTGACAGAGTGCGTGGATGGATTTACTCTACACCATTTCCATTTCTTTAGGCACGGGTAGCTATGGGGCCTTTGCAAAGCTACTTGACTAAGTTCAAAAGTCTGGATTGGCAGATTGATTGAAAAATGTGCAAATATAATGGGCATCTGCAACTCTTGAACTGTTGTACTAACTATGCAGACTGCTTCGATGTTTATAGTAAGTGGTGGAGGCACAAATATCTGCTGGGTGCTTTTCTGGTGTAATAATGGCAGAAAGTTGCTCCTGAAGGGGCAGAGGTCCTGTAGGCATCAAACCACATCAAATTAGGGCTTTCCCTAATGAACACTCATTTTAGCACAAGGAGATCTGAGCAGTCCTCATAATGAGATTAGGAGTAATTAGTATGTGCATGTGTCGTAGTGTGACTGCGTGCACTGAGACCTGTTGGGCCCCTTTAGGACTGAGAGTATGGCCCCTGAGAAAGCAGGTCACACTGGTCTAGTCCCTATAGTTCCTCCATCTATAGCTCACAGGAGGTTTGTATTTTTTGCCTTCCCTCTTTAGGTTTTTGTACAGTAAGTGTCAATAGAAAGATCTAGATTCTCACAGAAATGTAAAGATGAACCTTTACCAGTCGAGTAAGAAGAAACCTAAATTACACCACTAAAATTAATGCACAAAGAAAATCCTCTTTACTCCCTTTTTGCTATCTACTTAACAGCAAAAAAAATAACCTTTTTCTAAAAGTAGGCCAATAATGAAGGACGATCAGCATGCAGGGTCAGATAACAGTAGCAATACTGACTAAAAACAGGAGCAGATATAGAGTAAGCCGAAAATTATCATTTGCTGTTGATAATCACAAAAAATTAAAGCTGGAAAATTAGAACAAGGATGAGAACACACAATTAAAAAATAATTCATATCCTTTGCTCCATAATTCCCACCTTCCACTCTTCCTACAACTTGTTAAAGTCAAGCTGGTGTTTGATTGCCCCAGTGGCACCACTCTGACCTGTTCATTTAAAATGATGTGCAACTCTGTCCTCAGCACTCATTTGTTGCTCAGCGAGGTCCAAGCTGCCAGCCAGTAAGAGAAGAACCCATACTGACCAAAGCACCCTGGGAGCTTTAAAACTGACCACTCACAACCCAGTAAAGAGACAGCTGAGTGTCATTGTTAATGTGGACACAGCACCACAATGGCAAAATCAATGAAGCTATAGGTGACATCAATCTCTACAACACAAGAGCCCTTTGCTTGTCTCACCACTCCTCTGTGCCCACTGAAAGAAAGAAGAAAGAATTCTGCCTTTTCCCCAATCATCTCACAGGGTTATGCTGTCCTTTGAAGACTGTGTGCACTTGACAGGCAGCCAAAGTGGCCAGCCATCTTAATTCACTCAAGACAGCTTTTTTTTTTTTTTAGGTGAAACATCAGGGGTTCAGAAGTGCAACACAGCAGCTATATGCAGCTGGTGTTGTTCTTGCATTTTCTCTCACTGTCTTCATTTTTACTTGAAAATCTCTTTTCCTTCTGGGGGGAAAAAGGCTGACAGAGTCTGCCTCTTAACGACAAAAAGGCACTTGGCTTCATCGTCAGGCAACACAAAAGCTAGTGAAAATAAACTGAATGCAAGGTTCATTATCAGTGCCTGGCATGAAGGATGCCTTGTCCCTGCATTCACATATATGCAGATAGGCGGGGAGAAAATGAAAGCCTCACAAAATAGGGTAGATCAAAGTCGACAGTATTAAGGCCAAGTAATGAGGATCTTAGCAAGAACAGCTGCAAATATATTGATTGGCAAGCTGCATTTGCTCTTCCGACACTTCCCCCTTTCGCAATACTTGTGTCTCAAATGCAAACAGAGCAACCAGTGTGGGCTTAAACATCAGGACCACACTGCAAGGGCTCGGCTTTGGTAGGTAGATAACAACCTATAAGGAATTATAAAGAACAATTTATGAGGCAAAATTTAATTCACTGATAATTGATGCTTATGGCACTGCCTCAGTGAGGGTACATTAAGATAAAGAAGTCTATTATTAATTAACATTAAAGGTTTGGTGACAGAATTCTACATTATAGTTATATCTAAGAGTAAGAACAAAGAGACTAGCCTAAAAAAAGCTGATAAAATGGAAAAACCAATGAATAAATGATGAAGAAAAGAAGACAACTACCTCCACGGCTTTCGCTGTCGGCTGGTTTCACCTGGATGGGGCGAGTCATCTAAAAGGCAGAGCAAAGAGGGTAAAAGAGAGGTTAGCACTGAAAACTGCCATCGCTGTGACAAATGCCACGAAGCAGTATGTCAAGTATGTCAGGGCCCCCGCCCCATACCCCAAAACAGATCAAAGTAGCTAAATTGGAGAAGAAATCAAAACATTTTCCTGCTGCCCAGCTGATGTGACAATGTGATGTTGATTATTCTGTCGCTCAATCATAATGCACTAGATCATTCACATTTCAGAGAGATGGAGAGAGGCAGGGGCATGCTGGGCTTGCAAGGCTGAATGTATGTGTCTTGAGGCCGAAGCAGTCCTAATAAAAGTGAATCCAGCCACAAGAGAAGAAAGATCAATGCAGGCCTATTGATCCAGGCCCTTGGGCTGTGGAGAGTGTCTGGCTGGGAAGGATTCTCTGGTTAGGAGCCTCACTTTAATCCACTGGACCCTGATAAGAATGGCATTGCCTGGATTAGATGCCTCTGTCATCACAGCCTTTGTGTCACGCTCTCCTCCCTCCCCAATTTTATCTCTCTTTTTTTTCATTATTGTTGTTCAACTTGAGCAATTTCACCAGACTCAGTGCACAATTTGTTGAATGAAACAAATTCATGAGAGTTTAGTTGTACTGCAAAATTGTGTTTATTTATTTAATTTATCTACTTTTACATTTAACCAAACAAATAAAAGCCTGAAATTAAGTAAATTCTGGTCAAAAGGGGCTTGAATATATAAGCATCTTTACCCAGTTGATTGATGCCACAAGTTATTTTTAGAAACTGTTTGCCTTTACTGTGCACACCAGTGTGATCACTGACATATACATACTTTATATATGTTACATTCCATCATTCTGTCACATTTTTCCTGTTCGATTCCAGAGCGCAGATAAAAAGGTCAGCTTTAAAGACAGGGCAGACCAATAAAAATGCGGCATGTTCAAGGAGAAACACCATAATGAGATGTTAAAATGTCTTAATAACACAATGATATATGGGGGGAGAGACCCAGGCCTCAATCATTAAGTGTTAAATGCATCTATTTTCACCTTGAGGAACTGAGTAACCTTCCCTCATCACACTGAAGTCGTTCCATAAATGTATCCCTCGTAAATAACAACTAGCGCCGGCCAGGTCTTTGTGGGGAAAACGGGGAGGATGCTTCCCTCATGAAGGTTAGGGTTTTAACTCAAAGTTTCTTGGCTGGCATTGAAAAGTGATGTCGTCTCCTTGTATGACACAGCTAAGAGAAACCAACATTATTCTGGTTCCAGGAGAGACAAGAAGACAGAACTCTGAAGTGTACCTAGTGCCGTGTGCATTATTTAAAAGAATCAAGCAGCAAAGCATGGCAGAAAAGATCCACATGACTTTCTGTAGCATAAAAGGGAAAAGGGGATGATTTGTTCCTGTTGGTTTGTGTTTAAGTGTATGATGGATGAGGCCAAATGTGTAGCTGTGGCTCGTCCACCATGCTATGATCTGAGCTGTCTCTGCAGGGAGCCTGTGGGTAAGTCACAACTCTCTCCAAAGCTAGTTACAGTTCAGCCTCAATCATGCCAGCTTAATGGCCTATTTATTTGCCCGAGAGCAATGCATTATGGTTGCAAACAGTTGCTATTGATGCTTCTGTGTGTGCGATCCCTCTTGAACACACATTTTTAAAAAAATGTGCAATTTGTATTGTGCATTTATGCCACAGAGGTGCTGACTGAAACAGTAACATCAGTCTTCAGAAATGACTGAAGATGCATTTTACGTGTTTTGCTCTCTGCTTTTTTTCCGCATTTAGTTATAATAGTTAGTTAATAATAAAATGAATAAGAAAATAAAGAAATTTCAAGATGATAACATGAGACTATTTTACATTATTAATGATGTGAACCACACCTAAACCCTGTAGTTTCTTTGTCGCTTCAGAACCCGGCTGAAGTTTTCAGTGTCTCAGTCTTCCTGTGAAACACACAAGGATCAGGGCTCAGGTCACAAAAGACATTCCACTGTCTGATTTCAAATTACACAGAGCAAGTGAAGGAACTGTAGTCAGGACTTGGCCTGTTAGCACTGTGGAGGATTTAGCTTCTACTCTTGGCACTTGCTGCGGCAGTAATGACTTCAAGACCTAGTAGACGTTAGCGAGATTGAGCAGTGCGGAGTCCCAGACTCGGCACTGCTTCCCCAGAAGCAAGAAAACAATACTGTTTTGGAAAGTGTTTTAAAGAGCTGGTGCAATTCCAAGTCTCAAACTTTGCTAGTCTCTAAGTCTCATATTATCCACAAGGAGGAGTCACCATTGCAGGAGAAGCAGTCTATTAAATTCAAATTGCTGTAAATCTTTTTTGTCGTCTCAGTAGTAAAAAATATTTTACAGCAGTTGGGGCAACATAATAACTCTAAAAGCCGTGCATATGTGTGATGTCTCATGGCCTTCACTCAGGTTTAATAGAGAGTAATGTTTGTCCTGAGATCATTACTACATATTAGTGGGTCATCAGAGCTCCTGTTACTGCACTGCTCTGTAAGGAGAACATAAACAGCCCCCTCTGGAGTGAGTGGTCTTAGATATAATTAATATTTCCTAATATTGATCTGAAGGAGTGTGAGTGTTGACTCTCTTGAGCCTGAGCTTCAACTAATAAATCTGTACTGAACATAATATAAAGAAGACAGACTGGAGAGAGCCATGATCTGATGACATGCTTCATTCAATCATCACGTCTGCACATTACTGCCATATTCTCCTACCATATTCTATCATGACTGAGAGAACTTGGAATGTATTAATTTGGCCTTGTGATACTCCCCTATTTAATCCATTTAGTGTGTACATTTTTCATATGGAATATAGACACAGTAACAAATCTATGCATATAAGTGGCTGGACTGAGGTGCTGATGCTGTAGCTTTCTTGCTTGTATGAAATGAACAACCAACATGACCATGTTCAAATACATACTTGGAGGCATCTGAGAATATGTTTGTGCAAAGTGAGTTTTAATTTTTCCATATGTGGAAATGTGCCTGCGGCACAGGGTGCTGGTCCAGATAACAAGCGCTGGTCAGTGCTGGAGAGATGGCTGCCAAAATAAGCTCTGGGATTCCTTTCATTTCCAGCAGGATTTAGAGCTGGAGGCAGTGACATGGACTGGCGGACACCTGCAGACCTCAGTTAGATTGTATGATATTTGTACTTACAAAGTTTTAGCTCTTCATGCTACATCCACTCTGAACAGGAAAAAAACTTTAACTTTCATCCTGCAGAGGTGGGTTTTGTCATTCTAACGCAAAGCCACAAGCTTTGGTCTGTGTAGTGCAGTTTCCTTCTGCTTTTTGGTCATTTTGTATGCCTGAGTGTGACTTTTTTTAAAAAGGCTGAATTGCTCCTTTTGGAACAAAAGTGTTGACGTCCATCTGTTACATTGGATGTGTCTTGTAATACACAAATTAGCCATGAGGTTGCAGCTAACTCACAAACGTGCAATCTGTTCTACCATTATTACTAGTGCCACTACATCTTTAAATAAGACCATTAGACCTTCTGTTGTCTGATGCCATCCAACTTCCTGTTTTATCTCTTTCCCCAAAACACTAACTGCTTCCCAGAAACAGCCTGAGGTTCATCTATCGGAAGCGTTCCAAAAGACTTTCCAAGGCTCACCGTTATCCTAGCTCTGCTTGCTGAAGTGGTTGGCCAGCTGTCAGGCTGCTACTGCGCTCATTACACAGACATCACAACTCAGCGCTCATCAAGATTTCATGAAGGTGAATGTCACACATCAAAACCACCTCCTTTATGGGCCCCGTGACTCAGCAGAGGAGCTGCGTAGCATTTAGTTAGCTGATGGACTTTCTCATCAAACTCTACAATTTCAAGATGAAGTCTGATTACCTGTAACTTATCCCTCAGCAACTTTATCACCGCCCTGTCTTTCTCATGTCATGCTTGTCTATACAAAGTGTCCACACACATGCTTGTATTAACAGCTGCACATCCTACTAGACTTGTGCAGCGGGCTGAATTATGTGAGTGACAGAAACAGTGTGCAATCGTGAGGGGGAGTAGATAGGAGGATTGAGCTAATGCCTAAATCCTGTCCTACTGAGCTTGTAGCAGGGCACCCAAAAGATAAAAAGAAAACGGGGCGAGACTGAGAGATGGAGAAGAGAGGAGGAGAGGGATCATCAAAAATGTGTCAGAAAAAGGAATAAGGAAAAAGGAAACCTAAAGAAAACCTGCTTAGAAAATATAACTAAAGAAAGAGTAGGTTGGGAACTACCGCTGACAAAAAAGAAAAAAGAAGAAAACATCTGCAGTGCTGACTCTTTCTTACACACTTCTTGACTTGCGATTTGCACTTTGATTATTAGGAAAAGGGCATCACTCCCAGACATCTTAGGCGTGACTGCTTTTCAAGCTCATAGTTCTATTGACATGGTGTCTTACTGTAATGCGTGACGCAGTGGGGGCTCATTGTAACTCTTTGACAACAAATGCTGGACCAGTGTCCGTCCCTCTGTCTGTCTGTTTCTGCTCTGATTTTCCCCTCTATTGCATTTTTCAACCTATCTAATGAATCTTATCTCTGCAGCACACCAGAGGTTTAACCTTTTGGTGGCCTCACATCTCTCCTTCACACATCACACAAACACCCTCTCCGTCCTACCCTGCTCGCTGTTTGAGGTGCTGTTTTTTTTTTTTTTTTATTCTTCAGGTTATTATGAAGAATTGTCCAGAGCAAGATATGATCACGACACACAGAAACTCGGTGGCATCAGAAGGACGACCTCATGTCAATCCCAGTGTGCATCACAGCAGGGTTCACAGAATGAGCGGAACACAGCGAAATGGCAGCGGAGGTGTTCCGTGATGGAATTACAGATCTGAAGTTGTGTGAGTCTTTAATGCTTAAAGATGCCCTGACGTACAGCTCCCACCTACCCTATCTTCCTACCACCTTGATATTTGCTTTGAAGATTAGGTTCTGCCTGACCGTCAGTGAGTAATACAACTATCACATGCACAGCATGTGCACATACCTGAGCATGTGCATAAAATGATAACACAAACATTACAGTATAAATAGTCTTTTTTTAACTAATTTCAGGTAAATGATAGGATAAAAGTGCAGTAGAGTCCAATTTCTGAGAAGCAGCAGTGCTGTGTTGTACAATTTGCGCTGTAAAGAAAGAATACCATAAAATATCTCATAAATCAACCAGAAAAGGAAGTTTGCCTTGATGCAACTTCAATGACCATTAATCTGAATTGTGGAGCACTTTTGCTGTGTGTCTCTACTCTGGCAGACTGAAAATGAAAAAAAAAAACAACACTCCCCGTAACAGACTGAGGCTTTTGAAAGGAAAAAAGTAGACCCTGGCTAATTCAACTGTATTGAATTTGGCTGCAACTCTGTTTACCTCTGGAACTGCAACACTTTTGGGGACTTTTCACTCACCTTTCCATCAGCTCTGTAATGAAAATATAAAGAGGACACTTTCATTTGGAGGAAACTACCTTTAACTGGCTTTAATCTAGACTCATACAGTTCTGTTTTTTCCAAAGTGTTTTTCATGTTTGACTCAAGCAGACACACAGTGCAGACATGTATAGTTTTTTCAGTGTTGTTTTCTTCTTTGCTTCTGTCACTAGAAAAAACTACTTTATCTGCCACTATTTGTCTTTAGTAATGGTTTTTAGAATTGGGCTAGGCACACAATAAAAAAAAAGAATTCCTTTTTTATTTATAAAAAAACATTACTAAGAGAGAGAGAGAATGCTGGAATAAAGTTACATAAACTACAAACCAGTGGTATTGGTTTAATAATCTATACTGTAGTGGATGGCTTTATGTGTTATTACGTTAATCTCAACATGATGGGAGGTATTACTGAAAACATTGCAGCTGCAGATAAAAGCACACCATGTTTGCTGAAGCTCAGTCAAGCACAATTACCCTTAAAGGAAATACATTAAAAAGGAATTCTATGGTTTAACTTACACCCACAGAAAACACAAATTAACTGAAGCAAAATGATCAGTTCTTAAGAGTAAAACTTAATAATATTTCACAGATTAATTTAAGGTATAAAACCGACAAATTTTATACTGAATTGACTTTGTTATATTAAGATAAGTTTGTTGTTTGAGAATGCTCTTATTTTCTGTAGGTTTCCACTTATTCCACTGCACTGTGTGCCCCTATTCCCTCTCATACTGGCTTAAAGTTGGAGACGCGGTCAACACACATACACACCCGCTGAGCTGCATGTTTCTTTCCCCCTCTGTGTTGAGCCCAGAATGCTCCTGCTGCTGTCACAGCAACTCCAGGATTGTGACAGATTATGGCCCACTACCAGGACCAATAGGATCCAAGAAGGGCTGCCTGCCCACTGACTCATAATTCTTGGCATACCTATGCCGAGTTGACGTTTTTTTTAATGGTCCCCAGACCTCCAGTAGGCATTCTTGTCCTGAGCACTATGATTGCCTATTAGCAAATTCACCAGCACTTGCACTTTTCTACTCCACTCCCTATGCCACCCATCCTAGGAGAGGAGAGGACAAAAAGAAGAAGGCAGAGGAATGATGGAGATAGATGGAAGTAGAAAGATAGGACACAGCCAAGCATGGAGACTGAGCCTCTGAAGCCCTTCAAATGCTGAGAGTGTGGAACATGACTTCCCCTGATTACATGATGTGGTTAAACCACACAGAAGAGTGTAGAATAGCAAGGAATTTATTGTTTAGGTGTGTATGGAGGTTAGAATTGTGAGTGTAAATTAAACATATAGAAATAACCTGTCAAAAAAAGCGCAAGTAAATGCAGCAATTCTCAGGCATTTCCATTAAAGAAATGTTCTGATCTAATACTTTTTTCCAGTCTTAATGCCCAGTACCACAAATGATCCACCAACACAAACTGAGAACTTCCGCATTCAGGATCATTAACCAGCCACATCTGCTCAAGGATCAGTTTGCCACACTGCTTATCAATGAAAGGATGAATTTATTATCCAAAAGGACCGTTATCATGTTGGGGGACCCTGCACTGTGGCCTGGTAATCATGTGCGTGTGCGTGTGCGTGCGTGCGTGCGTGCGTGCGTGCGTGCGTGTGTGCGTGTGCGTGTGTGTGCGTGTGCGTGTGCGTGTGTGTGTGTGTGAGATAAGGAGCCAGAGCTCACAGGGTCAACACAGGACCGGCCTGTTCTGTCCATCTGCTCTGAGCTTCATTCCCAGCATATCAATAGGCCATGTATCACTCACACATGCACGCACACACACACACATGCAGAGACACACAAACTAGCAGTATTCAATACTTCCTTCTTGACTGTTCCACTTTATATAAAATAGAAGCCTTTTCGACATAGAAAGAAATTTATTTTTTAACATTATATATATATATATATATATATATATATATATATATAAAGCATATTAATATGCTTCAACATTACAGAGAACTGTAAAGCCCAGACAGGCCATGACCTCTCATCATTTCTCCCAAATCAGCAGCAAATACACATTGTCAAAGTGAGAACAAGAACCACTGGAGTGGAAAACACATTGGAAGTGTCCCTGCCAGCTCCCACAACACACCACCTCCTGTGGCCTTGGGTGCTTTATTTCACTGGTGGGGCTTAAATGGGTGAACACGTGGTTCGGGATAGTGTCTTGCAGATGTGCATAGATGTTGATTAATTGATATCTGTAGAATATTTTAATAGCACACTTGCATTTCTGGAGCACCATAAAAAGTGCAAACACAATAATATCCTGATTTTAATATATGTTAAACATGGCTATCTACAGATGCATATCCAGATGTCACAGCACAACAACCTGGCAGGAGCTATCATGAATGAAGACCGCCCGCAGCCATGCAAACTCTGCAATGAATACATTCTGATGCCAGGTAAGTCCTGTTAAATCTACACTACACATTCCTTTTAGGATGATATTTCTGCATGGCTTGTTGTTAACCAATGGATGAGATTGTTAACATTAATCAGGACAGATAGTTGTTTAGCTTTAATTAAAGGTAATCTTATGGACAAACTTGATCATTGCTCCTCCCGTAGGTCCATTACTGGTGATAACCAGGCTGCTGTAATTAAATGTCTGTGAAATGTGGGTGAAATTATGACTGAAAAGAAGAACTATCAACGCATTTTAGGAGTGGGTCTTCAAGGTGACCCATCCGGTCAGCTGTCTTTAAGGGGATATTACAATTTCTAGCATTCAAGTGGCAAACACACGATTGCAGGTTTCCCTGGTTTCGTTGTGTACAACTATGAGTTTTGTGGTTTATTTTTAATCCAAGCTCTAATCAATCACCAGGGATATCCCACATTTGTTATTTATGTGACATACAGCAGTGCGTGGTGTGAACATACAGTTGTTTGTGTTCCCTGTTGGATCTCCGTTTGCACCTCTGAAAATGTCTAATGAGCAACATGTTCTGCAATCCATGAGACCATGAGACACATGCCCACCCTTCACACCACATTATTACCTCAGCTCTGTTTATAACACCAACATCCTCCACAACGCGTTGTCTCACTTTCTGCCACCAGCTAGGGACATTTGCACATATTCATGTATTCATTTGTGGACATTATATTTAAATACGGTTTTCACAGAAAACAGCCGTTGCTGGTTCAGTATCCAGCTAATGCAGGTTAACACAATAGGCAGAGACTAGGAGAACAAAGAGACTGCACTCTGCATGAACTCCAACTAAATCACCTCCAACACTTTGGCTCCTCCTTGTTTTTAGCTTCCCCTTTTTTCTTTTTTATTTTAATGATCATCAAGAACAATCATCTATGAATTAGGGCTTTAAGATTTTGCATTGTGAAATATAAGACCTGTAAAATCCTACTGAAATCACATTTGGGATTCAAAATGGCAACCTCTCTTCCTCTGTATTCTCCCTCCTTCTCAACCCAACAGCAGCAGTTAGCTGGATGTTATGTCTGCTTTTCATAGGCTCAGGGTTGTTTCCCTCCCTTCTTTGGCTCTGAGAGCAGCCCTGGGAGCTCTAATGGCCTGTTCTCACTCTGTGCTTTGCATTATTTCCTAACTGTAAATACCAAGGGTCCATGTTATAGAGAGAGAGCCACCATAAAATACTTAACAAAGTAACCTACATATGCTCCGGCACAGACTGAAACACAGATATGCCGCTGAGCCATTATGTTATGTAAGCTGTTGATTTCAATGGAACAATGAATGAAAGGAATAGGAATACATAGAAAATAAAAAAGAAGCAGGCTTTGCCTCATAGTTCATCTTCATCTGGCTGCCCTGTCCCAAACCCCGGTTCATGAAATAAGTCCTGCTGAAAATCAATGGCAGCCCAAGGCATGTAAAGGTCAGCCTTTCAGCAGGCTGGCCTTGGTGGACCAGTCAAGCACAGGCTTGTACAGTGAAGCTCAGCTAAGTAGAATTAATGGGGGGGATCGATTATGCTGCACACAACTTAAATTGAACTAAGCAGAGAATCATTTTAAGGTGGGAAACACACCCAGACCATGAACCCATTAAGCACAGTAAAGCATTAGAATAGAAAAAAATTAAACCAACCAATACACCTCACTTGCATACTCCCTCTCTCTTCACCTCCTCTTCCTCTCTTTGTTACCCTGAACAGTAAAGTCCTGATAATGCCCAATTCATAAAAATTATAGTGAGATGTTTTCCCCTTCTTTCTTTTTTTCTCAACTCTTTTTTTTTAAGTCACATCCAGCACCTCATTCTTCTTCTGTTTCTTCAAATGTACTAAAGAAAATCAATACGAAATGAAGGAGACAAATCAGCGGTACTATGGTAGTACTGCAGAGAGAGGCCCAGCAGGTCCCTACATTTGTGGTCACATGGTCCTGGCTAGCCCCCACCCCATGAAACAGGGGAGGGGCAGGGAAAGTGATGGAAGGATGGGGAGGAAGCAGGGATGTAAAGTTTGACTTATGGAAAGATGAAATGGTTGGAGACCAAAGGGCTGGAGCGGGATGAAAGGGACTTGGAGCAGGATGAAACAACGCTACAAACGGAGGGCATGTGGAAGAGAAATGAATGAGATGAGGGATGAGAGAAAGTGAGGGAAGCAGTGGGCGGCAAGGGGGTGAGGGGGAGGCCGTATCATGGAAAATTCTGTTCCTTTGACTGGAGTGCAGAACGGGAGCCCTCATATATAATGTATATCATGGATCCATGAGAGATTTTCATACATATAAAATAGAGCAACACCACAAGGTGTCTGGCTGCCACAGTACAGCTGGGAATCGCCTGTGGGGGACATTTTAATATTCTGCTCTGTTTGTATTTCCACTGTTAACTCACATGTACCCTCATGTTCCTTAGCATAAATTCATACTGTATATAAGTCAAAAAGGATTAAAAGACTATAAGCAAACACATTTAATTCACCATGTTTCAAAACCACCATAATTACATAAGATGATTTTGTGCAAGTAACCTCTTCATAATGTATAGTCTATACATTTTAACATCGCAGCCCAGGTTTTATGTGTCACTTAACAAAATAAACTGGCCTGGGAGGGGAAAGGCATCTACTAATGACATGAAAGAAATTACTTGGGCTAGTTTTTCTCATATTGGAGCCAGGTACTCTCACTGTTAATGGCAGAAAGGAGATTAATATCTAACTAGGCTGGACCCCAATCAGACAACGAAGGTGCTCTGCCCTTATTTTGGGGTAGGCTCTCATGTTATCATTATTTATTAAATAAATAACCTATTGACAGTATCTGGAACATGATATGATGCTAAATCTGATCTGAAATCTGCCTCACCTACCCCAGAAAGATCCTTTCTCCTTAACAAACACATTTCCTGTTTTTAATGATCTAGCTCCACATATTATGTGCTGAAAATGAGTTCCATTTTTCTGTTTGCTTCCCACCATAGTAGACCTCTTCATTTAGAAAAGTAACAGCAAACACAGCACACTTACTTATCTATGGTAGGCTCTCATCTCTCTCACGGTCTTGGATGTCTTTGTAAACAATCTGGACAGGCAAAATAGGCTTCATGCGAGAACCAGAAAAAAATGGAATAAATAAACATGACAAGTAGCTACTTTAGCCACAGCTTCCCTCATTGAAATCTGATGAGGGCCCTGTCTTGACTTACGCCAACAAACGCTAAGTGACATGTTTAAGTGGGTTCAGGTTGCGCATCTGGGGTAATTCAGTAAAGTTACAAATGAGTCTGGCTGGGAAATACACTGCCATGTGCACGTTGAAAATAGGAAGAGGGAGGACTTTGATGAGATTTTCTGTCCTTCACAGGAAGCTCTCGGCTTACCTCAACCATCATGTAGACACACACACACACGGCCATAAACAGCACTATATAGACCTGGCGATTCCCATCATTGGGAATCGATAACAAATAACCTCACTTTTCACCATCCATTATGGTTGGTGTCAACCATAGCGAGTCGTCTTTTTCAGCACACGGGCGTCACATCCGACCTTGAGCTTTCCACTCTCCTCCCCCCTGTTCCTGAGGTAGATTTCAGGCAGTGGGGTCTGGTCCAGATTTTTGGAACAGTTCAAATTGAGCCCTGTGGGAGAGAGGAGCAGGGAGCCTCCATCTCCCATGACAGATCAATGGTAGGTCTCACCACAGGGCAGGGGGCCAAGGCCTTGCTCAACCTGCTAATAGAATCCCAATGTCATTGCTGACACAACATCACCAGGGCTGCTAAAGGTTAGTCTGAGGTAGGACAGGTGGACAGCGGTTTGTAATGCTTTTTGTATCCTGCATGTTTCATGTACAATAATTCATTTAAAAGGTGAAAATTAAAAGTTGTCCATGCAAAAAATCGCAACATATCACATTTGAGTTCAAATAATTTGCATAACATTATTTGCAGAATCTGTTCAAACCTTTAGTTCTGTCTATACTTGAGTTAATTTTAGGCTAAATCTAAGTACTTGGATTGAATCTTTCCACCAAATATTTTATCTCCTTTCAGTTCAAAGAGGTGATTTTTCAGGGCTTTATTAACACCCCACACATCCCATCAAAGTCAAGAATAGCAAAAGATGTGATTCATTGCACAAATCATTTCACATGGTCCACTTGAAGGCAAGCAGCAGAGGCTCTTATGACACTATGAAGACCTATAGAGACACTCACACAAATCAGATCCGAGTGTTAACAAAAACCCCCAGAGGAAAGATGTCTTAGTCTGAAGAGCTTGATGACAGGCCTTAATTTGTTTACCTCATATCAACATTCAGAGTAAAGTTGTGTAGTTTGAGACACAAGTTTCAGAGTTTCTGAGTTTCTAAAACTTGTGCTTTATCCGCATTGCATCATCACAATAATCGGATATTGATCATTTTAAGCTCCTGACTGATCATACTGAAATGTTATCCTGTGAAGATCTGTTTTGAGCCCTAGTGCTCAGTATAAAAGCTATTTCTCACAATTAAAATAGCCCAGACTTGAGCAGTTCATCAGTACTCCGTCTGGGTATTAATTAGAATTCCCCATTAACCATTGTAAGCCTTCCCTGCTCCTCTTGTTAGTGGGAGTCATGACATTTTCCAGTTACATAACAGGCCATCCCCCCGGGAGCACTTAGAGATCCCAAGCAAACAGCCATTGTATGTTAATTGATTAACATGAAATTAGAGAACCATCCTTACAAGCATTTGCCTTCATCCCTCTCTTCCTCTCATATATCATGACTTCAGCTAAATCTACAGTCCTAATCCCACATTGTTCTGGTTGAAATGGAGTAATTGATATGGCCATATTGCAGATGTAAAAACTGTCCATCCGTTCATTCATAATGCATGTGACAATGTTTTGAGACCTGTCAAAATGTTGGAGAAAAGGCGCAGAATGTTGTTCTCACAAATCTTCACAGATTCAGAAAAGAAAAAAGAAAAGAAAAAAAAGAGAAAAAAAACATTCATTAATATTCAAAAATGCCAGTTAAAATCTACAGTTTAGACAGGATGGGGGGGGGGGGTATTTCCCATTACTACTAAAAAGAAATAAGTGTTGTGACCAGCAAGCATCATTTATCATTGCCAGTTTAACGATTCATACACCATGTCCCTATTGTAAATATTTATAATAAATGATATAACTAAACTGAAATAATCTTACATATTTTTTACAGTAATGTATTCCTGTTGCACCAAATGCATACTATTACATTATTGTAAATTAGAAACTTTCAGTGTTTTCCTGTTTGGAAATCATCATATAATAAAGATGATACAGAGATTATAACGGAATTCATTCTTCAAGTAAATTCAAATGTGAAGTACCATTGTGCATGAATGGTTAAATTTAGTGCTCAATAAAATTTAAATGTAAGTGATAATGCATACTGTGAAACACACACACATGCGCGCGCGCGCACACACACACATGCACACACCCACATGCATCCCGAACACTGGACACATGCTCTCAGCCTGTGCTCTCAGCCTCATGCATGCCTTTGCCAGCATTAATTCTGTTAATGATCACAGAGGGGCAGTCAGCATGTGATCCCTGTCCTAACATTAAACAAATAAATACAACACTGATTAACAAAATGTTCACTCATCTTCAATCTCCAGTAATTAAAGAAGGCTGTTTTGACTGACTCCCCTTTTATTTTCCTCCTTTCGTCTTGTTCCCTTGCTTGTAGCAAAACAGTAGCACCAAAGTCCTTTTAATGAACTAATAATGTGTGGTTGGCTAACCAAGAATGAGACAGGAAAGAGATAAATAATGGAGGACTCAGGCTTTGTTACCAGCTAGAGACAACCTGCACAGACACAGGCCTGTTCCATCAGTAGAGTATCGCTCAAGACCAGGAGAAAGTGTGAACACAACATCGTGTGTGTGTGTGTGTGTGTGTGTGTGTGTGTGTGTGTGTGTGTGTGTGTGTGTGTGTGCGCGCACCTGGTAAAGGACACAGCTGTCACATTAGGATCATGCAGCCCTGTAGCATGAATCTTTCTTGTAAACCTTAAGATCTACACCAGGTGTGTATACGTGTGTGCGTGTATGTGCATGCATGAATGTGTGTGTGTGTGTGTGTGTGTGTGTGTGTGTGTGTGTGTGTGTGTGTGTGTGTGTGTGTGTGTGTGTGTGAGAAAGTGAGAAACCGAGGGAGAGAGAGGAGGACATATGGCTCTGAATTCAAATCCAGATGCTTACTTAAAGCAGTGGCAGGAGACTATACATCAGAGAAGGTAAAGAAACAGCAACAAAATGTGGAAACATGCAAGACTGAATTCCAACTGATCAAATGAAGAAGGAACTAGGCTCAATCACAAGAAGTATAATACGACTACTACTATGACTACTACTACCACTAACATAACAATACAACAACAATTATTAACACATTTAAGCAGATTTCCCATGTCAAAATTAGAAGATAAAAAAAGATTAAAGATCCTGCATCAAACTTTACTTTCTGACATTGTTGGCAGCAGCAACAACATGACTGTGATTCAGAGTTGTGTACCCTCCCTGGCTATAATTCAGAGCTGTGTTATTCTTGCACAGCCATGTGTGAAGTATACGGTGCTGTTTGCAAGGCAATAACCTGAGTCTGGCTTTCTGCTCTGCTGTGCTGCTCTGTGATATGAGGGATATGTTGTTGCTTTGCAGTGCTGTCCGGGGTGGTGACAGTCTCAGTCACAGTCGGGTATTTTAAATTCCCCGCTGCCAATTAGAGTCACTCTAGACCTGGTTGTGGGTGCACGGCAGAGGTGGGGAGGTGAGGAAAAAAAAAACCCACTGGGTCGATGGTTGCAGGCCTGACAGGCCTGATGTGGAGATGGAAATGCGGTAATTTGGAGTAATTCGGCAACTCGTAGGCACTTGCCTTGCCTGCCTGTCTGTCTGTCTGCTGAAATAAATGGGGTCAGCAGCGTGTGATCGGCAACTTTCATTTATATGTAAATGACCCCATCATTGCTGCAGCAGCTGCTGTGGAAACTGCTGCTAAGTCTGTGTACTCACAGAAATGCTATGCCTAAGAGAGAAGCTAGTCAGATGGTCTGTTTCAGCTAGTTTTCCTTTAACTTTGCAAAGTAACACTACTACCCCTTAATGTGGGAGTCTTTCCCTGGGTTTATAATGACTCACAAGACAGTTTTAGCGAATATATTTTTGAATACAGAGAAGACAGCCCTAGTGGTTATGTGGATATCCAAGGTCCATATGCTGTATTGTGTGATGATTATTACACGGTATGTGGTTTCAGTGAAATATTGTTGAAAGCTGGACTGTGGTGCAGTCATTAGACAGCCTCCTTATATGAAGAAGGGTCTGGGCTTGTCTGTGCATAATTTGCTGAGTGACCTTGAACATAATTGAAAAAAAATGCAGATTTTTACTTCTTCCAATGTAATTTATTTTAGTATAAAAACATGACACAAAAGGGTGGAAGTGTGTATGTGTGGGTGTCCAAACAACTCCACTTTATTACCCATTGTTTCAGAATTATGTGATTTTATATCATTGGCAGCTGTGAAGCAGTTGGAGACTAGATGAATATACAGAGTGAGAAAACAGAAGAGTTGAAACTTGTGAGAAAGGTTCTCTCTGAGTTCCTTGTGTGTATCTCTTGGACACAGTCTCTCACATGCACAAAGAATTTAGATCTAATCAAGATCAATTGAAAGTTGTCTGTGTAATGTATTATCATCCTTGGAATAGATCAGGATTCAGCCTGTGGAATATGTTCAGATCTCTTGCTCAAAAGAGAAAGAGAACAAAAGAAACAAGTTTATTAAAAGGTATTTAATTATCACATCAGGAAACACCACTCTCCTCCCTCGTCTTTCCCCACATGAACAGAAGATGGAACAATTTTAAGATATAAATTATTTACTAAACTTTAATCCAAACCATTCAGTCCAGAAAACCAAATTAAATCTTCCCACATAGTTCAGCTTTGAAGATGAATCATAAATAAAATACGCCGTCTAGATGAAAGATATCTTAAAGATTTGGATAATGAAATTGATGCATCATCAAAGGCATCTTTTTTCATGAATTAATGATGACAAATAAACACGACTCACAGGCAATGCGAAATATAAATGTGCCGCACCAATAAACATAAAAGCTCACTTGAATGTTTCCAGGAGTGTCGGTTAGACAGCCAATAAGTCTAAGAGCTACTTTGTGTGTGCTTGGTGACATATTTCCTCCTATGTCAGTGCAAAAAAAGTGAGTATACCGCTGATCATCCAGTGATTATTTCCATGAAATCCAATTTGTGGTCCAGGGAACATCACTGATTATAGTTACACCTGCCAAGTGTCTTCATCTTAATCTCATTTGGAGCACTCTATAATGTTGGTAGTGGGAAAAGCCATACCTCATTATTAAAACAAGTGGAATTATCTGTAGTGTCACAAGCACAAAAGCTCAACCCTGCATCAACACAGTAACTATTTAATGAGGCAAGCACACCTTAAGACTTTACACAATCTCCATGACTCCATCATCCTCAACATCACACCACTATCACTGTAGCTGACAAAAATATAGGTCAATAATGCTCTAAAAGAACAGGGGGGGGGGAACACAATATCACAAACACAGTATGAGACAGTAGAGCGAGGAAAAGAAAAAGAAAGGGGCTAATTAAAATTTCAGAGGTACTAGCTGGGCATCTGATCCCTATCCTGATGTCTTTGTGTCTGGATTAAGACACGCTCACCTTGATTTCTTCATTTATTAACCTTGACAGAAACAAATCCAAATTCTCACAAACAGTGCCCAAAGTGTGAACAATGGGAGGAGTATGCAAACAACATCCAACAACATACAGTACTTGCCCACACTCCCTCCAGCCTCTACACGACTACACACATATACACACACCAATGTACATACACATTTCCCTCCACAAATATGTACCACGCACACACATGCACACCCACACCCAGTAGGCCCAGACAAGGCTGTTCTCTAAAAAAGAGCTTAATGGATGAAGAAAGATACAACAAAGCAGTCTGGAAGCGGTGTCAGTAGTGCGGTGATCAAATACACTTGTCAGTGATATCCTCACATGAACAGTTGTAATGATAAACATGGATTAATGTGAAATCAGGTTCATTCTCATCAAGATGAAGCAAAAAAAAATAAAGATGTTAAATGTTATTAGCAAAAGAAAGTTTTTTTTTTTCGAAGAATTAAGACAATACACTAAGTATGTGTAAAATGGAATACCTGTTTCTTTCTAGTGGGTCAAGTATTTGTATCCAACAGCACTTGATACAAAAGGAAGATTTTGTGGCATCACTTTTAGTAGGTTTCCTTGTGGCAGCTCCATGGAGCCAGAGAGGAGACTCCATCTATCAATCAAACCCCAGGGTCATGATAAATAATGTTTTCATTCCATCTGTGCAATGACAAATGAAGAGGCTCCCATGCCACTTCATTTGACCAACAATTCAAAGTGAATTTAATATCTTATTGGGGGGGGTTCCAGGAATACGGCAAGGTCCAATGCCATTTAATCTTGGTTCACATTGGTAAGACAGACCCATTCCCGCAAATTCCAGGGATGTCTGAGATGTTTGGGTAGAGCACAGTAGTGGAAAGTGGTGAAGGGTGTGAGGTGTTGGGAGTTTGATTTCCTTTAGATTCTATCCTTGCATTTAGCAGATGGTGCAGGTTTATTAGCCGCAGCAATGAGTGACCTCTAGCTGACACTAGATCAGTTTTCAGGTCATCTCCTTAATGTTTTGGGCACGTCCCTGGTGGAAGGAGAGGGCAAACCCAGGAAACAAATAGAGGAATAGATTGAGAATAGAATGATTTCATCAACTCTGTTGTAATTACATCTCTAAACCAGACAAGTGGATGAAGACAAGATGACAACCTTATCAATTTCTAGACATGCCCGAACAGTCGATCAATAAAATTCTAATTATTGTTTATTGCATTACCCTAAGTGTGCACATATGGAGAAAACAAATACATACATAATATAAATACATTAAATAAAACAATTAACATGTCTAAAATTTAGTTTAAGTGCTTCCTTTGAAAGATTCAAATTCCAGATATTCTAGCCCCACTACTTCATCGGAATAACAACTCACCTAAAGCGAATTGCTATCTGAACTTTCTGCAGTATGTGTATGTTTGTTAAGAATGACAATTGTCTCAAAAGATTTTTCTGACCTTTAACAGTGTTCGAAAGTTTGGTGAAGTTGTGTTTCTCTTTCCCTCTTACAAAGGTGACATTTAATAATCCTCACAGGTCAAAAAGGTAACAAATACCAAGGCACGCCAGAGGCCTATGGAAAATGAGTGTATATTGTTGACTGAACAACTGCATATTTATGTGTCTTTTAAACATTCAGCCAGCCGTTGTCTGTGCCTGTGCTCCAGGTTTAGCAAAGAAGAGGTGAGGATGGACAGCCAGAGAGGGAGAGTGATGTCCTGAGACATGCCAAGCACTCCATCAGACAGACTGTGTTGCAATTGGCCAGTGTAACAGATCCAGTGTCTCTGGAGTTTTAAATGATTCAAACAGTTGCCCTTCACTGTTCCTGTGGTGGCCAATGTGGCCCTGGCATTCAGTTTAACTTTCACTCTGACTTTTCCTCATCCTAAACTATAGCTTTGGCTACCCACAGTTTTTGTGTAAATTAATAAACTTGCCAAATAAATCAACATGACCTGGGAAAAATATCAACCAGAGCCCAGAAACAGAGAGACATACTGGTAGGGTTATTCAGTTCTTTGGCATTGTACTAAAATGAGAGAAGGGTTGTTCTGTATAAAATGACAGAACTCTGGGAAGTTAAGTGTTTCATCTCTCAGAGAAGAGGGGGCAGAGGTGAAGTGGGTAAACAGGAAACCAACAAAACACCCAAGTCCCAATGACTGACACATCAACAGCAGATGAGCTTCCAGTAAAAGCATTAATTACACCAACAGAGTCCAAGTGGAGCGAGAGCTGTGCCAAGCTCGAGTTGAGCTGAGTCTGGCTGAGCTGAGCCAACTTGTCTCTCACTAAGCTGAGTTAGGCCTCTGAGCAGGGCTGCTGGAGGATGCTCAGTCTCTGCAGAGTGTGCTCTGCAATCCCCAGACCTCATTAGAAATGCAAAAAGGTTCTGACTCCCATCACCTGTGTGCTTTTTATATCTGGCATAATCTCTTAGTAGATATTTCTTACATCCAATAATGAGCAGGTTATTACTCTATACAACAGAAAGGGTGTGTGTGTGTGTGGGGGGGGTGAGAGCGGGAAAATGAGCAGATGCTATGAGGTTAAAAAAAAGAGAAAGAGAAAATATGAGTGCTGAAGCACAAAAAGGACACAAAATTGTTTTTAAAAAAGCACAAGTCATTCACATCAGTGTTGGCAACATTGATGACTTCAAATACATGTACTTCAATTTTGCAATCATCAAATCTATCAGTATAATTCTTTCTAATGAGCTATTATTTATATAACGATCATGTCAAACAACAACCAGACAACCAAAGAAATTATCATACAGAGAGAACATTAATTTTATGATAACCCCCTGAAGCCTGTTGCTCACAAGCTCTACAATCGGCCATTAGTGCTCGTTAGGAGTCATTGAGCCAAATCAGCTTTGTGTGTCTCATACTAATCAGATGTCTGTGACTTGATTAATCAGCACTTTTTTCAATGATTCAACATGCTGTTCTTGAGAGCAGAGTCTGATTGACTGTCTAGCTTTAGTGCATCATGGCCTATGATACTGTGTATCAACTACTTATTCATGAACAAATGTAAATGTCAAGGTTCAACATTTTCTGCAAAGCTCTGTGGCTTTAACTGGAATGGATACTTTCACACACTGCAAAATAATCAGAAATGAGACAATATGAATTTTCTTTTTTATTATTATTTTAAGAGGTAAAAAATACCTACAGTGAGTTTAGAAATCATTACATAAATGACTCCAGATGGTCCTCGTTCAAGTATCCGGCTGAGGGATCCAAAAGTGTTCCCAGGCCAGACGGAATATATAATCCCTTCAGTGAGTTCTGGTTCTATCTCTGGTCTCTTACCAGTTGGACATGCCCAGAAGACCCTCAGCACTCGGCAGAGAGGTGTGGTCTCAGTCAGGTGTTAAAACGAAATCTCCAGGCTCCTCTTTACACACAGAATCTGAGGCTATTCTCCAAACTCCATTCAGATATCCATGCATTTTTCTCTGCTTCTAAAGATGAGATTAGTTGCTCTACAGTGAAGACAAACTTGTGAATCTGTGATCATGTTCTGTTAGTCAGTAAAGCTCAAGGCTATCATTTGGATTTGGAATACAGATCAAATTGCCTGCACTCTGGCTCACATTCATTCTAAAACAGCTCCATCAAGTGCAATGTGCACATTCCAGCTGATGCAGCACCAAACTAACCAGCAAGCTCTGTTGTCCCATCTCTCATAAACTAGACCGGAGGATTGATACGTTTCTTTGCATGAAGCAACAATACACTCATTAAGCTGGGAGTCATCAAGCATTTTCTGGCTTAAACTGTTAAACAGAGAACAATAAAACATTGTTATTTTCCAAGGAAAGTTTTTTTTCCAAGGAAGGATTTTCTTACACCACTTCGTGTCTGTAAGATGTGAGTGTGGCACAGGGGAAGATTGTTTCCACTGTCAATATCTAAACTAAGTTAAAATCTGAAGACCTGACACTGGGCAAGTGGGCTGGGATGAAGGGGAGTAATGTAAAACATAAAGGGAGTGGTGCTGCCTAATAAATACATAACTAAGGGCATAAATAAACAGAGCATGAGACATCTGGCTGACATGTAGGAGACAGCACCTGAAGCATTGAAAGTCAAGACTAGTCATCCTTCTGCTCTCTCTTTACCTTCTCTGCTGTCTGCATTGATTGATGTGCGGGTGGAGGATCAAAGGCTGCTGAACAGTAGTAATCAGGAAGATAGAGCAGGAGGGAGGAGAATGGAGGCTGTATGTGTGCGTGTGTGTGTGTGTGTGTGTGTGTGTGTGTGTGTGTGTGTGTGTGTGTGTGTGTGTGTGTGTTGGGGGTGGGGGGATTCCGTCCATCAGTCAACACCAAGAAATGAACCTCTAACTGCAGGACTAAGTCAGACATTAGGGCCTCCAGAGTCAAAGAGGATTCACTCATTCTCATGCGGCCCATCTCTCCGCATTCACCTCTCTCCCTCCCTCTTTTGGCTCCCACCATTATCTTTTCTCCTCTGCGTCCCATCCTGGAGAGGAGGAGCAGGACCAAGCACCATTAATCTCCTATCTAATAACACTGGTAATGTTACACATTATTGGAAAGAGATGGGCAAAATGAACCAATAAGTTATCTAATATGGGTCTCTCTTCTCCACACACACTCCAATCCCAAGGACATTTAAGGCAAAAAGAAGAGGCTGGCGATGATGGAGAGAGAATGATAGAGAAGGAGAATTAGAAATGGAAAAAAAAGGTGGGCAATGTGAAATATTTCCTGCTATCGACTCCTTGGCCAGGGACATGCATAGATTTCTGTATGCGGAAGATAAGTGTCTTTGATAAAGTAGGTTAGCATTGATTAATCCATGAAATCTTGGGGCTGTGGACTTGAAGTTAATGAGTAAGGTTTTCTATTTTCTCTGCAATCTCTCATGACATATGTTTTCAGCACAGCTGAGCGATCCCACGGCCAGAGTGCCCAGCTCCCTCCGTTTTGGATGTCTGTTGTTTTGGGGTGAAGATGGCCAATCAATAAGCTGACATCTGTTATCACGACGGATTCACAGCGCAATCATTGGCTTGTTGCAGGGGCCCGTTAGCTGCACGTGAGGGGGCGTAGAGGTCACAGATAATCCAAAGGGAACAAGAGTTATTTATTCATATACACTGGAATAAAAATAAGATGAAAGACACAATCTTTATATGCTACCCTGAGGGGTGACACGTAGATATCACAGAGATGCACATTCCGACACTGCACTGCTAAATATCGGGCACTGTGTAGCCCATCTAACAGCATATTACTGAGAGTTGTAGCGGCACAAATCTGTTCATATGGATAAAATAACAAAATGTGGCATTTGTTTAAAATATGCGTGTATATTTTGTGCCACATGTTGAGAGATTTTTTTTGCTACTGTGCAGCTGAACAGACCTCAGTTATGTGAAGAGTAACCTTGAAACAAATCATTACAACGGTTCCATGGATGCATCCTGAAGTTTGGAGTGCTGAGAGAAAGAAACTGCTGGAAACAAAGAGGCAGCTTTCACTTACCCTTTCTCCGCATCTCTTGTACTGACTGTACATCACCACCTCCATTGCCCACTCTTTCATATTCTAGTCCAGTGCTTCCTTCAATGACATTAATCTCTCTCTGCCTCTCTCCTGCAAACCATCCCTCTCTACCTCAGCAGCTGTGTGGAGGAGGTTAGGAGAGTAGAGTGTCAAAATATTTGGCAGCCATCTCCAGTACCAGTGTAGCATTTTAACCTCTGTGGTTATTACACATACACAGGTTTGTCTGACATCCCTGAGGCATTAGCCTTGAAATCTCACTCTCTCTTTCTCCCACTCTCTCCCTCGCTCTCACCATTCATCACATCATTATCCTTACAGCAAGGATACATGCTGTATGCCAAACACAGCATGGCTGCTAATCCACTAGGGTGAAAATAAGAGTACACAAGGCCAACCTCTCCAGTTTGCTGATGGACAAAATGCACGCAAGCACTAAATCTTGTGTTTTTCTGCTTTTGCGTGACACACCCCTGAATCCACATGTATACACAAATACAAAAACATATTTGCAAGGACTTAATGCTCTTTTTTTTCTTTATGTGCATCTCTGCTACACAATCACAGATATACAGAAGACAGAGAGCAAGTTCTCATAGCAAAGCTTTATTCACCGGAGGCGTAGTTCAGGAGAAGCAAAGAGAGCCCCACAGGGCTTCCTGACAACCCGTGTAAATCAAATGTCATCAAGAGATCTAATGAAACTGCATGGAGCTGATGGATTGTGCTGACAGTTGCATGTATTGTGTCCATGGGGGTAGGCACACCTGTCAACATGCATGGATATATGAACATTCCCATGTATTGCATGATTGTATTTACACGCAAAAAAGACAACATGCATATAATAGCATACATAAATGTAGCTGACAGATGAATTGCTAAACAACCTAAATACCACATTTCCCTTTCCCATTTACTCAACAGAATATGTCTACTTATAGCAGAAACATTTATAATGCTCTGGAAATTGGCATGAAGGAAAATGATATGCTCAAACATGTATTGAGAATTATATGAAAGAGAGAGTCTCTATATTGAAAATGCCCATTCTCAGCAGAATTATTGATTCTGTGTAATGAATCTAGTCTCTTTCATACATTCAGCAGAAAGTCCGACCAGACTGCCAGGCTGTCACAAAGCTTTACTTTACGTACCCTCAGGTAATTAAGGACAGGCGATGTTTAAATAAAGAATCAATGATTACTGCTTAATTTCCCAAAGTATCAAAGCTAAATTGTCATAAACTCTCATATAACTTGATGACCTCTTTAGGAAATTCAACCCCTGAGAAAGTGTTCACCAGAATGCAGACACCTTAAGATTTCATTTGCTCTGTGCAATTTTTATTCATGAATGAATTAAAAGCGAAAAACTAGTCTGAAAAGGATGCACACAAATACAAATTGTTATGGTTGTGGCTCAGATATGTATGTCTCCCATTTCCTATTACCATGAATCCTCTCTTCATATGAACCAAGTAGCACAAATAAAGTACTTCCCAGTTGGGTAATGGACTAAGTACCCACAAAAAAATCTTGTTATCATGTTGTTAAAATAATGTGCCACTGTTATAATACACAAAAACCAATTGAGAGTAAAACTAGGCAGACTTACAGCTACGACAGATGGGCTACTGTAGCACAATACTTTAGCATCGTGCGACAGTCCTAGTGTACAGTTCTGCCAGGATGTGGTCACATGAGGACAGCGGATTTTGCAGTGGATTATGAAATGGGTTCAGAAGAGCTGAGTCTGGACATTTAAGTGAAATGTGGTTTAACAACGTATTAAGTGCATGGATTCTGATCCCCAAATGTAAATCTGCAGACAATAAATATTGCATTAACATAGGGCTAAGGTTAGCACCCATAAAAGACCCAGTGACCACGCTTACATTTTTAGTTCATCTTAATCATTTCCTTAGGACAGATTAATCATTTTCCTATGACTTATAACTAAAAGACTAACTCAGAAATAGCCATATGATTATTTGGCTTACTGCTTAAAAGATAATATTTTTTTTTAACACCCTGGTAATATATATTGTTGATTAATACAAAGAAAAGAAAGTTATGCATTCGTCATTGTTACATCGATAAGTAAAACTGTGTATGAATGTAAATAACTATGAGAACAAACAAGGCACAGAAGAGGGAGCCTGGTTCTTGTTCCACCATAAGACTTTGGCAGTGGTGAAATAACTTGGCCTGAGGTAGTCAAATTAGACCTGGCACCGTGGTCTTGTGCCAGCTATGCAGCACACAACAAAACACCAATCAGATTTGGGTCATGAGTGCAAACCAAGGTGTATTGCATGCAAAGGTATGATGGGTTTCATTTACATCACTATTAATATGGTAAGAGACAAAGAAGGAAACACTCAATGTGAATTTTTAAAGATCCTGGGTTCAGAAGTTCAAATCTGTAGATGTCCCAGTAAAATGTATAATCTCCCCCATCTGCCCATTGAATACTTATGCACATCATGTTTCAGTTGGACATCTGATTTGACAGAGGCACCAAGCACAGAACGTGGCGACCTGTAGGATCACTACCCCAGGCATAAATATTTATAGAGGAACCAGGAGGCCAAGGAGAATCTAACCTTACGTCAAACGAAGTGAAGCATCTCTGAGATTTTCCCTCTTCATCTTTTTGATTCAGAGTTATTGCTGTTGTAGGCTGCTGCAGTCCTCACTTGGAAAGCACTTTAAGAGGAATCCTGGAAGAAAGACTTCCAGGACTGCCACAGTGTTGTGTGCTCCTGAGGAGGGACCAGAGCACAGCCAAACCAAAAACCACAAATGTGGGCGTGTGATGACACACTTTTCAGATGAGGCTGGGTCAGTCAGAACGGATGATAACGAAGCTGGGAGCTGGATGTGGAAATCAGCTTACTCACACTAGTGGTGAATCACAGCTCAGCTCTCTGACTGATTAGCTGTGACTCACTTTGAAGAGCAGAAAACAGGAGTGTGTGTGTGTGTGTGTGTGTGTGTGTGTGTGTGTGTGTGTGTGAGAGAGAGAGAGAGATTGTGTGTGTGTGTGTCTCTCTCTCTCTCTGTTGACAGTGAAGGTCAGTAATGTGGGTGTGTCTTGGGCCTCCCAGCTGTAGCCTGGGGCTCTGGAGCCATCACTGTCACATCTGTGTCTCACTGCTGTGTGTTGCTAGCCCTGCAGCGCAGTTTACACACACACACACACACACACATGCACACACACACATACACACACACACACATACATGAAACTAACTTCAGGATATATTTGCACATGGAAACATAAAATGCAGGGTGAGATGTCACAGGAGTAAATATGCATGCTCTGTCCATAGAAACATCCTGCACACACACACACACACAGAAACATGTACACACACTATTAAAATGGTCCCGTTACACTTTCCATCTCAGGAATCTAAATGCTCCTGATTATGCTATTTCCACTGGTGATTGAATGAGGATAATTAATCCAGCAGCCCGCTCCCTTTTCACTATATGCAGCAAATATAGTAAATAAATGTTTTTAATACCGAACAGCATACAAAGGATTGAAATAAATAAGAGGTTTGCTTCTCCTGTCTCAAAGTGAAAATGTGTGACCTGTGGTCACACTGTGAGCATGAAGATGGCTATTAATATAGAATCTTTCCCATTTTACGACTAAATGCAAAGCACATAAAAGAAAGATATGTTTGCACAATTACTGTCTAATTAACTGGATGAGATTTTATGTGGTCAATGTGGCTGCAGACAGATTGCAGAATGTTTGATTATTTTTTAACTACATGTACGTGTGTGTGTGTGTGTGTGTGTGTCTCAATATAAAAATGATCATATACTGTATTGTTTTCAACAGGGTTATTCATCTGAATCTTGTTTTCTACCCAGCACCATGCCACCTCCTGCCTTTTCCTTTTTCTCCTGCTCTCTTTCACGTCTTAGCCCTTAACAGAAGCAGGTTTGTGTTTGGGATCTGAGGTGTAATTAAATTCAATAAATACACGAAGGTGAAGAAATAAATCAAGTGGAAACTGATAAACAGAAGGAGATTAAATGTCGCTGAGCTGTGCAAACAAATATTTCACTAGCACATCAGGCATCCTGGAATTCCAGGCATTCACCAAAACTGCAACTAATATGCACCTGCCATACTCATTGTCATGAAATAAAGAAATGAATGAAAACATTTAGAAGGCCAAGTCATCAATAATACTCTATATTCCAAGTCACTTCTCAGTGTGATCAGTTGCTAACTATGAATACAGATGTGTCAGACAGATGCAGAGTTCAAAGTACCCTTATGATACATGAGCCAAATACAGTCATGGCAAAGGAATGGTTTTGTTCAGGTTAAAAAAAATTCCATAAAAGGTAAATGGTGTTAGGTCAAAACAAATAGCATCAAAGTCACAAATAGACTCTGTGAACTGCACCGATCAATGAAGCTTTAGGTGATTGGCCTCAAAAGTCATGATCACCTGTGATGCACCTCATCAACAATTGCATCATTGCTTATTCAAATATCGACCTACTCCTTATTAATGACTATTGAAGTAGCAATTAATTCTGCATAATACATGAACTACATCTGTGCAAATCTGAATGAAGTCTGATTAGGTGTTAGAGGGGATATGGGCAATGCTGGTGGTGCATATTAATAATGACAGTTGAGGTGGGGGGGTCAGGGTGGGGGAGGGTCATTTGTCATTTGTGAGATGAAGACATTTGAAAAAGAACAATTACACAGTCAGTCCATAAAGTCAGTCACTGAGGTAACAATGACCAAAGCAACTCACATTTAACCTGCTCCTGAGTGCTTTTAAGCACACTAAGTCATCATGCCTTGGTTCCCATACTGATTTGCTTGCTCTAGTACTCCATACAGCACCATACTGCCCTCCTGGGCATAACAAGCATAAGTGCTTAGAGTCCCCTGAATGGAAATTAGGGCTTTTTTTAAACAGGCATCGTTCAAGGCCACAACTGGTGCACTGAAAGCACCTGGGTCCTATGCTCTATGAATTAATGAAGGATCCCAGCAGCAGGGAGGTCAATCATTGACGCCAGCAACCCATTCACAGGCCTCAGAGTAAGTATGAGAAACAATGCAGAAATGCCTGCCTTTATGTAGCTATTATCTGTTCAGACTCATTCTCCATCTTCCCTTTACATTCCCCCAAAAAAATCCCCTTGATTCCAGGAAAAACACTCCACATTCACTCTGACTTTCTCTTCCTTCCTCTCCCCATCTGTCCTCCCCCATCCCTCTCCCCCACTCAGTCTCTTCAATTGACTTTCTTGTGCACAATGCAACCCCCCTCCCCAAACAATCTTTCGTATATTAGATTAGGTTTAGCTTTGTTTATTTATCAAATTTAGTCTATTATCTGTGAAACTTTTGAGCAAAAACCTCCTCAAAAGTGCTGCTGACTGCAAATTGCAACATTTCTGGCAGGGTTGTTCTGTTGCAGATCCATTTGGCATGCTGATCTGCAATAATTCTTTGGTGCTAATTTTTGGCGGCGGGCATAGCAACAATAACCCTGTGTTTCAGAACAGGCTGTGTGTTGGGAGCTTACAGCGTTTCATAGTTTCCAATCATTTGGAAGTAAACGGAAATACATGGCTGCAAACAATACGGGGTGTGACCCATTAGACCAGGCCACCAGCACATCAGTGTGATTCTGATAATAAAGTCCAGCCTGACCCTGTAATGCAGGGCTCATGCGTTTCTGACGCTTTTATGGACCAGGCCTGAATTATGGCTTCCTACTACAGCCTACCACTCCACTACAGGACGAGGGAAAGAAAGATAATCAGAAAAGAAAGGCAATGAGGCAACATAAAATAAGACAGAAGCAGAAAACAGAAACAGTAAATTGTTTTAATCGGAATCATTTAAGTACAGGATACTGTCCTGGGCAGGTTATATTGAAGGCATGAGCCTGGCCTGGCCCCGCCCTTCAAACCTTGCCTTTGCCCTGTAAGCCCTTGGGTTGGCCTTGCATTGCTGTTGCAATTCCTGTATCCTCTCCAGTGAGCATGCTGAATCTGAAATCAATAGCCATGTCACAAGCAACCCACACTGCATTGACACCAGCAAATACGACAAAAAAGTCTATTAAATGGCCATTATCGGCGTTACAACGTGTGCAACGTGGTTGAGGAAGAGGAGCAGATGAGAGGACGGCAGGCAGGGGAAACGAGTGAGGGTGGTGGATGGTGACAGGCTGAGGAGCTCTAATTCAGAGCAACATGTCAGAGTAACCAGCAAGTCCCCTCTGGGATTTGGTCTCTGTCTTCAACACAGAACACGACGCCCAAGTCCCAAAGTAGACTGACAACAGAGTGTGGACCATGACCTTGCATCAAATAGCAACTGTACTGTAGTTCATCGGGGGGGGTTTAAGTAAAGTGAAAAGTATTGTGTAAGTGGCATAAAACAATATTACAGTGTTTATGTGGTTTGACCTTGACCCAGTAACCTTCATCAGTCAGAGCACTGTCAATGTGTGACTGCTGAAATATTTTACATGACTGGGTTGGTCTGTTGTGGTCTCCCTCTCTGCTCCCTCAGGCTAGTCTTAAAATACACAAACTTTCCATCTGTTAATAAATGTTAGTGTCCCTTGCTCCCTATATAGCAATACTGTATATAGGTGTGTGTGTAGGTGTGTTTGTGGGTGAGTGTGTAACCTATGTGCACGTGCTTTACACACAGATACACTCTTATTTTCAGATGCAGCACTTTTAAATGAACAATGTGCAAGCTGAAAATTATCAGCTGTAAAAGTGCTCATAAATCAGTGCAGGGTCTGAATGAGCAAACGGTAGCATTAATCAATGGCTTTAGCACAGATAGTATACATTTAATGCAATCTATTTATCTTAATTTATTGTGTGTGGGATGGGAACACTGTACATACAACATGCTTTGCAAAAACAACCGCAGCAATATTTTATGCACCACTTTGGAACATGCATGTATCAGGTATGCAAATGACAATTTAGACCCTCCCACTGTCAGAGAATAACGACCAACAGTAATGTTTATTTTAGTAAAATACAGCCTTTTATTCAGAGCTTCAGTGGTAATGAAAGCAATAGGTCTCTGTGAGTGGAGGAGATTGCTTTTCCAGAGCTTCATTTTACAGCCTGGTGTTGAATACACTTCTCTGGCAACTCCTTTTGAATGTTTCATCACAGACTAGATCCCAGGGGTTGGTACAACCCTCTCATCGTACACATACACCCACCCACTATGAGGAGATTTCGCATCATGCATGTGGGGGATATGAGAGTCAATCATCTGCTGGGGGAGCGATTTGATTGCATATTCAATGTGGGAGGATACAAACATGATAGAATGTCAAGCCAAGCAGCTACAGTCACCCTGGTATGTCAGAATAGCTTTGGAGGTGTCAAATTATCACTTCTTATCTATAGAGGAAAGCTCAAAGTACTGTTCTCATGTGGTCACATGAACATTTCCAATATTATAACATTTAACAGCCATTTCTGTGTTTTTACCCCCCATCTCCCTGCTGACTTCAAGTTTGAGGGTAACTCACTAGCATATTAAAATAAAGATTAGACCACTGACTAAAAGTTTACTTGTAGGGCAAATTGTCTGTTTTAATATAATTATACCATACACAAATATCCAATGCACAGATGTGAAACTGTTGAACTGTTATGGATGTATCCAAGCTCAAAAATGGTAAGAATAACAATGCATCAACCTCTGTGTGTTATGCGTCCAGCAGAGCATAAAAATCAATGTGTGTGAATGTTTTTTGTTTGATGTGAAGTGAAGAATCAGCATGTGTTTGTCTCATTTGGGTATTCAGAAGATGGAATTATCATGAGTGAGTAACAAACATGTGAACACACTGACATTTCTGACCTCATCTTTAAACCACACCTGGATTACGCCTAAATTATTTATCTTTACACTGTATCCTGCTGGCCCTAATGTCTGCTGGTGGTAGTTTGTGAGATTGTCCTACCTGTGAAGATTGACACATATTTTGTAGAAAAGGAAAATGTCTTTTCACCCAAATGCATCTGTGGACACATCTACCTGCCCCCACTCTATGTGCATATACTTGAATGTAAAAATAATAATAATAATAACATAAAAAGAGTAAGATACTTCAAATCTCAAACACAATAAGGGATGACGCATTCAGCTTTTAATTAAGATGAGCTATATCAGCATAGAGTAATTTAAAATTGTCTTCAAGACATCAGAGAGAACGAGAAAGAGACTTTAAAGCATTAAGCTCAGCTGATAAAGCAGTCATACCAGTGCAGTTGCTATCTTGCGCTATAATTTGATCTCTTTCACTTTGTATTTTACTTCATTTTCAGAAACATACGGTGCTTTCCTTCCTCCCTCTGATTCTTTTGATCCATTCTCCTTTTCTTTCCACATTTCTCTTCCATCAAGCATTTTTTTTCTCTTCATATTCTTTTTCGGCATTCTTCATTTTTTCTTGCTCTCAGCTTTTGGCTCACTTTTATCTCCACTTCATACAGAATAACTGTGCGGCTTGGTGAGTATAATGAGGCTGTTCGTCTACAACTTCAAACCTTCCCTTCACCCATCTGCCAGGAGTTTAAAACAAACCCGTAACAAATATTTTGACATTCAGACACGAGGAAAGATGTGTGCAGTGATTCCAAGCATGGTGATTCATCTTCTACAAAACACAGAGAAAATCCCTTTAAAAGGAGAAGTGTGTGAATGAAAAACAAAAGCCAATCAAATGCTGCAGTGGTTTCTTTTTCTTTTTAAACTGTTGCAATCTCTTTGATCGTGATATTAGCTGTCTGTAGTGGAGTAAGTCAGAATAACGCTCAAGCTTATTTAGAGTTAGAGTAATTAAAGCCAAGAAGAGGCCCTATGTGTTATGTTGTAAACGATTCGGCAGGCGAACAGTCGACTGCACTGTCATGAATCACAGCAAAATTAGCTCAGGCAGCTCATTGTGTCGCTTGCTGTACAGAGGTACTCTGGCATTTTTTAAAACTGTAATTGGAAACGCAATAGAGCTGCATAGCATGACACACTACGCACACACACACGTGTGTGAGTATAGTGTGTGTATATATGTGTGTATAAAGTGTATATATACATTATATAGTTTGATATTTAGGGCTATATTTATAACCACAACTAATCTAAGTGCATCCACGGGCTGTCTATTCAAAGCTCAAACTGCTGACTTGAGCAGAGTTTAGCAAAATTGAAAATCCATGTGGAGAAATGGCAACGTTGTGATCGTAATCATTTCTCTCGTTCTGTTATTGATTTGGCTATGAAATGTCTGGTTGCCTTCTGCTTATAAGGACAACTGAAAAAGGAGTGTTTGAGGATGCAGAAAAGATAGAATAGCAGTGGGATATGGGAGTGGAAGAGGATCACGCTCAGCAGTAATGAGGAACCCCTAAAAATGACACGGCATTGTACTGTAGATTAAGGTAGTTCATATATACAATGAATAGTCCCTGAAGGGCCAGGTGGTTAATGCCATTTATTAATAGATGAACAGGCCAGCAGTTTGGACCATGGCCCTGTGAGAGCCTTTAGTTAAGATTAAGATGAAGAGCATTCATGTGCATACACAAGTGACTAAGAGACAAAAGGAGTTTGGTTGGGGTGAGCTGAATAAATGGATGAATCATATAGAGAGAGATCACGCTGAGAAAGCTTATTGATTGCATGAATAAGCTGTAAATGGAGATCAGGCTTTCCAAACTATTCTGACCTGAACCTTTTTTTTTTTTTTTTTTTAGATACTTGGGTCAAATTAGTCAGCATGTCCCATTAAAATCTTTACATTTTCTACTTAAATAGGTGAATTTATTGAAAGTGTGGCCCTGTGCTATCCACAGCGACCTGGCCTACTAACAAGCCAACATGCATTACCTCACCATTAGCCCACTCAACACTCTGCCATTTGTCATTAACTGGGGGGAGCTGTCAGAGATGGGCTGAGAATTGAGGTGCAACACAGCTGAGAGAGACCCGAACTGGGCCGTTTTGGCTGTTAGCTGGAGCATCTTTAGGGACAGGACAACACACAGGGACAGCTGTTGCCAAATAGCTTCCATTATATGGGAAGTATCAGTCTTGATAAAAGATCCAAACAATGGACGAGAGGTGGATTTACTGTGCTGCTCCCACCTGGGCTCTAATAATATTGTTGGTGTCGGCAGTAAAATATCACTGCTGCCATTTGTGCACATCTAAATCTTTTGAGTGTAGACAGTGTCAGTGTGTAGCTAGCTATGAGCTATATTACTATTGATTGGAGGAATGATAGAACAATTTCTTACCTGATGTTGAGGTAAACCAGCAGCGATGTGTGGAGGGGAGAAAGGGGAGAAAACGAGAGGACATTTTGATTACTGGTGGTGTTACACTGTGAGCAGTTAAAGCTATCTTCAGAAGTGATTTGAACATTTTGGCTGTGATTCTACTGTGGTTGAACTAGAAATTCAGACATATGATGTTTTGAAGTGACCCCCTCTATAAAGATTAAGCAGCATGTATGTATTAATGTCCAGGTGCCCATAATACTGTATGTTGCAGCTAATATTATGTCTAAGGTACTAAACCTGCACCGCGGTGGGTGCGCCATGTTCACCTTTACCTGAAGATGCAATAAACAATATGAAAGGTTTACTGCCCCCCCCCACTTTACAGAACATTGTGTGGGCTGCATATTCATGTCACAGCTAGAAAGACATTTTAAGTCATAAAGAGAGCTGAATGGGAATCTTCATTCCCTCTAAGCTACACTCCAATGCCCCCTAACGCCTCCCTGATATTCACAGTGAGTTGAATTCTTGTCCTCATACCCACAGGTGCCTCCCACCACAAATGCGCTTTCATTGCATAAATATTCATTGGCATTGCACATAAACCCCATCCATACGCCAGCAAAAGCAGCCATCTGCAATAACAGGACTCAAGCTGTGAGGAAGGCTCAATCCACCAACTCCTTTTCATACACATCAGTGTGAGCCAGACTGGAGCCAAATCCCAGCAACTAATTCTAAAGCAACCTACACTTGGCAAGTGAGATGGTGGAAGGTGCAGCTACACTCTTGACACTACAATAACCCTGTGTCATACTGTATAGATGTAGTTGTCCCAGGTGATCTCAGTTTTGAGCTATGTGGGTGTTACTGTATGTTTCTATCAGTTCTGCACATGTACTGAGATGTAGGCTTTAACATATCTTTATTCACATTACTCACGCTGCCAAAATGGTCATAGATACTTAGACAACAGGTCCATTGTTCTAAGAAAGCCCCCATGTGCTCATACAAGTCAGGTTTGGCTGTTCTTCATACCCACTTCTCATTTTTTATATAGATCAATTTGTCATTCCAGAGAAAGATGACCAGCTCACACACTTTCAACGTCAGCAGAGCAGCTTGACCATGTCTACATGATTAAAGGAATTACTTCAAATGATGGGACTTGTTGAGTGTATTGCTGCAAATAGGAAATGCGTAACTTCAGTATAAGTACATGGAAAATGTTGCATATTGTATTGTATAATATGTAAAATGTAATTAATAATATTACTTATACTATTAACTCATAAATCATCTTTTAAAACTGAGAGTAGACTAATAAAGTAGACTAAGTAGACTAATATTAAAAATAAAACTTAAAAATGAGCAGTAGTGTGATTTTCCATGTAAGCCTTCAGCTTTCTTATCATCATACCACCACAGACTAATCTAACACTGATCTGCCTAAACTCTTAAGTAACGACCATCCTCACTTTTTAAGATCTTGTCACTCAAAGCTCTCTCAAACGACAGATTCCCTTTACAGATAAAGCCAGGGGATCTACAGCCAGATACTCTGTCGCTCGAAGACTGTTTTCCCACAGATTACATCAGCCTTGGGTTTAAGCAACAGGGCAAACTGGCACAGACCCAGTCACAGGAGATGATCACAGTTTTACTTATCACCAGCCATTTTTAAGAAGTCATAGAGCGATGTGCGTTGAATGGGTCGAGCTAAAGCAGGTCTTCACATTCCAGTCTGGAGGAACCCCATGTCCTTGTTGAAAGAGCTAAGTACTGCAGGAAGAGACAGGGGAAAGGATGAATGGAGAAAGATGGAAGAAGAAGCGTAAAACCTTTTGAGTTTGTTTTAAAAGAAGGGGTGGGGCTGAGTTATGTTATCTCCATGTTGCCATGCCAACAGCTGGCTCCTGGGAGCAGCCACAGGGATGAACAAAGTCCCTGTGAAATCAGAGATGATTCAACAGCACTGCTTACGGATGCTTGTTCAAGCGCGCACACACACACACACACACACACACACACACACACACACACACACACACACACACACACACACACACACACATATATGCACAGCATACATACGTCATCATGGAGCTAATTCTGATGCAACAACCCGGAGCTACAGGGCTCCAATGATGACAAACAAACAACATTTTGGTTGGGGAGAAACATTACTGAGCAGAGAGAGAGAGTGAGAGTGAGTGTGTGCGCGCCAGTGCCGGACACAGAAGACTTAGGGGCTTTTTAAACGAAAACATGAGATCTCAGTTCTTTTAAAATATACTGTATGTTTGAAGATGAGGCTGAGCCAAATACAAGCTGTTTGAAAAAGACTGATGCAAGAGTGGAGTAGAAGATGAGAGAGCTCGGAGAAAAGACAGAGAGGGAAAGAAGGGATGGTGGAAGACAGAAAATGATCCTTAGGAAAAAAAAACACCCACGGGGAGAGAGCAAGAAATAAATGGAGAGAGCACAAGGTTGTAATTCAAGGGGGGGTGAATGGAGAGACAGATTGAAGGCCTCTGGTAGTACAAGGTCAATGCTGCGGTCCAAACCACACATTCAGAGAATACTCAGTGCAACGTCATTTTATTTATATATCACCACAAAAAATGTCATCTCGCAGCACCATAGATGGCTGCTCTCTAGCAAACTCTCATTCATAGTTAGTTTAGCTATTAATCCAGAAACACCCGACATTCGACAGCTTTGTCAGGCAGACTTTGGCTCTGGATGGGGCCATCTGCCTTGATGGGACAACAGACATACAGAAGGACAGAGGGGAATTTTCACTCCATCCCAGTAGTTTGTTAAACTATTCAACATATATGTTCATAAAAACTTTATAACATTATTGGACTTGGAAAAACTGCAACGTATGCTGGATGATTCCTGTTGGAAGGTCAAACAAGACATAAAGTACTTTTTCCCTTTCCATTGTTTAAAGCCTATCTACTGACCACACACACACACACACACACACACACACACACACACACACACACACACACACACACACATTTCTGCAACACTTTAATCAGAGCGTGGCATAGGCTGAGTCCAGACAAAGCCCAATCAGGCCGGTGATAATTTGGCCTCTCCTTCAATCAGCAGCAGCGTAATTGCATCAGTCACAATCTCCATTTCATCTTTCATCTCTCTGTCAGGGTGGCAGACGAGAGACAGAAGGACACTCAGGAGAGCCAGACCTATCATTAAAATAGACAAGCAGCAAGTCCAGAGGTACATGCTAGAACAACGCAACACGTTCTTATCATTACAACAAGGCCTCCCACGCATGACACTGATGAGGAACACTGTTTTTATTCATTTTATATCAATATGTAATGTAATATATTTCTAATAATATGTATTTTTATATTAGGAGATGTCATAACAAATCAAAGAAAATAAAGAAAAACATACGGTTAACAGTTGAGGAAAAAAATAAAGAACCATATTACTGACATGGAAGACAAGTGAATTCATGATTCTGTGTTATTAAAAACACAATTACTTTAGAATTATTATACATTTTGTTAAAAAGCAGTCTTAAATGATGAGAAATTAGAAAAAAAGGAAAAAGAAGAGGTGTATGATTTCCCATATGTGGAGGAGAGATATAAACCTGTTCCACGTCCGTTTCATATTTCATGAGTGAAATTAGGTTGTGAATGATTAATCTGACATTTGAAATGTTCGCAGTGACCATGAGGATTTAAAAAAGAGGAATCTATTACAATATTAAAGAGTAGAGCCGGCTCTGACATAAGAATTCACTGCTGGACAAAGAGATATCACCCAAGGTAAGCACTCATTTGCTGTAAATTAGGTTTAAATGCAAATGATTCATTAAATGAGATGTTTCAACAAGGTACAGAGGAATGGGAGGCCCACTGGCCCAGTCGTGTCACTAATTTGACAGGAACATACAAATTTGTCAGTGAAGGTGGTCAGTGGTGCTCGCGCCAAGTCGAGTTGATGTGCTGCAAACAGAGATTAAGTGAAATAAACCGATTAAATCCCAGGCGAGGAAAACTCTGTGATCGACAAATACATCGCACACATTCTCGTCAACACACACACACACACACATATACACACATACACATACACACACAGTAGTTCTCCCCTTGTCGATACAAAACCAAATACAAGATGAGCTTGTCGCCTGCTCCAAACTAATGGATCCATGCTGGGCAGCACAGATAAAATCCTGACAGAAGGATCAATTTAGGTGATCTATGAATGTTATTAGTAATGACATTTATGAATATTTTATAGAAGGTAGAGAATGTCATCATAAATTTTTATATAAGGAAATGAGGCAGGAATATAAAACAAACAGCATTAAACATTGAACACGACCCTCATGTCAAAAAGATTGTGGTCAGAATAATACGCATGTTAACAGGGGAGAAGAGATGAATGAAAAGTTTGGTGAATATAACAGATTAATTTAGATTTTATTTATTCATTTTTGACAGGATGGAAATGCCATCATGTGTACATAATGACTGCAGGGTAGAGGCCTAGGATCCTGTTTTAGGGTTGTTATAATTAATTTGAATTAAATCTGATCCCATCTGACTGCAACAGTGCTGTCAAATGTATCAATACTGAACGATGCCTTCTCATCACTCACAATACAGACACAGTGCTATTACTTACAATTACACTGACAGACAGCCGACTTCATTCATCAATTCAAACTTCTGTTGTGCAATATTTACATTATTAATGATTTTGATGATGGTTAAATTGATTAATTTGCTCTGTATAACAGAATAGAATGATGAAAAGGTTGAGGAGGATAGGAGGAAGATATCCTCAGATAGACATTTGGAGAGTCTTGATGAATCCCTACAAACATCCTAATGTATAGCATCAAAGTCATATTATATCTTTTATTGTAACAATGTCAAAATGATAAATTCTACAGTTTACATAATGTACTACCTTTACAAAATATACTATGTACCTTAGAGAGCTAAGGTTGAATGCACTCCACTACAAGAGGAGACATGAGACGTCTAACCCTACACTTCAGACAACAGCATGTTCTCTGTGCTGCACATCCTGTGCTTGTTTTCTCAGAAAAGCCACAGCAGCTGATGCCTTCACAGCTTTCCAGACGATTCTATCTTCCCCCGAACCTGCGCTCAATTTTTCAAGGCAGATTCAGGTGACGTTAAATGAACCAACCTGTATCCCCCTGTGGAACCCTGTAACGTCATGTGACATCTATAAAAAGTAGCTCATCCACGACAGAGGCTGTCACCAAAAGTAAGTAAAAAATAAAGAGATATTGCTCATTTTCATTGGGGTGGCACTCAGGCAAAGACAGCAAAACGCACTATAAATACAGCAGGAGGAGCTGACATTTTTACTTTAGACCGTAGTCAAAGTGCAGCAAAGTGAGGTAGTGTGTACTCATGTCCTTGCCTCAGTTAGTGTATATCACTTTAAAGAGGCTATATTTTGCCATTTAGCGCTGACGTGAGCAGATTTGGTGGGGACAGGAAAGGCATGGAACATCTGGATAGCGTTTAGGCTGTTTATAAAGACAGGAAGTCCTCTCTGACCTGTTTTTCACACTTCATTTAATCCCATGGATTGATGTCAAATCTGTGTGTGTGTGCATGCGTGCGTGGCTGCACTTATGTTTATGTATAAGCACACAGGCTCATGTACACACATTACCGTAAGGAGAAAAGACCGCAACGCCGTAACTCATCCATATGCACGCACCCAAGGTGCACGCGCCACAAAAGCTATACATTGTAGCTCCACTTGACATGCCACTTATCATCTCCTGCCAGCCTATAATAATTGACCACATGAACACTGTTCTAAACAAATGTGCAGCTTTGCCGCTTCTTTCCGTCTGTCAGTGACAGTTGGTTCGTCCAGGCCTGGGCAAAAGAATAGCATGTGGCCAGGGGGAGGTGATTAGCATTCACAGGGCACCTGTTGCCAACCAGTATGCCCATGCAGGCTATAGATAATTACAGTGATTTTGTGGAGGAGAGGAGCGCTGGGGTAATTGTAGTCTTGGCAGCGAGAAAGGAGGACAGCACTTTCACTATCTCGCGCCACAGAGCTGTTGACGAGCAGACCACTTCATGTGCACAGGCGTGCGTGCAGACTTGCAGTCGTGGCGCTGGCTGGAGCTGAGGGCCACGCACGGAGGCATACAAACTGATCCACACATATGAAAACCATAATTAAGCATTGGTTGTCATAGCAACACTGCCGAACAGATGACGGTGTTCGGTTGATGCAGTACAAACATTTATAATTGTAATCAGAAGACTTAGCGGCGCGGTTGTCGAAGGGCCCACCGCAAATAGATCAGCCAGGAGTGTGTAGATGTGCTTTAATTAAAAAATAAAATTAAACAAAAGCCACCCTTTGCTATTAAACACTCGCCTCACTGCTCACTCGCTCACTTAGTAGTTCTGCTTTGCCATCGCTTCAGCCATTACAAATTACGTTATTTAGTAAGTGTCTGCTGTGACACCCAAGGGATGGCGGCGGGGGAGGGAAGTAGGGGTGGATGAAGGGAACCTATGATACTACATAAAGTGTTAGCATAGTGTAAACCTTCAATGATTGGTGTTAAGGTTTTCATTACACAAAATGAGTAATTGCTTGTCATTTGTAGCTGGCATCTCCCACAATCATCTTCACTCCTGTGCCATCAATCAAGCGTTTAAGCACTGATGACTCGGCTTACATTTAAAGCGGGGCAGCCGAGCCACAATGCACTGGGGAAACTCATTGTTTGCTTCGTTACTCCTCGGATCTCGGTGAAAGCGTGTGTTTCTGGGTTAGTGTGTGTCTTTTGTCTGTGTGTGTGCAGTTAATTGCAGGCAGAGAAGAAATAAGATCGTACACAGTCTTGCTTTCCTAAGTACTGGAGCACTTCATTCCTCAGTCCATATATCAGGAAATGCTGTGAGACTTACAGAGCACACCTAAGGGCAAAGAAAATAACCACCATTTATGTATTTGTCTGCAGGTGTGGGCCAACTCCCATTTGAACATTTGTGTGTGTGTGATCGAAGGAAAGTAAAAAATTTGACAAGACTCATATTTTGGGTAAAGTAGGACAGTTCACCTCATTTGGATTACACTCCTACAGTGATGGTACAAATATGGCTGCGCCAACACAGCTGTGCGGTCAGGAGTTGTGGTTAGGTATCATTGATCGAACAGCCTCTGACACATCTCCGGGTACTGAAACATTCACCCATCCCCCCCAGTCTGAAGAGCAGTAGAAGACAATGGTGCAGTGGTGAACGGGAGATGAGAATACATAAGACCAAGTAGAAAGAGTCAGTCAACCAAATGATTCGCTGAGTAAAATAAAACTCGTGTGCAACAACAGCTAACTCTCCTGTGGCACCTTAGCCATCATCTCTCTCTTCCATCATGCCACCCTCCGCCTCAACCCCAAACCCCATCCCCATCTGCGCCTTATTCCGAGCAAATCTCAGGCTTGGTTTGACAGCAATAACTTCTGCCGCTCAGGCAACGGAAGCTGGTAATATACTTTTTAAATCACTGCAGACTGAAATATAGCCATAAGGCAAGAGAAGTATACAGTGTACAAATGACAAATAGGAAGAAAGACAGACAATGGACTTCCAACGATCATATGGTATTAATGCAGCAAGTCACAAAACAATTGGAAAAATTAGATTTTGTGTTGGATTATATTCAATAAAACATCATTTCAAGTATTTTGAAAACTCAATACATAGTGGTATGAGAACGATAGGGGTTTTTTTTGTGTGCTGCAGCCTGAAGAGCCTGGGTCAATTATTAGTATTCAAAGATGAAAAAATGGTGAGTTGGATATTGTTTTGCCACATTAAATTTCATCAAAGTAGTAGAGAGTAGTCTTGTCTCATAGAACATCTTTCATAGGTGGCAGTCTTGATGAAAGATCAGTTTCTCAATATGCATACTTCTGGCATTCTTGTGAGTAGTCATCATTTGCCATCCAAGTACTTTTTGAATTCCACAAACTTGTAAGTATGCTCCAAGTTTCCCAGAAGTGTACTTGCTCTGTGCAGCTTATCGAGTATGCATCATGCCCTGAGTGAACGTGAAAGAGCTAGGCATCCCACAGTGCATTTCACTTCATCCAATGGCAGCAGCAATAGCGGAAAGTGTGGACTTCAGAGTAGGGACGTCCAATTATGCACTACGGAAGTTCACAAGTGTGTGCCAGTGTAATGAGTATTGACAAACGACTCAACTGTTGGTTACCTGACTGTTGCTAGCCTGCTAATAAATTCTGACTTTTAGATGGCTTTTTCCTTGACAGTGTACTTGAACTTACAAGTTCCATAGCACAAAACGCAAATACCAGTTTATCTAATTAGCAGCATCTAAATGTATATGTGAATTTTCTGTCTGCATCTCTTTATCTCTCTTTTCTGATTTGTGACAGGGACGACCTTTAATAGAAGATGCTGCGACTGAATGTAATTGACATTAATTACTTCACAGTCATACATGTAGGCTACCATACACGTTCTGTACAAAAGTCGTGTTTTTTATTGCTTTTGACAAGTAGTAAAATAAAGAGCGCTGCAGAGCTGCATTGTCAAGTTTGCATACATAATGAGCATTAACACCAGGGGAAATATCTGGGCTTGGGAGAGAGGTCTAAAAATATGGCCTCAGAGAAACACAGCAGAAAAGCTGAATATTAAGAGATGACTACAGAAGTTATTGTCCCCAATAAGAATTGCAGAAAGACTGGCAGATGGGGAGGCAGCATGAAACTGAGCAAGAGCTCAGGGCCAGGGCGAAGCAAACAGGTATTCATAGCCAGTACATGGCAAAAGCCGAGGTAGAGAGAGATCAATAGCATAATGGAATTAGCCTGGCTTGGAAACATGGCTGCCAATCCTATTTACTGAAGGCTGTTTATATTTTCTATAGAGCCATTTTCAATATTTGAAAGCTGCACATGAGCTGCAAACAGTGTGTCCAAGATAACAACAGCAGGACCTGCAATTTTCAGTATTATTTTAATAAAAACAGTGACTCTCTGCTGCCTGTAATTTACCAATCCAGCAAAAGCCATGATCTGTGAAGGAGAAAAACAGGCTTGGTTTATCTTGTATATTATATTTTTGTTCTGAAGAAAAAAAAAACTCTCAGTAAATGTAACATACTCTGTATTTGATCCATCCTAGGATTTTTTTTCCTTCATTATTGAGAGTAATCCAGTCACATTTAGTTTTCAAAAACTATTATTTCATCTTAGATAGTCCTGCTGATAACCATATTTTACCGATTTGCCCGCTCACACCACCTCTCTAACAAGGCCGAGAGGTGTACTGACTTAGTTCCATGATTGTGAACAAAAGGTGCTAGCCAATGACAAAGCTGCCGTCATGCAGCTCATAGCCCTGAGGCCGTGAAACCAGCCTCTAACCAACGAGTAAATCCCCCTCAGTAGGCCGGGTGCACACTGAGAGAGCCATCCTGCATGCAGATACTGTAAACACACATATGCACACAGTTAGCCAAGCTCACCACAGGAATGGTGGGTGCTGCAAGCGATTAAGGGCATGGAACAGATGCCCACCTGCTCCCCCTGAACCTGGCCATGCCTTAGCTGTGCCACGGTGCCCAGGGTTGCCCCTGGGTGCCTTAATACACTGTTTCCATCTGTTGCCTGGAAAATGAAGGGCAAATAAGTCTAAGTGCATGGACATTGTGTGTCCTTTCTAAACGTTTTCCTGAGAGTTGTCGTATCCAGCAACATTCAGATTAACACAGAATGTTCTGGGACTATTGTCCCATATATTTTATCAGATAAAATAAATGTATTGCTTTCCTGTGTTACAGCAGTTTTGATGGATTATCATCACCACAAAGCCTGCCTTTATTCTAATTACCTTGTAAATAAACTTGCTTGTCATTACTTTTCAAGCCAATTATAGGCTGCCTAATGGAAGTGCTTAATTAGCAGACACTCTAGCAGGAAAAAAGAAAAAGACAGGGGAAGAAAGGGAATGAAAGAGAAAAGGCTGCTGAAGGAGGGACTGCATTCACAGTATAATTATACAGTCATCAGATGTTTTTTTCTTTCCCCTGATTCCTCTGCTGTTTTGCAACGCTGCCACAATAGAGGTTGGACCTCCCTGTTTCTGTTAAGGAGGGAGCTGACAGTGGAACACTCAGCAGGTGGTGACCCAGACCCCCTAATAGTAATGTGACAGCCCTGGCCCTCACAGCAGGGGAAGGAAGAAACAGCACAAAACTGCATGTTGGCCATCCCACCCCCAACACCTCTTTCAAACTACAGCCCCTCAATAATATGAATTCACTCCCCTTCCACAGTCATCAGCCCAGTTCACAATGACGCGTCAGACACTAATGACCTGCAGCAATAATGTTGTCACTGCACTCTTAATACTGCTCGAGTCTTTTCTGTTGCTACTAAATAATTTCAAAACTTTCCAACACATTAAAAGCAAAGCTAAATCTAACAAGCGCAATACACTGAGTGATCCCACCATGCTTGAAGCTAGGGCAGGCTTTTCTTTAACTCTCAAAGTCTGATTATTACACAATAAGGGTACCTTATTATTTAATACTATATAAAGCCCATTTACTTTGACAGGGGGCATAAAGGGAGATGACTAAACCATTAATGGGGTCTGTTTTTGTTTTTTAACAACAAAATACAACATCAGATCTGATCTTTTCAATGTGGTTTGAAATTGGATACAGATCCCTTTTTTTTGTAAATGTAACTTCAGTCTGAACAGCAGCACATAGACCCTCCAGAACCCTGAAGGTGCGCTGTGGTGTCTGGCTCCTCTGTGGATTGGATCTGTTTGTCCGGCAAATCCCTCAGCTGCAGTTCAGGAGATGGTCCGACCAAATCATCCATTGAGCCCTGGTCAAATGCACTCCAATCCTTATGCTTGCCCATTTTTCTCTGTTAAGACATCAACTTTAAAAACAAAATGCTCATTTGTTACCTAATCTCTCCCAGCTACCAAGATGAAGAGATCAGCAGTGTTACTCACCTGTCAGTGGTTGTAACGTTACATTTGATCAGTGTATAATCTGCATAAGAAACACAACACAGCATCCTTTGCTCTCAGTGGGTGGCAAAATCAGAGATTCAGGCTTGCTTGCATATGTTCACTGTGACAGGCATTCCACCCTTACATTTCTACAGATTCATGTGAAACACAGTCCAGAAAACAGCTGTAACGGCTGTATCTCTGAGCTGACAGGAGAGCTGGCTTATTCCACACAAGAAAAAAAATTGTTTCTGCTATGCTACCGTTATCAGACACAGTCCATCTGAGCGGGGAGGGCTGGCCAGGGGACCGGGGGACTGTGGTGGAGAGAGGGGCCGAGGGATGCGATTACAGCCACGTTAAGACCTGAGAGAGATCTGTACCCGCACAGATTAGACACTCATCATTCACAAAAAAGTGAGGGTGGATGGACAGAAGGAACAAGGGGGAGAGATGGTTTTGGAGGTGTCAGCAGCATTTGGGGTTTAATATGAGAATTCTGCCAGTATAATTGCATTTCAGGCCTTATCCTCAGCTGCATCAGGCCTCGTTTGGCAACAGTTTCGGGTACCTTATCTACTGCCATTCTCTCCCTATCCAGACCCAATCAAATTTGCTCAGGCTAGCCAGGGACAGGCAGGGATAGGCCAAGGAGGGTGGACTACAGCAATGATAAGGGGAGGAACTTGCATTTTCTTTTTTTCTATGTGCAAGGGTTTTTTTTTTTCTAATTTGAAATCAACTGTTTGCCTGGTGCGCTTATCTTGCTTTCATTAGCCCACTGTCATACTGTGAAGGCAGCCACATTAAGAGGAAAGTAGGCAGAAGAGAAGCAGGAGAAATACACTTCACTAAAGAGAGACAAAGAAGGGAAATAGAGGGAGACGACAATGAGAAACTAAAACCGGCAGAGGACTATAGACATGTTGTGTCAGGTATATTCTGTAAGCATGACCCGTCAGAAGAATGACTCACAAATTCAGTGACACAGTTACCAGTGAAGGCTAATTTAGAAAATTTGAATTGAGAAATGCATTAATCCTCGTGAACGTGAGCAGAGTGAACCATCGTTAACTAAAAGTGCTGCTATTAAGCATTGTGCTTCACATTTGGGCTGATCAGGTGAATTAAAATGCAATGAGGCTTGTGTATATTAACAGGAATAATATGATGTATCAGCCACCTACCAAAGGTCTAGAGCCACACATATCCATGCACCCACTCAACACATGTGCACACATATACACATGCTTCATAACGGCGTTATTGTGTGGGAGGTCTACAAGCTGCCAGTGCAGATTCCATTTTAAAATGCATTCTTCCTTGGACCATAAAAAAATGCCACCTCCATGCTTAAAATATTTCTTGCCATTTTCCATGCATTAGTCACAGCCCTGTGAGGGAGAAAAACATGAGGATACTGCATTAGGTGGCATTGTAAATGGTGTCTATATTGCTTGACTATGTACGGCTGTTATGACTCCAGATGTATCTTTAATAGGAACATTGAAAAGGAAAAGTCTTTTGAATGTATTGTTGTACATGTTGTAATTGTACATATATAAAGATCACAAGAAAGTTAATACAAGGAACAACAACCATGCATCATAAGTTAGTAGTTTGCTAATACGTTGGATTATGTGTACAAATTATTTGTACGAATATGTACAAATTACACTCCTACATGGAAACATAAGCATATTAAATATTTCTCCAGGTATACAAGGTTCAAAAGATGATCCTGGTATATGGTAAATGGTAAATACATGGTCAGTACATGAAATCTATCATGTGGAACAGTGGTTGATGAAGTTAAAGATTATATCGTAAATGGTCAAATAATCTATATAGGAGCAGAATTTGTCTCAAATTTATAGAATGAATCTTTATGACATTTGTTTCTACCATTTCTCTACTAAAATAGTTCAGTAACATGACATGTTAGATCCATACCATGGATCTAACATGTCATATGATGCCACCACACATGAAACAATATGAGAGGATCATGTTGACAAACACAGCATCAGACATCTACTGAAGCAGTCCAGGTCCAGGGGCATGCAACACTTTCAGAATCCCTGAAGCTAAGAACTAAAACACTGCAGAGAAGTGTCTGACTTTAATCAGAGTCTGTGGCCTATCACTATCTGTTGTGAAAAATGTCAGATATCATAGCCTGATGAAGCAGGATGATGAAGCATCTCCAGCTGCCTCGTCACCGAGGGCAGCCTATGTGTAATGACGCCTCATTCTCCTGTCTCTCTCTCTCTCTCTCTCTCTCTCTCTCTCTCTCTCTCTCTCTCTCTCTCTCTCTCTCTCACACACACACACACACACACACACACACACACAGAGCCTTACTCAGCACACACAAACCTCTGAGGTACAGTTTAAGTCCAAAAGATATATCAGAGAATGCTGCTGAGCCCAGATGGAACAAGCGAGTGTCATCACAGTTGGAGAAGGAAATAAAAGATATTGATGTTTATAGTTTGGAGGGTGGGTTTTTTGCACTTGCTTTTTAGTTAAATAATTTAAAAATGTTGCAACTGTTGCTGTGTAACAAGTTCACATGTACAATTGTCACAAGGATGAAACAAATCTCACTTGTAATATGTTTTAGATTATTGCATTTTTCAATATGTAATGTTGATTAACAAATAATATTGAACCAGACTAAATGGTGCAACTTTTGTTAAATTCTTTAAGCAACTCATAATTTTATATTGCAAAGTAAAAAGATTTAACATGACCAAAAATAACAAATAAATTGGAGTGTATGTGCTTTAAATGGAATTTTAGGGGATAAATGCAACATAGGTTACAGAATAAATTAAAAGAATTTAAAACCAGCATAATTGCACTTTGTTCTGAGCCTGCATTATTTCTGGCATAAGAACACTTAATAATGCAATCATGTTATGCCACTTCAAAGTATTTACTGAATCATGTCCTGGGGTAAGGATTGAAATTCTGAATAAATGTGTTTATGGATGTGGCAGGTAGCTGTGGATCTACTCTAACAGATTAGAGCAGGGGAAGTAAATGTATGCTAGAACCAGGTGAAGGTTAGCATTACCCCTCAGCATATCAATCTCCATGACAGAACACGACAGACAGATGGAAGCCAGCGAGCTCCAGGAGCGAGAGAGCAACTAGAGACGGACCGACAGAAGTGAGAAAAGAGAGCAAAGTGAGAGTAATGGCAAACAAACTGGGGGTGAGTGCTGGCTAGATCTTTTTTTTTAAATCGTTACCATGGAAACAGTTCATTAAGGAATCTTTCTGTTATGTTTTTGTTTTTGTTTTGTTTTTTCGCCCTCACAAAAATAAGTAAAATGAAATAATGTTAAGACATTAATATGAGCTGCGGATGAGATTTAAAACTAGTACACACCACAGTGATGGTTTAAATGTCACAGTGCTGGTGGTATGGATCTGGTCCTGATTACAGTTCAACTTTGAAAGGTTAAGTTGGACTGCACACTAAAAAGGACACACAGATAGGCTGTTATAGAGCAGGAAACCTGCAAAACTGAAATCCTTGGTTTGGGTTTGGGTAATAGTGTGTCCATGACTGACTACCTCTTTCTCTTTTGTAGATTTATAATTAGAGCACGTTTAAATTTGGTCACAAAGGCACAGAGTGAAGCAGAAAAGGTGTGAGAGGGACTGAAGGGGGTCCATTACCTCAGCATCATGGAGAACAGTCTCACTGAGTCGCTGCTTGTGCTCTTTCCTTTATCTGTACTATACAGCTTCAGTCAACTACAGACAAAAATTATCTCTTTCCTAAAAATAAATATTGATTTTAGTTATATTGTAAGCATTTGGATGAAAAGTAAAAAAATCTAATCTGGGATTTTGTTCTTTTTGTCTATCCTGATTCCTGTTCAGTTCCTCCTATGCCTTGTTGTTGTTCCCAGTGTTTCCTATTGTATCCCATTTTTACTAATCAATCATCTTTGAGCTTCTCTCTTTTGAGCACCTTTGTTTTGTTTTTTTGTTACTGGTGACTTTCAGGTCTCTACTTGGGCTTTCTGTCTACATTTATTCAAGCTTATAGATGTTATAAGAGGCTCTGCGCTGGAAAAAATACAATGCTTTGGGGCTCCACAGACTTTTCTGTCCCTGTCGTTTTCGCACTTTGTAAGAGCATCCTCTAGAGCATCGTCTAAATGTTCTGCGTCTTTTTTCACTTTCATTATGTGGCTGCACTACTTTATCTCTACATCAATAAACGAAATAAAAGGAAGTCCAAAAAGCTTTTCCCAGTAAACACACTCATCCACAGATATAAATATGAGCCTGCCTGCTCAATCTTAAATGTATGATATTTATTGCGAGAGGCACCGGAGTGGACGCCAGTATGGGTGAGGCAATGCTGTAAGTCGTTGCTGGCAAGACAAGACCTGTGAGCAGACCAATTTCTATGACAAAGGTCAACAAGTCGAGAGAGTGATGGGGAGAGCAGTGACACACCTGTCATGCCTCGGCAAGAAAGAGTCACGATGGAGGGGCTGAATAGAAAAAGGGCAGAAAGCAGGGACAACAGTGGCAGACAGAGAGGCAGGGAGGGAAAGTGATATTCAGTTAAAATCTGCACACAATCTGTGTGTGTGTGTGTGTGTGTGTGTGTGTGTGTGTGTGTGTGTGTGTGTGTGTGTGTGTGTGTGTGTGTGTGGATCTTACATAAAATCTAAAGTGAAGCAAAGGCAGCAAGTGTTTCAAGCATGATAGAGTATAAATAAAGCTGCAGCCTGAGATCAACTGGGAATTGCAAAGTGGGGAGAGAAGGGGAGGTGGGGGGGTCAGATTTTGTTGTTTTTCCCTTTCATGGTCTATTTGGTCGGCCAGGCTGTGCAGCTTAAATACCTCCCCCCATGCCTCCTACTTCAAAATTCATGTTTGAAGCCAAAGTGCATAAAGATACAAAAACACACGCTTCTCCATTGTGCCTGATGGATGCAGATGTGCAGATGTTGCATGCATCAAAGAGTAGACCATAGATTTTTTTAATATGATAATATAAATATATTAATAGACAATATCATTACCAGTTTTAATGCCTCAGAGTATTAGAAGTTATCTGAATTATTAATATATGAGTGGAGTTATAGGTGGAATGTCCAGGTGGTGGTGTGGAGTACACTTTCACCCTCATACAACACTGCCACGTTTAACTTGGTATTCTCGTTAGCCTTGAATTTTTAGCCTCTAATTATGTTTTTCCTCTATATGTTTGCAGCTGACGTCTTAAACTGTCTCAGTATTTTATTGTATTCTTCTCTTTGTGTGTCTCTCTCTTTCATTTTCACACAAACCTGCAGTTCTCTCAGAGCAGCAGCAGCAGGAGGAGCTGAATTTGCTTATATAACTCCGTTAGCCTCTGTATTTCAGATGCTGGATTGGTCCCTTTCATATTTTTTTCTAACAGTTCTTCGTCTCCTAACTTTGACTGAGATAATCTCACACACACATGCACATCCGTCCCTAACCCTGTGCTTCCTTTTCCACACGTTCTCGCTTAATGTCTTCCAGTATTACAACTGTTTCTCCTTTCTTCTCTTTTACATCTTATAGCCTCACTCTCTTGCATTCCCACCCCCACCCATTTTCTGTCTGCACTCATTTTCATTCTGTCTTTTTCATTTCCACTCCTGCTTCCTTGCTTGTCACACTCTCTCCCCCTTCGTTCCTTCCAGACTTTCCTTTCTCACATGATTTCCTCTCTCACACCTTCACCAGCACAGAGAGATGGGAATCACACAAAAACAGTGAGGAGGGGGGGTGCCATTTCTACACAACATTCACACTTTCAAATGGTGACGATGTGAGAGGGTGCAATGCCTGTGATATAACAATGATATACACAATATTTGTCAGGCTTCCTTGGCTCGTCATCTTTATGCAAGTGCCCTCAGATTCATATTTATATATTATATTTTACATTTAGAAGACATTTGTGCTACCCTGGTGACCAAAAAAACCTCTCAAGCCAATGGTTATTGAGTATTGTCAATGGAGCAAAGTTGAATTAGACGTGCTCTGCAAGCACTGTGATGTACACCCCTGACCCAAGAGTGTGTTTTGGGTTATTCCTAATGCAAAAGTCCCTGTCTGCCAAAGGAGCTCATGTAATGTTGATTAAGCTGCTAAATGCTGGTATGGCAGCTGTGTTAAGTTGGTGGCTTTGACATCATATAGTTACTCATGCTCCAGTGCAGAGAAGGGAGCAACTGTAGCCACAGAGTCATCTAGAGCAATGATGTAGACGAGTATGATGGAGCCCATGAATATATAAATATGGGGAAAATGCATAATAACTTTGTGTTAGAGGAGGAATATTTTCTACCCTGCAAATTACTTTTGAAACATTACTGTGTACACTATTTTAGCTCTTTAAACAGCAATCGAAGCAGTCATAATTTGATGCCATCCTGAGAGCTGTAATGCTCAGGGAAGACGGCACGTCTGTCTCCACACACGAACATGGCAATGTGCCTAGACTTCTCATAAGGATGTAAGGAGTGAGGAGAAGCATGGGGGACAAAGAGGAGAGAAAGAGAGGGTAGAGAATTGGTAATGCACTCCCCCTGCACACAGCGAGCTGCATGGAGAAGCCAGATAAGACACCCTGGCCCCTGCTCTGACTGCTGGAGTAAAGCCTCTCCACCGACGCGAGCAATGACTGCAAGGCTTTGGCCAACGCTTCGCTCTATCCATCTATAACTCAGTGATGCCTCTATTACAATGGCTGCCCCACAGCTACGTGGGCCCAAGCCAGCTGCACAGGAATATAATTAGAGGAACCATGAAGTGCCCTGGACACTGACAATTGATCTGACTGACAGTCCAATATTTCCACCAGGGAAATAAACCTCAGTTTGCCACTGAGGAAAAAGCCAGAATGGGGTTTGGGTGAAAGAGGGTGGAAAGTGAAATGCTAAAGAGCAGAACAGGTGATTTTGGAAATGTTTTCCCTGCTGTACTCACTTTAGTTTTCTAACAGAAAGGCTGATTGAGTGCATATGAGCTTGGTGTCTCTCCCACATTTCCCCCAGCACCACCTGAAATCTCATTGGTTGTAGTTCCTCTTGCTCTTAATGATGCAGGTAAGCATCTAGAGCACACCCACCTGTGTCAAACCTCTGTCAAGTTTTCTCTCAAAATGCAAAACTGTAAGAATGAGTGTGGCTATGAGCAGAACCAACTCACCCTGACAAATACACTAGTTTGTGTCGACATTTTGGGCTTGTTAGATGTTTTAGTCAGTAGTTTCCTCTGTAGCTCTGGGGAGGACTTCAGCTTGACAGCATCACTTCTATTCCCACAAGTCAGCCACTAGGTCACATGCCCACAGAGATCAAGACAGCTTGTGTATGAAACCAAAGATAAAGTCATAAAAGTCAAAGCAGATCCTACTTTAAGGAAGTCAAATGTTAATTCTGTTGGTTTTTGAACGCCTGTGAACACATATAGATCCTTAAATATAATCAAAGCTAACATACGATACCAAGGTTTAGACAAATATGGGTTTTATCCATATAGATTTTCTTCAATAACAGACATATTTTACTGATAAATGAAAGATAAATGCTGTATTAAATTTGTATTAAAATATATTAGCTAATATGTCTCAAATGTATTAATCTTTTGTATTTACCATTAATGGCCAGCATGTTTCCTATCATTAAAGTAGTAGCAGTACTGCTGCTACTACTACTACTACTACTACTACTACTACTACTACAACAACAACAAATAATCATCATCATCATAGTAATAATATTAATACATTTGAAAAGGAAGCTCCCTCAATTTGAATTGAATCTTCTAAAGTCTTTTGGTTGTAATCTGAAACCAAAAACAGCTGCATGTTCTTGGTAGATAATTTTATCAAGTCAGATTTTTTTAAAACAATAATGAACAGAATTCATTAACAAATAATTAACAACATTAATACACAATGTGAAATATTAACATTGTGGGTCAGGACGGTCTTTTCTGGAAGATTGGAGAGTGGACAGCACCTTGACTTGCACTGAATGGTTCTCCTGAGGACACAGTCATAATCACATCTTAAGGGATTAAAGACTGAAAACAAAGTGAAAGCAGGTCATTTATTAGGATTGACAATGTGGTTCATGCTTTGTTGCCAACTAACTTGGAAGCTTAAATGTCTAAACAGGACTTCTTTAATCAGAAGAAACAGTTTAGATTCCCCATGTGAGGTCACATAATGATTACTCAATAGTCTGATTTTAAACTCAATTGTAAACTAGTTTGACAACATGGATTAAAGATTTCTGTTTATTTTTTATAGACAAAATTCTCTTTTCACATTTATCATTGCAAAAGAACTTCTACTCTTCCCATTGCTCTCCTTCTTCCCACAGTGTCCTCTATTCTCCTGCCCATTTTTAATGCCTCTGCCACCCCTGCAGTATCATAGCTATTCAAAGCAGGCGCCCGATGAGAGCTTCATGTGTCATCTGCCAGGGTGACAGTAATGCACTATTTCTTTTCATCTATGAGCAATGCCCGCATTATCAGCGTATAAGATGTATGGCAGAAAAAATATTAATGGTCTCTTCCTTCAGTGTAAAATGAAAGAGGTCTCGGCAAAACAAACAATCTGCTTTTCCTTCTCAAGGAAAGCGACTAGCTATATGAAAGGATGGTAAAAAATGGCCAGCACCAGTCTGTCTGTCTCTGCTGGGTCATGAGAGGGATGAGTCTGCGTCAGCAGCACAGCTATACTTCAAAAAGGCAGGACGAAGAGTGGATCATGCTGTAGGAGACCATGAATGAGCACTGACACTGTGCAGATAAAGTGCAGACTAATGCTTAGCAAGTGTCAAGACAGTCATGAAAAGTGTAGCTGACAGTGCAGAATATAATAATAGGCAATAATAATATCGACTGAATCTTTAGATTTTCTGTTTCTATTGCAACATCATGCCTTTCAGTTTATCCCCTCCTCTCTTCCAAGATCCAGATCCATTTCTGATAGCAAATTTAAATTTGAACTTACTAGCAGCTTTGACGTTTTTGACCGCAAAGCTAGTGAATATAGATGCTGGCTGTGCAGAGCTTGGGGTCCATTTGTCAGGAACAGGGCCTGACTATAAAGGACAGAGCTGTCTCTTTGCATTAAAACAAAATGTAGCCTACTAAAAATAAGGGTCTTTCCACGTGAATGACTGGGCACACAGTGATTTAATTTCTCATGCAATGTGGTGAACAGAGTGAAAGAGTTAAGGGGTGATGAGGAAATAAAAAAAGGCTGGTTTGAAATGAAGAGGTGGCTTTTTTTCTACTCTAATTACAAAGCACTCCAAACATTTTTCTTTATTCATAATCAAGTAAATGCATTTGGATCTGTTTTTCTGTCTGCTCGCTGTGTGAAGATGTAGATTTTAATGAGTTTCACTTAAAAATTATGCAGAGAGAGCAAGTACATCTAATGGAGAACAGGTTATGAAAAGCACATTAATAAATAACCCTTCATGTCTGCATTTATTCTTGTCAGGAACTACTTTGCCCCTGCTGAGCCCATGCATTCATTCAAGCTCAGAAGGAAGGCTAAACAGCAAGCTGGAGCAGATTAAATTCTTCTTATTTATTAGGCACGGATGTTTTAATAACAGCAGTTTATTGGACTGCCAACGTGCTATTTGGTTTCTTATAATGTCCTCACCTCTTGCTAATGTATGTTAGGGGTTTCTGCTGCTGAGGAGATATATTACAGAGGGAGATACCTCACTATTATTAAAAACACTAAACTGTTGTGGGGCCCACTCCTCTCAGCACGGAGACACAACATTTATAACAGCATACAGCATACCTAGCATATTTCTATTGTTATTACTACTATAAAGCACCAAAATTATGTCAAAATCTTAGCCTCATGTGGACTTTTCTAACCTCCAGGCCACCAGACCCTGTCAATCTACAAGGCTAACTGCAAAGTAACATTATCTTTTTGTCTTAAGATCCTGTATTTACATTTACTTTTTATTATCTAGAGAGAACTTTTGCTATGAACCATTTTCATAGGTTCATAGCAATAAACAATAGGCCCCTGGTAGCACTTTGTGATTATTAAAACACAAATTAAACCTCATTATTAACTAGAGTTGGTTCCTTAAATGAATGTAAGGGTGCATGTAGTTAATCACATATGCTAACTAACCCGTCACTTGTTCAGGTACTGAAAAAAGTCAACGTGTCTGTCAATGAAATGCAGTTTAAAATATTTCAGGTTAACCTTATTGTTAGTGTGGAGAGTGTCATCATGCCACAATTGAAAAACAAACTCTCACCATGCGATCAAGCGAATGTCTGCCACACCTACAATGAACACACACACACACACACACACACACACACACACACTGTGCAGAGGACATCTTTCTTGCACTTTGAGTCAAACGAGGTGAAACCCAGATTTCAGAAGTGTTATTATACGTTATCTAAAGCAGAAGTTACGTACAGCAAATAAGCGTGGTCTGGTTTAAGATATTTGTAGGCTGGGCTTTGGCTCCTGAGAAGCCTGCATGGGGCCACCCCTGCTGAGTTAGGAGAAAAACAGCTTTGAGATACTTTGAGACACAAAGAAAAGAACTAAGGAGAACCAGAATGACAGATAAAAAGAATGACAGAATTTAGACTGATTTTAATCCCAAACACGAGAATGAGCACACATAAAATATTATATTTATTACATTATCATTACATTTACTGCACTTTAATATACCCTGTGACTGCATAACACAGGCTATGTTATTTATGAGACAAGCAGAATAAAACAAAAAGGGTGCAACTTGTCAAATACATATGCGAAGGTTGTTCAAAGCAAAGCAGCAGGGTGAAAAAGACATAAATCAAACCTGTGTATTTGGGTTTATACAATGGCTGCGTTAAAATTACAGGTCAGAAAAGCAATTACTCTTTTTTGAGCCTGTCAAATCAAATGAGAAATGTATCGTAGACAAAAGACGGCAAGCAGCCAAATAGATGAGTGTCATAACATACAGCTTTGCCCAGAGGAGGTAAAAAAAATGTGGTGCTTGGCAGAAAATGTCTTCTCCAGTGTACATATTTTAGAGAAAGCACACAGTTTGTACATTTCACTCACAGCTGCTGCAGTTTCCAGTTGACCTCATGTGCCCATCTTGGACCGTGAGAGGAAGCAGGGGTACATAGGGACTCTCAAACCCAGTGAGATGGTTAACACTGTTAACTGCCAAAGAGTGACAGCTCAACTACAAAGTGTAAAAATGCTGCAACTAATCCAGGACACAAATATCAAATGTATTTGTTTCGTTTACAAGCAATAATTTTTTGAAGATTCAAAAGGTGAGACATGCTTGATATCGGAAGCAGGTTGAAGGACACCACAGATTTAAGGTTTGATGTGATCCTTATGGATGCCAATTACAGCACCATGTAGTGAATTAGGGATTGAATCATGAACAGCCCCATGGACAGACTCATAGACAGCACCATGGACAGCACCATGGAAAGACTCATAGACAGCACCATGGACAGCACTATGGATTAAATATGGACAGCACCATGGACAGCACCATGAAAAGATTCATGGACAGCACCATGGAAAGACTCATAGACAGCACCATGGACAGACTCATAGACAGTACTATGGACAGCACTATGGACAGCAACATGGACAGACTCATAGACAGCACCATGGACAGACTCATAGACAGTACTATGGACAGCACTATGGACAGCAACATGGACAGACTCATAGACAGCACCATGGACAGCAACATGGACAGACTCATTGACAGTACCATGGACAGCACCATGGACAGACTCATAGACAGCACCATGGACAGCACCATGGATTGAATATGGACAGCACCATGGACAGTACCATGGATTGAATATGGACAGCACCATGGACAGACTCACATACAGCACCATGGACAGCACCATGGACAGACTCATAGACAGCACCATGGACAGTACAAATGGATTGAAACATGTACAGCTGGACAGTCAAAGTTGAGAACATTACAGACTCTAATTATGTTTAAAAACCAGCAACAATACATACTTCACACAAGTCGAAAATGCTGGATTAGAAGCCCAATCCTCCAGCCATATGACAACATAATTACAGGTCCACTTTTGTTTACACACCCCTCAATTATCCTGCTAGAAAACAACGCATGCAAACAAACAAGAAAACAAACAATTTAAAATAGCAGGCTACAAAAAAAAACACATAACCCTGAATTTGGAAGGAAATGTTCTGGTTTAACCCTCCATCTGTTTAAATGCATTCCCAAGGTGCTCCTAAAAAAACGCAAACGCCCACACACAAAAAAACTGCCAGGAGAACAAAGACAAACACTTCCAAACCCCCCGTGCAACTCTCGCAACACAGCATGCGCTGAAGAAAAAAAGGCTCTTCCCGGCTATATATATAGGCTTGATGTGGGAGCGTGTGGGCTGGTGAAAGCTCAAGATGCAAGATGCTTAAATATCTCACAGCTCTGGAATGTTAGGACAGCCGTAACTCTCCCAGTTTCTCTTTAATCCCAGACTCACGTTCCCAAAACACGTAAAATAGTTGAGGATAAAACATTAATCTGACAATATTTCACTGGGATCAAGAAATGTACCAAGAAAAAGGTTTACAGGTGTGATGATAGACAGTAAAGATGATATAAATCATTATAAATGCTTGTAAAAGGGGTTAAACTCTGCAGTCGGGTGATATCTGTCATTGGTGTTTTATGTTTTACTTTTCTTCTCCTTCGCTAGGATGGTCCACCACCAATGGCTCTTTGTTGGAAGGACTGGCTCCAGAAAATGCAGAGTAATTGATGCCTGCGATGCAGAGACAGACATTTTTCTTCCCATTACTATTCAGGAAGTCATTTGATGTTTTGTGGAGGATGGTTCCATTTTTCTTTCTCTTCATTCCAAACTGTTTCTTTTTAGGCAATAGAAAAAAAATGCTCATATTACCATTCAGGAACAACAGTCTTCCAACACAATGAATCTTTTTTTTCAGTTTTCTGCTGTCATTTAAAATCCAAACAGCATCCTTCCCCCCACCAATTCCTCCTCCCTATTTTCTCCTCAACTTTTTTGCCCCAAATGTTCCACATTTGCTGCAAGTATTAATTAGATTAATTAATAAACAACAGTGAGCGGCATGAATACCAGGAAGCCAGATATTCCAAGCACTTAAATTTCAGGGTGTTTGGAGGCTCCCTGCTGCCAGTGTTCCACTCCATAAACATCTCTGTATATAATAATAACCACATCCCCTAATTCATTCATACTTACAGTCATCATCAAAGGGAAGAGACAAAGCATTAGAGCCCTTTGTGGTTTAAGGGGCAAAGCCATTACCAATGTTGCATAGCAAAAGAAGAAATCTACTTTCCTATTTGAACTATTGACAATCCCAGGTATCCAGTGTGACTGACAGTCCAACAATGACATTTCAGATGAAGTTAATTTCAGTCTCTCAGAGGATAAAGTGGGCCTTAAAAATTTCCTCTCTGGGCTCAGGAACAGAAGAGATGACAGGATTTGGGCGGTCTTAATGAAATAAAGGAAGTGAATTGAACGTGATTCAGATGTTCAGATGAGATATATCCATCAAAAATATTCTTAATCTAGTTTATGTTACTGGTATTTTCACAAACATCATCTTTACTTTGAAAAAGCTTTAATTTATGATGAGTGTGTTTCAAAATATGACCTAAATGTGATCATAATGTCCTCATTCCAAATGTGTTAAATGAAGATATCACCACAGAATGCAGCGCAGCACAAAACTTTCTAGTATTAACATTGTTAGCTCTCCCTGAGGATGCCAGCAGCATAATAGCATCCACCTAAAATCACGAGTATATCCATTTGGCTCACTGAGCTTGCAAATTGCATGTTGACAAAAAAATAAAGGAAAAAAAAAATTCCAAACACCTCTCTGTCAAAAGAAATCCATTAGGCCAACTAAACACCTTCACTTATATTGTCAAACACACAAGGAAATACATGATTAGTTTCACAACAGTGTTTTACTTCCAAATGGTGACTGATGAATAATGCCTGCCTGCTGCAGAGAACTGCACCATTTGAAATCACCAGAGGGTGTATATTCAAATGTTTGTGTTGTTTCAAATCTCTGGAACAGTTTATGCCTTTGGTTATGATTACTGTGTGCATCATTCAGTGAGTCCTGTTTAGTTAGGCTGCATTCACAATGTTACAGCTCATTTTAATGTAGGATGTAATCGTGTATCTATAAAAGTTGAAAGATTTCTCTGAGCTGAACATGACTTTAGATTTTGTTGCCATTATTGAACGTCCTTGTTTCCAGGTCCCTCTCCTCCTGTCACCCAGGATAGATGAAAGCTGCAGCTTAATGTGAGTTAATCTTGATGCTGTCACATTAAACACAGGGACATCTTAGGTGTTACGTACAGGGTGTTTATCAGAAACTTAGCCTGGCTGTCCCTGTGGGCCCCTCTCTCGCCTTTTCCATCTGCTTGGATGGATGGTGGGGAGAGGCCATCTTCAAAGCCCTCCGCGTCTATCTGTATCGACCACATCTCCTCTGCAGCCCTTGAGGCTTCCTATTAGAAAGGATTTATCTTACACGCTGTGTCCTGCCACTCTGAGGAAACAAGGAGGAAAAAATATTAAAGCTAGGTTGTTTTGCAGACCCATATTTGCTTTTTCTATCTCCTATTTCAAATCTTTACCACCAACGAAGTAAAAACATCACTAAATACAGTGACTAAAAGACCCACATGGAGTTATAAGGGTCATGGGTCTGTTTTCACAAATCAGAGGCAATCTGTCACTGTTCTTCAGTGCAAGAATGAATGGCTCCTTTTTTATCTTTTGCAGGAAAAACACCTCAGTTATTTTCTTTGGGCTGATTCTGCACTACCTTGGCACCTCTTCCTGCTGTATGCTCTGCCTCTCTGAGGTTTAGCCAGACTGCTATCCAAAATCTTTTGTAATGGAGGTCAGGCTGCAAAAGACGGCAGTCATGAGGAAGAAAACACAAGCCTGAAGGACAGTGAGAGAAAAGGTATAAATTCTGCTTCCTGCCACAGCCTTAAATGTCCTATAACTGTCACTGAATATGCATCATTCACACATTAGCTAGCTACAGAAGCAGCACACATTTTATGACTGTATGAGCATTGTTTCAATTTGTTCTTATTAATTGGTAATTATCATTTCTTTCTCCAAACAAAGCTCCATCATTCGAACTGTCATGACAAATGCATCCACATTAACTTTTACAACCTTCCACAGCCGTTCATTTAGGACACGTTACATCCCAGCCTGGTGCAAACAAACATGGATGCTTATCCTGAAAAACAGGCTGACAGGTAAGAGAACGTAAATGGCAGGGTTGCTAATTTAAACAGACAGCTTGGAAATTCAGTGTGTTCCATTTAAGTTTAATCTTCTTATAGTGCATGTGTAGGGTGGCTATTTATTTAGAAAATACAAACCTGACAACCTAAAAACAAAATCCTGACATATACCAGGCAGACGCAGCCCCCCTGATGTTTATTGGCTGCTGAATTCTGACAGCGTGATGACATTAAAACAGAAGAGATAGTTGAGAGCAGCCTCAAACATGAGCAGGAGAGCAAAAACAGGCTTTGTCAACAGCAAAAAGTGTGAGAATTCTGCAAGGACATTTTTTTTTCAATGATGAAAAAAGTTGTGCTTTGAACTGCTTGAACTCTCTGGCTGTTCAACAGCAGTCGCCACACTTTCTGGAAACGGTCCACGATGCGCCGGTTTGGGCTGCCTTCATGCAGAAATGCACTGCAAAATTTATACTCGCTGCATCTCACAGATCTATTGCCCAAATAAATTTAGCTTCGAAAATGTCTTTAAATCTGTCGACTGGGAGGATGAGGTTCAACAAAACTGTTAAAGAAATATTTTGGGGGAGATCACAGCAGACGGGAGGAAGTGGGCCGAACAGTACGCTGAAAAGAACGCTGCAGTGGGCACAAAGAAAACCTATCAAAATGAATTAGATGATGCTGAAAAGTCATCAATATATGTAAGTTTTAGTGACTGTATGAAAGATAAAAGACAGCAACTGTGCTCTGCTGACACAGATGCACCAATCCATGGCAGAAAAACAGGTCTGTGTATATAGTAGGAGACATTTTCAAAGAGAAGACAGCCAGTAAAACAACCAGTCGCACAGATTCAGGCCTTAATCATCAGAAAAGAGACCTCTGTTTTGTCTCATCAGGTAAATTGTCATCTAATGATGAGAATATTTTATTTTATTTCAATAATAAATGAAACTACAAACACATGACATGCGGGACAGCTGCTGAGGTTACAGTGGGTAATTTTCAACCATAAATACCTAATTTTAAAGGGCAGTGAAACACGATCTGAGGTAAATGAATGATTTCCATTTCTCTCCTTTCATTAAGTTGAACTGCTGACAAGGGAGGTTTCATAAGTCCCATCAATATCACGTAGTATATTAATATTCTGAGAAACCAGGGCAAACAATGGACTGGCATTCTGTGTGCAAAACACGGATTATCCCGGGGATGTTCATGGATCAGTGCTTCATCACTGCATTGGCTCTTAAGTCTTTTGTTCATTTTGATTATCCTGCCTGCTTTTTGCTTCTTTGGAGCGCTGCATCCGTTCTGATGTGAGAATGTGAGAGGCAGGGGATGTTCAGACAGCCAACGCCACACTGTCAACCTAATGAATGTCTCCACAACACCTCTAGACTTCATCATGGAGTTCAACAAAAGAGCAACCCTGGCTGGGCTTTTTCTCCCATTTCATATATAAAACAGCGGTCAGACTACCAGTCCTGATCCCATGGCAAGGCCCTTCATCATACCTCCTGCTCTCTCCCCCTCACTCCTGTCTCATCTCTTAATCTTCACATCTCTGTGATTCAAATCGCTTCGCTCTTCTCACTCTGCTAGACTTTCCCCATCTTCACTCTGAACCTCCACCGCATCCTCTCCTCCCCATTTTCTCTCACTATTTACACCTCTCTTCCATTTTCACTTCTCTCCTTGCTGAGATGACTGCCTAGTGTTAGTTCTTGTCTAAAAATATAGATTTTCTATACTAAATAAGTATAGAAAACCCGATCAGTTCATGCGAAATACAAAGTCAGTCTGGTGCAGCTCAGAAAGCCACACTGCCTGACTATCATGGAAAAGAAACAACTGTACATGCACAAACACAGCTGACTGATGTGTACCACTGCAAACAATCCCACTCTGGTTCAGGGTCTGTGCTGAAAATGTGGGAAAGAGGAGAATTTAGTGTTTCACCTAAATGTGAGCATGCTGCCTGGAAGACATGGAGCATACTGTTTTACTGTGAATTATTAAAAACTGCCTCTTATTGCATCTGAGACTGAAATGGTTTAGAAGCCCCCATCTACGGTACAGCTGCTGGCACACAGCTATATAATTCATATTCCCAACTATTCCGCATCCATCCAGCTTATTGTTATGTTCCAAAGGCTTTAAGGCCGCCTCCATGGACAAAGCACACAGCCACTTAAAATGAAGTGTCAGGTAAAATCTAAATCTGATATCAATGAAAAACACAAAGCTTCTACAAATATGCTCGCAGAATCCCAACATGAAGGAAAGTCGAGTGTGTTGACGTGCTTGATCTTGCCGGTGCTAGCTCAGCTGTATCCTGTGTCCTGAATGCAGACGACAGAAGCCTTCAGCACCCGCGATCACTCTGTCACTGGCTTCCTCAGCGGGCTCCACTGACAACCCTCTTCTGCAATGCAAATACTTCCACATGAGCAGGTCCATCACTAGCTCTCCCCTTACACTTATATTCCATGTCATTACCCCAAGGGACCCTCACATAAGAGGTCCCTGTGTCTCACGCTGCCTCCCTTATCTGATGAGAAGGGGGCCGGGGCTTAGAACACATCAGGCAGGGTGCCTCATGCGGCGGTAACCGCGGAGGTGGGGGCCGCCACAGGCTGTTTCCACTCACACATCTTGTCAGTCACATTCAGCTCGGTGCCCTCCAGCCATGTGTACTGTATTTCATTAGCCCTGATTTTTGCTGACAAATGCTCGCAGTCTTGCTGTGCAGCCCCTTTGTCTCTCTGTGGACGCTACACCAAACCACATCTACTGTAAATCTGCTTTACAAATGAGCTCCCCCCATGGTTCCACCATGCAACTGTGCCATTTCGAGTGTGCACGGACGCAGCGTGCTATGTGTTCCAACTTGAAAAGGTATTGCCTGGAGCTGTCAACTGACCTATGCTTTCTCGCTCCCTCTTTTCTGAACGCTTATACTGTCAGTTTAACTCATCTCAGAGTTCAGACAGTCATTACGCTAACACTGACCCATATCAGAGCAATGTTGCTGGACAAAGAGGTCGCCTAAACAAATAACCAATTTACAGAGTGATCATTTTCACATTAGAATAATTAATGGTTCACATTGCAGTAGGTTTAAATGCTGAAGAATACTTTCTTTTCCCTTCTACATGCATCAGTTGGCAGTGAAATGCACACATTTTCTGATTGTGACCTGTTCTAGACCTGACCCACATGGCTGAACTGGAGTACGCTAAAAATGAAACTAGTCAAAGATCAAAGTTCAAGGTTTCTGAGCAAAGAATTGTTCTGATAGCTGAATCATTGTCCTCATGAGAGTCAGTTAGGACTAGGAGTCAACACTACCTGCTTCTCCCTTTCAGAGTGTGTTCCTCAAAGACCAGGTCAAAGGTTTAAAGTCATTCTTGCTTATTTTAGAAATTAGACCCTTTAGAAGCATGTTTCTAATCATGAGTCCTCACAGACACGTTTGTTAATTACAGAGCTTCAGATGTCTTACAAGAGCGAAGCTCTTTAGAAATAATAGATGTGAATATAAAGCTGACCATAAAAAAGGTAATATTTTCATGTGAAATCCAGAGTTGAATTAGCTACACTTCTGCCACTGTTATTTTCTTACTGACATACACACACACACATGCACACACACACACACAGACACACACACTCACTCTCATCCAGAGGCTAACGAGTCCCCCTCCCTCCTTCATTCTTGTCAGCACCGATTGGCTTCATGCTGACCATTCCTCTCCACTCCCACCCCCACCCCTGCCCACCAGCACATAGAAGAGAGTACACACAATCGTACAATCACATTCCTCAAACCTTTATAGAGACACTAAGTCACCCTGTCTTTGTAGTAGCATGGTCAGCACATGTCTGCTGTACATTATATAAACAGTAAGTCTGAGTGTGTGTGTGTGTGTGTGTGTGTGTGTGTGTGTGTGTGTGTGTGTGTGTGTGTGTGTGTGTGTGTGTGTGTGCGTGCGTGAGTGAGTGAGTGAGTGAGTGAGTGAGTGAGTGAGTGAGTGAGGGACTTGACTGAATGCAACATATAGCAAAACCAAGCTAAGACCAGTGGTAGATGAACAGCAGAAGCAAGCAAAGGTGATAGGTGGAACAAGTAAAAGCAATGTCAGGAAAAAAGAGGACATTTCTTGACCTCCAAATTAGAGCGTGTCTCCTACAGAGTCCAGAAATAACAGTAAAAGTCTTTGATAGTGAACCTGGGCTTGAAAGATTACACAAGACCATTAGGAGATTTATAGTTTTATATCATACACCTGCTTATAAACACTCACATCCGTTAAAACTGAAGGAATGGTTGCAAAAAGGGAGTGGGGGATGCTGGAATAGTGGAGGAGAAAGAGTCGATTGAGGGAAAAGATTTACTTAATGTTTTAAAACTGCAGAAATCTTGTGTGTGTGCCATAGCTTAATCTTCTCCCAGCTCCCATTGGGTTTTTAATGATATTGCTATTTCCATAAATCACTTCCTGTGTCTTACCCTTCCTCCAGGTCAAGCAATACAAATACCCTGAGTAAACGCAGGCAGCAAACGCGGTTTCATCGTGGCCTCTCTGAAGCAATTACTGTTGTACACAAATGCTAGCATGATGAAGGGGGAGGATGGAATGCTGGAGCAAGCAGACCTGCTGCAGCGACTGAGATTATTTCCTTGATCTCTGGGATTTGAAGAGATAGAGGGAAGCAGTCAACCAAGGGAAGGGGATAGTGTGAAGGATGCAGGATTTGGCTGTGATGCTGAAAGAGAGCGGAGTAAATCTCCTACAGACTTGTGTGCTGAAATGGGAATACTGTCAAGCGCACACACCAACTGTAGGAGCAGCCCATGGCTCTTAATAAGGCATCTGTTCATATTCCATCTTTTTAAGAACACATTTTGCACTGAAATGCTTGCATGCATATGAGAACGGGCCACTAATAGAGCCAAACATGTTGTAAGCTGTTGGAGCTTCTCCTACTGAGTGGCCAAACTTATGTCAGCGCTTGTGGTCCCCCAAGGTTCCCATCATACTTCACTGAGGGAAACTATATGCCTGTCTAGTACACTTCCATTAGGCCATACTGTTCCCCTTTGCTACTAATGTGTAACAGGGGACATGAGTATTAGCATCCAAGAACACGGGCACTTTCTGTTGTAAGATCCTATGCTCATGTCCTAGTGGACAACATGTGCTTACTGATGAGTTTTGGAAAAATTTGATACTTTTAAAACTGCCGACTAGCCAAAACAAGGTGTGCAAACCCTAGTTCCGCATACATTGCACAACAGTTGGAGTAGTTGTAATTAACTTTTGCACCGATTAATATGCAGTGTAATAATTGTAAAGGACTGGTGCCTTGCACATATAACAAAAATGATGTTGGCCTCAGGGCTATGGTGCAGTAGAAATACCATAAAAAAAAAAAAAAAATCATATAAATTCGTAACAGCACTACTTCCTCACAGAGAAACAGCAGTGTGAGAGTTAATGCAAATCCACAGAAGCTAAAAACTCATAAATCATATCTGGAGAATTCCTATTTCTATTAATTACATCCCAGCCTTTGGCAGACTGAATATTAATCAGAATACTGCTGCATCTGAATGTCCACCATGTCTACTTACCATTAAATGATGGGACAACAGGAACAAATCACAGAAGAACGGAGACCCAAGAGATGGAGAGGTGGAGCAATATCAGATGCATTTGTATTCACACACATACACACGCAGGGAAGTATTGATTTTCATTTGGTTATTTTTGGGGGGTACATTCTTGAAGTTACTTGTGTGACTTCGGGAGAGAAACTCTTCCTGTAGAACATAATAACACCTGTGAGCCTGTAATTGTGTGAGTGCTGTAGCCTCGGTGTTATGGAGAACACTGCGTACCTCTGTGTGCGTGTGTGTGTGTGTGTGTGCGTGTGTGTGTGTGTGTCTGTGTCTGTGTCTGTGTGTCTGTGTGTGTCTGTGTGTGTTTGAGTGAAGTTAGAAGCGACCAGTGAAGAAGCCTCCTCTGTCAGGCCTGACATCCGTCAGCGCCTGCCTGTTACATTTCTATGACACGCTCTGTCTCAGGAAGAGGAGAGCAGGGGGGACAGAGGGGAGGCGGCAAGATGGGAGGGGGCACAACACTGTGTGCAGGGAAGTCAGCAGGGGAGCTAAAGCGGGACTGAAAAGCACAAGAAAAGGGTTTTACATCACAGGAGTCACTGCATGTGGATGCAAGTGCAACCACGGAATAAAGTAGCTCACAGATGTGACTTCACTGATTCACAGGCATTATTTAACATCCAACACATCATGAATGCATTAATGGAGACATGTGAACTTAAATGAGCCTCATCACTATGATTCTCTATACTGTACTCACACTTCATGGCAATGCTGATTAAATGTTTTCTTTCTTTAAGCATGAATTAATGATGTGTACATTAAAGTTGTTTCAGATTGTTCATCCCTTTAGAGCCCAGCTGGTTTAGAGATCTGCTCCTTTCTCTGAAAACATACAGAAAATGAGGGTGGGGGTGGGGGGGGCGACAGCTTCAGACTTGTTAGCGCCTATGTCTTTGCCCCCGTGCCCCTCATTTATGCGCTCAGCCACATCATCTGCTGAATCCCAACGGTGGGTCAGGCTGGCAAAAGGGGAGGGAGCATTTTTAACAAGCGTGAGATGTTGGAGGGAACGCCGGATCTCTGACAAAAACCGGAAAGGCATCAAAAGAATAAAAGATCCTTTCTTTTGTTTTCCTTCCTCCACACACAGTGCTGAACACAATTATGACCTTTCATGGAGACATCCTCTTGTATGTGTGTGTGGTTACCGTTATATTATTCAAATGCAAAAAATAAATGAGGAAGATGCCTTCAGCCTTTTGCTTGGCTAATTTGCAGGAAAAATGAAACATCTTTTTCAAGTAGGCCACAGGAAAAGAACAGTCCAAAGCTGTGTTGGTCTCCGTATCTCTGACTGGCATCATGGGGATGTAAGATGTCAGGATGTGCGGACTGATGTACTGATGTTCCTCTGCGGTGCTGGTTTGATCTGACTGTGCTCAGTCTTGCTGCGCCTGTGTTACCAACTGTCTTTTTCTGACAAGCCTTCTCAGAATCTCCATCAGGAATCAGTCAATCAGGCTCAAAAGTCTAAGGTCACAGGAACACCAACACTGTTGACATCTCATGACTGATATATTGTTTTATTACAAACAAAATTCACAAAATCCCAAATGTTAAGTCATTAAGTACATGCAGAGGTTTTCCCTGCTGTAAGCTATTGTTTCAAAGGTGAGTGGATCAGATCAACACTGGCAAAATCCCCCCAGAGAGCAGACACATAGTAAAGTAAAAGTGGGCCTTCAAATGGTCTAGCTATTGATTGAATTGCTTTCCAAACTGTTTTTCATCTCTGGGAATATACAGGAGTGCAGCTGAGTGCAGATGGCCTGGCCGGCCACCACAGAGAGCAAGGAGAGCGCGATGAGAGAGCGACCAAGAGGGCAGAGACTCACCCCTGGCAGTGTTTTCTGTTCGTGGAGAGCGTTCTGGGCTTTGATGGCCGACTCCCGGGCACAGTAAGTGAGAAACGCACAACCTGAAACAGAGGCACACCAAGGGAATTCATGAGACACTCCGGGGGCCAAAGAAAATAATAAAACAGAAGAGTTCAATTGATGAGGTCACCAAACATTTTCTATAGCGGCAGGCAGAAAAACAACACAACAACAGGGAGATGAGCAGAGGATCCTGTGGATGAATCGCCAGGCTCGCTCAACTTTACAGTCCCCAGTGCCATGTCCTGTCAACATCTCCTACTATCCGGATGTGACAGTGGTGGCCACAAAAGGAACAGGACTGCGGGAGTGCAATGAGACACGGAAAAGGGGACACGAGGGGGACGGAGATCAGTGTGGGACTGGATGAAGAAAGTGAGAGGGTAAAGTGGAGGACAGAATGTGGGAGTGAATCTCTCCAGGGTGGATACTTCACTGCTACACTTCAGCAGCAACAAGCACACTAGGAAATAATCTGATTTCCTGCTGTCTGAATATACTTATTTGCTTTATTATCACCCGCTACATTATGGATCTCACGTCAATACACAAGCATTCGCTGGATGGTGGAGGTCTTTTTCTCTTCATGTGAGATTATCTAAATATTCATCATGTGTTTGGTTTGTGCCTGTGCATGCATATCTTTTCTTGACACCTCGGTGACCTTTGCACTCTGTGTTTCCGCGGTAACCTCCACAGGAGAGCCACAAAAAAAGAGGTCAAAATGCCATGTTAAAGATTGATTCATTGATTGGGCAGTAACATTTTATCTCACCGCCCAAGGGCTAAAGTGTCAGGAGCTTGCATGCCTGGAAGGAAAAGAGCAATAGGAACCTGCATTTGTTGCTTATTGCCCCATTCTTCAAAAGGGGGGCTTTTGTTTGGGACAGCGCCCTGCGGTGTTTATTCCAAGTCCAAAAGATGTATTGCGATGGAGTCTGTTTGGGGTTGTGACCTGTGAGGTAGCTGACTGGAGCACTGGCGGTGTCATCATGCCCACCCCCCCTACTCCCTTGTCCTCGCACCCTTACCCTAATGATTTCCAATGGCCACCGAGCATATCACTCAGTCACTCATGCTGCACTCTAATTCCCCAGCTTCATGCAGCAGTGGCTTGAAAAAATGTGTAGACATTTTATTTTTGTTTGTTTGTTTGTTTGTTTGACACAAGGCTAATCGGAGAGAATGGCTCCATTTTGGAAGCTGTTTCCTCGACCCCCCCCCTCTGTCTCTCAGGGCTTGTTGTTGGTTTACTTGACAAATGCTGGCCCCATCTCTGAATAAGAAATGAGGGTTTTGCATTACAATCACAGAAACAATTTATTTGTTAATGTGTAACGCATCAGGCAACCAGAATAAATTAATAACAACCACATAATCGACCAAGAAAAAAAACACAGGCGCTGTTATTCTATGGTTTTAATGTATGGCTTAATAAGAATATGCAGGCCAAAGGCAAAGAAAAAGGCTTAACAACTCCATAATTGGAACCCAAACACGTACAAACTGCCAGTGCTACATTGCATACCAAGTGGTAAAGTGTGAGGGGGAGCATGATGAAATTGTTTGAAATACAACAAAAAGCCACTGTAATCAGAACCTGCTGACACAGCAACGGGGGAAGCCTTCCTCCTTCGAGATGATGATCCTCTACATCACCTGATAGTCTTATCTCACAGCACCAAGAGCAGGAATAGCTTCTATAGCCTTTCTTTCTTTTACGCAATTAATTGTTGGCCATTAGGTTATAAGAAAAACACTACCTTCATACGCTACATTCAAATATTCCAAAAATATGAACAATATCTTTCACAAAACTGAAAGAATCTTCTTCTCTGGCTCATAAATTGACTATAACCAATATAGTATATAAAAATAAATTAATTTATACTATAGCTGATCACCACTAATTGTCTTGTTAACATCAACCGAATTTGATATAATTCGTTGTGCAACTGATTCCATCTAAACAGTTATTTAGAATCAAACTAATCAGAAAGTACCGCACATCATTATTGTGGGTATATAAGATCAAAGGTTTTTCACACATTTTAATATTAAGATTTCATGTACAGTTATATTGACCTTAAGCTATAGCTAACATTTTATATTTATAATGCCATTACATTCATATTAGATTTTGACATTTTAATTTTAGGAAACATGGCTATTATATGAACCAAATTGGTAACATTTATTGTGCTGCTCCAGTCAATCTAAACTGCTCCAGTGTTTTGACAGAAAGCGCGACCTTGCTCTCCACGTGTCAGTGATTAGTGGGAGTGTGAAGCTACCAGAAGCAGAGCCAGGCCTCCCATCACCCCCACCTGCACCCTCACACATCATTTGCACTATTTGGAAAACGCCGTCACCGTGGGTGCTCGCTTACTTCATTTAGTGCTACGTGGGGCACCGGGGAAGCTAACAGCCTTTTGGAAATGTCGGACGCTGAAACGCACATCATCAGTGCTGAAACAATGTGATTATGGCCTGAATCATTGCCAGCCGGGGAGGCGGGAGGCTCAGTGGCACAGATTGACCATGAGGAGGGTAATCAGTCTGTTCTCAGAGAAGTTTTAGCTCACATAATCATTCCCACACCTTTGAAAAAAAAAAAGGTCCTCTCAAGCAATCATGTCAGGGTTCAGTGAGACAGAGGAAAGACCAAGGGAGGGCAGACACAAAGGTATATTAAAACAAGAGGATTCTCCGAAATGCTCTCATTCATTGTTCTGACAGCAATATTTTCTCTGCCCAGGCCTAATGGGCTTGTAATGAGCGCTGTAATATAAGCAGTATAGCCTAGCGTAACCTGTTAACCTTAATTAAGTCAGACATCCACCTTAAAGGCAGCGAGTGCTCAGTCACCATCTCGGAAGCCTGAAGCCAACTACCTTCTCCCATCGCTCTGTCATCAATCACGCCGTCTCTTCATTTGCTGCATCCAGCCCCAAATCCTCCTCCATTTCCTCTTCCACCAGACTCCCCGTCATCCCTCCACCTTGAGCGGTGGATGGGGGGGCTTCGCTGAGCGCCAGTGTCCATCGCCGGGCCCAGAAGTACGGTCCCCGACCGTCCAGAGGATCCCTCCTGACCCCTGATGCGGAGACCTCAGAGATTGATTTGTTGCTATATGCTCATACATACTACCCGAGACTCCCGGCAGCAGTCGAACAGATCCATATGTTGCGCGTCCCACAGGGCCACCTGTGTGCCGGCTCCAACATGTGTAAAACATTTACACGCGCTGCGCAGCCGCCTGCGCTGCTGCAGCATAAAAATGATTTTTGCCTTATTTAGTTTTTGTATCTGGCTTCGGAGTGTCTCCTGTAAAGGAAGTTGCATTTATAAGAGTCGGGACCTGTTAGTGCCTGTGGTAATTCTGTTTGGCAGTGGGCTCCGTTTAAGGAGTAAAGTGATTGATTGTAACTGGCCAGCCATCCCCGAGTTGCCCAGATTTCTTTCAATATACAGTTCTGAAATAGACTTTAGTTTACACCGTATTGGCACCTTCCTCACCGGACTTTAGAGTAAGCCTTCACTTTGGTGGCCCGTACACTTTATTCCTCTTCTGCTGCTGAAGCCAGGATCTAATCTATAAATACATATAACGACCTGCATCCCTGTAGAGCCAGCTAATTGTCACTGCTAATGGATGGAGTTTCACCGAGCTGTAAATAACATGTAAGTTCACACTCGTTGCCTCCCGCTGTGCTGCCTCTGAGAGCGCTGCACCTGCCAAGACCTGTCTCTCCATGCCATCAAGGCGCTCCTGCTCCACCCGGCCTACCTGCAATTTATGCAGAAATCAATAAATTTTTCCCCCCGTGTGCCCCAACAAAGTCAGAAAGCTGCGTATTCTCCTTAACAGCACTGGAAAAACAAACAAGAGCAGCCAAATCATTTTCTTACTCGGGCCTGTAGAGACTCTCTGCCGGTGCGCAGCCTTCCTTTAATGCACGTGACAGGTGTGTTTAATGCACTCATCCTCTGAAAGGCTTTTGAACCTTTTATAGATCAATTGAATGTAGCAAAGTCGCAATTAGAGATGACTGACAGCTACAAACTGATCGCAGGCCGAGACGCGGCTCGGGTTTCAGTGGCTTTGATTTTGGATGCCTTTAAAGATGCTTCAAAGGTGTCCAGGAGGCTCCGATGGAGACAGAACCACACACGGGTACATCCTCCTCACGGCCTACATTCAACGGGACATTACTGTCAATTTACATCACATCTCTGCTGGCAAACAAAGTATTTCGGGTAAAGGGAGGTCAGTGAAGTCACAGTTTAATATATTTGTCGGGAAAATACAAGTTTGTCCCAGTTTTCCTTATTTATGTCATGTCACCACTGAGCTGAAGAGGAGCAATAATTAACACTAATGGTCTGACTAACAAGGAGGCACTGGGGTGTAAACTGCATTCACGTATATTTCCTGGTAATCAGTTTCAGCCCAGTAGATGCTACAGTAGAAATGCTGTCCTGCTAATGAATAAACTCGCCTAATAGATAGGCTGCAGATAAAGAGGTTGGAAAAGAAAAGAGAGCAGCCAAAACACATATATGACCAAATGAGCCATTAATTATTTGAGTAGTCCTTCTATGTCAGTTAAGTCAGATCAAACATAGAATGGCAGAGGCATGTTGGAGCGCCACGACGTTTGAAGGAATGAAAAACCCCCGTCCTTCTTTCAATGTGTGTGTCATGCATTATTTTGGCACACAGTTTGCTCCCCTTAAAAAAGAGAAAATGAGCGTGGGGGCAATACGTCTTCAGTACAAAGCCCTTGACCAGTTTGTGTGTGTGCGGCTGTAAAGCATCGGAACTGTTAGCTACGGCGTCACGGCTCCGTCGGGAAGATAGATGGAAGGGGGCGCGCGGAGAGATGGCTCTGTGATGGAGGGGATGAAGTGTGAAGGAGGAGGGAGGCGAGGGGAGACCAGGCGAGGAGAGCGGCGTGGCCCCGCGGTCGCCCACAGATGCTCCCTCTGTCTCCCCCTCATCCTTCCCTCCTTTTGTGCGCAGCGTGGCAGCAGTCTTTTTGGGGCAGGGGGGGCTGGCAGGCAATCAGTGATGTCATGCCAGCAGTGCAGTGATGGCAGCTTAACCTATTTTCGGAAATACCACAGAATTTCTATTTATAACCGTGCTGAGCAGCACGGATCCTCGCACGTCCCTGGTGGACCGGAGCACACGCAGACATTTTCCAGTCTGAAATGTTTCTTCATCACAAGTTAGCGCCTGTTTGCTAAACACAACAAAAACACACATTTCAGGAGCTAATGTGGGCTTTGTCTGGCATTTGTACTTCCTCCGCTAGTATCTGTAGCCCGCCGGAACTACCAATACAGGCACTTCCAGTGTTGCTTTGATTGGTGATTTAGAAATAATCACAGTCATAATGTGGTAAATTGCCTCTGAGATAAGTAGTCGACATGTTGTTCGAGCCAGCGGCGGCAGATTGGACCAGCTCCCTTTCATCGGGCTCGCCCTTTGACGTCTTGGCTGGTGGTGGAGGTGGGGGGGAGCAGAGGTCCCGGGCTGAGCCATTTCTCCGTTCTTACGTTGCCTCAGGACAAAAGACACTATTTGTCTCTGCATCTCTGAAAAAGCTCTTCATCTTTCCTCCTCCATACATCCACTCGTAGTCTGATGCCCACGTGTTTGTCTTCCCTCCCCTCTCAAGGCCCCCACACTGTCTAATTTGACGGAGTGACATGTGGCTGCGTGTTGGCGAGCGCTCCGTCAGAGATAGCGGAGAAAGCACAGGGGCCTGGCGAGTCCTCCTGAAGCACAACACTATAAGGCAAGACAAATAACTTATTATTTTCAGGGCTTGTATGAGGCTTTATCGCATGAGTTCTCCCGAACCATTCCAAAATGGAGAGGGATTATCGCAAAACATTGCATTAAAATCTCCTCTCTTCCCTCTCCCTTGTTATTTCATTTTCCCTCTAAAATGAATCTGTGCCCAGTCAGGCTCAAACACAACATTAAAGACCTCATGCTATTCGAACAGAAACCAGCAGCCCCCCCCCATTTCCCCCTCCCACCCCTCCCTTTATGGCCCTCCTCCCTGGGAGGACGCTCTGCTCTGTAGGCAGCGGCGCTCGCTGCTAAGCTGCCCATACAAAGCAGATAGGCTTCTATCCTTCAATTTAGGCAGAGGAAATGACTGTAACCTTTGTGTTTAAACAAGGCGGACAGGTCTTTGGAAGACAAGCATGACCTAAAACACACTGGAAAAAACAGTTTCATCAGATTTACAGAACAGCCATTAGAGGTTTAATCGAGTTCCTTAAGCTCTTCATACTGAATAACAATTGCATGTGTTTCTAGCATTTTAAAATGTACGGGCTGATCTTCTTTTTTGGCTTTTCCAAATATTAAAATAAATCACATTTTAAAATGCATGAGCAACATTAATATCTAATGGTATCAAAATGTTCAAGCCCTTGCAAGTAGGTTTAAATAAGCCTGAGCACAGCGCCACAGCAAAAGTAGTTTAGTTTATGTTCAGGATTTAACTCTCTAACTCGATAATATTCTCAAATTTGAACTCTTTTAGCCGTAACCAACATGTCCTCCAACAAAAACGACACCCCAGGGGAAGGTTTCCTGCAGTAGTGCCCCCTACTGGTGGCAGGAGGTGGTTTAGCGAAGCGTTGAGCATTCGCTGGTACTTCTAGAGTTGTGTTTTTTTTCCTCTAAATGAGTCTCCTCCACATCTTAGGAAGAGATCTGTGCAGTTATGTACCGCATTAATGCTACATTGACTGCTGCTCTTGCATACCGATAAGCTAGTCGTTATTGCTAGCCACAGATTGCCATTATGTGCATGACCAGTCGACTGCACAATTTCAAAGCGCAGCTGTAGGTCGTAACAAGCTGCTTGTATAAATTTCCTATGGGATGGTTCTGGTAAAAGAGCTAACTTTAGGTCATGAACAACACCACCTCCAACATAGTAAACCCAAATATATCTGAGGTGTTGGGGAGGGAAACCAATCCAACCGAAGACAAAAATAAAAAACGGGTGAGATTGTTGTGCAGACTCTGACCTCCAGCAGGGCACAGTCTTATCTGAGACTTGCAAACTCCACTGAAAAATAGTAAAGAGGAAAAAGAGTGCATCTCAGCCTGTATGGTCTGTCAGAAGCATTTGAGCCTCTGCATCTTTTATGAGGAAACCCTATTGCTTATTACAATATTTACACATATTCACAGATCACAAAGTGAGTGTTTCTGCTGTGTTGCTTTGGCTTGATGGCCTTCGCTCACTTGCCCTGACGGATGATTTTATTTGACATTTGCTAAATCGAATCACTGCGCAAAACTGTGGGGAGGCTGACAACCGCGTTTCCTCCTGCGTCGCCGGCTGAAAGGGAGCCGAGTCGCATTCCAGACCTTCAAAACGCGGCTTTATGTTCATCAGCAATCATTCAGCAGGTGATTGATGGCTATCAAGTCACGGCGTACTGTATACGTAATGCTCGTGTCACTTCGAGGCCTGTTTAGGTGAATATATACCATCTGTTTCCTCGGGGGAGACGCTGTCTTACAGCGCTACTCTGATCTTTGACACCTTCCATAAGGCGCTCACAATGTGGAGACATGTTGATGTTCTCATTTTTTTTCATGATATTAAAGTGGAGGGGGATGCTGCAGCACAGCTCTGACTCAATGTTCCTGCCTTTCAGGTATCATTTTATGTAGGGAAAAAAAAATGAACAGTCTCGTGTTCCTGCTATATCGTTTAAATTTAAGCATAAACAGCTCTTTTCCCTCCCCCTTCCTCGTTTTTATTGGGAAGACAGCCCTCTGAGGAATTCCATCCATCAGACTAGCTCAGAGGGGGAGAGAAAAAATAAAAACTTAAATAAATATTTCATTAGATTATTCTGTGATTTAATGTGCTTCTGCTCGGCTGAGGTCTGGGGCAATATCTCTGCTCCATTTATAAATGCATTAACACAAGCATATCCGACAATAGTTTAATATTGATACTCGGCCTGAGCTGGTCTGCAGTCGGAGGCTGGGGGGGGATTATTTTTGGCCGCGGCTGTTGTGCTGCATCACGCCTGCAGGGGGAGGGGGGCTTTCCTTCTCTTGCAATGCAAGGAGAGAAAAGTTAAGTCACGATTGACGAGAACGGGCACACTTTTTTTTTTTTAAGATTAATTAAACGTACAGCATCCATCTTCTGTTAACCACTGCTCTCTTCTAATCAGGGTCACTGGGGCTGCTGGAGTCAATCCCAGCAGTCAGGAATACAGTCTGGACAGGTCATCAGTCCATCACAGGACACACACTACTCACATAGGGTCTTCCAATCAACCTTTTGGACCGGAAGTCTATCCAGGAGCCTTCTTGGGTGAGGCGGCACGCGAAGCTGCAGCTACAGGGAGAAGTTTTTATAAAACTAATCCAACATCAGGAATTCCTGCACCTTTTAATACTGCCTGGGCGACAATAATTGGCAGGCCATCGATGGTGTGGGCAGAATTAATGGTGTGCAGGAGCAGACTAGACTGGATTTTTAATTGGCAGAGGCAGCCACTGTTTGTGGAGGCAACCAGCTGATCACCCAAGAGACCGCCGCTTCAGACAATACACATTTGCTAATCCTCTTGAGTCAAGTTATTATGGCCGTGCATTATTATCACGCTTTACAAACTAATTCCGTGTTTCTCCCGCCAGGATTAGTGAGGGGAGACAGAGCTGCCCGAGAAAAAGATGAAATGGCAAACACAAAAAAAAACAATGAGGATAGAAAATGAACAAATATTTTAAGGAAAAAATTGAATTATGGACTAAGTGTTGTGGCTACCAATAGATAACACTAAGTACAGTGTGTGTGTGTGTGTGTGTGTGTGTGTGTGTGTGTGTGTGTGTGTGTGTGTGTGTGTGTGTGTGTGTGTGTGTGTGTGGGGTTTACAGTCTAAACGTGCATTTTGGAGGCAGCTCACGCTCGTAATCCTTTTCTGCTTAATAACATCATTAACTATAAAACAACCTCATCAGAGATCAATGACATATTAGGGTTTGATTACATGTTGTTAATTGCGGGGCCTGAATTCATTACATTTTAAGCCATTTAATTTGACTGAGCGCCATGCTTATCTCAAATTAATTAGGCTTAGTTGTTTGAAAGTTAACGAGTGAAGGTAACATCTTAGCTGACTTTTGTTTGGGAGGAATGTCTGAAGTCGTCTCTGGGGAATAACCAACATTTATAAAAGCTAATGTTACACACTTGCTTTTACATTTACATTCACTATATCATTATTAATTGGTTTACTTTTTACCATTTGTAACAGCACACTCAGTAGTGCCATGATACAATAATTATAATAATAATAGTAATAAAAACAGGAGTGACAGTTACAGATGCGGTGCTGATTTTGGGTCATATGAGACATTGACATTGTTTGCAGTGTCTTCGAATGACATTTACATTATTGCCACAGTTTGTCATTTGTCTTTTTGAAATGTCACCGCAATAAAACCCTTATCTCCTGCGCTAACATCTGTCTCACGTCCACATCCAGCCTGTTTTATATCAACACAGTCACAAAACGATTGAAATCTCCTTTCGGTTGTGCAGTTAAAGACACAAAAAAACAAATATCAGAGAGCAAAAAGAAAATCCAGTTTGTCCCCTTTGGGGTGTGAGCATGTGGTGCTGAGTGAGTGTGTTTTAACTCAATATGATGCTCATTAAAACAGCTTATTAAGATGATGATTGTGGAAGTGCCTGATGGTTTCAGCTGAGGTTGCCCCTAAAAAGTCAACTTTTTCTGAGTGTAGTTCAAAAAAGTTCCTTGTGGTGATGATGACGAGGATGATGATGGTGAGGATGATGATGACAACGTTGATGATGATGATGATGATGATGATGGTGATGATGATGATGATGATGAAGGTGGTGGTGGAGATGTGACGCGACGCTGCCTGGATCCGCTGTGGGAGGGTGACACGCTACTCCCACCAAAGAGCAGCTCTCCCCTATAGATCTTCAAAAACCAGCTTCGTTATGGTTGCTGGAAGACACGTGTGTGCCACACACGCTGTGTGTGTGTGCGTGTGTGTGTGTGTGTGTGTGTGTGTGTGTGTGTGTGTGTGTGTGTGGTGGGGGGCGGGGGGCGTGTGGCCGCTCTCTGAGGGCACGGCCGTCATCCTGCGCCAGCTCCGGGCGGACTGAACCGACGTCGCCCCGATGCCCGTAAAGCCCCATTTGGAAAGATGTTAAAGGAAGTTGGTGGATGAATAAATGATGTGCCCACCCCCCTAAAAAAAAAAAAAAAAAAAAACGGGGGGAGAAAGGGGAACAGAAGACTGGCAGGATAAAGGGAGGGGGGTCTCTTTAAAAATGCATCATTCCGAGCGCCTCTGCCCCACTTCTGAGGCTTGTTAGGATCCTGCTCATCCCAGTAACACAGAAAAACATGACCGGCCTCCCGGTTCTGCACAATAACTTGGCTAGAAAGAGACTTGATGAGAGGCGCGATTATATAAGAAATATGAAAGAGCGGATGTGAAAATATGAAAACATAAACAACTGCATCCAAATAGCGAACCCAGCCAATGGCGCGGCGGTGTGCGCCTTCAGCCCGGTGGGGAATGACTGAAAAAGTGACGCGTTCTTTAGAAAAAAAAATGCAAAATGTGTTTTTTTTTTTAAAGAGAGGTGGGGGGGGGGGAAACATGCGTGAGCAGAGCCGTGCGTGAGGCGACGTTACCTTTGTGCATGCCGGTGTATCGGTCCTTGAGAACTGTCAGTTCGTGGATTTTCCCAAACTGTTCAAAGAGCGGTTTCAGGTCTTTCTCCTCCAAGTTCCGCGGGATCTGCCCGATAAACAGCTTAATGGCATCTTGGTCTTTCATGTTGCCGCTCTCCGGATGAATTGAAATGGGTTCTGATCCGTTCATGGGTTTCGGGAGTGTGATCGGAGGGTACTGGTGCTGATGTGGGATTAGCAGGAGTGGTGGTTGGGTCGGCGGTGCGCCCGGTCCGGCGAAAACCAGGCTGGAGTGTGCGAGCTGGGGCTGCTGGGGATGGTGCTGCCTTCTTGTTTCAGTCTGAGTGAATCTGGCCATTCTGAGCTGGGAGCGGAGTGGATAATAATGACAACACACACACATACACACACTGCGAGAGAGCAAGCACTCAGCTGGAAACCAGGCTGACTTTCTATCCGACACACTACACACACTCACACACTCTCACACACGCGCGCGCGCACGCACGCACGCACACACGCACACAAGGCAAAGGGAGTGTTATTCGCGTAATATACGTTCTGGGGCGATATTAGACGCTCTGCAGCGACACCCAGTGCCAAATTGGGAGTACTGGTGCAGGTTTGCAATGATATGGATTCTGTGGGTTTTCGATGGACTTTGTGTTTTTGTTTCATAGCACGTTTAAATCAGTTGACTTACACCAATAGCAGAAACACCACAACTCTTTCCATTTTTATCTCAAGACAAATTATAACATGCATGTTTTAAAAATATCACTTAATGAAAATTTTACTTTAGCAATGACTGACAGGAGACAGAGAGTGTTCAACAACTTGTATGTTTGTTCATTTGAACCATGAAACTCTCCTCACAGATCGATCACACCCTTCATCCTTCATCAATTGGGAGGGGGGGGTAGAGCTCATAGGAATAAATAAAGGGACACTGCTGTCTATGGAGCTCTGTGCAGCAGGGCTCTTCCTGTGAACAGTGTTTGGTTTACATGGTTGCAGAAAGAAGTAGGAAACGCTACGCAAGTGTAGCGGAGCTATATTTACTATAACATCAGATGCATTTATGCTGCTTTGTTTTTCGCAAACACTGATCAGATTTGCCCCGAGGACAAAGGGAATATCCAGAATTATAGATACAATACATATGTCAATGTAAGTGTAAGTTCACAGACGATAATATTAACAATGTAAAATGGAGCAAGAGAATCAAAAACAAATTTAATAGAAAGCAAATTGGGTCATCTTTGCTTTGGTATTTGATTAGATCTCATTAACTGCTTACACACAAACCTCTTTAGTGTTCCCACAATCATGGGTTCCAGACTGTTAATGATACAAGCTGTCCATCGACTGTGTGTGAAATACAGATTAGCTGCACAATAACTGCTCAGATGAAGACGTGCCTCTTCATGTCTGAGGCCGGTTCTGTGTTTCTTTCTACTCGCACCAACAAAAGACAGAAATATTTGTGACCTATATGTCTAATTCTCCAACATCCCCTCGTCTGTAAGTGGTCATAAAAGCTGCCGCAAGTGACAAATGAGCTATTTATAAGGGAAAGCTATATCAGCCCTGTCATTATATGGAGTCATGGGACGTGCAAACATTAAACACAATTATCAGATTACTGTAAGTACTTTTCAAATAGCAAGCAGGCTGATCCCCCAAGAGGGGCTTTATTTACATCATTTGCTCTCTTTCCGGATCCGAATCCATCGCCGATAAAATAAAAATCTCGTTTAACTCTTCCTGAGGGGAAAGCACTGACAAAGCCCAGCAGACAGCAGTTTGACTTGTGACTCAGCCACGTATCAACCTTTAACTAAAGCACATCTGCTGGACAGATTTCTAATTACAGCCTATTTAACAGTGGATTAGATCAAGTGATATATACAGTCTGTGACAGCAGGCTCAAGTCGAATGGGGCGAATCGATACCGCTGCTGGCTGCTGCTGCTGCTGCTGCTGCTTCTCCCGCTGTGGAGGCGAGGCGCAACGGGGGGGTCCAGATTCAGAGCCGCGACTTACAAATGGCTGCGTCGCCGTGGGAGAGAATCGCCTTCAGCTGCCTCCGTTGCTTTGAATTTGTGTCTGAAACGGAGGGGAGAGGCCCACGCCCAACAGGCCTGCGGCGGGAAGAGATCAGACGGTGGCGTGGGGGGGGGGGGACTATCTGGGGTAGATGTTTGTTTGTTGTTCGAGGGAAGTGAAGATAATTTCGGCCCCCTTGGACACTCCTTATGTAATATTTCTTTCTGCAAAGCTCAATAAGTGTGGAGCGAGGCACACTGGCAGAGCAGGGGCACACATTGACACGCAGGGTCAATAAAGCGGTGGGTGGTAGCTGCTGCACAGACATGGGCCTTTTTTTTTTTTTTTTTTTCATTCCTCTTCCTGCAAACTTGTTTCTTTTCAAACATGAGCGTAAGACGCGGTTTCTAAAATCCCGTCCACTTTCGATCAGTCTCGGTGCTGTTGTGCGTCACTCATCGTTCCTCCGGATATATCGACCCTGAAAAAGGCGGGGAGCTCGCTGGATGTGGCCGGCCGGCCTGAATGAGGCTATGCAGGGACAGGCGCTTGGCTGATGGCTCAGCATGTTGGCCCACTTGCAACAAACAGGAACAAACAGTGCAGCTCATATTGAATAAGACTGAGCTGTCGTGGCACAGGCTCGAGGGAGGTTAAGTGGCTATTTTTAGGGATGTGGTCCTCACAGGGGGAGGGGTATTGAGAACTTCCACTTCATGCTTTTTATTGACCAATGCCATTAGTGTTTCGTCGGGCTGAAGGCAGAGACGAGAAATCAATAAAGGTCACACTATTAGTGTGAACTGAAAAGTTACATGCAATTTAACTGGCCGGCATTTATTCTGCTGCTTGTTAACCAGTGTGGGTCTGGAGAGAGAGAGAGAGTGAGAGAGAGAGTGAGAGAGAGAGAGAGAGTGAGAGAGAGAGTGAGAGAGAGAGAGAGAGAGAGAGAGAGAGAGACAGTCCGGCTTGATCTGTGCTGCTTTGAAAAGTCTGGAATGCCCAAGGGAGAGGCAGAGGCAGCCGAGGGAATCGTTTTGCATTCAGCGTGCACTGGCAGACATACAGTAAAGACAGGGAGGCAGACGCTTCCTAATTACCAAACTCAACATCATCTTCTCATCTAGTAACTCACGGGCATATTGTGCAAACACTGCAGAGCGAAATAAGCACAAATGGCATACAGCGAATAGCAGCACCCTCAATTAAAGCTGCCATATGCTGCTCAGGAGCTGAAGGAAATGATTGAGGGAGGTACTTGACAAAGGCAGCGGCTGCTGTTGAGCTCCTTCTCTGCTCGGTCTGGCATGCTGAAGTCCTGAAAGCGTGGCTGTGGTTTAATGGGAGCCGGAGGTGTCCCCTGGTACCTCGGTCACCGCTGCACTCTGCTTCTGCATTGCAAAGTGCGTCTGTCGAAGTGTGAGGTGTTGTTGGAGGAAATTAGAGTCTGATGGGATGATGGTGGATCACGCTGGAGACGGTTTTATGGACCAGTGAGTTAACAGGCTGATGAAATGTGATAAGAGCATGCTGGAGCCGGTGCACTGCGTCTCCTCTCTCAGGGCCCAAATTCACAAACACATGTTGCCTGTGATTAAGATGAGATACTAAAATTTATCTTTTTTTAATTCCTGCAAAATCCTCATTTAGAAAATAGATTTAATGTAAAATCTCATAGTCGAGCATTAAACCAAAAAGTTCTGGTTGAGAAAGTTTAAAGTATTTTGCAGATGAAGTGCTAAATGTTGCGTGTCTGTACGTGATTTGGAGAAGATGAGCCATCAAGTCATGCAGTTGGACTATCGGATCAGCTGAGAACGTCAGAGAGACTGACTTTTTGAGAGATCCAGACACACTGAAAATGCACCGTGACACTTGCTAATACCACTTTACAGAAGGTTGCAGTGATTTGAAATAAAAGAGGTGTTGCCCTCGAATTTGTAGACGTGCAAATGAAAAACAAGAAACATTCCCACGTACCTGAATAGTGTATGACATCAACAGTTATCATTATTAGCACATTTTTTTAATCTGTTTATTTTGTTTTGCTATTGTGTTTTTGACACCTTCTGATGTCGTCGTCACGAAGGTTGAACTTGTAATGACACGCAGCGACCACCAGATGGCAGCCGCCTTCCTTTGATATTCCCTCTGCAGCCCCGCCAGTCAGACGAGGACACGCGTTCCTGAATAATGACTGAGGTGTGATGAATTATTGCCAGTTTCCCCGCAGCTGCATTTTAAGTATCATATTTCCTGTTAATAATCCATATCGACATAAGTCATTCTGTGGCCGAGGCTGCCAGATGGAGAAGCAGGGCTCAGCAGATAGCTCAGGATGTTTGGCCTCCACGCTCAGCCGATTATCTCTTGGCTCTCTGAAAGCAGACCAGCTTCAGTCTCATTTTGGAACTCAATTTCCAACATGCAGAGGGAAAGCTTCCATTATCAGAGAGCTTTCCCAGGAAGGTGCACGTCATCAGAGCGGTGCTTTCACTGGTCCTGGCCTTTTATCGTGTGGTGGAGGTGGTAGTGGTTTGGGCCGCTTCCAAGGAGACGTGAATAGCATCAAATTCTTCCCACGTGTGTCAACATCTACATGTTTTCTTTCATGTTTATATATGTATATATATATATATATATATATATATATATATACATATATAAATATATTTCAACTACTCATTCATTTTACATCTTCCCCAACATAGGGTGAGTCAAATCAAATATTTATCTTGATCAACTGTTAAAAAATAAAAAACAAATCACAGAAAAAGTCAAAAATAACCACGGAACAAGTCAAACCACGTAAATGGAAGAGCGAACAAAGTGCTGGCTGAGCTTTCCACACCTGCCGGTAGATTTTTTTTCTTGTTTTCTGCCTGCAGACTGTGTTCACAGCACGGCACAGAGTAAACACCCCCAGGACATTTGTTGTCTCATGATTCACATCTATGTGCTGCCACAATATTTGCTGTAAGATAAGGTAATCACTAATAACATCTCCCACAATCTTCTGTGTTTTTCACATCTATCTGATCCAAATACAGTGAAAACGTCCTTCAGAGCAGAAGCCACGTAATCCCTCAGATATTACGGGTCAGACAGGAAGTGGAGCCACTGCTTCCTCCTCCCTGCAATAGCATCATCAGGAAACAGGAAAAACACATCTAAACTATTTGAAAGTCTAAGCAGACTGCAGACATGAAATCAGAATTTTAAAGTAGATATATGTTGTTTCTCCCCAATTTTGCTGCATTAGCATGTCTCATATGAACACAATTTTTATTCAATGATATATATTTAGGGCATTATTTCATGTCCCTAAATTAGATACATTCAGAAAAATAACCTACAGAAAAACACAGGCTTTATGTTGCCAGGCAACAGCGGTCGCATTATAATATTTTGAAATGAAATACGTTAAAATTGGACCATTTAGGCCAACCATTTCACTGGTTCTTGTGTCCAAAATGGATTGGTCACGACACTGAAATGAAATCCCCCAACCTAAAAATCAAAAAGGGAGTAGAAAGTAGTCCCAGTAGGAATTCTGTGCCTTTTATAAAACCAAATAATTTAATGTTTAACAATGGCTAATGTGACATTTTTGGGGTGACAACATCTGTTAAACTCTAGATTTTCCAGCTAAAATATAGATTTCTGTGAAGTATTAGTCAACAGTATGCATGTATGTCAGAGTGACATTATAATTGCAATGATCAGCATTCACTGTTCAGCATCTTTACATGGTGTCTTTAGAGCACTATTAGCATACACACAACCTCCAGTGTTCAATTAGGACTATGTTATCTCCTGACCCTCATCGAGGATCCAACACAACAGAGATGGTGCTGTGTCAAATATCACATCAGCTCATCAGCTCTGTTCATTCACTCCTCCACACATGCATATTTAGGTGTTTTGAGGTGTTGTTCTGCTCTTCAGACATCAACACGACGGAACGGATCCATTCGAAAAATAATAAGTGTTAAAACAAAACCTGCCATTGGGGAATTGCGATTTGACGTAGAGGGAATTAATTAGGGACATTAGGTGTTGCAGGAGCCGCAGGTGAAGGGCCTGTCTGCATCCCTCCACACATTTTAAATGGATATTTCAGAATACTGACAGGTGCTGGCCTCCCAGCTTCTCCTGAGGTGCAGGTGATAGCGTGTGCATGAATGGACGTCTTACACTTGAAATCTTCCACCATGTCCACCAAACAGCCACTTCACACAAGATGCATCTGTGAATTTGATTCATTCTTCTGCTGTGAAAAGGATTAAACGTGTTTTTTTAAACACATTTTCTATCTTTAACACAGTGAACAAGAGGATATATTATTATTATTATTATTATTATTATTATTATTATTATTATTATTATAACATTACTATAACATTATTAATTACATCTCCCTCATAAACATAGTTTTTTGTCAATTTCGGTAAGAAATAATACTGTTGATATGAAAAATAATGGTCAAAGCACTTGACTTCAATGTCTGTGGAAGATCTGTACGTTTCTGTTCGTGCAAAAAAATGTTTATCTCACTGCCGCGACGTACGAATAAACCTAAGCAGGAAATGAATTACCAGAACTATTGTGGACTATTGTGACCCTTTCTACAGTTGGGATGATCAAAATCTGCTTGCAGAGTAATTATGGAGTGGTTGCCCTTTGTCCTCCTTCAGATAACGAGATGGTGATAATAATGATGTAATGCTTCAGTTATGACAGACAAGTCCAGGCTAGCAAACAAACCTTGTTTCCTTAAATTTCCCTTTGAATCTCTTCCCTCTTGTGTTTTCCTGATAAATCTCCCCACACCTTTAGAGCTCATTTTCCTCCTTCCTCCCTGATGGACCTGACACTGCTCTGTGGCGTCTTTTAGAATGTGTTGTATTTTGCCTGATTGCACGATTTAGACGCCTTTCTGTCCCTTTTTTTTTGTCCCTCACCCAACCCCGTCTTGAGCTTCTGCCACTAATGTGACGATGTTCGTGTTAAGCAGAATTCATTTTACATTCCCACCTTCCCGGTGTTTCACAGAAACAGAGAAACAGACCCTCTGGATTCTCATCTGGTCGATCACGTCATGGCACATATAGACTGGGCTCTGGAGGCTTACTGGAGCATTAACAGTGTAGCTAGTGAAAGCAGCCTCATCCTACTGGTAACACTGGCTGGAGTGCTGTGGCTCCACCATGTGCTGTCCTTTGATGCCAATATCATTTTGAGGTTTTGCCCTTCTCTTTTTTTTCATGTTTTTAAAAAAGGTTTCTTGCTGTCTATTTTTCCTCTTTTCTTTATTGGTTTGAATTATGCTTCATTTGGGGGTTGTTTCTGTGCCTTCCGGGGCTTTTGCTTCGTTCTGATATTCAGAACTGTGTTACTTGTGTTTTATTACCTGTTTTTTTTTTTTTTAAACCTTACCTGTGAGTTTATTTAGCTTTGTTGCCATGGCTACGTAAGAAAACCTTCTCTCTTCCATTGTCTGTTCACCCTCTCCTCCCTCTCCAATACCTTATTCCTGCTTTGTTGTTCTCACTGCAGCTTAATTATGTTTCTATGAATCTTTTCTTGAAAGAAATTCACTTCAGCTACTGAGCAAAATAGATTCCTCCAGTACCACACAACATTGGCACATCTCAAGGTTCATGCAAAGCTTTTTTTTTTATTAAGTTTCTCTTTGTTTGTGACCTGGAGGAACTCTGTGTTTGGTGAAATTGTAACAGTGTTCAAACAGACATTGCATCTTGCTGTTAAAATAATCAGAATTGTCATTTTCAAAACATGTTTTTCTCTTTTGATATGATGCTGGGAAGACAATTGCACATCTGTATGAATATTGAACACCACTTTGCATCCTTCCAAGGGTGTTTCATTGTGATGGGACCATTAGTTGAGCGATTAATCTAATAACTGGTGTTAAGCCTCATTTTGCTATCACTCAGCCTATATTAAGTACACATTAGTTCTCTAACAGTTTTTCTCCATCCCTCCATTTGTCAGGTCTTCACTTTTCTTTCACTATATTTGACACCATCTATCTTTGTCCCCACCCAACTTTGACCCCACTGTGTTTACTTCCAATAAGGATTTTTCTTATCCCTCAGCTGCATCTACCAAAATTACATAAGCCACCAATATTATTATTATTCTGAAGGACATGGAATTGTACGCTACTGAAGTATCTGTTTATTCATAGAACACCATAATGGAAAAGCTATGAGGACAAATCATCCAGGATTCTCTTCACCTGTTTCAGTTTGGTGATATTTGCAAGCAATTAATTTTCTCGCCAGTTAAATCGAAAGCAGTAACAACAACTGTGATTTGATTATGCTTTATTAAAAACACACTCAGTGGGACTTCTGAGTTAAGGATCAAATTAATTCTCTTTTCCAGAAGAATCAAATGAATAATAAAGAACAGAGTTTGTGGGTCTACAGTTCCAGATCCCGGTAAAGAATCCACATCCCTGTCCTGTTTTTTATTAATTGATCTGAGGAGAACAAAGCAGCTGAGCATCCTTGAGCTGCTTTATATCCAAGTGCATGAAAACCTCATTCATGCTGTTGTCTTCTACTATAGATTTTAAATATTATTATATTTAAAATCTATAGTAGAAGATCTCATCTTGTAACTGTGTTTACCACCAAATCTCAAAATCACAGTCTTTTTTCAGCTTCATAGATACTGCACAAAAGATAAGTTTCTTTACAGTTGTGAAATGTGTGGGGAATGGGTATCCTCACCTTTTAAGGCACTAATTAGTAGCAGCAAGCTGTCTTGTGCATATGTTATAGCTTTAATCATTCACAGGAAACAATCTATATTAATGTATGCCCTATAAATGTGCCATAACATCACTGACATTTGTAGCTTCATGAAAAAATAAAGTGGAATTTTACTGCATGTAGAATGCAAAGAGAAAGAAGACTCACAATCCAGCCCTGATAGTTATATTCAAAACAATATTCATGTCAAAAATAAGTAAATAAATAAATAAAATATGTGCAAGTTTAAAAATAAATCCCTTCAGAAAGTAAGTTTCTCTAAAATTCTTTGTGAACCTGTTCAACACTTGAATTTCCCCTTTATTTGAACTCCTGTGAGACTATTTGGTTTCTTTGATATTACATCAAAGGCTGTGGGCTAAAGGTCAGGGCTGTTCTTGTGAGAATTTAAAAAAGCAACAAAAATGATGTCTATGCACCTCTTTTATCAAACTGAGCAAGGTTTTGAGCCCTATATTGTGTACTCTTGGCCACCAATCAGACTTTATCGGGCCAAACTTGTGGGGGCAGGGTGGTGTCATTAGCTGGGCGTGTTGTGTTGGAGTTTGAGCTTTGGACCTGATGAGAACAGCTGAGATACAGTGGAGAGAACGCTACACAACAACAAAGGGAATCACACAATTTGGCTGGATCAGAGGAGTTTTGGGGGTTGCTGTGGTGAGACACCCAAACCGGGGAACTATGGAGTACTACCCAGATCAGGTAAATGACCCAAAAGGATTCTGTAAACCGCACTGTGGCTGGACGGTTATAGGTTAGTGGGGCTATAGACTGCAGAGCAAAGTTCAGCTTTGAGAGCAAACTGAAAGTTTACCAATTCCTAGAACTTAATCCATCAGTGTGTGTTAAAGCTGAAAATAGCACACAATTTCTGATACCCAACACTTTTTACAGCTGTACAGAGTACAGCTGGGGAAGTTTACAAACCGATGCAGAGTTCCATGTTCTCACAGTGTGATTGACAGAACACTACACGCGTCATTTCAGGGATGTGATGGTGCCGAGCTACTCGACTGGCTGTTTGATCAAAATGACAGCGTTGAGAAGCTGGAATGGCTGTTTGATCCAAATGATGGCAATCTCCGCCAAGAGGGAGCAGGGAACCATGGCAACCATCATATCTGGCCAGTCTCAGAGGGAAATGTGCGTGAGAATGTATTTCTTTCATTTGCAAAGCTCATCCTTGACGGACTATGCGAGTCGATGTTTTTCATCACTCCACGCTCCAACAAATGCGATCACCAGTGTTTACACCCAGCAGACACCGCAGACGAACAACCAGGCAGACAGCGACTTCCTCAACGCCCTCCTGACTGGAAGAGACTCTGTGTCAGGCTCGCCTCTGTGGTCCCCGAATCCCAGCGACAGTGGGATCAGTGAGGATCCCCCATCAGACCAGGTAGACAGTCCTCAGTGTCCTGACAGCCCCCAAGGAGATGCTCAACATTTTGCTCCAAGGCCACCAACAAAGAAAAGCCCTGACGCCAACTTCCCCACAGACCTCAGTGAGTCACATGTTCTGAAAAACATCTTATCAAAAGTAGACATGAAAAGATATCAAATAATCCCATTATTTGAATTTTAAAAAAGGTTTTAATGTCATGTAAACAGATGAGTTATCGTGTTCTGGTCAATAGGTTAGTATTTGAGCCAGCACTGGTCATACTGACATTGTGTAAATGTGCACAGTCCAGATAATCACTGCTGGTGATTAGGCACTATTACCAGAACATTTAAGACACTTTCTTCAACATTTTGACCCTTCATCACTGGTGACCTGAGTCATTCATACCATTGCATCGTTATGTGTGCAGATTCCTGGAATACTACCTTCTCTGTGAGCAGGGTAGGAGTTTCAGAGTATCCTTCGGATGCACACAGACCACAGCTGCCATCTGGGTTCCCGCTCACTGTCAAGGACTTGCTGCTGTCTGGCACGCAGGAGCACGTAAGTGCAGTCTGACCCTGGACGGGTCAGTGTCACAGAAAATAGATGTGTGTTTTTTGGGATGCAGCCCAGCAAGCCTCACAAAAAAGTACTGTAGTGTTGGTCGAATTTAATTAATCCAGCAGGAACTGGTTCACCAAGGCCCAAGGACTGGCTGACCAGGAGAAGGGATAGTCCAACTATGATAATTACAAGGAGAAAACCAGTCTTCATTAAGTCATATTTGTACAAAGTCAACAGAAAGTATTGCACTCTTATTCTCTAATGAAAGGATCAGCACGCATAGAGCGATGTGCTCGGGCTTCTGGAAACTGTTATGCAGGAATGAATATCCCATGTTTCGAGCTCAGCAGTGTTCAGCTTTCAAGGTTGATTCAAGGCTGGCCTGAGAATGACTTTAAACATTTAGCGGTACTTGTTTGGTCTCTTATTGTTAGACTATTAGAAAAATACTCTAAAACTGTGTGTTAAATGTCCATGATATGCCATTGCTTGTAGCACCAATTAACAACCCAACAACAAAAGTGACCCTCTAAGAGCCACCTCAGCCATCGTTAATGCACATAGGAAATTTTGAATTGTATGCTTTAAATAATCATGTTTACACCACGTATGTCTCTAGCAGACTCCACAGACCTCCCAACAGTCCATCCAGGAGCTGATTCTAAATGAAGATGAGAAGAAGTTGTTGGCAAAGGAGGGGGTGACTCTGCCCAACCAGCTGCCCCTCACAAAGGTAAACCTCCACCAGTAACAGCACCAGTAACAGCACCAGTAACAGCCGCTATCCTGCGCATCATTGAAAATAACTTCTCTCAATCAGTTCGAAGAGCGGATTCTGAAGAAAATACGCAGAAAGATTCGTAATAAGCAGTCAGCTCAGGAGAGCAGGAAGAAGAAGAAGGAGTACATCGATGGCCTGGAGAGCAGGTAAGAAGCTTGACCTGATCTGTAAAACCTGATCCAAACTAGAATTACTTGGGGTTTTTTGAGCGTTCACCTGTATCTTCGGAAGGATGGCAGCTTGCAACGCACACAACCAGGAGCTGCAGAGGAAAGTCTCCCAACTGGAGAAATGCAACATGTGAGACATTTGAATTTTTTACATTTTCATGCTTCCTCCCTGATCTGCATGGGGATGTTGAGAATAGTAATCCCTCCAGTCAAACTACTGTTAACATCTGGACTTGCTGCGAGTTCTTATTAATCTTATCATCCCTGTCTCCACCTCAGGTCCCTGATGGAGCAGCTGCGCAGACTGCAGGCCCTGGTCATGAATACATCTAACAAACCAGCCCAGACTGGGACATGTGTACTGGTAGGGATGGCCACTGTGTGCCAACAGAACATTTCATCCAATACACTACTAATGAGCAATAGTTGCTGGCTAAGTGGATGCAACTGTATAAGTGGCAGAATCTAATTTTCTTTATTCGGATGGAATTAAATGTGTAATCTAAAGCAACATGAGAACCATTTTACCTCCTGGTCTCAAGGAAGGTTCTTTTGTAACAGCAATTACATGATGTCACTTAAAAACTTAACAGTGAAAGGTTTTGAAGAGAGTTTTCTACGCCCTGATGTTTTAATTTCGAGACTCCAATTTAAGCAGCAGCTTGCTCTCTCTCTCTCCCTCTCTCTCTCTCTCTCTCCCTCTCTCTCTCTCTCTTAGGTTCTCCTGCTCTCTTTCTCTCTAATCCTCTTCCCCAGCCTCAAGCCTTTGTCTGACACCAAGGTCAGTGAAGGAGACTTCAGTGCAATCAGAAGTGAGTAACCTTCACCATAAAACAGATTTGTGCACACATCTGACAACTAATCCAGTGCCCCGTGCCTCGGCCCTGGGGCTTGATAGAAGTACCCTCTTGCCCATGGCTTGAAAGACCTGCCCCCATACAGGGGCACACTTATCTCCAACAAGTATTGAGGATTTGGCTGTTGACATATAAGCACTGAGAAGATTATTGCTGCACAAAAGTGTGTTACCATTACGGCAATCCTTATGAGTCAACAATCCTTTATTATTAGATTTATTTTTAAGAGGCCAGGTTTAGATCTGTAGAATTTCAAATTGCTTCATCAAGACAAATGCACGACAGGATTAAACGGCCCCAGAGCAGCCCACAGGAGATGGCACAGAAACAGATCACAAACATACCGATTCATTCACATATTTAAACTGCTGAGCCGTTTGTTGCCATGGACTACATGTTGCTACCACTCAGGAAATAATTCCAACTGCTGCTGTGGGACTTTATATCGGCCACCTTTATTTTTTCAGTAATTGTTCATTTATAATACTTGTATATTCAAGTTGATAATCTTCTGCCTCCTTTTCTCACACAGTCCAGTCACGGTCTCTGCAGGACATTGAAGCCTCCCGTGTGCTTCATGTCCCCGAACCTCCATACCCCGCAGACGACACAACCGAGAACATTCCTGAGCATTTTTCCGCAGACAAGGATCTGGTTGATATCGCAGCAAAAATGGAAAAGCTGGGGGTGAGCAACGACCGGTCAGGTCTGGAGTCTGTGTCTCAGAACTACAGCCAGGAAGAAAGGATGGGCCACTTCCACATAGACCCGATTACCGGTCACATCGCGGCTCTGACCTGGGATCCGCGGCAGTCTGAGAGGCTGCGGCCACACGCTGACGACATGTAAAGAAAGAAAGATAAAACCATTCTCTGATGAAATCTCTTAACCTCTCTATGGCTGCTGTTTACGCTGACAGGGAAATTAGGTTTTAATCAGTCCTGTTCTGCATTCATGTATAAATTAATTTCACCTAAAGATGTTTGGTATCTGTGTGTGTTTTTGTGATAGTGTTTTGTATCTCGAGCTGTATTCCACCGCATCACTGTTTAACCTTGCCTCTGTACTTTGATAAAAAAAAAAAATGTTAGTTCAAGACCATTAAATAGAGTTGAGATGTTGTGTGGAGTTTTGATTTAAACTTGTAGTTTTAAAGATTTCAGGCCATGACTTTGACCACACACCCTTGACTGAATATATTTAAATTCTTTCATGTATAAAATAAAACAGAACCTGTCAAAATAAAAGATTTCCTTTGAGTATTGTAGCACAAGCTGTCGACAAGGGTCTGAGCTAAAATACCTACCAAGTCTCTTGACTCCTGTTTTGTGTTTCTTTCTTCTTTTTTTTTTAAGCAAGACAGTTTACAGATCAGGGCACAGGAAGTTCGGACTAAAGGTCGAACAGATGACCTTTCATCTGATGACTCAGACTTCTTGGGCCAATAATTGACATATTGATGTATTGCTCACTGAAGACAGGACCGTAATTTCATGTAACATTTAAGGTGTGACTTGTTGACATTTTCCATGGGCCGCTGGAGTTAATTTCAAGGGAGGAGATCCTGTGATTAAACCTTCAGAAGAAAAGGACATGCTGTTTATTTCATGCCGCTCCTGTCTGAATGAATACAACCACAATAACCAACTGTTCTTATGAATCTAAGCTGCCAAGGAAGCAAGCAGAAGTGGAAGCTATCTACCTCTGCTTTTATCCATAATTTCACCCAGTTGAAATGAAGGTAATTGTAAATATCAATTTCTGTGCTTTTGGCACATTAAATTAAAGTGAGTTGTCAGAAGGGGGTTGTTTCTTTGAAAATTATGGTGCCATTATTCCAATTACCTGTGTTGTGTTTTTTAACAATTCATTCTTGAGAGGCAGACTGCGTAGTTCCTTTTTTCTGTCCAGTTTTTACTGTGAATGTTTTACATCAGCAGTAATGGCTATATGCTACATTAATTTGAGAAATCATAATAAAAATAATTACTTTTTGAAAAATGTTAATGTGTAAATTATAAAACACGGAGCCACAAATTCCGCAGCACATACTATATATAATGTGTATAATAAATAAAACACACATAAAATACTGCACCTATTATAAATCAACCTCTCATTCACAGCTCCTTCCAGAGGAGATTCCTGAGAGCAGGAGATGTCGGGGAGGCGATGATGAGGACCCTCGCGCTAAGGCTGAAGTTTTAGACACAGAAGTGGGTGAGGTATGTTCCAAACACATCTCCTTCCAGAACTGCTAACTAATCATGGTGAAGGGCTTTGTACACCCTACAGACACCGCTGTGATGTGGACAACAGAATTGTCCTGCTGTGTTCTCCTAAATAGAGATGGTGCTACAGGGGAAATGTCAGACGATAAGCAATGAAAGAAACCCCCAATAGCACAGTGATCCTGATCTGGTTAGAGAGAAAGTTGGGGACAGGTCTTATATCCAGAGTCTCCATCATCTACAGAAGGGTTCTAGAGGTTCCAGCATGACAACAGTCCTTGACCCTGGTTTAACCAGAAATGGCAAAATAAATGCTGTTAGCGTCTAAATTTTAGTCTTCTGGTTGACTGATGTATTCATTCAGTCAGGGGTCTTGATCCAATATGAATAAATAAATGAATAAATGCAACAGTTTTGTCCTTTGCTGTGGAAATTTTTGAGGTGTGCACCAGATTTCTATCAGAACAATGTCCTCTGATCTCAATCTGACTTTGTTCTTAAATGCAACTGTTTTTAAAAAAAAAAAAATCACTGTGAAAGTCTCCACCAGCACATTCTTTAATCATCATTTTACACCATCGTATTGATTCGACAAATCCTCATGGAGACCAGAGCTGTCTGCATATAGATTGCTACCTGTTGGGTTAAGTAAGTGAGGAGGGGGCGATGGGAAGAGAGAGTCTATCAAATACACTCAGCGGCTTCTCTAATCTGTTAAATTAGCTTTTTACTTTGGTGTGTTGTGAACCATATCAAATTATTTAATTGATTTATTTAGTTTGATTTCACCAGGACCAAACTTTTGTATTAACAAAATTGTTGTTTTTATTATTATTTTAGAGGGATGTGTTGTAGATTAATATGCCAAATAGCTGATAGGAGAGTGATTCTAATCTTGTGCTTTACTCCTGCCCCTTTGTGACTCTTCACTAATTTCCTGAGTGCAGACTGCAGTAGAGCAGGAAATTATCCCTGACACATACATGTCACACAAAAGAGCATTCTGAATTAGATTTACACCTTTAGATTTACATGTTAATGACATGAGCACATGAATAGCTAACCTAATCATATTGTTTCCTGGACTGTTGCTCCTCAGACAGATTTATCCATTAATTGTGAAAAGCTTAGCAGACTATTTAATTGGTAGGTGACATGCAGACAATACAGCAGACAATGCAGGCAGGTTCCATAAATTTACTTTAGATGAATGCAAAATACTGAACACGGCCTTGAAGCATTGCCTCTGGCTTCTCTGAAATTCCTAGAAAACAAATAATGAAGATATTCTTGATAAATAAATTAATAAAACAAGGACACATTAGTGGGGAACAGAAAGTGTTAGCTTTTAAGAATATGACAGGAAAAGGAAAATGATGTACTGCTGCGTAGGTCTTAGAATTTAGACAAGGCTAAAACCTAAGCCCCATATTTCATTTTTGTAATGTCTTGATGTGTAAACCAGTAACTCAGCTCCCTTATGTCGTGCTGCATTTGCAGATAAACTCGGATATGCTGTTTTGTGTCAGTTACATTATTTTTATTGTTATCAGACGTTAGAACTCAGCTCAACTGAGACACACTGCAGATTGCATCATTTTCTTGGACTGAGGAATGTAACAAAAGTATGAAGGCTAAAACACTCTACTAAAAACATGTGGAAATCAGTGCAGTTACATCTGCCTTTTATTGTTCTTTTTAATTTAGGTGATTTTTATAAAAGCAGATTTGCTTTTCATCAACAGCTGCAAGACTGCAATTTGACAATCTTTCCCAATTTTCCACAAATACGTTTATTTTACTTTCACTTTTGTACTTAACTACAAATACAGTCTTGTTTTTCTTCACTCACGGCATCTTTAAAGGATTACTTTCTTCTTTTTGTCTGGGAGGAAAATGACTCATTAGATGCAGGCTGTGCCCGTCAGCTCTGATAGTGGTGTGTGCTCTACTGACAAAAAGTGACCCACTGTGCAAACAAAAGTCAGGTTTGTTGTCCCGCTTCCCCGTGCGATGCTGCCAATCTTTCTGTTTTGTTCTTTGTTTTTTTGCCAGTTTGCTACCCAGCGCAAGAGTGAGGAAAGGAATGTGCTGGACTCTATTAAAATAATGCTACCCACCATTCACACTACTCTGTAATAAACACAAGATACACACAGGGGTGTTAATGGAAGGAGCTGTGTATTTGTTCTCCTTTAGCAAGTGTTCACGGGAAACAGGAGGAAAGGTAGAAAGACAAGCTGAAACCAAGTCATGTTAGTATATCATGTCCATAACAAAACTGTCAGTATCTTATTTGGTCAGATTTATTCCTTCCATTGGAAGGGAGGATGAGCCCTGGGCTGGAGCTGCTATAACCTTTGGTGCACATCCATTCAAATCAGCAGGAGCACACCTTAGCAATTCCCTGTATTTCAAATGCAAATGAGAAACACACAAAAACAAGTTTTTGTCATTCAAAAGGTTGATTTAGAAAGCATGAATTCATCTATTCCTCACAGTCATGTGGAGCCTGACATAAAATGAATCTCACTCTTGGATGTGGAAGTGAATTTAGTAACAGAGAACAAAGGAGTGTTTTTCAGTTCTCCTTTCAAACAACCAGATATTAACCAGACGGTGATTTTGTTGGTATAGTCACCATTCTGAAGGTGACCTGGCCCGAGGACACCTCTGGGAACCGGATATCTACTTGCTCCTCCATGAGCAACATACCCCATCAAAACTGTGTCAGTATTCAGTGAGCATACCTCCTATCCTGCTGGGAGAACATTGAAAACTGTTCCACCTTCCGCCATCACAATCTCTGCTCGTTCTTTTCACTCCCTTGTTCCCATCAGGCTGGACGAATCAAAGGTGGATGACGTCTTTGTCTCCCAGGTCAGTTAAAGGCGAGGTCACCAAGAGCGCCATCAAACAGCCGTCACCTCTTGCTCACTCACTGAATCCAAATGTGGTTCATCAGTCACTGCCGTTAACAAGCTGATTGTGCTGACACCTTCTCTGACCTTGTTTATTTAAACAGAAAAGAGCCACAGCAGTCCTGTCCTTGTGTGACGCATGTCCACAACCACACATCCCCAATTGACAGGTATTACCTGTGAGGGCACAGACTGAGTTGTTGGGTCTCTTCAATACCACCAACTTTTCCTTTGATGTGATGAGCATTGAGTGATTGTGGAGGTGGCGGGGGTCACTAACCGTAACGTCAGTGTTCTCAGGTTAAACGGTGCGCAGCGGCATGTTTGAGGGTGTAGAACACGAGACCAGACATATGTCAGCGCTTGTCCTTTGAGAGTTTAGACGGTGCTGAGAAGCCAAGCGTGAGGTCGGGAGGGATTAAATAAAAATCGTATTTTCGTTGAGATGTGTCTTTTTAATTTGCTCAGAACTTACAAGAAAAATTACAAACACAAACATCTACACAAACTACACACAGAGACATACGCACACACACACATTCCCACACACAGAGACACACGGGATATGCAAGTAATTTTAAAGTCATTTTGGGTATTGTGGTGTTGACTGAAACTTTCACGCATCAGTCAAGTGTTTATAAATCAATAGGAACAGAATACAGCGCTCTCCCATTAGTGAAGGCGGGTAGAAAAAAACAATCCCAACGACTCCAACTGCACCAGACTGTTTCTGTGATGCCTGTGTGTAGAATAAAAGTCGGGCTGGAAACTGATCAGCGCGGGCGCTCTCTCACTTAAAAGCTTCCGTTTGGAGGTCGCTCGGCGCAAACGTGATTATCGTGAAGGTGCCGCGGCGCTGTCAAAACACGTTAACTTCACTTGACGGACATGATGGGAGACTTTGATGTGGATGCTGCAATCAGCTGCGTGGATTTGCTCTGGTCCAATAATCTGGCTGCTGAGGAGAGAGGCGACCTCGAGGCTGAGCTTTGCGCGCTCCCGTGGCACCTATAAACGGTCGTGGCGCGCAGCGCTGCGAGTGTTCGAGGAGACAGGAGAATGGAATAAGCTTTCGGAGGATTACATCTGTAGCACCGCGCGAAGAAAGCTGACGGAGGGAGAGCGCGAATCCTTAGAAATGCTGTGATCACAACTTCCTTCACTTTATTGTGCACATTGATATGTGAACCAAGGAGTCCCAGCCATGCAGCCGAATGAAACTGGACTGCACACAGTGCCATGTGAGCAGCAATTATTGCATGAGGAAAACACTGAAAACTGTTCCAGCGGCAACTTGTCACTGCACTGCTGGCTGCAGCTCCTCACCAAGGACTCCACCATGGAATTCCAGGCAGACAGTTCCAGCCTGTTGGTGCGTGTTTTGATAGCGTGCGTCTACTCCATAGTGTGTGCGCTCGGCTTGGTGGGAAACGTGCTGGCTCTCTATCTGCTCCACTCCAGGCACAGGCAGAAGCAGTCGTCCATCAATTGCTTCATCATGGGACTGGCTATCACAGACCTCCAGTTTGTTCTGACGTTACCTTTCTGGGCGGTGGACACCGCCCTGGACTTCCGCTGGCCGTTCGGACAGGTGATGTGTAAAATCATCAGCTCTGTCACCACCATGAACATGTACGCCAGCGTGTACTTCCTCACCGCCATGAGCGTTGCGCGCTATTATTCCATCTCGTCAGCTTTGAAGATGCACAGCCGGCGGACAGCAGCCACCAGGGCCAAGTGGACAAGCTTGGGTATCTGGACTGTCTCTCTGCTGGCCACGTTGCCTCATGCCATCTACTCCACCAGCGCACAGGTGTCAGACGAAGAGCTTTGCCTCGTGCGCTTCCCAGACTCGGGCAGCTGGAACCCGCAGCTCCTCCTGGGTCTGTACCAGCTGCAAAAGGTCCTGCTGGGCTTTCTCATTCCCCTCGTCATAATCACTGTGTGCTACCTGCTGCTTCTGCGCTTGATTCTCGGACGGCGAATCGCAGGCGCGGCAGCCCCGGAGATCGAGCAAGGACGACAGAGTCGCCGCTCCAAAGTGACCAAATCAATCGTGATCGTGGTCCTTTCTTTCTTTCTCTGCTGGCTTCCCAATCAGGCGCTGACGCTATGGGGAGTGCTGATCAAGTTTGACCTCGTACCCTTCAGCAAGGCCTTCTACAATGCGCAAGCCTACGCATTCCCTCTGACGGTGTGTTTGGCACACACAAACAGCTGCCTGAATCCTGTGCTGTACTGCCTGATTCGCCGTGAGTTCCGGGCAGGGCTGAAGGAGCTGCTCCTCCAAACCTCGCCGATCTTCAGAAACCTGGCCCACCTGATGCAGCGCAAAACCAAAGTGGCTGAGGCGCCGCCAGTTCTGGTCCTGGTCCAGATGGATGCTTGAACTGAATTGCCGCCTTGGCCTCGACGAGGAGGTTGAATATTTCAGCTGAGTGGATCAGCTGATGGACCAGTGGAGCTGCGGCACCGGCGTGATCGACTCAACACAAACACAGAATATGAAAAATCACTCTGGCTTTTCAAAACAACAACATAATCCCCAAGCACTACCCAGTAGGATGTGCCCCACTTTCACCAAATGCACCAGAGACCAAGATTCAGTCTGAGCTAAAAAAAAAATATTTTCAAATGTAACAATGTGATTCTTACTCTTCATCTTTGCATCTCCACATCTGAGAAAGAGCACAACCATGAGTCTAATAATAGAGATTCTATCAGAAATATGTGTCATAAAGCAGATGCTCACTTGCATAGAATACCCCTCGATTGCATTAATGGTAAACCTAAATGTTTTCCGGTACATGCCTCATGAGGACATTGGCAGAACACCTTGAATATTGGAGTTGGACGCTACAAGAGTAATTTTCATTTGAATATGACTAATGAGGATGTGCATAGTGGACGTGGCTACATACTGTCTTTGTGCTTGTTCTGTGGTGTAATTTTGGAAATTGTTATTTACAATGGAAAAGAAAAACAACTGAGACAGTAAGTGGCACTTTCTTGATTGTCGTAATTGCTTCTTTTTTTTTTAGCTTCTGGCAACGCATTCCGAAATGTTTAATATTCACTGACAACACACAAGGTGAAGTGCTGCCTATCTGTTCCAGAAATTAGGCAATGGTTGTGATTGGTAAAAGTGGAGCAGGAGCAAGAATGAAAAACAATTCCAGGTTGTTTTCTGGAGGAGAACACACTGAAAGGTTCAGAGGAAGTGCCGGGATTAATTCATCCTCAAGGGCATGTGAGAATGAAGAGTTGATTGACAGAGAGTATAAAGACACACACACACACAGCAGCTGTCCATTCTACTGTAATGAGTGAATTATATTAAATGTGTGTTCAAGGCAGCCTGTTCATAAATGGCATATTTCCATTGATTCTGGAGGACTGTAATGTGTAGTAAAAGGGCAAATCACTGTAAATTGATGTAATAATTATGTCTGTGAATATGTCTGTATTTGCAAATTACAAACTGTAAATGTATAGTTTATCATAATTTAAAAAGAAATAAAATCTGCTGGGAGACATTTGGAATTCCAGGCGTCTGTGCAGTTCAGTGTAATTGTCAGAATCACAATGGACTGACTATGTCTCTGCATTTTAATTAGATGAATCATTCACTCACTGAAGGGATTTGATTAGACTTTATGTTGCATTTTCTCAGCAAACAAGAGCGCTGCCAGTAACAAATGTTTTCAATTGGTGCAATTTAATACAAATTTGCCATTTGTTTTCCATAAAAAAAAACACACAATGGTGAAAGAATTGTGTTAACAATCAGTGTGTTAATGAAGCACAACAGAGTGGTGCATTTCTAATGAAACGCTGATGTGTTGTTGTGAGACACATTGCTAATACTTAATTAAAATCAGGAGTCATTATTTTTTTTGGCCTTCAAGTCTCTCTAATTACTCTCTCAGTGTCTTTGTGAAGCATTGTCCTGTCAGTTTAGTACAGGGTTGCAGAGGAACACACTTTTCAGCCCTGGAGCCTCAGACCAGATCACATTAAAACAAAATAAAGTAATAAAGTAATGATAACCTGAAATGATTTACCTGTTAAGTCTGCAATGGCACACTGTTCTCTAAATCCTCATAATTAGTTCTTTCCCAAAGCTCCCTCATTAGAACCAAAACATCCTTTTCAACAGCATCATAATGTTAAACCTTTTTAAAAAGCACGTAGCGCTTGTTACAAATATGCCACACAGAGATTGATTCTTTTTTTTTTCAAAGAAGTCTGTCAGCCAGTTGGTTCCATCATACTGTTGAGAACTTTTAGTATAGAATGATTAGTAGTTTGTTGCATTCGCATCACAAATTTGCCCTCATATAGAGTAAGGGCAAACTTGTGATTCAAGCCTGTGCTACTGACTCTGTAAAGAGTCCTCAGTAGGCTCTTCTCTCTCTTTCACACTTCTTCCAGGTTCCCTACACTTGCCTGCTTATTTCCTTTTAATTTTGGGCCCAATCGTAGTGTCAGAAATGACTGACTAAATCACATTTTAAAATGGTCATAATTTTAAGCACCAATGTGCTCTTTATAAAAAGCTGTCTTTCAGAATTCAGCCTGAATCATCTAACATCAGCTGTTATCTCAGGGTGTTTTTCAAAGAGTCCACACCATATTCTTTATTAACTCCAGTCCATCACTGAGTCTAATCATAACTACGCAGTGATCTCTGCTCTGGCTCTGCTCTGGCCTTATGAGCCCATGGCTGTGATTGATGGGGGGTCCTGCTGCTGAGGCACTACAGGACAAAGGTATGTGTTGTCACAAATCATGTCATATTTCAGATCTATAGCCAAGCACTGTGCTATATACCACAATCCATTGACTTAATAAATGAATCATATAAATAAACCTTTAACAGTGGATTGCATGCAAAGATGTATAATGTTCAACATCGTCATCATCATCCTTATTTTCCTTCTCAGCACACAAGTTCATCATCTTAAATTATTGCTAACTTTTCCACCTTTGTTCGCATCTTTTCCCAGAGCAATATGTTTCTTTATTTGCAGTCTTTTTATCGCCACTCTTTTTTGATTTTCCATCTGCCATTGTGAGCTTGCTACTCAGTTTATGGTAGATCCTCTGACTGTGTGAAGGGAGGCGGCAAAGAAAAAGAAAGAAAGCAAAGAAAAAGCTGCATGGAGCCACCACTGTGCGCCCCATGTGATGACATGCTGGGAAGGTGTCAGACTGTGTCTGCACAAGAAAATAAAGGAGCTGTAGAGAAAGCCATGGGACAAGCCCTGGCTGTCATGGCCCAAAATCGGACAGGCCCAACGGGAATTGTGCCTGGTTTTGTAGAGTCCCATCCAAAAGTATATTCGGTCTTTTGACTTCAACCAAACAGCTACTAAATGCGTATATTTGAAGCATCAGTAGAATCCTTTTCTTTTGTCTTAAAGGATTCTAAGAACAGACCAAGTTCTTTCATCTAATCAAAATAATGACACTGAAGATTCCAACATTAAAATGAAGGTTTTGACTCTTAGCAGATGTACGAGTCTGCACAGGCACACCTTGAATGTTTTGTTTCATATTGATTTTTCATGGTGCACAGAGGCAAAGTGACTAAACGAAATTTAAGAAAAAAACGAAAAAGCGGCAGATCGATCTGAATGTATGTAATGAATTTTTTATAGAAACTCTAACAAGATTGAAATACGCTTTTGAAATTCTGTTACTGGGATTCTGTGACCCGACCATTTGTTGCACTTAACTGGATGTAGTTTGTATGTTAATGTCTTATTGGAGTCTAAAGTCCAAATTGTCATTGGCATCTTTCTTACTAATAAAAAAGTAAAATTTCATGCTTTGAAAGGATCTGTGTGTGCCTGACTTCCTCTTGGGCTAAAAAAAACTGCATCAAATTACCTAAGACTGCAATTTGTCTCTGTATTTCAGCTCTGGGGAGGATTAACAAAAGGTTGGAGAAGAAAAGCTGTACAACACTTACAGACTTCTCTGGCCTGGCCTGGGCTAAATAGGCCCTGTCACCATGTCTGGTTATGTTCTTAGCCGTGGCTTGTTTCTGTAATTGCTCAAGCATGAGTCATCCCTGCATCAGAATCTCTTTGTGTGGTTAGAAACTGACAGATTCTCAGTAGCCTGCAGTGACGTCTCATAAAAGGCACATAAAATTACTAAACAAGCTCCACATACAGAGCTGTTTTCATTTGCATGTTATGCTCACAGGCGGCTTCATTTTTCTCTAATTTAACAGAATATCTATGCATCAGACTTAACAGCTCAGCAAGAGCTATGACCGTAATCCGACCACATGGTCAGTATGGACGGAGGAACCTTTCTCTTTATCTATTTTTTGTTTATTCAAAGTTATTAGATGAGGAGCTGCCAGACCTAGATCCAGTTTACCTGTGCATCTCAGGATAAATGTTGTTTAAAAGATTAAAGTAGCAGAAAACATATAATGACCTTCCTGCTGCCTTTTGCACAAAGAAAGCGAGAGCCATCTACTCAGAATGAACATTGAACTTTTCACTCCTCATCACAAAGCTGAAAGATTTTTCCTTAAAACTGTTTTTCCACTATTGCAATGCCCCGTCTCCTTGAAAAACACTTATTATATTGAGGATTATATGAATGATATAATACTTATATCATTCACTGTCACGTAAGAAAAAGTTGTGCAAGTCTGTGCCTTTTAACGTTTCACAAACATACTCAACATAAACACACTATACATAATCAATAATCCTCCATGTTTTCCCCAGGATGGGAAGTGATAGTCAAAGGTTAAGAGACACCCTTAGTGCTGACCTTTCTCTGTCACATTATAGTAATCCTACAAAGCTTGTGTGTGTACAATACTACCCTAATTAGCCATACAGAAACTCATACTCGACGGATGTCAAGTTGAGTTTTGCAGCCATGCATAGATTTGATTAGAAGGTAAGGCTCATAGTGAGGTAATGTCACCTAGTTTCCATCAAAGGTTCCAGGGAGGCTTCATACAGGTAAAGTGATTATTTATAGATGTGAAGCAAGAAACACAGCAGCTCATGAAAGGCTGATTTCTATAGGATCGCCATCAACAACAGCAACGGCAACAAATCCAATGGTTTACACAAGACACATAAAAGAGAAGTATATGAAAGAAATACATCAGATAAATGTAGGATTTGATGTGAAACATCTCAGTGTGGAGAAGTATTCAGGGCATTTTTTTAAAAGCAGATTCTGGGTCTAAAAATAGAATATATTTCCCGAGATCACAACAAACCAGAGGGATCTGAAATGACAACTAGTTAGGTTTGACAGCCGATTTAATAAGAGATGCAGGTGAAGGTACCAAGACTAACAAAATATGGCTCAAATGCGTAGCACAGGATTTATGAATTTTAGTCACTGCAAATCCGTTTCACAGAATTCAACAAAAAGTGAGGTAAATTAATATGAGGGGAGAGTGACATGAATGAAAGCTCACTGTCTTCTTGGCAAACACATGGACTTGTTGCTCTCTCCTCCTTCTGAAGGGTTGCTGTTTACCTCTCTGCTGAACCTGCTGTTACTCTTCAATGTTTAAATGTCACTCTATCTGGAGGATAGCCATGCACTAATTGTAGCCCAGCTGGCTTCCTAGCTGGACTAGAATTGAGATAAAGATGAATATAAGGCTGAGATACAGTAGGAGCACCTTCAGAGAGCCCCGTAGAGCAGTTGATTGTCAGTGAATGGTGGGTAAGTGTAAGAATGAAATGACATAGGAGGTAAAGACATCTACCACCAGGAGAGAACATTTCTGTCATTTTCTGGACCCGCTGGATCTGGGCCAATTGGCTGCTGCTCAGGGGTTCATTTATTGGTTTGACTGAGACCCCTGCAGTCTAAATGTCAGATGCTGAACTTCAAAATAGTACCTGAGGCTCACCGTTTGATGTATCGATGTGCGTGATTGGTTATTACCAATGAGCGTGCTGTATCCTCTGAGTTAGTCTGTGGCACTAGTGTGTGAATGTGAGTGTGAAAGAATGCAGAATTGTAATGTCAAGTGTCAGGGATGACTACAAAAATGTCGTATGAACACAGCTGTACTCACAGAAAGAGGGTTTTCACTTGTTGTTTTTGAAGTGGAACTACATGTTCCATACATTTGGGACACAGCAGTGGACACAAAAAGTGGGGAAAAAACTTGTATCATTTGCTCCACATTGAGTGAAGAAGATTAATCAAGAAGGAAAAGGCCTAACTTATCTTCATCGCCAAAGCCCTTGCAATCGCAGTCTAAAGAGCCTCACTGCTGACATGGGAATCATCTAAGCCAGCAAGATGGTTCACAGCTTCCTTTCTTCTGCTCAAGTTCTGTGTAGAGACCAGACATGAACAACGGAGACATCCCAGGTTACAAAACACTTACAAACCTGGAAAAAAAAAGTAAAAATAATCATACACAGCAGACATGAATCCAAACAGTTTTTATCACGCTGGAAAAACTGTAAACCTCCTAACACCATTTTCCCCTGTATGTTGATTAGAAACTCCCTGTTTACTGGTTTTTGTTTTACCATATCTGTTTATAATTTCAAGTAAGTGCGGTTATATCAATACTAATGAATTTGAAAGAACCATTAACATTAAGTCTTTGTTGAATAATATAATATTTTTCTCTTTCTCCCTCATTTACCTTCCAGCTATTAAAACTTCTTACCCTTATCAAGTGTTTTACAGCTCAAGAGCCATTAAAAATCCCCTCGAAGACAATTTATTACCTCTGCCAGGAGATTATGTTTTTGCTGTCTGTCTGTCTGTCTGTCTGTCTGTCTGTCTGTCTGTCTGTCTGTCTGTCTGTCTGTCTGTCAGCAACATAACTCAAAAAGTTATGGACCGATTTTGATGAAATTTTCAGGATTTGTTGGAAATGTGAAAAGCAAGGACTGATTTCATTTTGGGGGTGATCCAGAAGAAATCATGGATTCTGGATCACTTTGAAATTTTCATTAAAATTGTGGTCAATGGGGCCAAAACTTTTGTTTCTCAATATCTCGGTTAATTATTGACCAAACCCCGTGAAATTTGACTCAAGGATGGACAATGGAATCCTCTGTCATATTCCAAAGGCTGATCCGGATCTGATCCAGAAGACGGATTTTATTGCAATTTATATAACCTTGGCGGAGGTCTGCGCTCTCCGAGTGCTTTCTAGTTTCCAAATAAAATACCTGTGAAATATTTTCACTGGCATGTTGGACGAACAGTTCGACAAGCTCTGAAAATATCTGCTCATGCTTTAGAAAGCAGTTTCTCAGACTTCAGGTGCACATTTTTCTCCTCGCACCCCTCAATAAAAACTCCCCCAGGTTACATTTAGTTTATTTCTTGGTGCAATCTCAGTGTGACAGGCATTCTAATTTCTATTTCATCCACTGTATTTATTCCTGTTTGAGGAGACAACAAACACAGTTACAAATAAAGAAACACTGTTAAAAGGAAAAAGGTGAGCAAATGTGTAATCATGTATAATCATCTCGCTCATCTGTGGGCAGATGTTGACACATAATTTTTCATATTGTCTTAAAGCACAGAGAAGGAACTGTCTCTCATTAGAATTTGATTTTTCAGGCACCCAAAACATCCATCCACCCACATATTTAGTTGCAGTGGATGGTGTCCTCCCTTGCTCTGACTATTGTGAGTATCTACATCAAATCCTGCAGTGCAGTGATATAACTTAATGTATTCTTCAATAGTCATAGTCAGTATGAACAATTAATAAAACTCTGAGACTGAGCTGTAATAAGAACCACCTTGAAAATGCTATTTACATGAAAAGGTCCCACGTCAACAGATGGTCTGTCTTGAAGCTGTGCTACTCAAACCCTGGACAGACAAACATTTCACCTTCAAGTAAAGCACCTAAAATTACAAGTTGGGAAGGAGAGAGGAGAAATCATTGTCATTCTCTATAAAATGGTTGTCTCATGTGTGCACAGTGTGTGCATTCAAATCAGAGATCATGCCTCAGAGGCCATTAGAGTCCCGTCAACTTTTTAAAAAGTCTGATTATCTGAAAATATGATGCAGACAAGGCTGCAAGATAATCCCTCAGGGTGGATTTGGATTCCTTGAACCCTTTTCTCCAGCAGAGACTGTAGAAAAGAGGATTCTGAGTTAAAGGAGACTGGATTCTGAAGCAATGGCAGAAAGTTTATATTTCTCACTCTGGACTGCTGTTGAGGCACCTCCAACGTCAGGGTCAACATAGCAGGTAGGGCCAAATGCACAGACTGGAAATCCCTGAATGACAGGACAGAACAATGAATCAACCTGAGACATCACTGTGCGAGGCAAGGAGAGTTTCACTGAGGTAGTTTCTCCTGGTTTGTCTAAAAGATGACCTCTCACCATCAAGAGTTTGATAAAACCTTGGTGGTGAACAACAGCTCTAATGTGGACTAATGTTTGATGAATGGATCTGCTCTTTCTTTGATCAGCTCCAGATTTCCCACGGGTGATATCGGCCTTCAGTGTTGCCTTCCAACACAGAGGAATGACAACACCCACTCCAGACTGTGGAGCTGAGGATGGAACCCATCTGTTAAACGTCGTCTTCATTTCTTCGTCTTCATTTCACAAAAGGTGATGTTTTTAGTTTCCTGCATCAGCTACAGGCATGAATGTTGCAATCTCACTGACCTTTTCTACCAGCTGCTGATGATCTTCAGCGCCCATGGACACAGATTAGGTCACATAACATAATATTTCAAGCCTTATCAGTTCTCACCTGGCTTGTAATGAAGCCCATGGGTCATGAGAAAAATGGAGGAGGGGAAAGGTTAGACACCAGGAAGGGAGGGAAGCTTGACTGGGCAGTATGAAGACACAGGTTAAGGCAGTTTTGTTAGATTGTGCCCTCTAACCACATCAGTTTGTGCAAACCTGTACCAACTAATACTCATCTTAACATTAGTGGTACCAGTTTTACACTACAGAAGGACGATGCTTTGAGGTGACCGAGTACTATGATACATTACGCAAAGTTTATCTCCTCTTTTGTAATGAGAAGCACAACAGTGTAAACAATTTAGAAGGAACTGTGCATGTGTATAGCCTCTGAAGTTGTCACATTATATTCTTTATGATGGTTCACAAGTTTTTGGTCAAAAAGTCATAGTGACCACACAGCAATGATTTGAGGTCCCTGACATTATATTTGCATTTACATGTGTATATAAAATTGCTACACAATACATACGCCTTCAAATAATTATATGCTTAAGGCCATATGAATTAACCTCTAGCTGCACTCATTCTTTCCACTCTGGCTATTGACGTTGCGGTTGTTACTTCAGTGTAAATGGTTTTAATGTCCTTGGGCAGCTGTCTTTTACATCTCAGAAAAAATAAAACCCTGAATTTCCAATTTAAAAAAAATAATTGAAAAAGTTATTTTTGTCGGATATTGAAAATCGTCCTTATGTCCAGGGTGCTTGTTCATAATACTTATTTATATCTCACTTAGTACTTCACCTTGACTACATCTAAGCTGATGGAGCCTTTGTTTTAATTATACATTCAGAATTTCTATTATACCTGCCATCGTTATTTATTAAGTATCCTTTGCTTAAAAGTAAAATGGATAGATCAGATATATCAGAAGAAGTATATATGCACACACACACACACACACACATATATATATATATATATCCATCATCCATCCATCTTCTACCGCTTGTTCCTCCACTGAGGGTCGCAGTTATATAGTGCACCTAACATGAGCACCTGTTAATAAAAACAAATCTTTGGGAAAAAAATAGATAAAAAACATTGTTTCTGTGATAGTCTCAGAGTCTTCAAAAAGAAATAAACTTTCAAACAGAAGAGGATTCTTATGTCAGATTTCTCCAGAGTTTTAAACCATGGCAAAGTAGGTCAGAGTTCTGACTGTGCATGAGAATTCTGTTCTACTCATGGAAAGTCAAAAAAATCAGCCATTCAGGTATATGTAAAGATACCGAAGCATTCTGAGCATACGGTATTATCCTGAAGGTGATGCTGCAACCACACGATGAGTTACTTGATACACAATTACATAAAAAGGCTCATGCCTAGCCCACCTGTCCTACACTGCTGTTATAATGGAACCATCAGCCATGTTTCTCTGTCAAAACATGCTAATGGTGGTGGAGTCTGATGAGACTGATATGATGGACAAGGCTGTTTTATGCTAACATTGGCAAAGGTTACATACCAATCTGGGTGTGTCTCATTACCCAGATCACAGCCAATGAGAGAATTAGTTTGTTTTTCTGCATGTAAAAAACATGGCTTGAATAAAATGTGGAGACTTCTATTTATGTTTGTCCTAACCTTCATGGACTCACATGAGAACACAAGCCATATGATTGGAAAGGGGTAGTATTCTATATTGGTGGTATTTAAATGACATCTGCTTCTAATTCCTGTTGTTGGAAGGATTCTACCCACATTTGAGTAAAATGTTGGCCAGGTCTAGATTTATTCTGCTCTGTTCAACAACATCAAACTATCAGGATGGATCTCATGCCTCAAATGATAGCAGCAAAGTTGGCAGTGAGGTATCAGAGGAGTCTGAAAAGTTACCTGTTGGCCTTCAGAGATTAGTCTGTCACATGTCTCGCTTTGTTGGCAGTTCTCATTTGATGGGTTTAACACCAGTCTAACAACCTGCTGTGATGTTCAGTGTCAGTGCCAAACGATTAACTGTTCCAAAGGCCCTGTAAACACTGCATTCACTAACAGATGCACGGATTTGTTTATGATTCATCATCTCTTAAAAAGGTAATATCTATCTCACAAACAAGAGAAATGGATGTGAAAAGAAGTGGATTCAGATGTTCTTTCAAATGAGTTTCTTATTTTATTTTTGAGTTTCTAATTTTTTTGAATTTGTGTGGATACTGCTTGGCTACTAAATATACTGCATGGTTACCATGCAGTTTATTTAGTAACCATGCAGTATATTTACAAATTGTATATTTACACCTTGTAAGGTGACCTGGTTTTTAATATTTGGTTTGGAATTTTCCAATTATTTTATTTCTGAACTTCTGAACAGTTTATACATTCATTTATAAAATTGACCTAACTCAATCTGAGATTTTTGAATCATATGCTGTTTTTATGCACATCTTATGGTAATAATCAAGGGAGCCTTGTTTCATGTAAACATCAGACTCCTATATCGTGAAAATGTGAACTGCTACACAAGACACTCTCTGTTTGGAATGAGCCATCAGACATCTGCACGGACAATTTAAAGAACATCTGCCTGAGTGCACTCTAAAATAATACCAGTTTAACCAACTCTGAAAGTGTCCACACAGGTGACAGATCCACCAGCCACTGAGTGGTCGCTCATGTCAAGTCTCTGTAGGTGATTGTGGGGCCCAGACATTCACGGAGTCCATCACCGGGACAGCTGCAGTGTTAATGTGAAGTGGGAGGAGACCAGCTCCGTTTGATGCCATTGACCTCCAGGTCGTTGTTGTTATTTGTCTTTCTTTAAAACTGTGACTTAACTGAACTGTGACAGTAGTGGATGTTCTAAAGCTGGATGTCATACAGCAGTCGGGCATGGCCAACCAGCCGACCTAAATATTATTAGTCAGTGATCAACTCCTTTGTTGCATAGTCTTAAACCCAGCTTAAAATGAGCAGATAAGCATCCGGGTCTGAAGCTTATATAACACAGGTTTCCATGTCCTAACTCACACACACGGTTTTACAATCCCCTACGACACTGTAATCAGATGTTTAAAGAACGATAAGGGGGATGAGTTTGACCTAGTCACCCATCCAAATTACTGCCGTTGTGCAAGTTAATACATGTGCAACTACTGAAAGGTCATCAGTTTAAAGAATGAACACTGCCAGAATGTGATCACACCTTCTATCCATTTTTATTGAGGGCAGTTTCATTTATCCCAGCTTTCCTGTCTCTTTTATAAAGGAGTTAGCAATTGTGAATAACAATTGCATACAAATTGTGTATGTTTAGAAGCAAAAGTAAGTGATATATTTAAAAGCTTACATCATTGTAGCTTTTGAACATGGGGGATTATTGTTCAAATTTGTTTCAATGTGTGTTTAGAGTTATTTTTCAATATGTGGACAGTAAAAGAATGAATGACTCAACACTATATTTATTTGAGATTAAGCACTCTGATCATGAGCATACGTGAGAATTTAATTGAACGCCTTTATTGTCATGACACAGAGTGACATGAGATTCAGAAGAGTAATTTTACTCATATTTGTTTGAACAGCTTCAAGTGCTCTTCAGAACGATCACATATTTACACTTTAATGGAATATTTGATTTGAAGTTCTTGATGTTGTAACAAATCAAGATAAGAACCAATGACCAGCTTATTTTACCATAGGTGTATTTGAGTCAGGTGCCCCTTGAGTTAACATTCAGAAGTGAATCCGTTTATGATGACGATGATGATGATGATGATGATGATGATGATGATGATGATTATTATTATTATTATTATTATTATTATTATTATTATTATTATTATTACCTCTGCCAAGGAGGTTATGTTTTTGCCAGTGTTTGTCTCTTTGTCTGTCTGTTAACAACATAACTCAAAAAGTTATGGACCGATTTTGATGAAATTTTCAGGATTTGTTGGAAATGTGAAAAGGAAGAACTGATTCTTTTTCTTCCCTTTAGTTTTTTTATGTTTTCATGGTTTTGTGCAAAAAACAGTTTCTATCGGTCTCACTTTGTGATTTTAGACATTACAACTGAATTCTGTGACTTGTGAAACTACAGGTTTCAATCTCACGCCTCAGGAATTTGGCCACAGTGTAAATACACAGATATACAGATTTTAGTTTATATTTGAAATATTTGACAGTATTTCAGAGTTGTTCTATAAAGACATGTCTTGCTTGAGAGGCAGATGGACTTTTCTCTCATGGGGGTAACCTGCTGTTTGCAGGACAGGTAAAGTGCTGCTACTGCTGCGGCTGCGGTGAGTCTCTGAGTCGGCCCCTGAAGTCATGGGCAGTGATGGGAAACAAGACACACTCACACAACTCTGGCAGTCACGCTCAAACACTTCCTTTTTCAAAGCACGTGTCTGCATAACTGGGACTGTGAATTCCACAGCTGCACAGTTCTTCGTGGAATCTATTTTAAATTATTCCACCCTTTGGTTACACTTTGGTTCTGGGTGGGGAGCAGGTAAAAGACCACAATAATGAATGCTGTTGTCCTAAAAGCACACCAATATGTGCATTTCATTATTAAGACCTATCAGTGTTACCTGCTTTCTTTAGACATGCTGAATAAACGATACACAGATTTGGTTTGATTGTTTTGAAAGTACATTTTACCTGAGAAAAAGACAAAAGCAAACATTTTTTTGTCATTGTTGTTGATCATCCAGAAATAATATATTTATAGACCTAGTCATGTGGATCCCTCTCTGTGGTTGAAAAATGTTGCTTACCTGTGTGCGTGTGGTAGCCCAGAATGGACAAAAAGATAAAAACATAAATATTCTTGAAATCTTAGAAGTGAATTTAATTTCCAGTTCTGTCCAAAACAGTGTTACTGTCAGGGAATCAGGGAATTTGAATGGTGACACAGTCTGATTTGAAACCATTTAATACATGATTACAAATTTGTGTGTGTGGGGGGGGTATTTTAAATTTATTGGATTTAAACCTAAAAAGAACTGCACAAAAAAGAAGAGAAAATCAACAAAATATGTAAAACAAACGTGATTACATTAATATTCCTGTTGTTCACAAAATCATGTCCACAAAAATCATTAATTCAAGATGCTTTACAGAAGTGCAACAGTGAAGAGGAAAACCCTGAGACATGGGAGTGGGAGGACAAAAGAGATGGAGGAACAGATGGAGGAGAAACATGCAAAAACACACAAGTTCATATATGGAGTAGAATCAAACATACGTGTACAGCTGTCAGGCTGAGGTCTGAGCTTCAGACTCCAGAACTTTAACTTTGACGTCTTCAAACGATTTCTGTGTAGTTCTTTTTTCTTTCTCTGATGCTTAAAAATAGGGGGTGAGTACGTTTTATAATCACTGTGTGGCTGTGTATTACAACAAATTATTATTTTTGGATTTTAATGGTCCCAAATTGAAAAATGAAAGAAACAGAAGAGTTGGCGTGAAGGAGCTGAGGGATGCCTAACACCTTGTGTGTCTCGTGAACTCAAAATCAAACATTAAACATTGTACAAACACATCTTGTACCATTGGCCATGAATGTTAGATAACCTGTGGAGCTTGTGCAGGTGTTCAACAGTTTGCTATAGAAAAAAGACTGAATGTTGAAGTTTCACTAAAATCTATAAGATTTGGTTGTACAGCCAAGTACAAAAGCTTATAGCATAGAAACCATCAAGACACAAAAAGTGGATTGTGCACTTTGAATCATCTGAGCTTGTTTATAATGTTACTACAACTATTTCGTGGCTAAAACAGTACAATATATAAATATATGTGTATATTATCACCACTTTATGTTTGTTTATGTCTCACCTCCTTTCCTCCTCTCCTGATAATGTCCATCTTCACTCCCTGTCCACAGCTCTGCACTGTTAGTTGATTGCTGTACTTATACAAGACTGTGAGGTAGTATTTTATTCACATAGGTCTAAATTGCATGGTGGCTTGGTTTTGTCTCTCACTTTGGACAAAATTGTCTGATATGTATGTATGTATGCATGTGTTTAATGGTTTGCGGTGAACATTGTGTAAGGTGTAATTAAAATATTACTTGGGGGTAACATGGACACTTAACAGATTACTTATGCAAATACGGGTTATTTTATTTTGCAGCTGTGATGCCGCAGACTTAATGACAGTTGTAGGTCAAACCATGTCTGCAGGCTGCAGTTTTATCTCATTTCATAGTGAAACATGTTTTTACAGCCGATAAACCAGTCATTCAATATGTGTGGCAGCCATATGTGAAAGGTTAAAAATGTATTTCAATTCGCACTCCAATATGAATTTGAGATCTAAGCTAAAATATCAATAAACTCACCCAGCTTTATCACAAGGTTGATACTTGAAACGATTCATTTTAACAGCACGAGGTAAATAAATATATTTATTTAAATTTTTTTAAGTCATGTTATTAACTAAACAATGACTTGTTGGAAAGAGATTAGATTGCAGGTGCAGGCTTGATTGTGATTCAGAATCACTTAGATACACATTAATTTGCATCCAAGTAATCACCTGTCAGTGCATCCATCAGCTACCATGACTGCATGACAGATGAGAGAGGCATTTCTGGCTCCATAGGGTAAGGACCAGAGGACCGGTTCATTACAGGGCAGGCACACTCAGACAAAAACCTAATTTCCATGAAGTGCTAAAGTTCCAGTAAGATGACATTGTTTAATTTGAAACCGTGAACCATGATCTGGGCTCTTTCCATCGTTAGTGTGGGCAGTAGTGTGGTGCAGGGAGAATCCAGTCACTGTCTGTAAACAAATCACAGCAACTCTGAATTTTCAAATGCCACGTTCTCAGAGATGGCAGCAGTGGAACAAATGCCATAACCCCTTTGTAACTTTGGTGTCATTTCAATTCATAGTCAATTACTCAGAGTGAACAACTCGCCATTTCTCCCCATCAATCAGTCTGCTTTTTCTTTTACCAGACATGACATCACGTGACATCTGAGAGCAAGTCTCAGGTCAAGAATGTTTTCCATTAATACTTGCATTTATTTGAAATAATACTTTATGTATGTGAAGGCCCTTTTTTTAATTGAACCACTCTGTCACTCAAGATATGAGAATGTGAATCTTTCAAAATCTTTTCACTTTTCTTTGTCCACTGTGGATCCAGTCTAACAAGATCCTTCTTGATTCACTGTGGTATCCAGCTAAATGAATGTCTGATCAATCACCCCAACCTTCCCAGCCTATCACCATCTTATAAGATAGCCACATATCTCAGTTTTACATAGACATAACCACAGTTTTATCATTTCACATTTCTCTTGCATTATTAATAATGATGTCATTTAGATCTTTTGATCCCAATTAAAATGATGTCGTTTTGGTCAAAAGCGTGTGGACCTTTTACAAAGACAAGTCCTCCATGTATTTTTAATCAAACTTTCTCACAACACTTTATTACATCCCTGATCATTTCAAGGTTATTACCTGTTCTTACAGGCCTGAAACGCTGAAGGTTGGAACGTGTACGGTAACTCTATGCTGCCATCTGCTGGGGAAAAACCCGACCACGATCTAAACATCAGTAATTGACAACGACGTAAAATCAGTTAAAACGTTATCAGATCACAAGTTACTCAAATGTAATTGTCCTTTGAATCAGATCTGTCTACCCTGTTTGTTCCAAAGTAATCAGTCCAGAAGTGGCTGTGTTCAGAAGTCAGCTGAAAACTTTAGATCCTCCAATCTCTCTCATTTTCCAAAGCTTCAGCCATTATAGAGAACCCACCCCAGCTCTCCTTGTCCTTTTTATTAGAAAGTGGGAAAAGACGACTAAGCAGGTTTCTGCATCATTTTACTCCCAAGTAACACTTGACAGTAGTTGAAACACAGGGAAAGGCTAAAAGGAGGTTTAAGAACACAAACAAACAATGACTTTGCACTTTGTACACACACCATGCTTGGGGACAGCAGAGGAGACAGTGACAGGAGAGACAGAGAACAGACCTGTTAGAGCAGCAGTGCGGGTCATCGATATCCTGCTGTCATCCCTGCAGCAGATATATAGCCAGAGCTGCAGAGAGAGAGGACACTGCATCACAGCGGACCCCCCTGACCCCTCTTCTGGCCAATACAGTCAGGGAGGAGAAAGGCATCCTTGTGAGGACTTCTCACCTGACATGTGCAGTCAGATTTCTAAATAAATAGGCCGCATTTCAAATGTTGCATCAAGTCTGGTATTAATGTTGGTTTTAATTCTAATGCCTGTTACTTTATATTCTTCTATGCTTGCTGCAAGATTTGCTTTTATATATCTGTATTGCCTGTTTTTTTACACAGTATTTTTTTCCATATATTTTACCTAATATATTGAGCAGTTAAAATTGTACATTTTTATACAATTGTTTTGTATAAAAATGAATTGGATTTTATTCAATTCTACCTACCTGAACTCTTCTCAGTTCTAGTGGGTAAAGAAGGAGATGAACAGAGAGAGGGGAGAATACTTCGAAAAACTTTAATTTTACAGTCTGAGGTCAGCAGCTCAGTGCACACCTATATCATGCACTGCAGTGCCAACTATATCGTGTTACTCGTACCACTTCATGAAACTCAACCATTCCAGTTGCTATGATTCAACTAACAGAATTTATCATTAGACTGAACCCAGATTCAGGTTTTTTTCATTATTAACATCATGTGCTGTGGAATTAGGTTTACAACATCAGCCTATATGTGTATGTGATAGGTGTATTCAGGCTTGTGTGTTTATATGTGAATATGTTTGTGTGTGTATGCTTATATATGAATGGATATGTATGTGGATATGTTCTGTTGATCTGTACCTATGTATTTTCTTTCCTTACTTCTTTCTTTGTTGCTCAAGTCATCTGTAGTTTTCATGACTGTTTAGATTTGTCTTGATAATTGCTTGTTTGTGTTTATATGTGGGACACTGGACCTGCCCCCCAGCAGGTCCACTGTCCCTCCCTCCCTCTGCCCCCCCACCCCCAGCTCCAACATTCACCTTGATAACATCTTAACATTCACTTGATACAGGAAGAGCTGAGCATGCGCATCCTGACAAAGCAAAACCTGTCTGAAACAAAAAAAAGGCATTCAGACACCCATGCTGCTGGCCTCATTGCAAAAAAAATAAATAAATAAGCAAGACTGCACCTTCAAACTTTAATTTTGGCACAAGAAATACGTAAACATTGCAAAATTAAAGTTTATGCTGCACTGTTCAACTAGGACCCTGGCGTTTCTCAATTCAACCAGATTCCCAGCGGTCGGCGTGGGTCGTTTTTATTTTATCTACGTAAGACTGATGTTTAAAGGAAACCTCACGTCACGTCACGCTCCTGCGTCATCACGCACGCACACGACGCACGCCTTATAAAGCGCTGCGGCCTGACGTCAGCTGCCTCTTCCCTGCCTGAGCCCTCGTGAGGTGGGCAGTGTAAAAAATTTCAAGTGTCTTTTCGCCATCAAGCGAATCCCAAACCATCCGTCAAAATGGTGAGTTTTTCCGGGCATCGCGGCGCGTACGGCGGCTCCCCGGACCCTCGCCCACCCCGCGGGTGGGGTTGTGAGCGTCGCATTCGCGTATTTTTGTGACGCCGCGGCGCTGCGTCCGTGACAGCTCCGCGGGCTGGGCTTTGATCAAAATGGCAGCTGCGCCGTCTTTCGTAATGGAGCCGCAGTCGGCCCCTCCGACGTGTCTGCGTGTGGAGGGGGGGGGGGACGAAACCCTAAAATAAACCAACCCCCCCTCCGGTGCTTTCGCCTTGTCCCGATTAGTCGCGTTTTAGCCGCGGGGGGGGTTTGCGGGTTTTTTAAAGGTCGACGCGGCGTTGCGTCGTCTGGGTCCCCGGCTCCGCGTCTGCCCCCCACTCCTCTCCCCCGGGAGCCGCGGGGGTGTCGAGTCGCCTGGGCTCCCGGGGACGTGTCGGGGGGGGCTGGAGCGTCGTCGGGCGGCGCTGCGCATTTGGGGCCTCGCCGGCCGGTCCGCCCGGCGCGCTAGCCGGCGCTAGCATGTTGTCAAAGTGCGGACACGTGGCTCGTCGGCCGTCAACAGCCGAGGCGCGGCCGACCCCCGCAAACACGATATAGGCGGTGGTCTAAATTAGACTCCCGGCCAGCGGCCCGCTGACCTGGCCGAAACGCCTAAAACCGGAGTGTCAAATGACCCCTTTTTTGTTTTTTGTTTTTTTCGAGGTTGGGCAACGAGCGATCGAACATACCCGAACCACGGCAAATGTCTCGCTTGTGCGTTGACGTGGTGCTGTTGAAAGGGGGGGGGGGGTTGCGTTATAAAGGTTTTGTGAATGGTCTGCATTCCGTTTTGGACGGGGAATGTTTCGACGATTGTCCTTTCGACTTGATGGGCAAAAAGCTCCCTGCTGCAACACCCGGCAATCTGTCTGTGTAGTTCTCCTATCCGTTAACTGCATATAAGAAGTATGAACTTGATTACGTATAATGTATATATTTCTATAGTACTTTTTAAAAAGTTACTAAGAATATAGACTAGAAAGGTTGGGTTGAGAACTCTAGATTTTTGCCAATTTATTAGACTCTCAAATGACGTCATGTTGTAGTTGCGCTGTGACAGATTATTCATTTTATTTCTTCGCTTCCCAGGTGAACTTCACAGTCGACCAGATCCGTGCCATCATGGACAAGAAGGCCAACATCCGTAACATGTCTGTGATCGCGCACGTAGATCACGGAAAGTCAACTCTGACTGATTCGCTTGTGTCAAAGGCTGGAATCATTGCCTCGGCTCGTGCTGGAGAGACTCGTTTCACCGACACACGCAAAGATGAACAGGAGCGTTGCATTACCATTAAATCCACGTGAGTGTCATGTCAGGTTTCTCGGTGGGATTTGTAAACTTTCATATTCACCTCAGATTTAACATAGTAGAAGTATAGGCCATAAGGAGAGCATTGTGGGGTTAATATGGTCCATGTGAATTGGAAATTACATCTTGATTAGATTTGTCATTCTCTGTATATTGTTATAATGGAATGAGTGATGACCTGTTTAAATCTAAAATATGCAGTTACTGCTATTTAGCTGAAGGTTCAAAATTTCATGATTGTCATGATGACTGGTTTTTTCTCTTGTTTACATTTGTTCTCTTTGCTTATAGCGCCATCTCCCTGTTCTATGAGCTGAGTGAAAATGACATGGCCTTCATTAAGCAGGCTAAGGATGGTTCTGGCTTCTTGATCAACCTGATTGACTCACCAGGACACGTCGACTTCTCCTCTGAAGTAACTGCTGCTCTCCGTGTAACTGATGGTGCTCTGGTTGTGGTGGACTGCGTCTCTGGTAAGAGATTTTTGTTTGTATATAAGATCATTTGTGACTTAACAGTGGAATATATAGCTAAATCCAGTTGCTTATCCCTGACAATATACAATTGTCAAACTGTCCCTTCAGCACATTTTATTTCCACTATTTACCTAGTTGGTGTCGTCATGCACATGCCAATTTCTGATGATATATTTAAACTGTTCTACAGTAGATCACATTTTTATTGTTGCCCACAGGCGTGTGTGTACAAACTGAGACAGTGCTTCGTCAGGCCATTGCTGAGCGTATCAAGCCTGTTCTGATGATGAACAAGATGGACCGTGCCTTGTTGGAGTTGCAGCTTCAACCAGAAGATCTATACCAAACCTTCCAGCGTATTGTTGAGAGTGTCAATGTCATCATCTCTACCTATGGAGAGAATGAAACTGGACCTATGGGTAATGTCATGGTGAGTGCATGTATTGAAGCAGTTTGCTGAGATGTATATATCTGGGTGTAAATGGGAGTGTAAACTTTGTTCTTCCCATGAACATTGTTGATGCAATTAGGTGCACCGCTAACCTAAACTATTATTTGCATTAAATAAAAATTCTACATAAGCAGAAAGGAATGTCCCCTGTCTTTTGAACAAAATATCTATCAGTGAAGTTACATTAATATCTTGGTCTTTTCAATGCTGCTAGGTTGAGCCCGTTAATGGCACCGTTGGCTTTGGGTCTGGACTCCATGGCTGGGCTTTCACTCTGAAGCAGTTTGCTGAGATGTATACATCAAAGATGCTTGCCAAGGGGGGTGATAAGATGACACCAGCTGAGCGTTCCCAGAAGGTGGAAGACATGATGAAAAAGCTCTGGGGTGACAAGTAAGTCTTAAAATGCATGTGACATGTCATGGAACACTGCTTGGTGGCATTTCTGAAATGCTACACTACATTATACTAGGTACTATGACGCAAAACAAGGAAAGTTCCTCAAGACTGCCACTGGACCGGATGGCGTCAAGCACCCTCGTACATTTGTTGCACTTGTCCTGGACCCAATCTTCAAGGTAAGAAATACTTGATGAACTATTCAGAAGCTTATAGTTATTATAAAGTTCATAGTGTTATATTTTTCTTTTATTACAGAAATGTCTTGGTTTACATTATCCAAGACAGTGGTTGTCAATGCACATCCAGTTGTGTTTTTTTTTTGTGTTTCTTCTTGTGAAGGCAGTCAGTTTCCTAGTAGGAGCCAGCTGTATTTTGTGCTTGCATGTAAACATGCTTTATATGATGTAAAATAAGCTTTTTTTTTTTTTCTTTTTTTTTTCCCCAACTTTTGACCAACAAATCTAATTTAAAAACACAACATTGTGGCTCAAAGGTTTAACTAGTACAAAAAAATCTGTCATGTTTTATTGTACAAGTCTGAAATTACTTTAGATTTGCCTCCAGGGCTTTTGTCATGTTACTGTGCCTGAAAATGATGAGTTAAACCATTCTTCACTTTGACCTGATTGACAGGTGATGAAAAATTTGACTGAACCAGGCACAGTTTTTATTTTTCTCTTGTTTTTATGTTCAATGTCAGTCAATTAAATGTGCACTGTCTTTTAGGTGTTCGACGCTATCATGAACTTCAAGAAGGATGAAACTCAAAAGATGATTGAGAAGCTTGACATCAAGTTGGATGCTGAGGAAAAGGACAAGGAGGGCAAGCCCCTCTTGAAGGCAGTGATGCGCCGCTGGCTGCCTGCCGGAGAAGCTCTTCTGCAGATGATCACCATCCACCTGCCTTCCCCGGTCACCGCCCAGAAGTATCGCTGCGAGTTCCTTTATGAAGGACCTCCAGATGATGATGTTGCCTTGGGTAAGTATTTTGTTTGAATCATGTTGCTTCCACTGATTAATTTTTGGATATATGATTCCTGTTAAACACTGAGTTGCTTGTATTTTTTTTAATCAGGTATCAAGAACTGTGACTCCAAGGCCCCTTTGATGATCTACATCTCAAAGATGGTCCCCACCAGTGACAAGGGTCGCTTCTATGCATTTGGCCGTGTGTTTTCTGGGTGTGTGTCCACTGGTTTGAAAGTACGCATCATGGGACCCAACTACGTCCCTGGAAAAAAGGAAGACCTCTACACTAAGCCAATCCAGAGGTATGTATTTATGTCACACATCATTTGTATTCAGATTGTTCATTGTCAATAACCAACTTGAACCACTTTTTGCCAGGACCATTTTGATGATGGGTCGTTATGTTGAGCCTATTGAAGATGTGCCTTGTGGTAACATCGTGGGTCTGGTTGGAGTTGATCAGTACCTTGTCAAAACCGGAACCATCACCACTTACGAGCAAGCGCACAACATGAGGGTGATGAAGTTCAGTGTCAGCCCTGTGGTGAGAGTTGCTGTGGAAGTCAAAAACCCTTCGGATCTGCCCAAGCTGGTTGAGGGATTGAAGCGTCTGTCCAAGTCTGATCCCATGGTGCAGTGTATCATTGAGGAGTCTGGAGAACATATCGTTGCCGGTGCTGGAGAGTTGCATCTTGAAATCTGCCTGAAGGATTTGGAGGAGGATCATGCTTGCATTCCACTCAAGGTAAATGGGACAGTTGGGAATCGTGTATTATGCTCTATTTGTATTTTATGCATGAAATCCCTAAATTGGGTGATTTATTCATCTGAAATATAATTTTGTTTTAGAAATCTGATCCAGTGGTGTCCTACAGAGAGACCGTCTTTGCGAAGTCGAGTCAAATTTGCCTGTCAAAGTCTCCCAACAAGCACAACCGCCTGTTTATGACGGCTTCTCCCTTTGGCGAAGGCCTGGCAGAAGACATTGAAAAGGGCGACATTAGCTCCCGTCAGGAGATGAAGGCCCGTGCCCGTCTTCTTGCTGAAAGGTATGATTGGGATGTTACCGAGGCCAGAAAAATTTGGTGCTTTGGGCCTGATGGAACCGGACCAAACATGTTGGTGGATGTAACCAAGGGAGTCCAGTACCTCAATGAGATAAAGGATAGTGTTGTGGCTGGCTTTCAGTGGGCTGTCAAGGAGGTAAGGTGATACATTGGGGATGAATACAGAGGTCATCAACTTAAACATACTAAACTTGTATAAATATTGTCTCTAGGGTGTCCTTTGTGAAGAGAACATGCGTGCAGTTCGCTTTGATATCCACGATGTGACCCTTCACACTGATGCTATTCACCGTGGTGGTGGTCAGATTATTCCAACCGCACGAAGAGCTCTGTATGCCTGCGAGCTCACAGCCCAACCCAAACTGATGGAGCCTGTCTACCTGGTGGAGATCCAGGTAAGTCATTGGAAAACGATCTGTTGTGTTCTAGTTGGTTTCGAGATTTCAGGTGTGAGCGTATCTCTGTGCTCAAGTTCACACTTATGCCTCCTTGTTGACGCACAAATCTGTCTACTTTTCTAGTGTCCTGAAACTGCACTGGGTGGAATCTACCAGGTGTTGAACAAGAGACGTGGTCATTTGTTTGACAACGTCAATATTGCAGGAACACCCATGCAACTTGCAAAGGCCTATCTGCCTGTCAATGAGTCATTTGGTAAGTTTTCCTGTGCGGTGCTCCATTCAGGGGGACAGAACTGTCTCCTACCTCAAAGTCTGAAAAGTGTTTCATTTTTTAAAGACCAATTGTACCAAATTCTGTTCCAGGTTTCACTGCTGACCTCCGATCCAGCACCGGTGGCCAGGCCTTCCCTCAGTGTGTGTTTGACCATTGGCAGATCCTCCCAGGAGATCCATTTGCCACTGACTCCAGGCCTGGTCAGGTTGTGTTGGAAACACGCAAACGTAAAGGTCTCAAGGAAGAAATCCCAGCTCTGGACAACTACCTGGACAAATTATAAACCCACAAGACCCTCACGACTCTTCCTCATTCCTCCCATTCAATTTAAAAATCTGGGGCTTGGACTGTACAGAACACAATGAGCACTCTTGGCTGAAAAGATTGACATAATGAACTTTAAAAAAAAAATGTAAACAATAAATAAAGGAAAAATAAACTTCTGTTGTCTGTTTTTGTATGATTTGGGATGGGGACAGTGAAGGGATGGGCTTAATTGTCCAGGATTGTACACTAACCATGTTCTGTTGCACTTAATGGTACAAGGTATTAAACTAATGAAACTATCTGAGGTTAGGTGTGCGCTGATGTGGCGGGTGGTTGTACATTAAATTCCAGCGATCATCTACACGTATAAGCGGCTGGATCTGGATCTCCAGGTTACAGCGTAGAAGGGCTCCCTAGGGAAGGCCTGCCACGCTGGCACTTCATGCAAGCCAGGGGGGTTGGTGAGTCAGATCAAGTCGCCATCCAGCAATCTGTGCGTTTTTTAAACGCGAATGTTCCACGTTGTCCGGAAGGTGGCGATAATCGGTGTATTAAATGAATTTTCCGCCATTTTACTGTCCGAATTTTGCCTGAAGTAGACGAGCTCCTGCAATTCCCATTTATATTCAGGGAAATACTTTCGAAATGAATCGAACGAGATCACAAATGGAGGTAATATAACTTTGAAGCGCAAGTGTACTTGGGACAAAGTACAAATTGGGGCGATTTATTGCGAGCGGAAAAAAGGGAATAAACGCGCGTACGGGTTGGAGACTGCGCAGGATCTGGGCCGAGCCAGCCAATCAGGTCGCTCCCCTGCGGACCAATCAGAACGCAGGAACCGCCCACTTCCTGTTTGGCCGAGGACCTTATTATATCGGTGAGTTTAAATTGTTTTTTATCGAAAGGAAGAAATAATAATGCGTGGGTTTTCCGTTACGGAGTGTAAACAGGCAGTGCATGCTGCAAATATATGCCGTTTCCCGTCATTTCAGCAGTTCCTGTCGAAAAAATATAATTTACGTTTAACCTGAGAGCTGAATAATGCGGCCAGTTAGCCGCACATAACTGCTAATAGTTGCAATGGCTTCCCTGTGGTACAGTGGGGAATCTGTTGTAAATATTCTGCTTTTCTTAATGGGCATCTGTCTTTTGTTTTTTTTTTTTGTTTTTCTTTTGTTTTTTTCAAGCGTGAAGAATAAAATCTTGTTGCAGGACAAAGATCATGGGTGGGATCAAACAGGAGCAGGCAGATGTTTCACAGCAGCCCAGAGCTTCACATTCAGCTGATCAACGACCAGAGGAGGTCCGTGCTCTCTCGTCCCTCCACCAGCACACCCAAGGGTTTTAAATATGTTCAAAACACATTTTACATCACCTGGTTACATCACCAGCGAGCCATTTTAATTTGACCTAGAACTTCTTTGTTTTTTTTATACATTTGTTCAAATACAGGAAATGAGGTGGAAACCATTTTTTTTTTAATTATTTCTCTACTGCTCTGTTATAATATTGTTTCCTGTTACAACAGCCAAAAAAGAGGGGGTGGCCAAAAGGGAAGAAAAGAAAGAAGGTGTTGCCCAATGGTCCCAAGGCTCCGGTGACTGGATATGTACGCTTCCTGAATGAACGCCGGGAGCATATGCGGGCTCGCTACCCTGACCTACCGTTCCCAGAGATCACAAAGAGACTGGGTGCAGAGTGGACACGGTTATCGCAGAATGATAAACAGGTACAAGGATCGTTTATCAGATGCGTTTGTTGCATGTGTGAAGCCTCTTGTTATTTAAAATGCTAAGGTTTTGTGGTTTGGGGTGGGGGTGCGGTTACCAGCGTTACCTGGATGAGGCGGAGCGGGAGAAGATGCAGTATGCCCAAGAACTTAAGGAATATCAGCAGACTGAGGCCTATCAGATCACCAGTGCTAAGATACATGACAAGCGCATTAAAAAGGGTGAGGGTGATTTTAATTTCAACATACTTGCAGTGTCATGTGAGCTGTAATATGCATATATTTTTCTCCTTTAGAAGATGCGAACATTAGCACCAGTTTAGAGTCCTCTTTTTCAAAGGTATTTTGCACATTTTGTCTTGCTGCTGTATTACCCACATTTTCTTTTCCCTGTGCAGCTGAATTGTCTGATGGTGTCTTTTAGGCTCCTGAGCTCTCAAACAGATTTGATATCCCGATCTTCACAGAAGAGTTCCTGGATCAGAACAAAGGTAAAAACAGGAAGCCACCTGCCTCTGCGCTATTACATGTTTGCATATTATGCCTACAGCAATACTCCACATTTTAAGTATTTATACACATCTCTATTGGAGAATTGGGGCAATGTGCTTTGAGGAAAAAAAAGAACACATTTTCAAGAATAAAGTCGACCTTTTGAGATTACCAGCACATCTGTGACTAATTCAACAAAGGTCCCAACACACTGTGGCATATGGACTCCTATGATAAAGTGAAGCATACCGCATTAATGGCTGCATTGATGGTTTTAGTCGCTGTGTAGTGCAAATGGAGGTATACATAACAAACAAAGATCCAAAAGGAATAGCAAATCACTTCATCGCATCCATTCACATCACACTCGGGGATGATGTGCACTGACAGAGGCACAGAAAACGGATGTGTAAAAAACACACTGGTCTTTTTTGTGCAGCAACCAGGTCAGAATCCAAAGTTTCCTCTGTGAACGCAGCACCGCAAACCAGCGCATTCAAACAGGCCCCGATACTCTTCTGTGCTCCAGTCCTACACCAAATAACCCCAGTTTCCCTCTGTTTCTGCTGTTTTAGCTCGAGAGGCTGAGTTGCGCCGGCTTCGTAAGGCCAACATCGAGTTTGAAGAGCAGAACAGGGTGCTCCAGAGGCACATTAAAGACATGTACAACGCTAAAGAGAGACTGGAGGCTGAACTGGGAATGGATGAGAAGCGAACTCAAGCCCTTCACCAACACTTGCTGACCATAAAACAAACACTGGTCAGCAGTCTGTCAACAGTCCCTCTACCAGGTCAGGGGTCCATGTTAAATTTAAGAGTGGAACTTAAAATGAAGAAAAAGCAGCAATGTGTTAAAATGTATTCTTCTTAGGTTATTTTATTGATATTCCAATAAGGTGAATATCTCCTTTGTGTTTTAGTCTTGATACATACTGATGTTTCTGATACATTAATCTAAAAGAACTGGTCTACACTTAACGGTATGAAATAGTTTGGATTAATGGTTTTGTTTTTTCCTCTCGCAGGTACAGGTGAGACTGCATCTCTTGGAAACCTGGATTCCTACCTGAGTCGTCTCAGTGGAGTGCTGGAGGGAAACCCTCACAAGCATCGTGCACTGGTCAGCCAGCTATGTGAGGTCCTGTCTCATCTGGACAGGTAAATGATATCTGCCTTACACAAAATAAATAAATCAATCAATAAATACAGCCGTGGGTGGGGCAGTGGTAGGCATAGCAAGAAGGTCCTCGGCTCAAATCCCACTGGGGCCTGGGGCTTTCCTGTGTGTTGTTTGCATGTTCTCTCCATGTTCTCTCTGGGTAATCCATCTTTTATTTGTTATCTTGAGTATGTTTAACACTCATAAGTCCTTTATGCTCTGGGTAATGTGACTGTGTGTTTGCTGGTTGAGCGACGTGAACTGTACTTAAGTTTCCAGTGCACTCATTTCTCCATAACTGCATGTTTTGATTCACTATCAGTGACAAATTATGAGGAGCTGTCGGCTGGAGACTCCTGCAGCAGAGCGGACGTTTGATGGCCTCGGTGGTCTTGGGTCAAGGCAGTGCCATTCACCACAATGTGTGGAAATCTCAAGGACAGAATAAAGACGAGGGTACAAACAATTATACCTCTTCTCTATGAATATGTGTATTCTCTCTGCAGGATATACATATATATTGATGTACATTAACAAGTGGTGAGTGTGTACAAACAGAATTTCCGAAAATTTAAGGATAATAAGACAGCTTCTGTGGACGACTTTGATTATATCAGGAAGGGTTTCAAATGAAATGATGCTTCTACGTCTTTTACATTGGTAACTTGTTAAATGGACGAGCCATGTCTTGCGTTGTCAGAATATTATGTATTTGTGCAGCATTTTCTGAAATGTTTATTAACTCGTACAGAAAATGTCTTCAATAAATGAATGAATGTTTGTATTTTTTTTTAATTCATTATGGGAGTTAGCTATTATTGTCATTAGTACTTCAAAGGACACTCTAACTCGTAATTCGCATTTCCTCTGTCAAGCAGACAGTTACTGTTTTTTCAAAACTTGACTATGCTTTCTGTTTAATACAGTTGAAAATCTTTGAGAGACAATTTTCATATAAATCTCTCTCTCTCTACATATATATATGTATATATATATGTGTGTGTATATATATATACACACATACGTATATATATATATACACACGTGTGTGTATATATATACACACACACAATATATACGTGTGTGAAAAAATAAACAACATTGATATTCAATATTGCTGAAATTGAAAGTTGCGGTTTTTGTGCTATCAGGCAGCGGTGTATTAGGCAGCATCGACAGATTACACTCCAGATCTTCAATATAAATCTTGTAAATCGATCCACAAATGCTGATGCATGCTACTCAGGGTTATCTGAAATGCTCAGGCCAGTGGTAAATTATCTTGTTGCCTAAAGCCAAAATGTCCTGGATGCTGCAGCTCCCACGCAGAAGCAGGAGGATCTTATACACGAACCCTTCCAAATCCAGATTTAGTAATTGTATTGAACCGATATTCATGTTTTTTTTTCCCTCTCTCAGGTAAAGTCCTTCCTTATTTCATCACTATAATACCAGATAATGTTTTACATATGATGAAGTTGTTTTAGGCTGTTGGAGTAGTGTGAGTAGTGAACCGGGCTTTGTTGAAGAACTTCCAAAACATACATTCTGTCGGTGTCATGGACTGAGGTGTGGAGACGTGGTGGCTCCAGCAGGGGGCGCTGCTCGCCCAGGTAGTTGGCCGATCTGTGAATTTAGAGCTTTAATTCTCAAGATTAAAGTAATGACAATTTTGATTAGCATAATTAGACCTTATTCGCATGTTTTAGAATAATGGGACACTATACTGAGTTATAATTTAGAAAGTAAATAAATAACCAAGGAACTTTTAAAATAGAATTACTGGGTGGATATTACTATTGCTGTTTATCAATCGTTGCTGTGAACTAAACCCAAAACCAGCCTTGCATGCCAACGGTAACTTGAGCCATGTTTTTTGTTTGTTTGTTTTGTTTTTTAAATCTAGAGAAATTGTGTGTTTGAACATCTCCGGCAGCGCCGCCCGTGACGTCACCAGCAGGGGGAGAGCGCTGTGGTGCTGAGGCTGAACAAGATGGCTGTGTGTGTGTAAGCCGAGGGCAGACGGGAAAAACACTCCGATTTTGACAGAACGCAGCCCACAGACGATAACGACGCCGTCTTTCACTGAGGAGGTGTGGAGGTTTTTTTTTTTTTTTTTTCCCCCACTTCTGCCAGGCGTGACGAGCCTCTACTGGGCATCGTCTGGGAGGCGAGGCAGCCCTTTCCATCCCCAGGACCCACCATTCATTCTCCGGTTTTATGTTTATGGACACATTCTGGCTCGTTTAGAGAAGCTGGAGAAGCTGGAGCGTTGAACTAGAGACGCGTTTGAGAGATGTCATTGTTGTGTGTTGGAGGTAAGGCAAAATTCTATTGAAACTACACAAGTGAGAGGTTTGTAGTTCGAGCTTTTCTTGAGGGTATTCCTGTCGAAGGTTTATATTCCTTCAAAATTTGCAATATAATTTGTATCCATACTTGGCTTAAGTGCTCTTTTGGCTCTTGCTTCTAAAGTATAGTAAAGCCAGGGGTGAGTCCCCTGCTGCAGATGTTCATGCACAACTGTGTGAGGGTTTCAAAGAGGTTTATACAGCAAGTTATTGGTGCCCACATTCACCAGTGCCATCCTTGAAAAGACGCACACTTTAATACATGGTTGAAGCACCTCTTGATTCTGTTACATCTACTGAAGCGTAAAACCTTGAAGTCCATAGTTGTAATTCATCTGGATTTTGTGTAGAATTTTAAAAACTGTCCAGAGTATCTCAGGTATTCTCACCCAGGTTAAAGTCATCCAAAGGTTGGGTGATATACGCCCATGCAATCAGAAAAGGAATATAATATAATAATATATTTTTTACACTCAATTGGTCAGCTGATGTGATTTTAGGTAGAGTCTTGTAGAACCGAAATCAGCTGAGGCAGCCCGGTATCATTTCACCGATCCTTGGTGTCATCGTACGTCATTGTCACTTAATTTCTCTTTGCAGAGCCCATCGTCCTCCAACAGTGTAATCTCGAGTCATTAGTCCAAATGACTCTTTTCTGCAGCTCCAACCTTGAAACTCTCTTGCAGACTGGCTTCACTATTAAGTGGTTTCTTGAGGTTGTTTCTGACTTTTATGATTCGATGGAGGGAACTCTGTGAATATTGCTTCCTTAAAGATGATTGATAGATAGATGGAGGCCACTTGATTGACCCTTTGAAAGAAAGCAACATCTTCGCAAAACCACAAGCCGCATCACTTAGAGTTTCATGAGGTAAAAATATGAGGCTTTAATTAGGTAGTCTGTTCTTTGGTTTACTCCAGGCTTGTAATTTTTCTATTGATTGCACTGAGGTGAAGAGTAGCACATTAATAGAATGTTATTACTGACTTGTCTATCAGATTTGTCAAGACTAAGATGGAGATGGGAAAGTCTTCCCAGCGAGGTTGGAGCAGGCCTGTTGCGTTTAAGTGGCTGCTGGAGTGTTGACACAGGTGCTAGAGCTGATGGCACAAATGTCACTTTCAAAATTCAGGCTGCTTGCTTGTTCCTCCGTGTCCCGAAGCCTCGTTGGCATGGCAACCCCAACGGCACTTCAGATCCCTGCTGGTATTTCTCATATGTTGGACCATTGAATTGTTACGTGGAGTTTTCAAAGTTTAATGCCTTTGACACTCTGATTTGAGCAGAGCAGGTAAACACAGCCGCTCAGAGATGGACGGCTTGACTTCAGCTTCAGACTCACAGTGGCTGGCAAAAGGTAGAGAAACAGAAGCTGGTCTACAAAGGACCCGCTGTGAAGTTATTCCCCCAATTCTGTTGCAATGCATCACATTGTTCACCAGGCACCATCTGTAAGGAAGCACACACTCATTTGCGGGACGGTGGTAGATGGTAGCCCCCAAATATGCACCGTAGGAGCGTTAATTGCGTTGAGCCGGTCCAGCTGCAGCCCTAATCAGCAGCCAGTTCCCCGATAACACCATTGAGGCATCAGTGAGGCCATGTGTTGCCAGTAAACCTTCTCAAAGTAGATTCTATTCACAGAGCTGGCAGTTCCAGCACCAAGACTGTTTAAAAGAAGCAGCTGAGTGTAAGCTGTCCAAATACCAGGAGCCAGTGGATCAGTGCCAAATGAGTGGCTGTGAGCTTTACTACGATATGAACCTACTGAGGTGTGACTTGGAGGCTTTGCTGACCCATGACACTTGCTTGTATTATTTTTCTGCTTGTTGGTGCAGAGGCATTTGGTAGATTTTTATTCAGCGTACACTTACACGAGGTTGAGGAAGTTGCAAGATAACTGAATATTTACAGTGTTTTTTTAATTATTCGTGTGCACATAGATGCATCATTAGAGAAGGACAAAGCATTGTTTATTTCTATCTTTTTACCATTTCAAACAAAATGCTGCATTGGCAATAGGAAGTGGAATAAGGCTGTTTTTAAATTCATATTTATGAGGTAAATTGATCTGGCTTTATAGCTTTATGCACTTTTCTGTACTTCTCACTATAGTATGCTTTAGTGTTTATTACTCAGTAAGTCTCAGCAAACTACATTTTTGTCAGTTTGTAATTAGCGTTATCAACATATACCCAATGTTGCAACATCTTTTTCTTTTTGTCGCATTAACTTGAGATTTGCTTCACTGTATTTCCTGCCCACAGGTTTATATTGTCCCTGTCTGATGTGCATGCTCTTTGAAAGCTTTTGATTGAAATATCTTGGGAAATAAAAGTCCCCTTTAGCTACTCCCCACCAGGCCAGGATTGAACGCATAAAAGAAGGATTGGGGTTACGCATTTATTGTAGCAGGCACTTGACATTTTCTGGGGAGGGTTTTCAGAAAATATATTGCACCTTTCATCACCATCATTCCTCCCTTTCTACTGTAACTGCAGTTAAGTCTGATGCCTGTGAGCGGTGAGTACTCCCCAACACTGCCACCCTTGCTCATCCGCACACTCCCACACCCCTTTCAGCCCCCCCCCCCACCTCTGTCACACTGAAGTGGTTATTTTTAGTGTTGGGGATGCAGCTCTCTCTGCCCACATCCGGCTGCACGGAGAGATTAATGGAGCAAGAGAGAAAGAGAAACGGATTGCACGTGCATGCATGCCACATGGATGGGGAAGCTTGTAGGAGCTTGAGGGGGGAAGAGGGAGCTGAGGGTTGGCTGAGGATGAGTAGAGGACAGTGTGTGAGTGGAAGAGGGTAGATAAGGGTTCATTTGTACAAATCTGTCGGTAAGAAAGACATTTTCCACCTAAATTTAGGTGGTAACCATTATTCCTTGGGTTTACTTCCATATTGCTAATTTACAAGGCAGTTTTACTACTCTGCTGACTCAAAACATGACTATGGCTAACGTGGGTATGGCTTTGTGGGCATTGATTCCACACTCATTAGATTTATTGAATCCAAACAGTGTCAGTTGCCCTTATTAGTTCTGTTACGACAGTTGCCCCTTCATGACGTGTGATTCTGGGTCGTATTTTCAGCCTCCTTACTTTCATAAAATAGATGTATTTGATGATATTACTCATGTATACTTCCTGAAATTTAACATTGTTGACGAGGGGAAATCAGCAGGGATCTTAAAACAGAGCTCAGGATATTATTAGCCCTTTGCTGAATATGGGGATGCTGAGAATCAGCAGGGTGCTGGGTTAAATGAATAATGAACAGGTTGCTGACATCACTGGTGTTAAAAGTCAGTGTGATACCATCAGACTTCTCTGCATAGAGGATCTAGCAGAAGCACCTCTTCTATTACCCAAGAAACATCACTCATTTCGTGTTCTCCAATGCCCACCATACAGAAATATAAACATGCATCATCCAGATACAACAAAAGCATTTCAAGCATTCATCAATCACTGGCTCACTAAACATAGTTGTAATTGGCAGAGAATTGAAAGAAAAGAGGATAATCATATCCTGCAGCATGAACAGTCTCGACCTGCCAGTTTGCCGGCTTCAATGATATTTTCATTTTAAACATTTTCTCCATTTATTTGCAGTGAAGAAAGCCAAGCTCGATGGACCACAAGGTGAGTAGGGACCTTTTTTCCCCTGAATCTGGTAGTGTCATATAAACAGTGGCATGACTAATGATGTTGGTGTGCTCTCTGCAGAGAAATTTAACACATACGTGACCCTGAAGGTGCAGAATGTCAAGAGCACAACGATCGCCGTGCGTGGCAGTCAACCATGTTGGGAGCAGGACTTTATGTTGTGAGTGCATCTTATCTTCTCTCATATCCCCTTATAGCCTGTATCTTTGGCTTGAAGGGATATTTTGCTTTTGGAGGTATGGATTAGTGGAAGGATGATGTAAAAATGAAAATAATCAAAGAAGGTTTACTCAGAAAGAAGTGTACACAGTGAGTGCTGGGGCATTTAGAACCCTTTTGGGAACCGCATAGGATGCCAACCTGTTCATCTCATCACTTTTTGGGGCCCCAGAACTCCTACAACAGTTCTTCTTGTCTTGATATGAAACCAGTTTAATAGTGATAGTAGAGCTGTGCCCATTTAGATTACTTTAAATTGGGAAGTCACAGTGTTACCGTGCTGCAGTGCTCAATCACAGGAGATGCAGACATTCTGCAACAGCAGAGCAGGAATGCAGTTTTGTTTGATTTGTTCTTTTTGCTCACTTCATCTTGTTGCTCACTTCATCTTGTTGCTCACTTCATCTTGTTGCTTCATTTTGTCTGCTGTCCCCTGAAGACTGATGATAACTCCTGTGACGTCTTTGCTGTTCCAACTTCAGTGCAGACTCTTTCACCAGGATACATTTCACACCGAGAATCCCTTTAAAACTTGTATAAAATATTTTCTATACTCCATTCTGCCACAGTTTCCTCCACACTAAGATAATTTGAACAATGTCTTCCAGTTCAAGCTTTGGCCTTTGTATTGAATTGATTCAACTAAATCAACCAGTAGAGAGTGGAGATTACCTACTGTTATAAAATAAAAGATGCATGATGATCATCTTAATAATATGGTATCATATCATATTTCTAGTCTAGATGTTGGCCATGGTGCTGCTTGATAATAATAAAAAAAAAACTGTTTGTTTCTCAAGCAAAAACATAGATAGCCTCTGTTGTTCTGTCCGTCTCTGCTCTCTTATATTCTGCCAACAGCCGAGTTGACGATTACCTGCTTTCTCTTTCTCGTCTTCCTGCTGTATTAGTCATTTCCCTGAGCAGATTGAATCACAGAGCATATCCATCACCAGATTCACACAGATGATTCTAGGCTGCATTTCTTTTGAATCTCATATGTTCTGTGAGGTGTCTGCATTACAGCTCAGCTCTTCCTGTATTATTATTTAGCTGTCTTTCTTCGGCTTTTTTTTTTTTTTTTTAATCCACCATTTCTTCTCCGTGCAGCGAAATAAACCGCCTTGATCTGGGCCTGACGGTGGAGGTGTGGAATAAAGGACTAATCTGGGACACCATGGTGGGCACCTTATGGATACCGCTGCGCAGCATACGGCAGTCCAATGAGGTACACCACGATCCATGGTGTCATCAATTATCGATCGTCATATATCCACCACATCAAATATGGTTTATTATGTAGTAAGTAATCCTGCACAAATGATTAATTTCCCATGTTTTTCAGGAGGGTCCGGGCCAGTGGGTCACCTTGGACTCCAATGCAATCATGGCTGAGAATGAAGTCTGTGGAACCAAAGACCCTACATTTCATCGGCTGCTGCTCGACACCCGCTTTGAACTGCCACTAGGTTTGCCATTTATGTTCTTTATTCTGTCATTTCTATCAGTAGGAATTTTTTTGATGAATAATATTGTTGACTGTTAGTTACCTGTACCTCTGAACTACAGCAACACTAACCGGCACTGTTACTTTATAGTGGAGCTCCTTCTTAGTTGCATTTTCAAAGCCATATGATGCACTGAATCATGAAATGTGTTGTGTGTGCACGCTGCAGACATTCCAGAGGAAGAGGCTAGATACTGGGCCAAGAAACTTGAGCAACTAAATGCCATGAGAGATCAAGATGTAAGCTCACTTTGTCTGCAACATCTCTTATCCACGTTTACTTATTTATTTGGTCTATTTTTAAAGCAATGGCCTAATCTACTTTACACCCACCTTTAAAAAAAAAAAAAAAAACATATGCATGTTCTTTATACAATGTGCTGACAGTAACACAGTTATTTATTTATTTTGCAACCTTTTGCTTAGAATAAAAGTGCTGCATTCTGAGAAGTCGACATTCTTTTTACCCACAGTATGCCTATCAGGAAGAACAAGAGCGGCCACTCCATGCACCCTCCACACAATGCTGTGAGTGTCAAATGCCATTTCTTGGGACACTTCCTCCTGTCCTGTGCTCTGTTTATCCCACACCAGGTCTATTTATGTACACAGAACCAGATGATGGGCAGAGAGGAGCTGATGTGACAAATCCTGCATGCATGCCTATGCAAATATTAGAATGACTAGTCAGGACTGGATGTGTGGTGAATGTGTAGTGGCAGATGCTGGGATGTCATACTCACAGCAGCACACCTCACTGTCTGTCAGTGTAATGATGCGGACACAGGGAGCAGGTGGGCAAGAGTGTGGAGTACAAATCAGTTGTCATGGGGTTGGTGGCATAATGCTTGTGTGTGAGAGATAAAAGCAGTATGTGTGTGTGTGTGTGTGTGTGTGTGTGTGTGTGTGTGTGTGTGTGTGTGTGTGTGTCTGTTTTTAATTATTATTATTAGGTGGCATCAAGGACAGTAGTGTTTTCACAAACACTTCTGATTGTCTCAAACCTCATACATAATCCTATATATTTCTTTACAGGTAATTGGAGTCTGTGGGGAGATCAGCAAAGTAAGTAAGACATTTTGTATAATGGGGAGTCACTGTTTTGTATCCATCTGACTTAATGCCAAGATGTTGTTGAGATAATTAACCAGATGTTTTGAAACATCATAATTTTTCAGTCTCAATAGCATTTACTAACGAGATACACACTTCATAAGAATTACTAACTAGTATATTTAAAAAAATGTCACTGTACACAGTTTGTACTGCATAGACTGGCTTCATCATTTTGTTCTGCATGCCTCTGTTTTTGTGCAGATGAGGATCCAGATAGTGCTGCAGATGACAGGGACAGCGACTACCGCAGTGAGACCAGTAATAGCATTCCGCCTCCCTACTACACCACCTCCCAGCCCAACGCTTCCATGCACCAATATCCCATGAGGCACCAGCACTACAGACGCTCCTATAATGATGAAATCCATGAGCTGGACTACGATGACCAGAGAGCCATGAGGTAACAAGGACCCTGCCAACATCACCTGTTTGCATGGAGAAAGGTTCTTATTCAGTTAGACAGCTTAATGTTCACACTTCTTCAACAAATAAAATGGCATATTTAGTTTAGCTCAGCCCCCCCCCGTTGTTTTGTGTACTTGTATTGCACATAGTAACATGTCCCACTATGCTCTTGTCCTCTAGAGAATAACCCAGGTCTCAGTGTGTGCTGAGGCAGACAGTTCTTGTACACAGGTCCTGTATGAAGTGGGCTGTTGTGTTTATTTGCGTGTGGTTGTGGGTGTGCGCTTGCATCGTTGTGTGCATGTTGAATGCGAGAGCATCAAAAACACCAGGTAATCTCTTCTAACAAGTAACAAAAACAACTACGTAGCCCGCTAGACATGATAATATTGTTCATAATTTCTAAACATGCTTTAAGAGGCAACCGATGGTCAGAGGTCACAAATTTTTCAGAAAAACTGATTTAGGGTGACTTTCAAGTGCTCAGGAATATAAAGGATGGCATCACATTTTTAAATGCTTAAAAGGGTGAAGATTAAAAATGTGAGATTCCTCCTTTTGTGCTTATAGATTGAGTTATTAAGGGAAAAGTTGGTGTATTACTGGACTGAAAACAGTGAAATGTGAACATGTCCTGCAGATGCTCTGTGTTGGTCGGGACTTTCTTTCAGAGATTTACACTGAGCTCTACTGATGCTCCTCTTCCACCTCTTCCCTCCTCCCTACTTCCTTCCCTGCTCCTCTTACCAGACACTATGATAGTTTAGACTCGGCCACCAACGGGCGCAGCGATATCGACTCAGGCTCAGGGTCGAGCCGACACACCAGTCACCAGTATTCTCTAGACAGTAGGCATTCGCTGTCCGATAGGTGGGTCTCTGTACCTCCTCTCACTCCTCCTCCTCTCCTCTTCTGCTCCAGCCTGTGACTCCGTCTCGCTGTGACGTCAGTGGTGGACTTGTCCCGTCCTCCTAGCTCACTGTGCTTGCATGCATGTGCTCTTACCCTGTTGCTCTATTTACAATACATTTTTGAATAGAAAACTACTGACCTTGCATCTGTACTTGCTGTGCTCCAAGAAAAATACCCACAAATCAGTAGTCCAAATGATGCATCATACTCATCTTCACCGTGTGTGTGTGTGGTTTTTTGATGTGGTGTGATTATGTGGGCGTGAGATTGAGGGGATTTGTGTATTTCTGTGTGCTGTTTTGTAAGAGTGTCAGAGGCAGACAGGTTAACTGGTGGTTGGAACGTGTGGTAGCATGCATGTGACCATGCGGGGGTGGGCGGGTGGGCGGGTGCGATCGTGGCAGCCTGTTAGTACAGCCTCATCCTGTACGTGACACTTTAAAATGAGCTTGTCCCACACTTGGTAATTACACACATTTCACTTCCACGTCTAAATCAGCAAGAAGCCTTCAGTCCAAAAATGGAGTCCTTCCAGAGATGCCAAGAAATTTAGATGCATTATATTTGCTGTTATTTCCATTAAGGAGGTGGACTGATCTGTATGTAAGCTTGCATTATGCCTGTGTCAATGTCAGTTTTTGTGTTGGCTAAGATTGTGATAGTGAGATAAATGAGGAATACAAAAGAAACAAGAGTGTTATAATTGAATTTTTATTTTTTCTTTCACTCCTGCCTCACAGCCTTGAAATATTACATAGTTCTGTCTTATTTCGCTCTTGCGCTTGCATTATTGACTGTCATCAATAGGAACAGAACAATGTATGTGTGCACGTGTGCGTGCGTGTGTACGAAATTGTGACCACCTCCATGTCTAACAGCCTCATTTATCATCATGATTTAATGTCATTCACAGACTTTTTTTCCTGCCAGGGTAATAAATTACCCCCAACCTTCCCAGCTTCAGTCCCCTCAGTTTGAAAAGATCTATTTAAATCTTGCTCGACGTGTGTGTTTATGTGTTAATATGCTTGTTTACTGGTGGCCATAATAATGATTTCTATAATGATACAAACAATCTCCTGTTTTCAGCTTTTTTATGGTTGGTTTGAAGTCAATCCTGTCTTTTTTCCTGGTTCGATGTTTGTCTTTTTGGCCAAGTTTCAAAATAACCACAGTTAGACTCAACATTGTATTTGTTTAAGTGTGGAAACCTCATTAAGGTTTGCCTTTTTACCAGCTTGAATTTACATAATAGCTGCCCTTATTTTCTCCCCTCTCCAGCCCCACAGACAGCCGTTATGCCTCCTCTGGTGAGTTAAGTCGAGGTAGCTCACAACTCAGTGAAGAATTTGTTCCTGAGGATGGCGAGAGCCTGCGAGGTTCAGAATTCTATGACGAGAATGATTCCTACCACTCCTGCCACTCTTCTGTCAGCTATGGCAAAGAGGATTCGCCGGGATGGGATGGCGATGATCCCCAAGGCATGTACAGCGACGAGGGAGGTTACCTCAGAGACGGAGGGGAAGAGGGAGCCTTGTATGCAGAAGAGGATGGGGACATATATGGGGAGGAGGGAGAGTACAATTATGAAGATGAGGAGGAGATGCCTTATGAGGAAGATGAAGATATGTATCCCCTTGATGGCACAATGAGTGAAGACCAGGAGCCACCCTATACACCAACACCCACAAGCACTGCCCCTACCCTGATGCCACCCTCTGATGGCGTGCTTCCCACCAGGCCGCCTTTGGAAAAACAGGCATCTCTACATCAACAGCAGCCGGCCCATGACCATCTCAATCCCCCCAGTACAGGCACTGGTCAGCTTCCAGTCACACAGGAAGACCAGCTACATCCGTTTGCCACAGACTCCTCCAAGATTCCATTTACACCTGCCCAGACAGACCAGTCCACACCCACCACACACACCCCTACTGCTGTGTCACAGATTCCGCCTCCAGATACCGAGCCCCTGGAGCCTGAGCCCAAGCCTGAGCCACTGCAGGTGGAGCCTCAGCCCTTAGAGCAGGCCCCTGAGGGAGAGAGTAGTCTTCCAGCTCCTGAAGAGAAACCAGAGGAGCCACCTGTGCCGAGGTCAGCATTCTGTTCACAGTTTCATAAGAGACAACACCTTGAAAGTGGTTTGTTCGACAATAGTAGCTACATTTAACACAAATGTTGGCTTTATTATTAAGCACCACACACAACTGATTGCCCGACACACTTTGAGGCCAAGGAGACAAACAAATCAGATGCACATTTGACCAAACCAGTAAAGTGTCGCACCTTTCATGATTAAGCTTGTTATATGCTGTGTTGCATAATCGCATTTTTTTAGGATAGTAAAATATGAATATGACAATGTTTAAATACCTCTCTCTAAATACTGCTTGTTGTTCAACCATCTCTTCTTCAAAGCTTCCCAAAGAGAGAAATGATGGAACCCGGTCCTGCCAGAGCCAAAGCTAACTGGCTGCGACTTTTCAGCAGAGTGCGACTACAGCTACAAGAGGTACTGCCACTGCATTTCAACTCTGCATGATCTCTGCAGTCTTCATCATTTTTTTGTGAATGCTAGCCTATTTGTTCCCACTTAGTTGTTCCATTAGTGCACGCATGTCCTTTTTTATTTTGCTGTAGCTTTTGTGTATTATTGGCCCAATCCTATGAATCAAATCAAATTACAATTGATTTTAAGTTTATTTACTCCCCAGTACTGCTTTGCCATTGTATTATTTCCTTTTCAGTTGTTTGCCATCCTCGTAGCGATATGCATGTAGTTCATTCTGATTTCCCATGGCCGGATGCAACCTTCAGGTGGGTGTGGTCGCTGGTCTGTCAATCTCTGTCTAGTGTGTGTTTAATGTTTAGTTCAGCACAGCATTTATAACAACTGTACCATCACTGTTTGTCATTCTCGAAAGGAACGGACCAGACAAAGAACATGTCTTTTGATAATAGTGGCGATAATAAGAAGAACTATTCGACAGATGGCCCTCTAATTTTTCATTGTGTCTCAAAAACCGAGACATTGATGGCGTCAATAAGCCACTGACAAAGACAGACACAAACCTATTACACTAATTATTGTGGCTATTATTAAAGCTCACCATAAAATAGCTTTTTGCTTTATGTAGTATCACTTAATTTTGCTGTTCTCAACATCCAGCAGTTTTATACAGTTGTTATCTATTGTGCTTTCGATTTTTCTGATCACTGTTCTTATGAAAGCCAGTTTATCTCGTTTTGCTTTTCCCCTCAGGCTCGAGGAGAGAGTGTTGGAATCGCCTCTCTACTTTTATCAGCAGGGTAAGTAATCATGACGCTCTTACTGCCACCATCAATGGAAATCTATAACCTCTTACCAGAAAGGATGGAGCGCGGCCTAAATATTTAAATGCATTCATTATTACAACCGATTGAGTCCAAGTCCTAGTTAACGAGGTGATGCTGAATTTAGCTCAATCAGTGGGGTTTTTTGTTGTTCTTTGTTTGTTTTTTTGTAGAATGGGTGGTGCTCTGTACAGCATTGACAGCATGCCAGACCTCAGGAAGAGAAAGGCTATGCCTCTGGTCAGTGATCTGGTGAGTTTCTGCACTAATCTATTTATATTCCCTTGACTGTTTCATATCTTCCCAAGTCTGTCTCACAGCTTACACTCGGCGACCTCATCTACTTACGCCACTGTTTTCTCTCTGATTCTCTGCAGATCTTTCTTGTTCTATTCTCTCTCTGCCCCTTTTGTTTTTTTTATTTTTTACCTTCCACTCTGTATGAATATGGTAGTTCAGGGACACAAGGTCTTCTGTCACTGACAATTAATGTCTGCTTAGTTCTGTCATATAACAAACCATTTGTTACCCCTCACCACTGCCCTGGTCCCTCCTGACGCTGCCTCATTACAGATGATACCATAATACACATCCTCCTGAGAGTTGCACTCACTTACACACTCATGATGTTATCACTTACTTACCTTTGTTAAATACACATTAAATTCATATTAGCGTAATTTCATAACTGAGCTTCTTTGCAGGAAGCGAAATATAGTTTTCACAAAAATGGGTGAGTTTATAATATGGGCATACTACATACAGACTCTTTTGCGGTATTTATTTCCTTCACACATTTTTACCTTTTCAAAAAACTGCCCTCCTTTGACATTTATATCACTGGACATTACACTTGTTTCCATATTACCATTTAACATATATCAGTGCATCTCAACAACAAACAAATTATTTCTCCACATCTGTCTGGCATTTCTAATTCTTTGCTCTCTCCATTCTTTTTTATTGATATTAAATTCCTCCTTGTTCATCACACCTTCACTGCACTGCTACAGGCTATGGTGAGTAACATCATTTGTTGTAAAAGCAATTCATTTTCCTTTCTCACCAAAGTGATCACTCTTTTGAGAGGATGCACTAGCCAGTGATATTACAGCTGAGATTACAGCTGCACTGAGCTTTTATCTTGCTAGAAAATAAGATGTTACAGTGACATCCTATAGAGACTGACCATCTTTGCTTCTTCATTCAGTCCTTGGTTCAGAATTCCAGGAAGGCCGGAATTACCTCTGCTTTGACGTCCAGCACCCTACATAATGAAGAACTGGTTGGTGCTTTTCCAATAAAATCTGATATTATTTCTTGCTTTGCAAGAACAAACACTTACTGTTTTCCTCTTCTGTGCCCATGTAGAAGTCTCACGTCTACAAGAAGACCCTCCAGGCACTCATATATCCTATCTCATGTACAACCCCACACAATTTCGAGGTGTGGACAGCCACAACACCCACTTACTGCTACGAGTGTGAGGGACTTCTGTGGGGTATTGCTCGCCAGGGCATGCGCTGTACTGAGTGTGGTGTCAAATGCCATGAGAAGTGCCAAGATCTACTGAATGCTGACTGCTTGCAGAGTAAGTTACCCGCAACACTAAGACTGGATTAAAATACAAGGAGAAATCATGTTATTGATAGATGAACCTGTTATCTTGGTGATGGAAAAAAAGGCCAGAATCAAAGGGAAACATTTAACATTTTATTCTCATTTCAACTACTTCAACATTTCATTTAAATACACATTTACCGCTTCAACACACTGTTTTTTTAATAAAGTTTAAATATTTATATGATGTTTGTTGAAACTGGAGAGTCATTTATGATCTCTTGCCTTGCATCAGTGCTGTTTTCTCTACTTATAATAAGATATCTGTTCCATCTCTTTCTCTTATCTCTGTCATTACCGAGGACAGAACCTCTGTCCCCCTACTCATGCTTTCCTATACTGTTCGTTTTCTTCAGAGGATATTAAAGGCATTTGTCATCTTGTTCTTTTCAGCCCAGCTTTCCATAGCTTTGCTATTGTGTACTTCCATTTTCAGTACCTACAGCATTTTCTCATTCCTGTAAAACTTAATTTTTTGTTTATATCTGCCAGCCAATACAAATTTTATCTATGGTGGAAATTTATTGTAATTTTGCTATTCTATTAACAACTATTTCTTATTTTCACCACAACCAGGGGCAGCTGAAAAGAGCTCCAAACATGGTGCAGAGGACCGAACCCAGAACATTATCATGGTTCTCAAAGATCGCATGAAGATCCGTGAGAGGAACAAACCAGAGATCTTCGAGCTCATTCAGGAAGTGTTCAGCGTCATCAAGGCGACGCATGTGACCCAAATGAAGCAGATCAAACAGAGCGTGCTTGATGGCACCTCTAAGTGGTCAGCCAAGATCAGCATCACAGGTGAGAAGGCTTTTGGTGAAACAGTGTCAACCTCCAGTTACAGCAGACAGCGCAAATCAGGCTTCATGTCTATAAAAAGTAGACAGGAGCACAGGTGGAGTTTGTGGGGCAGTAGAGCAGAAGGGCAGATGATTTTAGCAGCATCTGTTTGAACATGCACGCTCAAATGTGCGCGCACACACACACATACACACACACACACACATGCTGTAGCTGACCCTTTTGCTCTTTTTTTCTTTCTAGTTTTGTGCGCCCAAGGTCTGCAGGCGAAGGATAAAACTGGCTCCAGTGATCCATATGTTACTGTACAGGTGGGGAAAACTAAAAAGCGGACCAAGACCATCTATGGCAACCTCAACCCTGTCTGGGAGGAGACATTTAATTTGTGAGTCCAGGCAACTGTTGGGATGTGTGCTCAAGAAAGATGTCAAAAAGATGTTCCTGCTCTTGGTGTTATACTGACATATTGATGAATTCATCTGTAACTGGCTTTGATTTTGTCTCTTCAGTGAATGTCACAACTCTTCAGACCGGATCAAGGTACGCGTGTGGGATGAAGATGATGATATCAAGTCTCGAGTGAAGCAGAAGTTCAAACGAGAGTCCGATGACTTCCTGGGACAAACTATTATCGAGGTCCGCACCCTGAGTGGAGAGATGGATGTCTGGTACAATCTGGGTCAGTGGGATTATGTCCTCGTTGGTAGTTTCCCCCTGTCTGTTCAGATCACCTTTCAGATTGATCTGACTGTATCCCTCTTGTCCTCTTTGCAGACAAGCGGACAGACAAATCAGCAGTGTCTGGAGCGATACGCATGCACATTAATGTAGAGATCAAAGGAGAGGAGACAGTCGCCCCCTATCACGTTCAGTACACCTGTCTGCATGAAGTAAGATCACTGTGATACTGCTGGGAATTAATTTTATATGGTAGCATTGACAAGATTTATAACATTATATACTTTAATAGCAAAACAGATGTGTCTTTGGTCAATAGCATGTATCTCTGTTGGAAGTGGTCCTGATGATTAACCAGCCAAAGGGGTTGATTTGCTTGACTGATGCTCACTTTGGGTTTAGCTGGAATGAATACTGCATGAAGACAGAAACCACATGCTGATATCAAACATGTTTCAAGCCCCTCTCCACACAGAAAGCTCTGGTTGAGTATCAATCAAAGGGGCCATTATTTAGCCCATTACGCAACAGATGACTTTGACTGAACTGTAGCAGACCAGTGAACAGTGTTAATGCTGCACATTAGTGGCCATAAAACCCACCACCAACGTGAAATGTTTCACAGCAGTGCTATGGCTGACCAGCTGAACGGTAACTTGTGGTTGTAATGCAGTTTTAATGACTCTTTCACAACACAGATATATGAGAAAAATCTGATCACAATTTGTAGTCTGCTGTGTTTATCACAGTGAAATGTATCAAAACACATTACAGCTGGGAGTTGTGTCAATGCTTCGTAGTGATTGAATTAATAAAGATATTTTAATGTGGACTCTGACCTCTTTTCGTAGAACCTTTTTCACTTTGTGACGGATATCCAGAACAATGGCGTGGTGAAGATCCCCGATGCCAAAGGTGACGATGCTTGGAAAGTCTATTTTGAGGAGACTCCTCAGGAGATCGTGGATGAGTTTGCCATGCGTTATGGAGTGGAATCCATCTACCAGGCCATGACGTATGTTTTAATGAGGTTTTTTTTTTTTTTTTACCTTCTGATCTTTGTAACATTCCCTCTACCTCTTTTCCCACACATCTGGCTTACTCTTGCAGTCACTTTGCCTGCCTGTCATCTAAGTACATGTGCCCAGGTGTGCCAGCCGTCATGAGCACATTACTGGCAAACATCAATGCCTACTACGCTCACACCACCCAGGCAACAAATAATGTCTCTGCCTCGGACCGCTTTGCTGCCTCTAACTTTGGGGTGAGTAAAAGTCAATTTGCTTGCAACATGTTGAGTCTAAACGGAATTATTTTTATTGCAGTAATAGCCTGCATGAGTGTACGTGCATCTGCTGTATGTTCAGTTGATTTGAATCCCTCTTACGTTTACAGAAAGAGCGATTTGTCAAACTTCTAGACCAGCTTCACAACTCTCTAAGGATTGACCTGTCCATGTACAGAGTAAGCTTGTGATCCATCCTCTATGTATCTTCACAAGTTTAAAAGGAGCTATGCTGGATATTCACACTTGCAGGCACAATGTTTCTGACAGCTTGTATTTAGGAGGCACACCCACACCGTTGCAGTAGTTGGAGGTCACAATAGAAACTGTATTGCTTTGTTTTATCCTGGCAACTAAAACAATGGATCTAATATTGTGCATTGTGCCTCACTGTATGTTTACTTTTTATTTCACTCTGTAGAACAATTTCCCTGCCAGTAGTCCTGAGAGACTGCAGGACCTGAAATCTACAGTGGACCTCCTCACCAGTATCACTTTCTTCAGGATGAAGGTGTTATTGTGTTCTAATGCTGCCTACCTCAAACTACAGTCCTGTTTTATTAACACTGAATTATATATCTATTTTTCCAATATAGATCTGAGAAGAAACTCTAAATCATTATTAATTTATTGGTCTTAAATATGAATCTGTAATTTAGTGTGGTTCTGCCAACTTATCGTGTTTTTCTTCAGGTCCAAGAGCTCCAGTCCCCACCCAGAGCCAGTCAGGTCGTCAAAGACTGCGTCAAAGCTTGTCTCAACTCCACCTACGAGTACATCTTTAATAACTGTCACGAGCTGTACAGTCGCGAGTATCAGACGAATCCGGTAAGATTTATTCATCCTTCAATCAAAGACAGATTAGCAAATGATCAGTTCCCATTAGGGACATAAGGCAAGATGTGATCAACAGATTACTCCAGGTTACTCAGTTTAAAATGACATAAAATGATTTATTCACTATTGTCTTTGCTATTGGCTTATTTTCTTCGAAGGTACAAGCAGGATAATTCATTAAGTTATTACTAATCATTTAAATCCCAGCCAGGTTTTTTTCCTCATCATTAGAGAGACAGACCGGTCACAGTGCATGTATCGCACCTTCTAGGCTTTATTTCTGTATCTGCTTAATGTAACAACAGTATGACAGTTTTTGCTTGTGGTGAGTCATCACTATCCAGTTATTGTTGGCCGGCCAGGCTCTCCTGTCCGTCACCCCATGTTGGATTTCAGCAGGGATCTCCAAAACCTGCCTCTAGTCCTCATTAAAGCAGCAGCCTCGCTCCTTCGCTCTCCTGTGTATTTCAAATAGGCATTTTCATTCTTTTGAATAAAACAGTCCGTCCTGAGGGATGTTGCTATATTTTGTTCAAGTCTGTGCAAGATAATTCTTCACTCTACAACCCCAGCAGAGCTTTTTTCCCTTTTCATTCAGCATATCTTCAGCGGTTTCAAAGCAGCTGTCCTTACAGTCATCCTTCCGAGTCACACATTTTAATGAGTTAACGACACAGGGAGGATTTCAGACTCTCTCAGACTTGAAAAGCACTGAGTGGTCACACATCTTCATATTTGGAGGCCTGGAGGACGTAGTACTGATTCAAATCTGAGTCACAAGGTTTAAGCTTTGAAATCTCACGTGGAGAATAGTACAGTTGTGGTTACAGGAGTTCTATTCTGGCAACACGTTTCCAGGCCAAACAGGGTACTGTGCCTCCAGAGGAGCAGGGACCAAGCATCAAGAACCTGGATTTCTGGTCCAAACTCATCACACTCATCGTTTCCATTATTGAGGAGGACAAGAATTCATATACTCCCTGTCTAAACCAGTATGTATTTGACAAATTAATTTTCAATTTTTAATCACCATTTGTTAAACACCCCTAGAAACTCACAATGAGCCACAAACTGAATTCCTCATTCTTAAAAAAAAGCTTTAAAAGTGAAGTGTTTATGAAATGATGCTATGAAATGATAATTTAAATTAAGTATCTAATAATTAAAGCTAATACAGCCTGCACTTCAGCAAGTTCTTAAATGTTTTATTTCAGGTCATCTGAAAGAATAGAAAAAAATAGTGGAACTGTCAAAATGATCAACACTCTGTCTCTCTTAGTGGTTAATCAGTGAGCTTGCTTCTCTCCCTCAGATTTCCTCAGGAGCTTAATGTAGGTAAAATCAGTGCTGAAGTGATGTGGAACCTGTTTGCTCAGGATATGAAATATGCAATGGAGGGTGAGTCAAAGTAAATGATGTCCTGAGGCTTGTTAAAAGACTGAAGACATGATAGATCTTTTTGTTGCTAAAGAAATGTGTGATTCATCATGTTTAGGTAGTTTTCTTGAATTAGACAGGGTTATGGGCAATTCTGTAATTAGATTAACGTCAATTAACGTCAGTTATGTTCAACAAATGCGCCTGTGTGTGTGTGTGTTTGGCTTGTACCTCTCTTTATGTCTGATCTATAAACCGGGGGAGAAGTTTCGTTGTTGGCCATCACGTATTTCTCTGCATGACTTTTTTTAGAACATGAAAAAAATCGTTTATGCAAGAGTGCGGATTACATGAACCTACACTTCAAGGTCAAGTGGCTGTACAACGAGTACTGCAAAGACTTACCTTTCTTCAAGAGCAGAGTGCCAGAATATCCCGCGTGAGTAACGGCTCTCCCACAGAGGCTCGGCAGCAAACTTAGCAGAACTAGCTGCATATTAAACACATTTTCTTCCCTCCGCAGTTGGTTTGAGCCTTTTGTCATTCAGTGGTTGGATGAAAATGAGGAAGTGTCTCGAGATTTTCTTCATGGTGCTTTGGAGAGAGACAAAAAAGATGGGGTAAAAGTTTCTCTTCTCATTTCCACTTCACTCCTCTACAAATGTTGTTGTCCAGGCATAATTCTTGTCATCCATCCTTTGTACGTCCTCTATCCTAATCAAAGTTTATCAAGTTTTAAACCAACTCCTGGATCCTTTGAAGGTAACAATAGAAGCTTGGGTACACACGGTCCATCATAGAAAGGCGATCTTTCTTTGGGAGTTCAAAGAAAGTAATTTAAAGCCTTTCATTCTGAAGGAAGAAAGGAAAACTTTGTGAAAGGGCATGACAGTGACTTCATTTCAGAGCTTTTACCATAGGTGTGCTGTCATCACCTCATTACCAAGAATTCAGAGAAGCACCTTCACATTCACCTCAGACCAATTAGGAATCAGACAGGAGCCAGCAGCCAATTACAAGCTGACAGACAGAAGCACCCACCAGTTTCTCGATAGCTGTCTAACTGTGTGGGGTCTGAAAGATATCCAGATTCAGGTCTAATATAGCATCTAATAGGCTCAGGTACTGAGAGTTCACATCTCCTGCTGCCTTCTCTGATTCTTTAAGCCCCTTTTATTTTCCCTTATTACTTCAACTACTCCTCAATGGCCCATTACTCCTACACTGCTGTCAACCTTAAGTCATTTGGCGTATTGTTTTCTGCCTTACAGTTCCAGGTCACATCGGAACATGCCCTGTTCTCGTGTTCCGTTGTGGATGTGTTCTCCCAGCTTAACCAGAGTTTTGAGATAATCAGGAAGCTCGAGTGTCCCGATCCGCAGATCGTTGGGCACTACATGAAGCGATTTGCTAAGGTATGAACCTGCTGTGCAATTAAAAATATAAGAGTAGAAGCAGTAACAGTGAGTTAATGCTGTCTTTTCCCCCGCACAGACCATCAGCAATGTCCTTCTGTCTTATGCTGATATCATCTCTAAATTGTTTGCCAACTATGTCAGTATGGAGAAAGTGGTGAGTGGCCAAAAATGAAAAATCTCAATCATTTTGGTAGATTAGCTGCCATGTGAAAGGCTGCATTTGTGTGATTTAATGAGCAAAGCTCTCTGTCCTCAGCCCTGCATCCTGATTAACAACATCCAGCAGTTGCGGGTTCAGCTGGAGAAGATGTTTGAAGCCATGGGAGGGAAAGATGTGAGTGCTTCCATGGTATGAGCAGCTATATTTATGATCAGTATCTCATCATTCAAGCATTTCTCACGTCTGTACTTGCTAGCTGTGTGTGGAGGCGAGTGATATCTTGAAAGACCTGCAGGTGAAGCTCAACAATGTCATGGATGATCTCAGCAGAGTCTTTGCTGTCAGGTACAAACACATTATATCATTCATGTGGTGCAGATGGACTCAAGCCTTTTTATCTTCCTCTGCTTCTCCTCCAAAGCTTCCAGCCTCACATAGAAGAGAACGTGAAGCAGATGGGAGATATCTTAGCTCAGGTGAAGGGAACCTCAAACGTGGGAAACGCCAGCAGCGTAGCCCAGGATGCTGACAACGTTCTACAGCCAATCATGGAGTTCCTGGATAGCAAGTGAGACAGTCGGTCATATTAGTGCTTCATGAACAGACATGAACAGAAGCTTGATTTTTTTTTAATGAACAGATCTCACGCCAACTATACGGTTGATGTTAGGGTGGTGTTTCTGCAAGTGACAAATGATTTAGAAAAGAGTGGAAAAACCTTGTGAGCAGCCTTTATGTGGAGATGTCTAGGGTCTTATTCTTGAGTCCTTTTATCAGTGGATTGCTCTAAGATCTTAATATAACCTCAGTCATGAAGACCTCAGAACGGCATCCAGGCAGGCAGGGATTTTACAAACTCCGTTCTTTCCTGGAGCAAAGACGAACCTCCCTCCTCTTGCTGTGTTTTTCATCTTGCCTTCCTTCTGTCTCACCCTTCTGCCAGCTTATCCTTGTTTGCCAAGATCTGTGAGAAGACTGTGCTGAAGCGTGTACTGAAAGAGCTGTGGAAGCTGGTTATGAACACCATGGAAAAGACCATCGTTCTGCCACCACTCACAGATCAAACGGTGAGAGCACAAACACACACGCACACACACACACCTTTGAAAACGTGCAAGGTGTTAATGGCAAGCTACTCATACGAAGTTGGTGGCGACTGCTGATGTGTCTGCTCTACTTCCAGGGAATGATCATGTAAATATGCAAATGTTGCAAGGAAGACTTTTTTATTTTGATAATGAATGCAGCTATAAGGTAGACAGTTGGATGCATCTATGTGTTGCACAACTCCACACTGCGACTGCAGCATTAGCAGAGAGTCGGAGACGGAGGCGGAAATTCAAAGGAAGGCATTTTACAATTTGAAATTCAAACACTTAAGACTAAAGTAGGGGATGTTAAAAAGAGTTCATCGTGGCCTTTTTTCAGCATGTCATTTTGGAATGATTTAAAAGATTTCTCATTTACATGTATGAGTAATGCCGAACAGACTGCCAGGATATTGTTTATGTTTGTTTACTGTCTTTTCTTCAGGGAGCTGGCCCAAATAGAATCGGCTGTTTTGGAATGCAGCCACTTTTTATTTGATTTGGATGTATTAGTCCTTTTTGTGTTTGGCTTATGAATGAAGACCTTTATATTTACCAGTTTAGGTTGTATCTGGATTTAGCCCTCATCCAAAAGGCTAATACAATTACATATAATAAATGGTATGTTAAACTCTCAACTTTATCATTTTGAGTTGCTGTGAAAAACATATATTTCACTCATATGTTATATTCTATAGGAGAAGGGAGTTTTGCCCTTTACGTTAGATTTAGATAGTTCTTTTATTTGGTCCACTGACCCCACAGCTCCTGGGCCCACACTAGTTTTATTTATTTATATTTTTTAACCGATGTGGGGCTCTTTGCAGCTTAACTGACCCTTTTTTCTGGTTGTTGTCGTTGTCGTTGTCGTTGTTGTTGTTGTTGTTGTTGTGATTACTATTACATCCCGCTCCCACCGCTCTCCCTCCACAGATGATTGTAAGTACAGCACTCCTGCGTGTGTGTCTGTTTGTTCGTCAACAGTGATTTGGTTCTCTTCTGTATGTGGCTGTGATTTTCCCCTGTCGATGCCCAACATCACCGCTGTCCCCTCTCACAGCCTCACCTCACAGAACTGTCCCATTTCTCCTGTTTTCTTCCTCTCTTCTCTTCCTCTCCAACACTGTCTCTCGTGTGAGAAGACAGAAGCATGGTGCATTACTGAGTAGTTTGGATAGGTTCCCTCAACAGCTCCTTCCCCTTCTGTCTACCTGAACACTCTCCTCAAACAGGAAGTCTTGCGCCTGGTGTTGCCTTGTCTCTTCTCATGCATTGTGTCTTTTTATTCAGACTCTGGTGGGGTGGCTCTGATCTCTTGGTGGCTCGGTATCTGGTGTCCTGCCCCACCCTCTTTGCCCTCCTTCTAAGCTTCTGTCCCCCTCCAGCTATCCCTACCTGTCCCACCCGTTCTGCACTACCCACCGTGGGTTTATTGCTTGCATCTGGTCTATTTGAACCCTGCAGTCTCCTCTCAGTATACTGTACAACATCATACTGTATGTCTGTGCAGACCCGCCCTGTTGGTCTGTCCTGGTTTGATTTCATGTTCTCTCGTCACTTTGATGGTGTTATATGATGGCACATAAAATCATCATTGGTTTGAATTGCTAATTATGACTAAGGTGCGTTTAATGTACCATGAAAAAATTATTTTTACCCTTGCTCTTTACAGCTTATAGCGGCTTTCCACTAACATAACACCATTTAGAATAGTCTATCCTGATCTGCACTGTATAATATATAAGATATATGTATATAATTAATATATGATTCTTAAGGAGGTATTCATGTATGTTAAAGAAGCAAAAACACAAATATACTTTATTTTCATATGATTGTGTTATTTCTTTTAATGTGTAATTAAAGATTTATTCTATATATACTAAACATATACACTTTCTACCGGTGGTGTAAGGTTGACACAAGTTAATTTAGTTAACTGATTATATAATTTCCTGTCTGCATTCTCTCTTAAAAGGACAAAATTATGAGTGTATTTAAAGGTTATTACTGGGTTATCTTTCATGATAATCATTATATGTACCTACACTGTTTTTACTTTTCCCCTGTAAATAACGTTTAAGATCACTAAAAGTGACGGTGTCATCTTAATGTCATTAGGGGTACAAAAAGATAGCATGGTAATATCTAATTTGTCCCCATGAAAGATGCTTTTCTGATGGTTTTTGCTTTGGTGAAAAAGCTAATTAGTGAAGTGAAAGCAGGCGACGCCTACGTATCTGTGGTGATAATCTTTTCTCATTTCCTAATATTTTACGAACTAGGACGTGCACTTTTGATGGTTTTTATGTAGCCAGTGAAAATGAAGTGAGAATGCAAGGACTGAAGTATTAACCACGCACTCTCTTTCCAGGGGAGGCTGAAGAGTGCTTCTCACAGTGATGTAAGGACTAAACCCCTTCAGATCAGTGTGTCCTGTCTTTCTCCCCCATGTTTTCTCTCTGTCTCGTCTCTCCTCCTCAGCTTGACAGTCAAATAAAGCAGTGGATGTATTGATTTTCCACTTGTATTTAGATAACAACATCCCTCTGTGTGTGTTGTTTGCATACTGGGGAATGCTGCCACAGTAACCACCTACGCTTCCCAGCCTCGTCATTCGGCTTATAATCTCATGCGGGTATTTGCTAAAATGTACCTTGGATGAGTCAGGAGTTCAATTGTCACTTAAAGGGGCGTTTCAATTATTTAAAATATCCTCATAGCATAAATACAGCATACCATGTCTTTACAGTTACCATTTTCTGATCAGATCAGAAATTAATGGTAAAATCTCTTATCAAAGTATTGCATCAGGCTGGAGTTACAATTTTGTGTGTGCAATTACTGCGTGTGTGCGTGCGCGTGTGTCTGGGCGCATGGGATGTCCGTTCTGTTTGCCTTAATACGAGCTGAGTCATTTTCCTCTCTTACCAAAGTGTCTCACTGTTTTTGTGTGTGTGTGTGTGCGTGCGCGCATGTGTGTGTGTTTCTTTGGAACAAATAAAACACTGATAACTATGATAGCAACACTTGAAGGAGAAAGCACTCTGACATGTGCAAAGCGGCTTAGAGTGACTGTTAATGAGTGTGTCAGAAATGTCACTGTCGTCTGTGTGACACTAAGTCGTTTACTGCTGCCCTTTATTGTCATGATAATAACAACGGCACCCTTCTCTCCACCTTTCTTCCATCTGTCCCTCTGTTTGCCTGTCTCTTCCAGGGCACTCAGCTCATCTTTAATGCTGCAAAGGAGCTGGGACAGCTGTCTAAGCTGAAGGTACAACATGTTTTTTATACCGTAGCACTCCTGGCATCTCCCCTTCCAGGCAAAACTGTGGTTGTCTAGAGGAGGCGCACTGGCCATTTATGTGAGGTTGTTTTTTTTTTTTTTGGTCTCCAGGAGCACATGGTTCGTGAAGAGGCCAAAGCACTCACTCCTAAGCAGTGCGCTGTAATAGAGCTGGCTCTGGATACTATCAAGGTACACATGTTACGAGCATCCTCACAGTCAGAAGCGGATATAACAGAGTATAATGAATGTTTCTAATGATGTGATTATCCCAGTGTGAGTTTTCATCATGTCCTCCACTTTCTATCTTCTCACAGTACAAAAACATGAACACTATAGTGATTTGAGAAATTGCTCCTAGATGAGATGGTGTGAGTGATGTGACCCACGATGATTACCTGTCCAGGGTTTATTCCTGCTTATTCCTTATTTACTGACGGCTGGGACTGACTCCAGCCCATCCTACAACCCTGTTTAGGAAATAGTGGTGGAAGAGTTAGTGCTTAATCATGAAATCCTTTAATAATTAGATCATATATGCATGACTTGTTTTCATTTATTTTGCTGTAAACATGTGAGGCTGAGAAATGAAAAAATTTATTTGGTTTATCCTTATTTACATAGCAATATTTCCATGCGGGTGGTGTTGGTTTGAAGAAGACTTTCCTGGAGAAGAGTCCTGACCTCCTTTCTCTGCACTACGCCCTGTCTCTGTACACCCAGGCTACAGATAAACTCATTAAGACCTTTGTCCAGTCACAGAATGCCCAAGGTAATCTCCTCACAGGACACTCTTCCCTTTGCTGTCTTTTAGGAGCCAATTACATTGTTTCCAGTATCCTCATTTGTCAGGTGTGTCGTTAGAAAATGTAATCTGTGATACCATGATTATCTAATTGTTCTCATCTGTAAACCGTTTGTGTTCTGCTCAGCATTTCCAATCCTCTGCTGAGCCACACATCCTGAAAATATCATTCTGTAGAGCATCAAGGCTACAGCTGCACAGCTACTTGCTCTGAAATGATGAGTCTACCATTAGCCAGCCTCTGGAAGCACAAAAGCTTTTCTTTACATGATCTGACAGCTATTTGCAAAGGAAAAATAACAAATATCTGCCCCCACTTTTCACACAGTCTTTTGATTCTGTTGCTCAGCCTTTGATGGCTGCAAAACAGTCGTCATCTTTATGGAAACACGGATGCTGCCGCACTGTCCCTGAGCACTGCCGCTAGAAATGTCATCAAGTGGATGCCAGTTAAAAATTTAATTAGCATGTTTGGGGTTTTTTTAGAAAGCAGAAGTGCATGCTCCATAAGAAGAGCTGTTAGATCTTTCTAATTAAAAAGAGAGATGATGAATGTATATCAGAATGTCAGCATCCTCTTAAATCTGGTTTGTTACTCTACTCTCATTCGTCAAATCAACCTTTGCCAACGTCATATTTCTACATGTTTCTGCTTTCTCTGTCTATTCCCTCCTACTGCCCCATCTGTGGGCCAGTGTTCGGCGGGAAGGGGGTCAGGTTCACCACTAGTGAGGATGTTTACCCAGAGAAGGGTATGTTGCCACTCAGGTTCAGGACCTGAGACTTCCAGGACCACCAAAAACTTTCCAGACCAATGCCCAACTGCCTCCACCCCAACACCCTCATATGCATCCTGAATCTCCCCCCCTGCCTGTTCAGACTCATTCCAACAGAAAATTGCAATGCACAGACACTCCCTCTGCTCTTCTATCTCTGCATCTTCTTTGCACACACCCTCTCGTACATGCCCTCCACAACAGTGGAGACATAGACTTTATGCATTCATGCATGTAATGTACACACTGATGTCTGTATGTGCGGAACTGCACTGAATACATACGCAGTGGACTGTATGTATGAGCAGACACTAGAGCATGATGTGCTGACATCAGACATGAAGACAGAAATGCATTAAAGTATGGAGCAACCCTAGTCCAGCATGACATCATCAAGAGAGGCCCCCCAGGGCGGGGACCTGTGTGTTTGTGTGAGGCTGAGCAGAGTTGATGTGACTGAGCGGCTCTGTGAAAACTGTCCAGTAAGGAAGTCCAAAAGGAAGTCATTTTCCATGGCGTCATCAGCCATCCTGCACCGTTTGCTATAAATGACGACATGATGATGATGATGTCTGCCTGGGCTCCCCGTCCTTGAGTTCTCTATCATAACACAGAAACACGCACGTGTTCCCCTGCCATGTGCAGCACAGCCCACCCTACAGCAGTGGCGATGAGCAAAGGCACTCGGCTCAACATCCATCACACGGGCAGGGCCAATCACAAACAGCCCCTCGGGTCAGGTGATGTGATTTCTGACACTTTAAATAAGTATCAAAGGATTTAAACCTTGCTCCCAAAAACTGGGGACGCGTTAGACTTTCAGTGTTTTGACAGTTTTTCCTCTGTGAAGCACGAACAGCGGTGCACATTTAAGCGCTTTAGCAGGAGGCAAATAACCAAGTACTGTCATGTTTCTGCACCACAAGGTCAAAATTTAAATAACAAGACTGAATATCAGTGATGATGCTTATTAGATGCACTGCTGCTCATCAGTGATCACTCGTACATTTTCCCGGTGTGTTATTCGTAACCGAAGCATTTTTTTTTGCGCTGCGAGTTTGTCGGGACTTCATCTCTGCTGACAGTTTGAAATCTGCCTCTGATAGAAGGAGAGACGCCTGCGAAGTGTCTGTCTCATCTTTCGTGTACGTTCTCCTCCAAGTAGAGGCGTCCAGATGGATGACTGCTGCTCTCTTTGGTCCCATTGGCAACCAGACCAACCATCCCATAATGCTCCCTGGAGAGATATGGAGAGCTGCCTGCCAGCGACTCTCCACCACCTAAACTCCCACAGACACCGTGTTCAGCAGGAGTTTAAATACACACACGTGCTGCCGGTCACAAAGATACTGTCGACAGAGCGAAGACACTAATTAAAACACTGAAAATGAATGTCCGTCTGTCACTGGATCCTTCTGGAAACGTCCCTGGATACCGCACACTCACATTTCCTGACGACCGTCAGGAAGAAATCGTCTATTTATAAATGAAACTTTCCAGCTACGGCGTATTAGTCATCTTTGTAAAATATGAATATGGGACCTGTCAGACAGGCTTTACATCAAAGGCTGGGTATCATCTCCCGGTTCGTTCTCATCCTCCCTCTTGTCATGCTTGGGTTTACCAAAGAATGGGTGTGTCCCCCTGCCTCGATCCATCTGAAGCATGTGTGGGATGGTGGGGGGATGGTGGGGGGGGGGCGCTCCCTCTTACTAACCACCCTGCAGACACGGTGCATCTATGAGTGGGTACAAATGACCGTCCTCACCAAATGATTACTCTCTTCATTTGGTCTGAACAAAGGCTGTTTACATACCCTCTGGTGATCTCTAAATCTGTAAAATTCCCGTTGTAATTGATGACCGTCAGTTTGTAGATGCATGACGCGTACGCGGTTTCTGAGCTGCCCACTCATAGCAGCATTGTCTGTCCCTTCCAGACCACAAAGCACAAATAAATCGGCCCCTACGCCACATTTCCGCTCCTCCTGCTGATAACTATTTAGTTTAGTGTGAATTATTGTGGTTTGATCCACCTGGAAACAAATCCATCTCAACGTTGACTTCATGAAAGGGAGATTGAAGCACACTCTGTCCAGCATGAGAAGGAGAATTTGGAGTAGTGGTCTGTGCTCGGTCTGTGACGGAATCGTGATTTCCAAATTCAGATCTGACACGTCTCTGTTCTATCAGGCTCTGGGGTGGATGATGCTGTGGGAGAGGTGTCCATTCATGTGGAGATCTTCACCCACCCCAACACTGGAGAGCACAAGGTTACAGTCAAAGGTAAGCGGGCTCGTGTCCCCTCTGCTGCTGCACATCAAAGGGTGACCGTGGCTGCACCGCAGCTCCGCTCTTTCTGCTCTTTCCACTCTCTCTCTTCTCCCCGACTCCGTCAGTGGTGGCTGCCAATGACCTGCGCTGGCAGACTCAGGGGATATTCCGTCCTTTCGTGGAGGTCTTCATCATCGGCCCCCACCTCAGTGACAAGAAGAGGAAGTACGCCACCAAGTCCAAGAACAACAGCTGGGCTCCCAAATACAACGAAACGTTCACCTTGTGAGTAACGAAGCCGCGGAGAGGTCTTCTGCTCTTGAAGCCTGGACGGGCGAGTGACCGACCTCTCCTCCGCAGCACCCTGAGTAACGAGGTGGGCCCCGAGTGCTACGAGCTCCAGGTGTGTGTGAAGGACTACTGCTTCGCCCGGGAGGACCGCACCGTGGGCATGGCCGTCCTGCAGCTGAAGGACGTGGCCTCCAAGGGCAGCGTGGCCTGCTGGCTGCCGCTGGGCAAGCGCATCCACATGGACGAGACCGGGCTGACCGTCCTGCGCATCCTGTCCCAGCGTAACAACGACGACGTAGCCAAGGAGTTCGTCAAGCTCAAGTCTGACCAGCGCTCTGCGGAGGAGGGCCGCAGCTAAGGCAACGGGCCTCCTCAGTAACGGTAACGCAGACGCGGCCGCCGCAGCCCCAGAGCTCCCGCTGAGCCACGGCTAAGCACTGCCTTGATGATCCAGTGTTTTAAAGCACAGACACGACAAGCTTAAATAACAGTGCTGTAAATATCCTCAGAGCTAAACTGACCATCACACCACAGGCTTGGGTTACAGAGTGCTGACGAGCAATGCTTCACCAGAAAACACATCACCTCTCCTCTGAACAGAGAGGTGATTCTATCTCTCACACACACACACACACACACGCACACACACATAAACACACACGTACACACACACACACCTTCATCTGGCTGGTTAGGGTGAGAATTTCTTCGTAGCCTTAAAGATTTTGGCTAGCGCTCCCCCTTTCCTCTGCAGTTTTCCCTCTTCCCGTAGTTTGTCTCATTCCTTCCCGGGCCGGCACTTACTCAAAGGAGGGACCACAAGTGCCAACAGATGTTGAAAAAATGCCAAGAGCACAACAGGACCGACTGTCCGACTGACCCATTAATGAGAACACAGCAGCTGAAAAGGCCTCAGACATTCCAAATATCCAGTAGGAAACATGCACTGGGAACAAAGCACTATTTAGTTACACTTTTCTTTCAAATTATAGAAAATATATATGATATATGCGTGAATGCATACACAGGACTTTAGATTGTTCTTGTCCATCTGTACCCTGTAACAGAGCACACTGCCTGACACCCTTAATGCCTTTGTCTTGTTGACCCTCCTGAGCGAGAGATTAATCTGAAACCGTCTGGATGTCCGTGTGTGTGTGACCGATTGTGTTCACGTTGTGATTTGAGTGCGACTGTGGTTCTACGATGATGTAATGTTTCCTATTGTAGCCATCCGTGTTGCCTGTTGCCTGTAAACGTGCAGACAGGAAGCCATCTCCAAGAAAAGAGCCGTGCACATGTTTAACTTCAATGTTATGTTGAGATGAAGTATCTTCTCATTTTTTTGTTGTGTGCTTTTTGTATTTAAAATCCCGTTCGGTGGGTAGAAGGACCAACTTATGAGTGGCTGAGGGCACCACAGATGAAGAAAAGGTGAGGTTGCCACTTCTTTGTTAAAAGCAATTTGCCAACTAAAAACCTGCTCATAAAAAGGGGGTTTCTGTGTTGCACAAGCGACCCTCTCCGAGGTTAACTACCGGTGTGGGTTACTAATCTACCTTAGAGAGCACGCATCGATCTACAATTCCCAGTTCCAGAGAATCGAGCTACAGAGGTTGGAACTCTGACGTTCCAGAATTCAGACCTCAGTTTAAGGGCTGCAGATCCAGACTGCGTGAGGTCTGGATCTGACATTTAACAGAGGACCTAGAGCAATTGTAGTGAAGACTCAGAAAGTTAAAAGCGTCGGGCTTTTAATGCACCCTAGTAACAGTTTTATTCAACAATTTCTACTACAAGGATTAAACCTTTAGTTTAATAAGAGATTAATAACTGTAGATTTTACATAACATACTATGATAAGTAGGAGCAGACAATATTTTTATTTAAGTAGCCACTGATGACGACCTTTATCCCCAAGCACTTCAATGATAAATTAAACACACCCCTCCCCCTTCTGAACATAGTATATAAACTGAACTCTATGCATCTAACCTCTAAAAATCCGTGTAGATGGGTCCTTCTTTGAATCAGTCTTATAATGTTTACATTGTGGATTGTTCTATATCAGCGCACCCGTTTGTCTGATACATTGTAAATGCCGTCTCTATAGTAACGGGCCAAATATCGCGGCTGTCGTGGAGCTGGAATCTGTTTGTGAAACTTCTAAAATAATCTGGCTCAGATTGAGATCAGCTGTCAATTCGAGGGTTGTACATAGCCGTCACGGGGGGGAACGGAGGCAGGAGTGAGGTTTGCTGCTCTTTTGTAGACTTGAATTCCACTCTGGGTGACCGGGCAGTCAGGAATCATGTGCCTGCGAGCGCCCAGCGTGGATATGTAGCTATTGTTGACAGTACACGAAGGCCATGTACTCACAGGTGAATAAATGGAAGTTAGTTCTGACTTTGGCTATACAAGGCAGAAATGGACCGTTTAACTTTAAAGTCGAGTCACTCTCTGGTGCGTACAAGGTCTTTTATTCATCTGCACAGTCTTTTAATAACTTTAAATAGCAGGCTCGCTGCTGTCGCATAACTCCAAATGCCACGAAAAACCATCTTTATCAATTGCTGTTGACAATGAATTCCTCGTGGAGCGAGTTATTCGCCCCTCGGTTTGCTGGGCAAGCGTGTAGAGATGCGTGGAAGGCAGAAGGATTGACGTGAGAAGCACAAGGAAAAGCACATGGACACACGGTGGACAGACGTGCATGTTCTGTCCAGGACACGCAGACATCTGCACTGCAATGCTGGTCCTCTACTTCCAGAAAAAGGTGCATGACAGGAACAATAAAACAAACAAAAAATATGTATATTGTGCCAGCACGCATAATTATTTGATGTTTGATGCCAGTTGTTGTCTCCTTTCTTTTGATATTCCATTAATGGTTGTTTTCTATTTTTCAGATGTTTGTGAATATATAAATATGTATTACTGATGATGTGTAGTGGTACAAAGTACTCGCATGAGTTTTATTTTATACACGAGATGTTTCTAATTTTGGGTTTGTTTGGTTTTTTTTTTATTCTGGTTGTTCTTATTGGGGCTTGAAGGTTACAGGGTCTCCAGTGTCACTGTCTTTTTGCTTCCAATAAAATGATGAAAAAAAACTAAATCTGTTAAATGGGTTATTTCTGTCTACAATTTTTTTTTTTTTATGTTGAATTTAACTAAATTACATTTTTAGTTGAGTGAATCAATATTTAACAGATGTTGAGGTTCGTCTTCTACACTCTGCGTAGGAAGGAGATCTTGAGGGAGTCTGGTATGACTAACTGATCAGCTTGGAGGGTTGGGGGAGGTGAGTAGGGAAATGTGACCGGGAACACTCGTCTGACGTCCATCAGGAGCTGCGGGGGGTGGCTGTCAGAGCGTCCTTTGAGAAGACCCTGCAGGAGACAGGCCGCTGACGTGACGAGCACCAAGCCGAGCGTGAGAGAACCGCGACCCCGGTGGACGTACCTGGATGGTCCGGATGAAGTTCACCGTGACCCTCTCATCCAGGTCACTGTGGGGGGTGTACAGGGTCAGAATCTTCACAATCTGTGCAACCAATCAGAGGTCAGTTGGGAGACAGGCGAGCTGAAGTCACAAGTTCAACCGTAGCTGCGCAGAGTGCCACCTGCTGGCTGGACAGGGCGGTGCAGGTCTGAACCAGAGCCTGCGCGTCTGCTTCGGTCTTTTTCCCGGTTTGTAGAAGCTGAACTGCCTGGATGAGGGGCTCTAATGCTGCAACAGCGCCACCTGACATCACACCTCGGCTCCTCAGCCACTCCTCCAACAGGCTCACATTATAGCTTCAGGGAAAAGGAGGGCAGAGATCATCTGTATAGTGTGTGTCTGCGCACGTGTGTGTTTACTCATGTCAAGTTTTTCTACCGGATCTGGATGCCACGGCTCCAGCAGCACATGTCCTTCCTCAGCAGCAGGCTGTTGAGGGCGGACGCAGAGATGAGGTGGGTGAGCTGGTGGAAGGCCTGCTCCATCTGCGTGGGGGGCAGAGCCTGACGGGCCAGGGCTGTGTGGAGGGCTCCCAGCTCCCTCACCACCGACGCCATGGTGGGAGCCTCACCACCAAGTGGCCTGGGATCTGACCCCGAGCGCTTCCTGGTCACCAGCTTCACCGTCAAAGCCGACAGACCCGGAATGTTCTCGCTCTCCAGCAGAGCAGGGACTGGGGACGAAACAGAGGCGGTGAGGTGAGGTAAGTGGAGAGTAGAGCGCCGACGTCAGCCCTGTCACCTATGATGCTCTGCAGGCGTTTCTCGGTGATGGAGAGGAGCTGCTGGTAGGCCTGGATGCAGAGGTCACTCAGGGCTCGGATCAGGTCGCTCACATTCATGCTCAGGGGAACCAGCTCGTCTGAGTCCAGAGTCTGAAGAGGAGAGGAGAGATTCAGTTTTCAGTCAGTAATAAGGCGAGTGTTTCCTTGTCTTACCTCCTTAAGGGAGTGCTGCGTGAACAGGTCGTGCAACAGGTAGACGTTCTTCAGCCACAAAGCAGTCATGTCCAAATCGTTACCATGTTTCTGCAGGTAAGAGTGAAGGTAAAGCTTCAGCAAAATAGAACATTTCAACTCCTGCATCCTTTTGAGACATTATTGTGCACTTTTCATTTTACCAGCGAACATTCAGGGGTCTACTTTCTAATTGATGAGGTTGAAAAAAGTGTTTCAAAGTCACTTGTCAGTGGTTCCCCATCGGTGACATCTTCCCCAACATGAGTCGTCACGCCATATGGTGCCGCGAGCAGATTGAGGTTACCTTCACAGCCGCCTTCATAGCCGTGACGGCGGCGCTGCACAGCGAGCGAGCCCGGGCTCGGTCCCCGCTGCTGTCGGCCTGACAGACACACAGGAAGAGCACGCTGGAGGGCAGGCCGGGGGACAGAGACAGGGCGTTGTCCACCTGGATGTCTGGAGCAGAGACAGGAAGGTCAGAGAGGAGGAGAACCGTGAGAGGACGAGCGACAGGAAGGACTCTCCTGAGGCCTAAAACACGGGTCTGTCCACCTTATTTAGTTAAATAATGTGCGTTGTTATGTGTTGTTACTTTTAATAATTAAATGACACATACACGTTTTACCCACACTTCTCGAGAAGAAGGTAGTAAAGTATTAAAAGCTCATCTGAGATCAAAGAAAGCAACTCTTTGTACGTGTTAGCTTTATATACAAACGGTTAGAGTTGAAGCAAAAATGTGTGTGTTCCACTTTTCATGTGAAAAGATGCTTCATTTAGACTAAGAAGGGTTCCAACTCACAGATGTGTCATATTAATAATGCAGAGAGGCTTCGGTCTGACCTGTGATGAGGTTCTTGATGAGCTTGTTCTCGTCTCTCTTCCTGCATTCCAGTAAACTTCCTGCTGTCACCGGCTTCTTCTTGGGCGGAGGTGGGATCGGCTCGGGGTTGAAAGTGGTTGGGAGAACTGGGAAAAAAAAAAAAAACAATGTAAAGTGTGCAGGGATGAAGAAAGACAGCCAGCAGACATGAAGAGCTCTCACTGTGTGTCAGGAGTTGTCTGAGTGACACCGTGCTTTTAAGCTCCTTCAGCTGCCTCCTCAGCCGGACGCACTCCTGCTCCCTGGCCTCCAACAGCTCCTGTAAGTCCTGTAACAAACACGCATTTCACATCTGTGACACACAAAGGATGGCCGGAGCAGAATCCAGTCGGGTGACCCCCATGTAGGCACTGGTACCTGAGACTGGGCACCAGCAGAGGAGCTGGAGATGGCCTGACTGAGCTGCTGCTGCAGGGAGCTCAGCTGCTCCTCCTGCTGGCTGCAGCGGCCACGCAGCTGACTCTCCAGGAACCTGGAGCACACAAATCACAGCACCAAACCCAGAAACCTGAACCTCTGGAGAGGTGAGAGAAGAAGAAGACGCACTTATTGGCCACCCGGACGGCGTCGTAAGCGTGCGCCAGGTCCTCCCCCTTCATCTTCACGGCCGGGTCCTTGGCCACGTCCATGCTCTCCATCAGCTGGCTCTGTCACACAGGGGGGTGAGGAGGTGAGGAGACGCCGAAGGTGGGAGAAAGCAAAACTTCTCGCCGTGACTGTGTCCTCTTCTCTGGAATCACTCACCATCGGCGCTTCGGACCTCCACGCCGGAGCTCTTCTCTCGTTGGTGGGAGACGTCACGCTGATCCTGCGCACCTCCTCCGGGGATGGAAAGGCGGGTGGTAAGGGTGAGAGAGAGCGAGGGGTGACGGACTGGGGGGACAGCAGGGTGGGGGACGGGGGCTCGAAGTTCAGGCTCTGAGCAGAGTCGGTCCGGGTGTGGCCGCTCTTACGCTGTTTGTAGAAGAAAAGGACACAGATTCAGATGCTCTGTGTGTGTGTGTGCGCGTGTGTGTGTGTGCACGTTTGTGTGTGTACCTCGGTGAGCAGACTCATGTCCCTCAGATTGTCGTATCTCTGCTCTAGCCTGGTGAATTCTCTCAGGAGACCCTGATACTTTCTTCTCTCCTCATCCAGCTCCGCCCTCAGAGCTGCACACTTCTGAGTCACAGCCTGCTGGACGCATTCTGAGGACACACACACACACTTGATGCACACTCTGTTATGCAGCAGTCTGACCCTTGGTGACTCTGACACCAAAGTGTGAGTTTTACCTTCCTTTTCTTTCTCTAATTCAAGCAAGCGAGTTGAGAGTTTCTCTGCCTCTTTGCAGAAACCTTCCTTCTCTCTCTCCAGGACCTGCACCTCCTTAAAACACCAGAAAATGGGGATAAAGAACAACAGCAGGGAAATCCGGCCAGTCACCTGCCCGATGTGCAAACGCACCTTTTTGAGTTGAAGGATCTCCTGGGCGGCCTTCTCCTGGGCTCTCCTGCGCTGCTCCACCTCCTCCTCACTGATGACAGAGGCTGGAGGCCTCTCGCATATTTCACACTCCAGCTTCTGTATGATCGCCTTCAGGGCTTCCAGCTCTGCGGAAGAGGCCTCCCGCTCGACCTGCAGCGTCTCTCTCAGAGCTGCGCTCTCTCTGGCCTTCAAACGCAGCTTCAACGTCAGGTTTCCACTCACCTCCTCCTCCCTGATTCACACCGTGTGCACCCACCTGGTAGTCGGCCTTCAGCTGCAGCTGCATCAGTTTGACCTCCATGCCCTTGTTGAGTTCTCTGAACCTCTCCACCGAGCGCGCCTCGGTCTTCAGCTTCAGCAGCTCCCGCCTGGCGGCCCTGCGGCGTGCGCAGCACTGCACGAACACCACCGCCGCACACACTTGTTTGTAAGAACGCCTCGCCAGCCACCCACGCACCCTGGCCTGGAGCAGCACGGCGGCCCGCTCCGCTACACGCTGTGGAAGGGGGGGGGGGCTTACGATGTCAACGTTCACACAACCTTCTCACTTTGTCAGAGGAAACATGACGAGAAGCAGAGTTGGCGCGAGCGGCTCACGCTGAGGTCGGTGGCTGGGGAGCTGACCTGTCTGTATCTGCGGCGCGCCAGCACGCCCCTGGTGAAGGCCTGGATGGTGACGGTGGCCTGTCGGATCACCAGGAACATCTGCCTGACGGCCACCATGCGGTAGGTCTTCTGGATCACCAAAGCAGCCTTGGAGTAGCGCAGAGTCTGCGCCAGGCTGCAGCCAAGTCATCAAAACAGTTATCTTCAAATGTTGGATTTTTGGGTCTAACTCTAAATGTAAATATGTGGACCAGGGGTCTCCAAACCATTCCACAAAGGGCCGTGTGGCTGCAGCTCACCCAGTTTGACCAGTCAGCTGTTGAAGACTCAGATTGTTGATGAAGTGAGTCCAGTCTGGTGTGCTGCTGCTGGGTTGAACCAGAACCTGCAGCCTAACGGACCTCTGGGAAGGAGGTTGGAGACCCCTGATGTGGACTCTCCACTCAGACATCTGCTCGTGTCCCCTCACCGTCTGGCCAGAGCTCCTCTGCAGTACTTCTGTATGGTGACGGCCGCCTGCTGGAGCCTGGTGTACCTGATCAGCGCCAGCCAACCTCTGACCCGGCTCTGGATGATCACAGCGGCGCCGCGCAGCCTCTCGGCTCTCAGCCTCTCCAGAAGGGCCACCTGACCGGCTCGGAAAAACACTTTAGTCTTCCCGAAGCAGTACTGGTCCGGGTCCGGGATCAGCTCCGGCAGCGCCTGTCTGCACAAGGCCTGGGCCCGGTCCGGGTCCTGAAGCCCGCGGAGCAGAAGGCGGTACCTGCTGAAGAACTCCTCATACGTCCATCTGGAGAAAGAAGAAAGAAGAAAGCTGAAGGTTTCGTTCCGACAGCTGGATATCCGCAAGGCTGCATCCTTGTTGCATAGCAACGGGCCCCAAATCTGCTCCATCTGCATCAATTATGCCGATGTTGTGAGTCAGAACCCAGAAGGTCAGTACCTGGATGGATAACCCGCAGCACTGATCCGGATGGTCTCCAGCACGCCGCAGGCTCTCAGCTGCTGCACCGTCCTCCGGGGGTCGAACCTGAACAGGCAACAAAGGCACGTGTAACCCCGCCCGCCCGACGCGCACACAGCCAGCCAAAGGAGACGCACAAAAAGGCCTGCTTGAGATCGTTGGGCTTAATGCAGCGGACGTAGTGAGGAGTGGTGCTGTTGAGGGTGTCCATCAGCATCTGCAGGGACTGTCGGAACTGCCAGGAGGAAGCACCGGGCACGCGGCGTCAGGGGCGAGTCCAGTCCCCAAAGCAGCCAGATGCGGTCCCAGCGCTCACCTGGAAGCTCACGGTCAGCTTGTGCTCTCTGGCGGCCCGTTTCCCCGAGCGGACGCTTCCGTTGGCCACCGGCGCCGCGTTTCCCTGCAGCTGGAAGAGCTCGGCCACCAGCTCCGACTAGCACACAGTCACACAATTTAGCCGAAGAAACGCGAACGGATGAGTTCGGCGTAACACAAGCTACCTGACTCGCTTTGAGGATGTTAATGAGCTCCTCGAAGACCGTGTCTCGATTCTTGTCTAGGAAGCCGCCACACTCGTACTGCACCTGTTAGAAACAAAGAACAGGGTGTGAGCGGTTTAGCTGGGTCTTCGAGCAGAGGACATCAAAAGGTCTGTAACCTCCTCAGACCTGCCGTCCACATATGTGGACATTAGATTTTGGGTCACCTACAGTACAACAGCTAATTCTGCTTAGCGGGGCCAAATGTCCACATACATGGACCCATAAACATTATATTACTACACATTTAGATTGATTGTCCCGGTATGTGGACATCATTGTCCCCAAAAACCACTTGTTTCAAAATATTGTTAAAATATGAGTCAGTCAGTCTTTATACTTATCAGGTCCAATAATCCTGAATAGCAAAGACAAATTCAAAATGCATATGAAGAGACAGCTCGGGTCTCAGGAGGGTAAAGCCCACTGAACACTTGAATCTCACTCACTGTGTCAGCAAAGTGCAGGACGATGAAGGCGCTGTTGGACATGCGGGGTTTGCGGAAGTGAGGGTGAGGTTTGCTGGTCAGGTGCTGGTCGTACAGCTTCTGCATCCAGCTTTCGTCCGAACCTTTGGGCATCTGCGGGTCACAGGGACGGGGGCGTCACACACATCAGTCTTTGTCAAAAACTGAAAAGGGAGTGAGGCTGGGGGGGGGTTCTCCGGACTGACCCTGCACTCCTCGTCCAAGAGATCGAGGAGGCCCAGCTGCCCCTCGATGAGGCTGATGCACTGCTGGTTGTCGCTGAACTCGATCCTGTTCCAGGCCAGCTCCTCCCGGACGTACTCCTCCTGCTCCAAGTGGAACACGTGCTGCGATAAAAAACACACACGGGACTGTAAGATGATGCAGAAACAAGCATATATGAAGTTACCTGACGTGGACTCCACGGACACATGAACGTTCACGTGGAGGATTTGTTCTGGTCAAAACACACGTGTGTGAGAAAAGCAGCAAATTAAGAGTGTGTTTGGCTTAAGTGTAGTTCCCTCAGAGTGTGAACAGGTTTGAAAATGATGGTGATGGCTGTGATGTAAAAAAAAAAAACTGAAGATTCGAAAATCGGCAGATGATGCTTGTGGGTGTTGAGCTGTGGGTGACGGACAGACGGCCGGTCACGTGACTCACCCTGTTGAACTGCTGCTGCAGTTTCTCGTTGGCGTAGTTGATGCAGAACTGCTCGAAACTGTTCCGCTCAAACGTCTCGAACCTACTCCGACAGAGAAGACCTGACGTGAGACTGACTTATTAAAGGTGCTTTTACCAAAGCTCAAGACTAACCCATAGATGTCCAGCACCCCTATGAAGGACTTGGGCTTCCCTCTCTGGGTGCGTAGGGCGGAGTTGAGCCTCTGGACGGTCCAGGTGAACAGCTGACCGTAGACGTGTTTGGCCAGGGCGTCTCTGGCTTCCACAGCCTGCTGAGCAGACATGGGTTTGACCAGCATCTCTCCTCCCACAGCCAGCCTACGGTGACACAACCAGTGAGCCATCTGTGGTCCCTCCACTCCCAACAGCTTGGAGAAGACGGCCAGAGAGCGGTCGTCCACCTGCGAGGGCACAAACGCTGCAGTTAGCCTTGGCTGCAGGCGCCGAGGTCGAGTCAGGGTCAAAGACCGCGGGACTTCTCTGACATCGATGGAGCTGCGCTCAGAACTCCTCCCGCTGGCGTGGACGGTGACGTTTCCCAGGTGAAGGATGGCTGCCAGGATCCTGAAGAGCTCCATCTGCTGGTCAGGCTGCACACCTGCAGGTTACACAAATACACCGGGCTGGTTTCACCACAAAACACCACACTTATCTTAACCGGTGAGGGCCTTGAAGGTTTTTGAAGGTTTGAAATGTCTTTGCTTGTGTAACGTCTCTACCCAGAATGGTGAGAGCACTGCGGGTGCGTTCCAGGTCTGACAAATCATCAGTGCCAGGAATCTGCATCTCTCCTCCTTGGTTGGTGTAGCGGAAGTGCTGGGGTGCGTCTGGAAGGAAGCGCGTTTTATGGGATGACTGAAGCCAAGAACCAGGGTCGACGTAGGCGATGAAGAGTCTCACCGAGTTTAAAGGATCTCATTTCAGGAAGTTCTCTGGAAGCGCACAGCTGGTAGAAGATGTGGTAGTTTCTCTCTGCCGAGGCCTGAACGCCACAGAAGCAGACGGGCGTTCGTCAGCACCTCGCCTCACCAACCTGACAGAGCACGGCTCGGCCTTGGCCTCGACGATGCACTAACTTGGAAGACGACCCTCGACTTCTCCAGCAGGTACGTCCTCATGTTGGCCCCGATGATGTCCCCTTTTCTGCCGAAGCCTATCTCGATATACTTCCCAAAGCGGCTGCTGTTGTCGTTTCGAGTCGTTTTTGCGTTCCCAATAGACTGTGGACGGACACGCCCTTGACTAAAACTCTTCACTCCGTCCTCAAGGACGAGCCTACCCAACCGTCCCTCACCTCCATTATCGGGTTAGAGGCCAGGACCTTCTCCTCCACGCTGGTCTGCTGCGCCGCTCCTCCAACCACAGCAAAGTACCTCATGGTGAACTTGGCAGAGACCGTTTTCCCCGATCCAGACTCCCCGCTGATGATGATGGATTGGTTCTTCTCCTCCCTGCGCACATGGACGACACGCAGACAGTGAAAGGAGGAAGCGCGCCCCACCCTCCCCCCGCCTCCCGGGGCCAGACCCCTGACCTGGTCATGGTGCGGTAAGCCTCTTCAGCCACGGAGAAGATGTGAGGCTCCATGTCGGCCATGTCCTGACCGCTGTAGGCATCGATCACCTCCTCCCCGTATATGGGGAGCTGGTCGTACGGGTTGATAGCCACCAACACGATACCTGAAGGAGAAGAGGAGGAGAGTGACAAAGGTTCTTGGCAGAAATTCTTGGTAAAAAATACTAAATTCATTAAACACACCCAGATAGCTGACTCTATTTAAAATACGCTCTGTGTTTGACTCGCCTACCTGATTTAACCTTTGACCTGCAGAGCAGTATAACGGAGATTACGGGCCGTAATTACGCACACAGAAGCACCCGAGAGCTCACCGCAGTAGGTGTAAATGCTGTTGTAGTCCAGGAACCGAACCCGGAGGTTGTGCAGCACGGCGGGTTCGTGTAGGAAGCTGAGAGCCGTCAGGTCGTTTTCGCCCTCCAGGATGTCGGGGTTGCCCAGAGGAGGGAGGTCAGAGGGGGACGCCACAGGGTAATCCACCTCCTATGGATGAGGTGGAGGTGGAGAGGTTAGCAGTGTCTGGGAATTGTATTCTTTGTAGTTGTTTATAGATGTACTTCACCTTTCCATCAGAGAGCTGCAGCCGAAGGAGCGGCGCCCCAGGACTGTAGTCCTGGAGGATCACAGCCGACGCCCACACCGCATCTGGGTCAGGAACCCACACGTTTGCCCCCTGACGGAGGAGCAGATCGTGACATGAGAAGCCCAGAAAAGCCTCACATGCTGCAGCACTGGGTGTGCTGCGCAATTTTTCAGTTTCCATATTTTAAGACTTTTCTTTATATGAAACACTTCCTGGCCTCTCCCAGACACGACATTTGTCACCCATCAGCATAAAAGGATCCTAAACGGTGTTAAAAATTAACACTGGTCATCACACTTGCACAGATTAGTCATTATCTCCTTTTACATAAATCTAAACTATCAGTTAAGCGCTTTCTAACTTTAATTAAAAGGATAAGGGGTTTTTTTTCCGGTAGGACTAAATTCAGAATGGTGACTGCAAGCTACCCGTTTGTAGAGGTGTGATGAGCCTCACCGTGTTTGAATCAGTATTCTTTACACCAAACAGTAGCAGGGACGTTGAGGAGCCATCACCTCCTCAACCTCGGACCCGAGCCCGTCTTACCTTGCTGTACAGCTCCAGCGAAGCCATTTTAACTGCACCAGAGCCGAGACGTGCAGCCAGCCGTGCGTCCCCCCTCACCTGTGCCAGAAGAGCGTCTTGCCCGAGTGACAGTGAACTGCACTTTGTCCAGGCTCGGGGAGGCATGAGGGCAGCCGGGTTAATAATCTGTGACGGGATGCGGCGGCAGGATGCAGGGATTTCTCTCAGGTGGGGTTTTAATCTACGCCCGGTGACTTACTGACTTCACGTAATTCAGCTCCTTCACCTGCTGCCATTTGGGAATATTCGTGTCTTGGCCCGCATGTGGTAGAAACCAGTCCAAAGAAACACACATACATAATTCATCCATCCCCATTTAATAAACAAAGACGATAAAACACACAACTTGCTGTCACCCATTTAGTGTGTGGGTATACGGAGGAGGCAGCACGTGTGGCAACAAATTTTAAAATTACCTGAAGGTGTGACTGAATGTTTGACACTACACAAACATGATTTATCCGAGTCAGTAAGCACCTGCGATGAGTTAAAAACAATATTACAATAAAGGTTTACATGTCACGTCTGACCCGCGGGGCTTGGGGGCCCCCCTCACCTGTACCATTTTTATCTGAACACCACAAAAATAGGAGGAGGCTTTAAATGACACGCAACCCAACCGTGGTCTCGGAAACGTCCCCTCTTTGGTCAGCACTGACTCACAGCAGACACGGTGACAACTTCCCCCGTCTAACTAAAGCAGGAAAGCGCGGCTCTGTCGTCCTCTAGTGGATATAAAGGGAGATGAGCTGCTTCCAACCGCGACGGACAGTCCGCAGGCTTCCACCTGTCCAGTTGTGTCCAACTAGCAAAGGAGTGCATGATTAAAATCAGTAAGGATACATCGACAATGTAAAACATTCGTTCCCAATTGGCCTAAATCAAGAGCAGGTGGGCTCTGCTGCGATGGAGGAATCAGAATTGACAGGATTGTCAGTTAAAATACGAACATATTTAAAAAGTCTTTCGGTAAAAAAAAAACGCTGAGTTTAACTGTAAGCAAGTCTCTGTCATCAGCCGCAAGTCTGGCGCATTTCTCAGTTTTAAAAAAGTCCAAAACGTCGAGGTGGAAACTGAAAAAGCTCAGAAATGTGCTGGTCAGCTGGAGTCCCGCTCAGGTGGACGACGGTGGACAGACACGTTGGACACTGAAGTTTCTCCGCTCTCGCTCGCACGTGATGTTGGGTTTTAAAGTCTGCGTCAGGTATGAGGGGACGGTTTCTCCGGGGCTCGACTTCTGTGGGGTTCCCGCTGTTGGTGGTCGCGCGTGTGCAGGCTGTCGGCGCGGCTGTCGCGGACGTGGGAAACCCTGGGGGGCGGGGGCGAGAGCGCGACAGGGTCAGGGATCCCCTCGGGCCGGGACGCCGCGGGGGAGGCGGAGCGAGAGAGAGGGCGCGTCACCTGTGCTATACGCTCTCCATGTCCTCGCTGCCATTGCCCTCCTCCTTCAGGGCCTCTCCTTCGTTGGCCGCTTCCTCCACGTGCGCGAGCATGTCGGCCATCAGCGCCTCCTCCAGCCTCTTCCTGACGCTGTACACCAGCTCCTCCTGTTTCCTGCGCCACACACACACACGGACACGCCGCGCTCGTGAGCGTTCCCGCCGGGGGCGTTCCTGCTCGGCCTTGGCCCCGCCCCCCCCCCACCCACCTGATGTCCTCGTCCGTGACGATGAAGGCCTTGCACAGGGGCTGGGCCGTGTTGAGCCACACGCCGGGGTTCTTCTCCACGGCGGCGGACAGCTGCCCGGTGATCGGGGCGGCGCTGGTGTGCAGCGCGCTGGCGATGGCCGACAGGAGAGTCTTGTCCGTGCATCCGGGACCGACGCCTGGAGGCCAGGGTCAACAAAGACGCTCCAGTGAGACACGCTCCTACCGCGGTTCGTTATTAATCGGTTGCGCGTCGGTGTGAAAGGTGCGGCGTTACCCTGGAGGCCTTTGGGCAGCTCCATCGTCTTCACCAGCTCCTCGGCGATGTCGTAGGCATTCAGGCCGCTGAGCTTCTTCTCCCAGAAGAGCTGTGGGAAAAGAGCTTCATTGAAACAGGAAGTGCAGCGCGTGTTCCTGTTCTCGATCAGAGCCCGGCTCTTTCAGTTCTAAAGCGCTAGATGACGGTCTGATGAGACGCCGCAGTTTGGCGAGCAGACGTAGGCCGACCTGTCTGGGCTGGTCGACGGCTTTCTGGGGGTCCGACTTCACTTTGTTGTTGGGGTGGTTGGTGACCTTTGTGACGGGCTGCTTGAAGATGGAGGCCGTCTGCCTGACGGGCAACGACGTGTTCAAGTCGGGCTTGCCCTGAAATCAGGTCGAACACACACACACACATACACACACACACACACACGACTTTAGAGACCTTTGACTTTGGGGGTTAAAGGGGAGTTACAGACGGAGGCGGAGCAGGTCTGCAGCACCCTCGCATCCGCGTCTCACCTTGTTCTGGTTGTTGTTGTCATACCGCAGTCTCTGGCGGTTCTTGTTCAGTTTGCTCATGAGCATCTTCCCCGTGCGGAAGTCGAAGGAGCTGAGGTCCATCTGGTTGCCAAGGTAACGCGCCAGCTGGGGCTTGCTTCGAAACTTCTTCCCAGATGGACTGACAGGCGGGCAGAGGGGACAAGTATTAGGGTTATCGCCTCGTGAGGTGGGGGATAAAAACACCCAGAGACGGGGGACCACAACACACGCACACCAGACACAAACCCGGACCACAACACACACGCACCCACACACACGCACACAAAGACACACAACAACATGCAACAAGTCAGCAGCAAACAGAAGCGGTGCACATTCACAGAGGTGATGACGCCAAAAAACCACACCGTGAAATGGATGCAATATCTGATGAATGCTTCACTTCACCCCCCAGATCTCTACCACAGGCTGCACACATTTCACACACCGAGCACAGATGTGAGCTGCAACCCCCCCCACCCCCAACAAAAACCCCCGGAGAGGACAGTCAACACGATGTAAACACGGCAACATTTCACCAGATGGAACCGTTGCAGCACCCACGTGTGTGTGTGTGTGTGTGTGCGCGCGTGCGTGTGTGTTTGGGGGGGGCACAGCATGTCTGAGCCTTGAGATGAGCAACAAAAGGTGTGTGTGTGTGTGTGTGGGGGGGGTTGGTGCCAGGAACTCATGCAGATGTCTGATCGAGCACAGCAGAGCAGATGATGGGACAGTTAGCCTACCACAGACTATACAACCGACCCGCCTCCCCCCTCTCTTGCCTCTGTTCCTCATCGTGCTCTTCTCCTCTGCTTAAATAAAAACACAAGTCTGGCGTCGTTGCACGTCAACAGGACATTTAAGAACAAGCGGCGGGGCCGAGGGCGCGTCGCGGCCGTGCGGGGCCGTGCGGGGCGCAGGCCGGGCCGGGCCGGGCCGGGCGGGAGCCGCCGCTACTGCTAGCCGGCTCCGCCGACTTCTACAGCCTCCTCCCGTCCTCATCTCACTCCTTTGTGTTCCGGTGTCTTGTGCGTCTAGTACTCATCACAAACCCCCCCACCTCCACCACCGCCGCCCCCCTCCGTGTGTTCAGTACCTAAAATAATAGACATCGCTTTTTCCAGCTGACAAACCCGACTTTCTGGTCACTTCTTCCATTTTCCAGCCCTTGGGGAGAGCAGTGCAATCCCACCTTTTCTTCTCCATTTCCCGCGCAAGTAACCTATGTAAATCCGTTAAAAAGTAGGCGTCTAGGGTTTTTTTTAAAAAAAAAAATAAAAATAATAAAAAGGTGGAGTTGTTTTTGTTTGTTTTGTTTTAACGGAAGCGTTGAGCCCGTCGCGCCTCGCGCTTTTGTCGCGACCATATCACGCCGCGCGGCTACGACGACGCCTCCGCCGATAGCAGCCCTTTGTCGTCGCGCAGATCCCTCCGCCGCGGACCGGAGCCGGATCACCGCTCTGACCCGCGCCGGGCGGGGGGGCGGGGCCGGCGGGGGGGGGCATCCGCGAGGCCAGAGCAGGAAGTGAAGGTCGTTGGCCGTCACAATAAAAGCACACCCCGGCTTGCCCCCCTCCCGTCGTTCACACGCCGAATGAAAAAAAAGGAAGTTATTTCGCAAACATTAAGCATTTGGATTTAAAGTGCCGATATCCGCTGTGTTCCTTACACAATTGCTTCACATTCTGGCAGGAAAACACAAAGTAAGAAATATGAGCCGTGCTTCATTTTGCAGCGCGTGAATAATTGCGGCATTACGGTAACAGCGCCGGACCGTCATGAGCTGGTTGACTGATTTGAAATAGTTTTTAAAATAAGTTTTTTTGACCTGAGGTCTCTTGTTTTTATATAATCCAATTTAATCGATTTAATTTCTACGTTTTGAGCTTTGTAAATGATGTATCTCCTAATAAAAACAATTGAAAATTTGAAATTGAAAGAAAAAAAACAAAAACAAACGAACAAAAAAACAAAATTCCAATTGAAATTGAATTAAAAACGAGAAATAAATTCCGATAAATAAATAAATTCCAACCTATGTTGCTGTGATCACTATATGGTTCAGGTTAAGTTAGGATTAGTTTAGATTTGGGGTTAGGGTTGAATTTGGGTTTTAGAGTACATGTAGAGTAATTGGGGTTAGAGTACTTTTACTGTGTACTTTTTGAGAAATGCACTCTTAAAATATCTATCCCATGTTGAAAATTGAAAATAAAAAAGTATTGAAATAGTTGGGTTAGGGTTAGAGGTCAGTTAGGGTAACCCCTAACCCCAACCCTAACCCTCATTCAACCCAAACCCCAGACCTAACCCTAACACCAAACTTAACCCAAATTCAACCCTAACCGAGCCCTAACCCTTACCCCTAATTCAACCCTAGCCCAACCTTCTTTCTTAAACTTAACCCTACTTGTTTCCAAAAGGAGCATTATTATTTAAATAACCCTCTGGGGCCAAATACCTTCCACAGCTGGGAATTGAATCAGACTCCCCCACTTAAAAGGTGGTTGTCATCTCACCACTGACACATCCAGTGGGACCCTAACCTGTCTCATTTGACCAAAGACAGTCAGATTTCACTTTAAGAGTGTATTTCTCAAATAGTACACAGTAAAGTACTTTACATGATAGTCGACCACGTACTGAATGCAACAATATAAGTTTGGACTTATGGCAGGATTCTTTTTTATTTAATTTCAAAACTTTTGAAAAGTGTTTTTCTCCAATTTAAATTCTTCAATTGTTTTTATTGTGACATATAGATGCATCATCTATATGCTTTTATATTTAAAACAGAGCACAGTGTGGTTCACTATTTCACTGTAGTCAACCATCGCTGTTACCGTAATGCAGCGATTATTCGCGCATTCCAGAATGAAATGCGGCTCATTTGACCACACAAAAGCGAAAGCCGACTCATTTGACCCCAATAGTTCTTTAGCAAATTCACTAAGCTTTCGTGCAACTTCCAAGCAACCTGGAGGAGGTAATATCCGTTCGAGTTTTTTTTTTTTTTTTTTTTTGAGGGGGAGGGGTTACGCACACATTTTCACACACAAGAAATTAAAGTTATTCGTGTAAACATTGCGCATATCAATGCTTGATTAGTGGGGCGCTAAAGGGGAAATAAAAAGATCAGGTTAATGACACAACATAAAAACGAAAGAAAATAGTTTGAAACATCCGAGCGGAAGTGTGTTTTGGTGCTCTGACGGACTATACGAGCTTTAATCTATGGGGACCGTCAATGACAGCGGGGCCGCCGACAGCCGCGTCTGCGTCCCGCCGCCGCCGGCCCCGCAAGCCGCCGGGCTCGGCTTTGCACAGCGCCGCAAGTCGGGGTCACGCAGGGACATCGGGGCTTTGGGGCTTTTTGGTTTTTTTTTTTTGTCCTGCAACGCAGATGCAACTTTAACGTCGCGTAGCGGCCCCGAAACGGAGCAGTTTAAACACGACATCCATCACCCAGACCTGCAGCCGGCTCCGGTGGCCCACCGGGGGGAACCTCGCTTTTTTTAAATAGATGCGCCGTTCACAGGGGAGCTTATGTAACAATAATGCAAAAGAAAAAAAGGGGGGGGGAGAGGAGGGGAAAAAAAACAACACACTTTTTTTGTGCGGTTATTTGCGGTGAAATCGCCCCACCGTCGCGGCGCCCGACGGCGACGAGACGCGATTAAATCACGTCTGGGTTACAACCGCGACGTGGAGATGCGTTATAAATTTGATGGGGATAAAAAAAAATGCGGTTTTAAGGGACGTGGAGCGGAGCTGAAGGCCACGGCGGGGCTTTTTTTTTTTTTTTTTTTTGCGAAATGCGGGTCCGCCGAAGCGCACTTGCTAAATCTGGAGCAGAACCGACACATCGCGCAACGATCGCCGCATTAAAAAAATAAAAAAAACCGCGATTTTTTTTTTTTTTTGCGGTTCCTCCGCCCGTGCGTGATGTACTTACTCGTTTTTATCCATCTTGGACACTGTGTCAGGTTCTCAGCCGCTGGCTGGGTTAAATCCCTTCTCCCCACTCCTCAGCAGTCTCCTCCCCCTCCAGCCGGAGAAATTAAGACAATATCAGCGCAAACCAGCGCCAAACATCCCGCGACGGCACCAACCCGAGCCCGCACCTCACGCAAAACCAGCCAGGCTGTCGTCACAGACCTTTATTACGGGTTTTTTTTAATGGAAAATATAATCTTTACAGTGTGCCACGGCGGGAATTACGCGCACTCGCCGAGCCGCGGGTTTACAGGGGAGCCGATCACGATCGATAATCAGTCACAGACGCGTCATCACCACGACAACGACAGCGTTGCGGGACAAACACGCACGCCGGTGCGCGTTGGGTTCGTGGTACATGAACAGTGTTTATTCACATTAAATAAAAAGGACGTGGGGGATCAGTGCCTCGGCTCTCGGGACGCAGCATCCTCTCGGCTCACACGTCCGCCCAGACGCGCGTCCTGTTGGCACAAACACAGCCGGGTCACCTCTGACACACACACACGTATATATACACATATACACACACACACACACCTTCATATCAACACGCCTGAGACAATAGAGAACCACAGGTGCATTTTTCCCTTAAAAAAAAAAGATAAAAAACCTGCCCAAATCCACCTCTAATAAATCTAGAAATGTTTCCACAGCTGCGACGAGCGATCCGAGTGTTTATTTAAAAATTGCAGTTGCGCAGGAGCGTCACAGGCCTTCCGACAAAAGCGTCGGGCCGAGGAGGCCCCGGCTTTGGAAACCACGCCGAGGGTGTTGACTCGGTTTGGTTGCGACACCCGCCGTGGCCGGCACCTGCCCGACTCTTATCTCACGTACGGAGGTTGGCGGGGGGGGGGGCTCGAGCTAATGAGCAACCCCACCAGAGCGCCTGAAACAAAGCTCTCACACGCACACACACACACACGGTGGGGTCGGGATGAACTCACAATTGTGTGTGCGGCGGACCTCTATTCATCCTTGACGAATTTGCCTTTAATGTAGGGCACATAGTCTAGAAATAATCGCCAGTCTGTGAAGTGGACCAGGGCCACTCCTCCAACCGTCCCCCAGGCAACCATGTTTGGCACCCTAGATAAGAAAAAAAAGAGTTCTTAGTAAAATAGTGAGCCTGTACGCTTATTTACTTAATCTCAGTTTGCAGATGGGGAACACAAGAACACGTGAACCCCAAGAGGTCCACAAAAAGGCTTGATCGGAGCTCCTTTTGTGCTGAAGAGACGACATGACTGACGGGAGCGTGACTTCTTCACCCTCACTCCAGATGTTTCGATTCCCAAAATGAATCATGAAATGATCTTCCATCAAAGAGAGGGGGGGGGGGTTGGAGCACTGAACACTGACTATCAGTCATATTTATGGGTCTTATTTACGGTTATTTGCTGTGGGAAACTCAAGAATCTGTGTTTGCGGTGGCTGATGAGCAGCTCCTCTGCAGGCCCTCGAGTCAGATTTACTTGGATGCCGTGGGCGTGCAGTCCGTCCTGGTGCTCGTGCACCATTTCCCCCGACCCCGGGGCTTTGTTCTTTCAGTCCCTTTGATGTTTCACACTGAAGAACCAGACCAGCAGAAAGACTCGTTTAGGACACAAGTGTCTTTGAATGTCCTGGAGACACTGTCAGACCGGCACATTCCCCATGATTTAGTGTCATTCAGACAATATTGTGTGTGTGTGTGTCTGTCAGTGTGTGTCTGTCTGTCAAAGTGTGTGTGTGTGTGTACTTTATGTGATGAATTTACAATTGACACCAACAACAAACACACATAATAATGTGTCCCCAGGCCTTTGGAGCATGAATCTGTGAAGCGGCCCGGTCGTCACAGACCTCATTTACATCTGAAAGGAGCTCAACCGGCCGTAGGTCGGCAGCGTTTATCAAAAAGGAGCGTTTTTGTGAGGAAGAAGGTGAGAGCTAGGTGAGCTAAGCTGCCCATAGGAAATCAATGGGGATGCTAAGCTAAGCTAAAATCGTCCCAAACAGGTCACCTAAAGGACACCGGCGGGTCCCCGGTAAACACCGGGGCGGCGGCGGCCGGCGAGCCCGCCCTCCCCGCGGGCCCCTCGAAGCCGACTTACCAGGCCCGGACGACAGCCACGTACTTGGAGCCGACCACTTTGTTGAGTATTTTGGTCACCATGCTGACCTTCCCCCTGGTAGCGTCGCTGCTGCTGCTGAAGGACCCCGGGCTGCCTCTCCGCCCGCCTGACCCAAAAGCGAACCCGCGGCCCGGATTAACCCGCACTAATCCCGAATTACACACGAGTTACCCGAACCAGCCCCGCGCATCACACCACTTACACATTTTCGGAGAGTAGTAAACCCTTTATTACAATACATTCATTTATTTCCCTTTTTCGTGTATACAATATCCAAATGTCAGAAATTAGAAAAGGTATTAAATAAAACAAAACAAAAAAAAAATTGGACATATAGTTGTACATTACAATGAAATATCCACGAGTGCCCTCTGCTGTGTGTTTCCGGACGGAGCAGTCACTTCATAGAACTTTTCATTCAAGAAAAATGACAAAGTTGTTGGAAGCAAACATTTTATTATTGCTCTCCATAATATCTATACAGCGGGCAGTAATATGTTCCCTTAGTGGTTTGGTTGTTTTTTTTCTTCTTTAGATTTTCGCCGATTACCAAATCGTGTTTAGAAGTGTGCCAAATTAACTTCCCTTGTGTTTATCCTGTAATGTAACAATAAAAAGTTGGACTTTTCCCAGGTACTTTCAGCGCGCTCAAAGAAGTGTGAAAAGGTTTCTAGATTAAATCTATGGGTGAAGACTGATTATACTGAGAACAATGCAGCAAAGATGTTGCATGCTGTGTACAGAAACTTATCATTAGAGGCTCCAGCTTCTATATAAAGTAAAACGGAGACAGGAAAAAAAAAAAAAAAAAAGCACATACACTGACAATGTCAATGCATCTCTGCAATATCAAATATCTTAAGCAATATAGGACAGATAGTCATGTTGTGACCCATGACGTTAACAGCAGATTGGACAATAATAATCCAGTTGAGTAGGTAGAAATATGGGAATAAAAAAACTTTACAAGATCTACGTAACATTTATTTATTTAACTAGGTACACTGAAAGAAAAAAAAATCTCTTTATACCATTTAAACTTCTTCCTGAAAATTGAAAAAAGCATTAGGAGAAGGGAGGATGGGGGAATGCACAAGTACCTCTTTAATCTCCATAAGTGAAATGATATGGTTCACAAAATAAAACTGTTAAATGAAAATACAAGTTCAGGCACTGATAAGGTTATCACTCTCCCATCATGTCTTCGTTAAGTCTTGAGAATGAAAAGGCCACACTATTGATTTGTATAGGTATTTTTCTTCATCTCTTTTTCGTAGAAATTCAACACACAAAATGCTCTAGCTCCCATTTGTGATTACATGTTGGCAAAAAAAAAAAAAAAAAAAAAAAAAAAATCCATCGCAGGATACGACATGGGAATAACATCACAATAACACTGTTTTGTTCTCCGTATTATCCGTCACCTTTAACAACCAAACACAAATCTGCCTCGAAAAAATAAATGCGCAGAATACGAACAAGTGAGCTGCACACAGAGAGCCACTTGTTTGAGGGCAGACGTTAATAAAAAGATGAACTGAAAACTATTATACTGTAAAGAAAACCAGGAACACAAGCTTGAAGTTGTAGACACGTGTATCAAAGCTACATTCAAAAACCTGTTGCATAATAATTACTGTTTTGAGACAAGAAATAATCCCTTCCCACTTCGTCCCCTCAGCGCTTCGCAGTAGAAACACTGGGCAGGACCGTGGTCAAAAAAAAAAAACGCTGTCCACATACCAGCAAATGGTAGAAAAAAAAAAAATCATCATGGTAGCTGATGATACACCAAACATCTAAACCTGAAATAAAGAACACAAAGAATGCTTTCAACATTTTCATCTATCGACGCCATCGTCGCCCCCGTTTCCATTTTTAAATTTGAATTTTGGAAGATTTTCAGTTAAATGTCAAATATCCCCTTATTCAATTCATCTACAATACACTCTAAACTTCAAACTAATATTGCCATTTATGTAAAAAATCTACAATGTATAGACTAACAAAAATATATATTTTTATATATATTTAATTTTTTAAAAATGAAACAGTAATGTATGAAGTGAATTTACATGCCACACTTCCGTCAGTACAAAATGTGACCGTCTTCCTCTGGAGGAAGGTGAGGGGCTGTAGTTCAGTGGGAATGCTCGGTTTGGAAAATCTCCATTACACAAAGGCTTCGGACAACTGCTGACTGATGAGACGGATGCATTTAGAATGAGGAAGAAAAAGAACAAAACAAAGAGAAATGGATTAAGGGGGAAATCCTCAGCTCTGGTGTCTGCTGGCATTGTCAGGAAACCATTTCAAGTAAGAGCACTAAGCGGTGCTGATCACTTGGCGAGTGTCTCGAATGGCTTTAATGCAGGATGTTGAGACCCGTCGTGTAGGTCAACGCGTCGCTTCCAGTCTGACCCTACACAACTGTGCTTATGTCTTGTCTACGCGTGCCTCGGTACGTTAAGCAGTACAAAAAAACGGAACCCATCAACTGGAAGTACTGGACTTTTCAACTCGTGGTCAACAAATAGGTAGAACAGGTTTGTTGCCCACAGACTACTTCTTGGATTGCTCATGATTTTTATGCCAGAAAATCCAAGCGTTCAAATGCTTTGGGGGAGGAGCCAGAAACTTCTCTGGGTCAGGCTCGCCAGCCTTCCTTATTCTGCGATTGGACTGTCAGAACCATGACCTTTTCGCTGCCTTCCCCTACAGCTGCTTGTAAGATAGAGGAAAGGTCAATTTAGACAATTCAACTCCGGGTTACTTTACAGAATTTAGACAATTCCACTTCAACTCTGGGCTTGGTTACATAACATATGTAAGACTGTACCATCACGCTGGGAATGACATACATTAAAAATAATTGCTCATACACATAAGCAATCCCTCACAATAAATGTTCCTCACATGAAAAGCAATTTGCTTAAATGTCAAATAGAAAACAAGAAACAATCAGGCACAAATCCTTGATTCAATTTGTGTTTGTTTAGGTCTCCTTTCATGCGCAAGAGCACCTCTTGGCAGTGTGTGAAGTCCCAATCTGTGGCAGGACACAAAAAGTACTCTGGTGTTCCGACATCTCGTGGAAACCCATAAAGAAAGTCAATGTACATGTATAAAACAAAGCAAGAACCAAAAAACAAAAAAGTTCTTCACATTTGAGCTTGTAGTCATGGTTGGGAGTGTGACAAACAGGCCGAGTCAGTTTTGGCAGTATGCGTGTGTGTACGAGTGTGTGAATGTGCATCTTGAAACTTGAACGGACAATACACAGACATGTCCACATATACACACACACTGAGAATAATGAGTGGAAGAAATCAGGTAAGGCCACATCCTCTGACGGCCGAGAAAACACCATCAGACCTGGAAAAGAAATACAACAATAGCACTCAAAACAGTGAATAAAACACCACATAGTCAAACTGAGGTATTTTCGATCCTCCAGTGTGTAAGATATTAACAGGAAATGACTGTTGTTGCAAATAACAGGGTCTACACACATACTTTAAAGTTATAAAAACATAACGACGGCCACATGAAGTAGCTTTCAGTTTGAAACAATGAATTCATCACTCATTTTTTGGCAGGAAATTAAATGTCGCAGCAAGAAAAAAAGAGAACCAAAGCGACCCGAGCGGAGACCGATCATGGTGTTTTCATATCAACCACGGCACTTTGGTGTGACTTGACTAGAACTGAGTGCGCGTACACGCGAAACGTCGCATGTTTTCCCCCAAGAGCTCAGAAACATACCTGGTGTTACATGTGGCTAACTGGGTTGTGGCCATCACCGCCCATACTAGGATGGCCTCCTGAGAGCTGCATGGGTGCTTCGCCAACCACGCCAGACACCTTCTCCTCTTCACGGCGCTTTAAACACGCTGCCTTGGGATTAAGGTTGCGTTCTAAAAAGAGGAAAAGCACGCTTGTTCAAAACTACAAACCTTTTCTAGTGCTGGACGTGCTGCCGAGGGACCCACCTCTGACTTGTTGTTCTAAACTGAGGATGACATTGACGGCTTGGTGCAGGATGACGAGTTTGGTCTGAGGTTTGTCGTGGTTGAGGTGCAGCTGGCACATCCTTCCAAGCTCCTTGAACGCCTCGTTGATGTCCCGTACTCTGAGACGCTCGCGGGCATTGTTGGCCACTCGCCGCTCCTTCTCGCGCTCCATCTTCACCTCAGGGGGAAGGTCCTCGTCATCTTCCAACGGACTAATTACGGATCGGAGATAAAATGTCAAAGCCAGACAACAAAAAAAAACAAACAAGCAAAAAAAAAAACAATTTTCATAAATGTGTGATAAAATATGAAAAGCCTTATGTCAACTTGTAGCATTTAGCTTCAGTGAACAGGACAAATATATGTGCTGTATGGATGCACTACAACAAGACGTGTGAGAAGATATGAGATGAAACTGTATGTTGCAACAACAATATCCAAATAGCTGCACATCCCACAAGTTGTAGCTTGTGCCTGCACCTCTTTGGTTATCATTATTATTTTAAAGCCAGATTCTGTGCTTGACTGTGTCTTCTTCACAGCACAGTTTCTCTATAAGATGTAAAAGTAGGATACTGGTGATTGCAGAACGTGAAGAGATTTACTCCGTTTCATTGACACCTACCAAGAGCCCATATAGCATAAGAAATTGATCCCCTATTGGAGAAACTTACTCATCTTTCTGGTCTGAAAGGCTAGAGAGCATCTGGAGGGTCAACGCCTCCTTTCTGAAAACGTGAGATGAAGGGAAGGGGGGTTTTCAACAGTGTTAAATTCCTAACATAGTCTGGGTGATTGGTGGGATACACTTGCAGCATTTTCATTTTTTTCCCCCAAATGGGCTCTGTAACATTCTCATGCTGGTAATTGTCAGGAACATCGGATCATCTTTTTTTTTTTTTTTTTTTTTTTAAAAAGAAACTTAAATTGTTGTTGCATTTCAAAATCCAAGAAAAGACAACACCTTACCTTGCACGATTGCGTGCTGCCTTGTGGTCCTTCTTCTCATCATCTGTCTTGTCAGATAAGTTATCGTCATCCTCTTTTTCTTCTCTTTTGATGTCTGAGCTGCTAGAGGAGTGTGTGGAGCGAGCTATACCACCAGGAAGACCTAATGGCACACAAACACGTCAAGATTAGGCAAATCAGTAGACGTTTGAAAAATTGAGCATATGGGAGGTAACGGGTACAAACAAAGAGAAGGAAGCCCTTAGAATGCCACAATTCAATGCAAAAAATAAAGAGCATATTCTCATCCGAGTAACAAACTTACTGGTAAAGCCTTCTGGTTGGCCAACTGATGGCGTGGGTCCAGATGCATGATGGCCGTGCAGGAGAGTGCTGCTGGGAGGAAGACCTGCAGCCTCCTCATGTTTTTCCCCCTGATGGGGAAGAACCAAGACATGTTTGTCACAACAGAAATATCACAGGAAAAGTAGACAGCTACCTGTGTTATGTAGCCTGTCTGATCCCATATTTTCTTCACTCCAGACAAAATGTTCCTGTTTACTACTTGCAGTTCTCTTTATGACCAGGAGATGGTAGGAAGGATTCGATAACCGACATGCTTCAGTCCTTGGAAAAACAACCTTAGCAACAAATTTAGCAATATATGTAGCCAATTAAAACAGGCGAATAACTGGTTTGAGTCGCTGTATGATACAAGATTGATGTTTCTTTGGCAGTGGAGGATAAAAGAGATGGGAACATCAGACCGATTTTCACTTTGACAACATTAAATCTCCACAGAGAGCGAGGTGAAAGGTGACTCACCATAGCAGGATGTCTGTTGCTGAGGGCAAGGCTAGCATTGGGAAAAGCTGGGGAGAGGCCGCTGAGACCCCCGTTGTGTGCTGAAGGCAACAAGCTGTCAGAGTGTGGACCCTCAAGGCCAGGACCCTGGCCCACAGCGTGACTTCGCAGAACATGGATGGCCTCCTCCAGACGGTCCTCCATTTTACTCTGCTGCATAAACAAAGAAGAGTGTACTTAAGTCTTATGTCCACCATTGTTTCACTGAACAATCTACCCAGCTAATACAATAAAGGACAGAGTAACGTTAAGAATTTTAATGATTTTAATTTCTTAAGATCCTACCAGTGCATGTGGTTGTCCTTCATAGTTGGGTGTGGTTGGTCTTTGCCACTGAGACTGAGCTCCTACAGGGAGGAAACATTAGAAAGGGTGTTAAACCGATAATTCTTCCTTTCACACCAGATGGAGCTATAATCACACTTCTGCACAGCCTCACACATAGAAACATTTCTAATCAACAAATTTAACCAGAGAAGTTTGGTATTGAAAAATAAGGTTATTCAATATGTCAAGTTGACAGATTTTCATTTATTTTATTTCTGATTATGGTGACAAATGTTTTTCATTTCCTTAACATAGCATGTTGGCAATGTGAATCCATTCCAATAAACAGCTTGTGTTGTCTGAGTATAATGTACCTGCAATAGTGTGAGGAGATCCGGGAGTAGATGGAGCTGAGGAGAAGTTATTACTGTTGTGGTCCGATGGGTAAATCTGCAGAGAAAAGAGAATCAGAACAATCTGGAAGCTATAGCAAACTGAAACACGTACCATGGATGTCAAAATCCTGTTTCTTTAAATGTTATTTATTAAAATAATGACCCGGAAAGTTATTGATCAATGAATTTAGCATTTTGAGTCAATTTTCATTTTCCATATAAATTTGCACTGAAAATTTTCAAATGAATTAATTATAAGGTTCTTTAAGCACTGCTTTGTTTTTGTGTATATTTTGCATTACTCATTTGTTCTGGATCACACTACAAAGAATGCTAAACCACCAAATTTACCACAGTCAGAATTAGTCACAGTCTGCGTGAGAGTTTTTGTTTTTTATGATATTTAAACACAGAAAAACAAAGGAACTCACAGATGCGAGAGCCTTTCCAATTTCATCTCCTGAGCTTCCAGCAGTTGTGCCTCGGTTAGCTGCAGAGACAAAGAGAGTAATTAGTCAGATAACCCATTAGGTAAACATAACTGGCATGTTAGCTGGCATCCTACCCATGATGCCGTCTCCGTTGATGGTGGATGTGTGATTGTAAGTGGTGGGGGCTGAGTGGAATCCATTCACCTCGCTGCCGTGAAGAGGATAATTCTGTTGGAACAGAGGTGGAACAATTACGCAAACTTCTTCATAAACATGTTTGATTCAGGAATAGATGCCGAGTTTCCGTAATAATACAATTTAAATAAAGGTGTGACAGGATGTCCTACGCACCATCCTGTCCTGGGGGTTAATAGCAGAGAAGGAGCCAGCCTGACCGATGTGTGGAGAGTGCCCCAGCATGGCAGAGTAGCCAGAAGATGACCAGGGGTCTTCTGAGGAAAGTGGAAATGGATGCAAAATGTGAAAATACTTTCTCAATCAAGACAACGCAGACTGACTGATGACTATAATTCATACCTTGCATATAAAAGGAGCCTGGGTAAACAGCTCCTGGTTTCGCACTGGGGTAGCCTCCATTGTCTCTGGCGTAGTCGTCGCTGGATGTAGAGGCATATACCTGGGGAAGCGTGTTCGGTTAATCTGGTTCTTTGACTGGCTAGAGAATTTGAATCAACCTAAAACATGCGGAAACACAGACCAACGCTATCTTGGCTCGAAAAGGAAAATCCTACTCAAACGAAAGCAGCTCTTCGCGGCCACTAGATGGCAAGAGTGAGTCTGCTGGCTGTGGAAAGAGGGCGGCTCATTGCCCGTAGAGGACAACACAGCGGCCATGCCATGCTGGGCACAGCGACGGCATGAATCCCGCAGCACAGCGAGCACTTCCTCTAACTGTACGGACCCCGGTGACATCGCAATAACTGGCCTGCAGCCCCTCCCTAGTACATAATTTAGGATCTACTCACACACATACCATGAATTTAGAGAGCCAACACACCCACACACCAATGAAGTCGACTAGCAACACCCAGCTCTATCAGTTCTATGTGGCATCAACCAAGGTCTGCATTGAGGAAAATATGAAAAAGGATAAGTCTGCTTTCATTTCATGTAATGGACACGTTCTCATCCTTTCTACCTGTTCAGAACAAAATGGATGCCAGGCTGACAGGGCGACACAGATCCCGACTCCAGATCTACAGACTGGCATGAGAACCCACATCATCAACCACAGAACTCGTCTTTTCCTCTCCTCGTCAGGAGTACGTGGCCGACACAGGAAGACAGAAAAGAGCATGGGAGCTATGCTGCAAAGAATGCTAATCCAGAGAAGGGATTTTTTTCTGTAATTTGATTTAACAGGGAGAAGTGGAAAGGGAATGGAGAGATGCACTTCTAATTACAGAGCCATCTGCCTGTTCCTGGACCACATCCAACTCCACAGGCAGCTGGGTTGAGGAGAGGGAGTAAAGAGAGGGAGCGAGATGGGGGCTGGGATCCAGCGAGAGAAGAGAAAATGAGGGAGCAACGGAGAGGAAGAGAGAAAGAAATTACAGTGGGTAAGGGGTAGAGATGGGGCAAGGGGGAAGACTGAAGGGGGAAAAATGGAGGCCCTGATGATTTATGAAATGGGGAGAGAGATAAGGGGTGTTGGGGAGGGCAGAGAAGGTAATCTAAATGACTTAAACAAAGCTTGATATGGCCAAGGGAGTATGAAGGAAACGGGGGATTTAAAATGATCATGGTTAATTCAGGGGAAAACATGATGGAGATGGCTTCATTTAACAATAGGCTTTGAGTTGTTCTTTCACAGAGAACAATGTCGTGTGGATCCTGCTGCTCTAGATGGGAACAGAAAACTACACAATGGCTGCTGCTGCTGGATAATTGTATTCTCTGGAAGAAAGGGGATTTCTAGGGTGAAATCCTCAACTAATAGGGGTTTAATGTAATTCAGGTTACGACCGTGTAAAGGCCGCTACACCAAAAAAAGAAAACACGGTTTGTTGTGATGGCTGGGGAGTAGATGAAGATTAACACGGCACAACCTCAAACTACTTTAACCACAGAGGTTTCAGCAATTTTCACCATGTAACTGTAGGGGGCAGAAGTGTTGATAAGTCGTTTAATTGAAAAAAAATCACAGCGTAAAAGAAATCGGAGGTATAAGAAAGCAAAAAAAAAAAAGCGCAGAATCCAGCCCTCGGCAGGGTTGGGTGTTTTATGATGAAATGCGTGGCTAGGCAAAAACTGAAAGCAAACTGTCTTTGTCAATGTGAGTTGTTTGATGTCATGCTGTGCAAAAAGATTTAGGACAAGGACCTTCTGGGTTACCAATGTCATTGAGATGGAGAGTTAGTGGCCTTTGTGCTATAGCTATTATTTGTCCATTTACTGATTTACAGCAATGCAATTATAGCAACAAAAGCAGCTAAGGGGGAAAAAAGTTATATTGAAGGGGTGGGGAAGAGAAGCAGCAGAGGGAGGGAGAAAGAGACCACAGGATCATCATCAGCAGTCATTAATCTGGGCTCAGACACGGGGCTAAGAGGCCTCGCGAGTGCTGCGCCTCACAAGTGGGTCACTCACAGGAGGAGGCCCACCCAGGCCATCATGTGGTGAAGCGTATACAGAGGGTTGGGTAGTGGTGGGGGAGGGGGTCCACGTAGACACACAACAACTCACCATTCATGTTCAGACTGCACAGTTATCACTCACACAGTGGGAAATGACAAGGTTTGAGAGTAAAATACAGGACGACTTAAGTGTTCACACCCAGAGCTTCCATAAAGTCTCAATGCCGAGGTACGTGAAGACACCGACAATTGCCCGGTTTACTTAAAACACCCACAGGTGCACGACAGTATTGGATTTATTTGCTTAATCTCCACAATCAATATGATATCAAGAAATGTTAGTCACACAAAGTCCATTTTAAACTGGCACTGATGTGAACCAGTTGAAAAAAATGCAACACACTACATTTAGCTTCATCCTTTGCAGCTTAATCTCAGAGTACAACAGAACACAACACTAGTGATGCTTGACTTCATTCACTGCCAGATTACATCCATGGCTCTGTGATCTGAACCAAAAAATATCCCTTTGAATTTACTTCAACCGAGCATAAAGAAACTATCAGCACAGTCTATTTTAGACAAACATTTTAGGAACATCTGCAAGAAAATATCTCCTAATACCTGTAGGGTGATGCTGAGTGGACAACAGAAAATAAAAATGTTTTAATTTATAATAATCATGCTGCTGTTAAGAAACGTTATTGTGTTTCTAAATATGCAAGGATCCCATCCTCACCTTCACACCCAGATCCAGGATATATGCTTAATATCTGCTCTAATACAAGGTACAATTAACTCAGAAATTAGTTTCGAGATTTCAAAATCTACCTAAAAACCCTATAAATCGGCTCATCTACATGACAACCAGACCATGAACACCACTTGACACCACTTGAGTGCAGAGACTTCACAGAGATGATGTTTATTGGGGCCCCAAGTTGCCTGACTGTCAGTTCACTCAGAAAGAGTTTGACAGAGCAGAGGGTCTTTACTGGCGTCTGTCACAAAACTACTGGAGCAAAGCGGCGGGAGCAATGTTCGTGACTGTGCATGTGCGTGCGTGCGAGGAAACAGAAAAGGACTGGCTGTAAACTGAAGGTGAGCAGAAATAAGCTCTCACCGAGGACGGCAGGCCAGGGGGTTTCCGGATCTTCTTTGGCTGGGCGTCTATAGGCAGACCGAGGGAAACACAAAGGAAAAATCAGAGACAAAAGCACCGGTATGAAACTCCACATCTGCCATTGTTGAGGTGCCAAAAAGAGAAAATATTGAATAAAATGCACCATGTGGCATTGAGGAGGACGTGCACATTTGTCAATATAGCTGTAGATTGAAAACATGTGTCTAATGTATGCTACAAATGTAACAATTACTTAGTTGAGCCAATCAGTGTAATTTAATTTGTTCTAAGAACGCATTTACTGCCGAGTTGAAGTGTTTCTTAACAATCTCAAGAACGAGCCATTATCTTTAAAACATGGGGACTTCAGACGAGTGTCAAGCACTTACTGCACAAAGAATGAGGCTAAGACAAAAGAAGCAATGGAACAAAGGCATGGCCATTTCAATTAGAGAAAAAAAAAAAAGTAAAATAAATCTCAAGCAAAACAACCCTCGAGTCAACTAACCTACGCCACCATCCGGGGGCCTTCTCCTGGGGTTGCTGGGGTATGATGGATAAAATTGGGAGCCAGACTTTAGACCAGAGGGAGACATCGCATCCGGGCTGGGCATTGCTATGTCACTAGGAAGAAATCCAGGCTAAAAGGTAGCAAAAAGAAAAGAAAAGGAATTTGAGAAAAGGAAAAGGAGCGTTAAAGAGAGCATAATAAACCTATTCTAGAAATGTAATGATAATTCAAAGGATATGAGTAAGAGACTGAGAGACTTCCACAAAAACTTGTGGCAGCTTAAAAGGCAACATACCTGGCTTCCAAAGGGAAGGTACGGTGGCCTCTCATTTTTACCTGCAAGTTTAGAGTTCAATATTATTTCTAAATACACAGGAAACCATGAGATATCTCCACTTATAACAAGAGCCAATCATGTGTACCCAAACAAATGAAAAGTAGATTTCTAAAGTACTGAAAGTCCAGAGATGCCCCCCTTCCCAGTACGCTCAGCTGCATGAATCTGCCTGCCAGAGAAAACCCTGGGGAGGGTTTTTGCTTCGCTGCCCTAACATCCCCAACACTCAGTGAATGAACACGGACACACACATGCATGTAGACATATTCACATTTTGCCTCACAGAAAACAACTGGCCATAAAGCGTGCACAACAGCCGACTTATCAACAGGATTTTTTCAAAATGGGAGCATGAATTCCCCTCACATGAGCAAGAGCCATACATAAATAAAAATAATATATTTGTCACAATATTAAAATTATTTGACGGAAAAGGTAAAACCGTCTTACCTGCAACCCCTGAACCGATGAATGGAGAAGACAAGCTTTCGTGATCACTATAGTGGGATCCTTCCGGGTAGCCCTGCGGAAAATTGAAACAAACAATAGATTTGTAGGAAAGTGATTAAAAAAAAACACAATTAATCATATGCACATGTCTGATCACAACCGCCTCCATTTTATGATTGCACCTATATGGTTCAACATTCACCCCCCCCACACACTTTTCCAACAGCACCAATGCCAAACAAATCTCCATTAGCTGGAGGATTTAATCTGACTTTAATTATCGACTTGTGGTAATCAAAGCCTGCTGCATGTATTTCACCCCCTGTTCCTTGTATTTATACAAGGAGATGTGCCAAGACAGTTAAAGCGGATGTGAAGCTGCAATTACTGATGGGCTACCACAGAGGTTCTACACTAGCACGGGGCTTGCCAACCCAGGATTCTGAGCCAAGTCTACCAGTTACAAGACAAGACGACCGCTTCAAAACGCACACAGTGCGACAAAACTGAGCTGTGCTGGTGGTAACAGGAGGTGTGCTGGTCTACCACAGAAAGATCAATGTTGACATGCGAGTAAGTGACTATATCGAGGCACCTGGAGTTAATGCCAGGATTTCCAGATTTAAAATTGTATACCTGACCCCATTATTAAGATGTACTCCGTTTAGATTCATAAAAATAGCACAAGTATCTTTTTTTAAATTGTGTTTATGGCTTAAAAGTGTATGTGTGTGTACGAGGGTAAATCTTACCCGTCCCTGACTGAAGGAGGGGCTGTCCTGTTCTGTCGAGCCCCATGACCCAGAGCCACTGCGCTCATCTATTGCTGTAAAAGAGGTGGAAAAAAACAGAATAAATAAAACACCTGAACATACTCCAAAGCAGAGATAAACATACAAATACGCTGGGTTAATGGAAATTCAACACTCATCGTGCATGTCTGCAGTGGTGCAGATGCCCAGTGATAAAGTTTCTAATTTTAATCATTTAGTGACTTTAAGTGGCCACAACGGTCAAACACAACCCAGTAGAACACACCGCTATTGATCAAACAGACCGCTGTCAACATTCCAAACGCCGTATTACGCTCTACAAGGAAAGACAAAAAGGCAGCTCAGTGTACCAATTAGTGTTTACCATAGTCGCTGACTGACTGGTAGGAAATTAACCCTTCATATTCCTACTGTAATCCCCATATCATAAAATGGCTCCACCAATTTGCACTAGGTGAGTTCTAGAAACGTGAAAAGTAAAAACGTAGGCCGGGAGAGACAATGTTACAGATAAAGAATGATGTGTGACACAAAGAAATAAAATGCAGCCAAAAGACCAATGGAGCAGAAAACTCTAAAATACCCCCATCATCCTTTCCTCCCCGTCTTATGCACTAATGCTATCCAGGCTCTCTGGAGACACAAGCCTTAATTGCATGCTGATTTGCATAATTGTGCATATTAATGTGCTCCCCTTATGAATATTCATAAATAGTCTTTGATTTTTGTCTAATTAAAAAAATGTGTGCGCAAAAGCAAATGGGAGAGAGAGCGCAGGAAAGAGCAAGCGAGGGGACGGGAGAGAGGGAGAGAGGGTGAGAGTGGGAGGAACAAGAAGGGAGAGAGCAGGAGAGGTCTGGGCAAGAGCAGGCGTCTGCCTGATGAGGAGTAAGAATGAGTGATGAGACTAACAGAGCGGTGCAACCACCTACACACGCTGCGACAGCCGTGATCTATGGAGATGATGCCAGTGGCATGGAGAATCAGGCGAGCAGGAGGAGAGAGCAGCTCAGAAGGCCGGCCTGTGCAGCTGACTGATCGGCCCCGCTCAAACACCACAACAATCATAAAGCCCTGTTTCAGCAGCAACCGTGTCCGATGGCTCAGGACACCGGTAACAGGCGGGCCCCTGAATTAAGATGACAGACTTTGTAAGGAGACATTTCAGGAACATCCGAGCGGCTTGGGACGCCGTTTCGATTTAACAACCGTGTATTTGATTTGTAGGTGTCCATAATGACTTTGTCTCACTACCACATTCCTAATTGACACGCCTAACATTCCCCATAATTCAAGACTTCTGGACAACAGCAGAATCATCAAAATCTAACATTAAACAGAACTTATTAAAGATTACAGACGAACGCGTGGAACAGTATTTTTCAGCGCAACACTTCCGAAGCTCCCATTTGGCCGGTGGTGGTGCAGAGGATGGAGTGACAGCATGGCTGTGCAGGAGAAATCTGACAACACTGTGTCACACTTACTGGGGTAATTAACTCACAGGCAATTAAAACAAGGTGGAGTGCTGCTGAGGTGACACTGATGCTCAGCCAGCCTCAAAGAACCCAGCCACTGCTGGAGAGTCACTGTTGTAATATAAAAAAAAAAAAGAAAAATAAAAAAAAAGCCACCAAACCTCCTACATCATTTTCAAGCAAGTACTATCAGTTTTGTGCTTTGTTAGCAGCCTCCCTGCAAATTTAGAAAATTTTTGGAACAATCAGCTTACACTGCAGAACACTGCCAGAACAGAATGATTTTAAACTGCTGTACAAAAATAACACAGCACACAGCGGTCTCCTTAATACCTGATACTGCCAACACATCTAGGTTTGAAAATAACTTAGAATATTGTTATATTATTTCAAAGCATGTTCTGTTCTCTTGCACATCCATACAGGTTTTGAATGTGGCTGTTCTTGTTAAAACTGCAAGAATTAATTTGCCAAACTATTTGTGGTGATCTTAAGGAATTAAGCCCGTCACAACCCGTGTATTTGTGTGCAAGTTTGTGTCTGAAGGGGGGGGGGGGGTGAAGATGCTGCCAGCAGCTGCAGAGGTGAAAAAGAGGATCCCTGCCTGAAGCCTCGTAGGCTTGGCCAGCTCCCAAACCAGACTGTCACACTCCATATCCCCTACTTCTCCAACACCCCACACTTTTTACCAATCTTCTTTCCCCTCACAACTCCTCCACCCTACCCACATACCCTCTGAGAGAGACACACACACACACACACACACACACACACACACACACACACACACACACACACACACACACACACACACACACACACACACACACACACACACACACACACACACACACACACACACACACACACACACACACACACACACACAGGCCACTGAGGAAGGGAAAAGGACGCCTAATGCAATTAGCACCCCTCTGAGCACTTTTGTGTTGATGAATAGAGGTGGTCTGGTGATCCACCAGGCTGCTTGCTGCTGTTCCCGCGCTGCTGGATCCCAGAATATACAAGCTGCCTAAATGATGTCATAGATGGATGGGACTCGTTATTGGTCAGCAGCATAAATAGGGTTCTTGGCACAGAGCCACATCTGATTTTACATTTCTGAGCGATCTCTCAGACCAAGTTTCAAACAACAGTGTCGATTACAAATACCACGATTATATGAAAGATAAATACATTAGTCTTTAAACGCTTTTCCCCCCTTGTGTAATGAGGGTGAACAATGCAATTTTTAACCGCATACCACAGATGTGGCAAGAAACTCGAGGCTTGAATTCGCAGATATTAGTATTTTTAGTCAGAAGTACTGCTGGAAGGTACCAGATCCCACCAGTAAAGGGGACGGCATGAACTACTACATTAAAATAGGTGTCAATGACCGAGGGCCACACTTTAGGACACGAGAAGGGGGGGGGGGGGTTGGAATTAACTCCTCACTGCTTAGTAATGGCCTGTTGTAACAGAAACAAACAGAAACCTGCCTTCTACAGGCTGATCCCTCTATTCAACAAGCACTTTCTTCCACTCTGGCCACTCACTGCATGCTGGGCCAGTTTAAGAGGCTGCAGGCTGGGGGTGAGGGACATTGTCTCGGACTCGAGCCATTTCCTGCAGATCAGTGGGGGTAAGAGCCCTGTGCCATGTTGGGGGAGGAGTGTTTTACACTTCAGGGTGGGGGAGTCGTTTCAAGTCCATAAGCCCCTTTTTCTTCCTTTGTTCCACAGTGGCCAAGTTCTCACTCCGGGGAACACTGGGGGAGTGTGACTCGATTTCACATGCCAGGTTGGCAAGGTGACATCGGCAAGTAACACGACTTACTAATAATGTTCAGGAAGAGAGGAAAGCTCAAAGGTTCAAGGTGTAAAGAGGGGGTAGTAACTGCAAGTAACTGCAGGTACTTCTCACTAAAAAAAAAAAAAGAAATCGCAGATGCAAAGCATCACGGCATAAATACTCCGTTTCAGCTTGTGAAGAGTGTCGTATGTCTGCTAACATTTTAAGCTACTGCAAAGAGCTCGCTATCACCGCTACCGTTGACACGGTTCAGGACGGCACGGCGGCTCTCAAGAGGCCACGTTTTCACAATCAGAAACTGAATAAATTCAATATATCACATGGGTTGAAAACACAGGGGGGCGGGGGGTGAGCTGGCTTTAGAGACAGTGGAGAGAACACGCTGAAGGTGACGTACCTGTTCCACTAAACTGGCTGCTGGCGAGCGTCATTGTCCTGTTCTTGCCATTTGCTACTGGAGGTGAGAACATCTACAAAAGAAGGAAGACACAATGAAGGAAAAGACAGCACACTTCTTCTCAATCCCACTAATAATTACATCGCACAGACGTGTGACGTGTCAGTGAAATAGATGTAAGATTCTCCCCCTCCCCCCCGTTTAAAGGATTTTCTGTCTTGGGTGGACAAGATTGAGCTTTAGACGACTTAAAAATCCTGCCAGTGGTTCAGTTACCCCTATGGTAACGGCAAACCATGCACTGAAGTTGTCACTTTGCAAAGTTCCACATCGTTTTAGATATGCATTTTTTTTGCAGTGACAACACTAAACACAGATATTTCCCACGTGGCATTTCTCTTCGCCAAACAAAACAAACCTCTCTGTAACTGGGACACCAAAACACAATCTGCCACGAGCCTTCTCTGTTTACAACTGATCTGGACACCATTTTTGTGTCCATTACATCTGGTCACGGAACGCTTTATTCTGCGTCCAAACTACCACGAGTCTCTTTGCCCAGGCAGAAAACAAACAGAGGAAGTAATTTGTTTGTACCTTGTCTGACAGTTTTTCACCCAATTATCAATGTCATATTTAAGGAGAACATCTGCTGAAACAAACTGGCAGCTGATCAATGTGAGCAGTTCTTACACAAACCCAAACCGTCTAATGAGAGCCCCCCCCCCCACAACCCCCACCGTCACAACACGAAGTGTTTTTCTTTCGTGGGGTAAGGTTGATTTCAAACACTGACAGTGAGAGAGAGCAGCAGCTAAAAAAACACCACCCACTGCAATAACACACTATCAGCGCCCATAACGTTCATCTGCAAATAATACACAAAACAAAAAATGCTAAAAAATATATACAATAATTCCCCATGGCAAGGTGTCAACATGACAGGAACAGGACAAGCGTAAGAAGTCTGCAGATAAATATTAATAAGCAGCGACGCTTTTTGAGCTGTTATCCAACATATATCTCGAGCCGATAACTTAATTTTAACCACAATTCAACTAAGACGGGAAGGAAAAAAAAAGGAAAAAAAAAATCAACAAAGTGGAATTGTGCTTATATAACTATCGCTAAAGCTCACGCAAACCGATTCACAACAACTGAACTGAACACCTCTACATGCTTTGTAGCTAATGCCTGGAGGTTACTTTTCAAACATGCCTGCAAAACATATTCCTATAAGACTTGAAAACATAACAAAAGAAAAGCAGAGGCAGAAGGAAAAACAGGGATGAAAGCTTTTCCACATTCTTTTTCTAATACACTATTTACGCCTGACAAGTCAAACTAGAGATTACTCAATTAAATCATTGAGTATCCTCTTGTAAGTCATCCTATTAGGTTGGAATAAATTCCAATCACCCTGAGGTAAACCTGCATTTATTTTGAGGAATAAAAGCAAATGTTCTGTCTGGCAAAAGTGGTAGGGTGCAAGTATCCTGAACAGGTAGGATCTCATAGAAAACACGATTCAGTCAGCTTTCCCCATTACAGACCTCCAAAACCCTGCCCATACCCAGACCCCAAACACACCATCCTTAATGCTTCTTCCTAGTGCCACTCAGAAGTCACCCAGCCTGCTGTCCCACTGTCTTACCGCACTGAAATCCAGGAGGTCGCTGAGTTCCTTGTCAGTTTCCACTGCAGCCATCCTTTGCTGCTGTTCGCTCATAACCTTCGGTCTCTAATAAACCCTAAAAGAGAAATTTGCAGACACCGGATTTTAACAGCGCTAGCAGACAAAAAAAAAGTTCAGGCAGTAAAACAATAAGAATAAGAATTACTCTGATACTCCCTCAGTATAAATATAACAAATGATCAATGATGTTCAGTATAAGAGCTCTTTCCGCTCCCTGGAGGGGCGCCACTAACCGTGTCTTTCATAGCAAGTGCCGTGCACGATTAAAAACACAGACCGCACGTCACTCACGCTTGTATGGAACGCCATTATTCAACACCGTTTTAGTGTAGTTGAACCAGACAAAGTAAAAACTGACAAGAGGATGCCTGCAAACTGCTGAGATCTACTGTATCAACAAAAACAAGAAAACTATTGTAATGACATAAAAGGTATGTCGCCTAAATAGCTCAGTCCTAATCCGTCGTTTATATTGTCTCACCGGGTCACTGAGACTACCCAACAACTGATTTTTCCAGTGGCTTAAATTAAAATAACATCTGTCTTTGAAGGAAAAAAAAAAAGAGAGTCTGACAGACTGTAGCATGTTGAACATATACCGACTGTTATTATAGCTTATTATCCTTTAAAAAGCACGAATATGAGCTCATTCATCCTTGGCATGCCAGAATTTTGTCATTATCCTTCAACAACAACTGCCCCCTCACAAGATCTCCTATCGACTAAATGTCCTATAGGGTTTCACTGAAAACGGGCCACTGCGTGACCGTCTCCCCATCCACACATCAACAGTTGCAGAGCGATTTAGGCCTCGGCTGGCACGAGCACAGGGGTGTGCGCTCATTGAATTGCAGTCCGACTGTAGTTTAAGCTTTTTAAGTAAGTATTTTCTTAAGCACGCCCTCCTTAAGAATGCATTTTATCCAGACACAGCTTTCCCATCCAAAATGGGGACACATAACAGAGACACTGTTACGAAAAGATGAGTACCTAATGGTAAAACACAAAGTAACGACCAAAAACCTGACTCTCTGTTACAAAAGGCAAACAACGCAACCACGTGTCGATTACTGCGACACGAAAGAGAATGTAATACATTTACAATTACAGACATAATTGGGACTATTGTTAGCCCAAGGAAACAGGGGTGAAAGGCAGAGCTAATGACTGTATGCAAACACATCATTACCAAATTACCATACGTCAACTCAGAAAGAACCTTGTCAAATGACACAGCGAGCATGAATACTGGATTTACCCTGTGTTTTGCATTCCGAGCCCGAGGCCGCTCTCTTACGCTGAGCGGCAGTTATGCAAGCCTGGCTGTGAAGCCGTGGTAAGTGGAGTGACTGGAGCAATAGAGGCACTTGGACACCAACAGGTGGTGTGCTTTTACAGCCACATACGAGCGAGCGAAACCCAGGCCCAATCCGAGGCAAACCTACACAAAGATTTTACACCTAAAATAACATTAAGGGCTGGAGAATGCGGAATACAAACGTGTGGCGGGAGACGTGAGCCAATTGAAAACGCATGCAGAAAGTTATAAATGTATAGAATGAATGCAAGGATTAAAGAAAACTGTTCACAGTTAGTAAACTTAAACTAGCCCCAGCGAAAAGGTATAAATTAAGCTAAAAAAAAAAAACGTGCGCAAACAGACTAGGAGGATGTCTGTCATTGATTTCCCAACTTTTCTTTGATAAGACTGCACGAAAAGCCCGACTACAACCCCAAAACGCACCTAATACACATCTCCAATTACAAAACTGGGATCAGCAAAAGACCAGAACTACAAAATGGCACAATGGACTTCTCCTGGATCAATACTTGAAGCCAGCAAACCTGGGGTCTTTGTCGGCCCACACAGGGCACAGAAGGCAGGTCGTTGCTCATAAAGAGAGTCTGCGCCTCCAGGGAGTCAAACTAACGCTTTACGGCCAATTCCTGTAGTTAAAAATTAATTTCAGAGACACACACGGCCCAAACGGATTAAATGTGGACCACGGTGTCGGTGTTCACATCACATAAACGTACAACAAAAATGTTCACTCATTTGGGGGCTGTGCTAAATTAAGAAATGGGGAGGGGGGAGAGAAACAATATACCTGCACACATTTGAGTTTTAGCTGTTTGGATCCTTTTAAAAACTGGATACACAAGAGGAAGCCAGACATCCACCAAATCACTGACGTGTGTGTGTTTAGCGCTCGCTTTAAATATTCCAAAAAGGAGCGGATGCAAATGCATTCTGCAGCAAAATGTGAACAAACGACGAGAGAAGGGACCTCCCCAGGATGGAGGCTGCACACTAGCGGACCATCTAGGCCGGGGCCAGGCCACTGCTGACAACTAACCCATTCACCCATTTATTTTCAACCGTGCTGACATCATCCACAGGAATAAACAAGCAGCAACATCGAGTGATGCCCCGGAAGGTGGATTAAACCGGGGGAAAGAGAGCAAACCCACCCCCCACCCCCGTCCAAAGTGGCCCACCAAGGCCGAGCTTCCCTTCACATATCTGGGTCCAACTCTGGCGCTGAGAGGGGGGTCAGCGGAGGAGCCGTGGGGGTGGGAGAGCAGGAGGAATTTCCTGCCAAATGTGCAATAAAATAAAGTCTAGCTGCTGGCCAGACGCGTCCATAAAGGAATGTTTAAAGGTCTGCTAAATGGGAATTACGGAAAGTTTGTTTTCCAGCTCTCGGGGGAGGGGGGGGGGAGAAAACACGAAGGAGCCCCAGCAAAGTTAGCTCCAAAGGCTCGGCAACGACACACAAGGCTGAGTTATAAACCTGAACTAAAGCTGTGGAGAGGAAAAAGAGGGGGGGGCAACATGGAAGAACAAGCAGCAACATTAAACCATAGTCGAGTCTTTGAGAAGAACAAAGAAGTAATTTGCTGGTCTGGAGACCATCGCACACTTTACCTCCTCGAAGCACACAGCAGCAACAACGAAATTAATAAAAATAAATACACCCCCCCACCACCACCAGCAGCAGCAGCAGCTTTAAACACACACACACACACACACATACACCCCCCCTTAAAAAAAAAAACTTTTTAAAAAAAAAAAAAAAATCGCAGGCGACAAATAAGACTGTCAACTAGAGCCGCCGTCGAATTGGTGAGGAAAAAAAAAATCCCCCCGCGGAAAAAGGCGAAGCGAAAGCTGGCGTTTTTGTTTTTTTTTACCTCTCCTCCTCAAAGTGTTTGTCGTCCAACAGTCGAGAGAAAACCGGAGAGAGACGGCGGAAAAAAAGCGTAAAAACTTCGGAGAAAAGCCTCGACCTCAGCGCTCGAAACGCATCGGAGCGCCGCGGACGTCTCTTCCTTTTGTTCCGGTGAGCCTCTCTCTCTCTCTCTCCCTCTCTCTCTCTTTTTTTTTTTTTTTTTTTTTTTCGGGGTTTTTTTTTTTTTTTTTTTTTTGCCCACGTGTTTTTCTTTTTTTTTTTTTTTTTTTTTTTTTCGCCCGGACGTAACAAGTGTGTGGTGCTCGGAGGTGGAGGCGGCTTCGGCGGCGACGGAGGGAGAGGAGAGGAGGTGGAGGTGGTGGAGGTGGTGGAGGAGGAGGGGGGGGGGAGCAGAAAAAGCCGAGGGCGAAGACTAATCTAGGCGTCTTTTTTTCCCCTTTTTTCTCTCTCTCTCTCTCGTTCTCTCTCTCTCTCACTCTCTCTGTTGTTGTTGTTGTCACAAGTGAGGCGGCTCGCTTCTCCCCGCAGACATCTTTACCACCTCCGTCCACATTGTCAGACGCGGCACCGTATTCCTCCGCACAGAAAAGTGAGGGCCTCGATGCCAGCGGTGTCCGATTTCAAACGCCTTCGCCACACTGGGTCTCTTTTTTTTTTGTTTGTTTGTTTCGTGGTGAGAGAAGGGTAGAAAAAAAAATACAACCTCGGCGGGCGACCGGGAGCTTAGACCGTCGTGACAGCGCGGCTCCGGGGTTTTTTTGGGGGTTTTTTTCCCCCTCTGTTCGGCGCGTTCGTATTCCTTAAAAAACGCTGGAGGAGGAAGGGGAGGGGGGGGAGGCCCGGGAGCACTAGCTCGTCCAGCGGAAGGCTATCGTAAGAAAGTTACCTGCGATTACACAGCAGCGGCTCGGGGGAGATGGCACGATAAATGCGAGGCGCCTCGGCCAATGGGAGGCCGCGCCCGCTTGACCGGCGGCGGCGGCGGCCAATGGGCTGCCGGCGTCCCGGTCGAGGCCCCGCCTTCTTCTTGACGTTCACTTTCTCTGTGTGCTAAGGGTGGTTGGCTAATGGGGCTCCAACATGCCCGCTGACATCATTTTAATACTTCGGTTGCTGTGCCCGCTTTTCTCTTTTTTTTCCGCCAAGAAACAAATTAATAAAATCAAATATTACTATTATACACTACACTTATTTAGGTTATTGTTTTTAAAAACAGGGCAATACAAAAAAAGCCAGTAGAAAATTGATACTTTTTAAAAAAAAAATTTTTAAATGTATTGTAGTCAAGTGCATACTTTGTTTTAAATAGATCTCCAGCGCAATTATGAAAGGTTTCTGATGGTTGTAGCGGTTTTTTTTCATGAATTTGTTTTGATTATTTCAGTTTGTTCACACTGTGCAACTGAAAGTAACGATAAATAATCATCGTTGTGGCAGCCAAGTCAGCGGTCCAGTTCCAGTGACAAACCCCAAGAACATTCTGTCGCTAAATATATTTAACAGTTGGACTTTTTAGTGCGCAGAAGCAGATTGAATAAAATGACGCGGAGAAATAAAACATTTTTTTAATCTGATTTTTATGGCCAGCTTTTTCTTCTTTTTTTGTGAATGGCCAGAGAACCATAAATCAATGCATCCTAGTAACTGGCTGCTCCTGAACCGATAGGAGGGTTGATGTGTTTGCGTGCGTGTGTGCTTGCGTGAGAGAGAGCGTGTGCATGTGTAGATTATATTCTTTAAAAAAAAGCAAACACTGGGGTCTTTAAACTTTTGCTATTTGCACTATTCAACGCATTTTTGCTTTTTAAATACACAAGTGGTGACGTGTGCTCGACTAAGTTGTCCTTTAGAAATAAACAAATTCACCTGACTAAATGTGAGACTATATCAGGACTTCCTCCCCTTCATTTTTAGGTACTGGTATAATTAGAGTGGTTTGGGTAATAACCGTGATAGATTAGATTACATTAACAGGGAGGAAAGGTGTGTGGACGCACATGTGCCTATGGACATGCACACACACACACACACACACACACACACACACAGCACTCTTTTCAAATGTGTATATAGGTGTTAGACAGCTGTTGTTTTTAACCTGAGGGCAGGAAGGAAGTTAACATAACCCCTCTTTGTCTTCAGTTTCCAATAACTGCTTTGTCATAGAGACATTTAGTGTGTTTAAAATACGAGACAAGAAAAACAAAAGTAAACTTCAGATATGCTCGGATCGCCAGTGTAGATGACGCGGTGACGTTGTTTGTTTTTATATGGGGTCCCGTGTGGCACGGGCGCCCGGAGTGTGTCTGGAATGGTGAATTCCCCATCGTGGGCCAATTGATAACATGCGTGCTGTTTATATGCAGGTTCAACAGCAAATATAAACGAGTATTTGCCGTCAATAGGACACATAGGTGTGTAATCCATTGGGTGTCCCCCTGGGTGAAGGAAAAGCCTGAGCACAGAACGTTAATTAGTCTCATGGACCGTCGAAGGAATGTAATGGGGTTACTACTCAGAACAAACGCACATATGGGCCATAAATACCTCCACAAACATACCATGCACACATTCGCATTCGGTCACACGTGCACAGGTACACACAGACACGCACACACCCACGCAAACACACGCGCCAATCAAGAAAGAGAGAAAAACGTCCAGGCTGCTGTGGCATTAGAACTTAATCACAGCCATCAAAGAAAGGGCATCTTGAGTTATTTATCTAACACCTATTTGAGATCCTTTCATGGAGGAATGCATTAATGAAAAGATTAGATCTCGGCAGATGGAAACATCTGCTCGGGGAGATGAGTTTCCTGTGGAGCTGGAGAAAATCCGCCATATTCTTGCTTTTTCCAGTAGACGTTAGGCCTTGAGTAAGAATAGTGCCGTTGTCAGTATTAGCAATGAGGCTTGTAAGCCCTCCAAGTAGTTTGTAGTAACAGCTGGGTCTGACATGGAGAGCATGTACAAGGGCAGCCAGGCTGAAGAGAGGGAGGGGGTGGGAGAGAAGAAGGAATAAAAACAAAACATCGTGAGGATCCTCACCTTAATGACCACAGAGAGCTTCAAACAGTCCTGAGCTTTTGTAACCGCTTGTGCAACGCGGTGACTAAAGTTTTATTTGCCAGTTTTTTTTTTGTTTGTGTTTTTCAAACCAGCGCCACCCAGAGTCACAGGTTTTCCAATCAGAAAAGGCACGCATCAAACGGCATGAATGACGCCTAAATGCTTATTTTAAATAAACTCTAATCACAGGATTATTGAAAAGCGCGCAGCATCATTTCATAGCAGGAAACAGAAACACACACACACACACACACACACACACACACACAGTACAATGGACAGTAATGGGGGACTGGTACCCTGGTCGATTCCTTCGAGCCATTTCCAGATTCAGATCTGTAATTAATAACAGATGTACGTGGAAAATTAGCATACGTTTGGCACGTTGGTGCTAAACGGTCATATATGTGCATATTAAAGACACGTCTGCGTGTACACACGCCACACAAAGGACGGGAAATAAGACGGTTTTCCACGATTTTACTGCACAAGGATAAGGGTCTTGTGTTGATGGTGATGATGCTAGTGTGTGTGTGCATCAGATCAATAAAGGCGTCATAATCAAAGCGCCTAATTGTGGCTGGTTAAAGGGGCAGCGGGCTCAAGAGGCCACGAACGCTCCAGGTAATGGGACTTTGCTTGCCCTTTCTTTTCTCTTCTGTCATTTTTCTGCCTCCCGCCCCCCCCCCCCTTTCTCACGTTCTGCACCCCTGCCCTCCCGCCCCGGACCCCTCGGCGGCCCGGCGGTGCGAGCCAGACCTCATCACCGGGGGGGGCCAGAAACCCGGCGAAGGAGCGGCTCGCCGCGCTCCACGCTGAGCCCCTCGCAGCCTGTAATAGTAGAGGCTTAGGTCTGGGTGGGGGGAAGGGCAGAGGTGCGCAGGTTTTCTGATCAGACAAGGAAAACTAGGCCAAGGAACGACAATCCCTCTCCCCCAAACATCCCCGGCTCCTTTTGAACGCCGCAACTTTCCCCACTCGACTGACAATCAGTCGCGCGATCAGTAGCGACGGCGGGGCGAGGGAGTGATTGCGAGCCAGGAGCACGTGTATTTAAAGGCACAACAGATTCTCTGTTTTCGGTTTGATTCTCGCTTCCTCGTCCCCCCCTTTGGAAGCGGTCCTCCACTAGTTAGGGGCTGGGGGGTGGGGGGGGGCGGGTGGATTGATAGTGTTGGCCGCGCGCCCGTGCTCCAAGTCTGCCTGTGCTGAAGGGGAGGAGACGAGGGTGGAGGTGGGGGTGGTGGTGGTGTGTGTGTGTGTGTGTGTGTGTGTGGGGGGTATATCTGTTGTGTGCTCGTGATAAACTGACTCCCGTCAAGCCCCCCCCCCATTCCAGCCCGGCAGAAAACAGCCAATCTCACAGTGATTTCCAGCATGTTAAACAACAGTACAGTGTGGGAAGAGCCCGGGTGAGTGATTGGGCCTGGGCAGTAATCCACAAGGCTGCCCCCCCCCCAATCCCACCCCACCACCAACACTACCCCCAACACCACCACCACCTCGTTTCCAGCAGCGGTCGGAAAACACGGGCATTGTTTTGGGACAAGCGAGGACAGGATATCTTCAGGAGTTCAAGTTGAAACAAGTATTTCAAAAACAGGCAGCAGGACGGGCAGAGAGGAGATTTCTGCTCATCACAAAGGACACTGTCGCCGGAGAAAATGCAGCGCGCAACCCCCCCTCCTCCTCCATCCCGGAACCACGATTCCCACAGAGCTCCACAGTCAGACAGAAAATGAGTTTGAGGGATTGTCCATGACACTAATCCCCCCAAACACTGGATGCAGCGCAGACACCAGTCAACAATCAATTCTGTACAGGAAATAACGTCAACCTTCCCTTTGATTCCTGTCTGGCTTCACGTGACGGCAACTTTCCGGGTTGTTGCCTTTTCCCCCTGCTGGGTTTATTGGACCCCTCCCCTGCCATCTTGGATTCCCATTATGGTGCAGGTGGAGGAGAGGGCACCCCCATTCTGCCACCCATGCTTCAGGTACGGAACGTAAACACCAAGGCCCGGTTCCTGTTTCCAACGGCGACGGAAAGACGGTTGGCTGGTTTTTAACTGGAAGATGAAGGATAGAGAAACGCGGGGTGGGTGTGTGTGTGTGTGTGTGTGTGGGGGGGGCAGGTTTCCTACCTGAACGCCGCAGAATGACAATAGTTACACATCAAAGGGGGACGTGTGCAAAGAGTCAGGCGATAACAGTCGGATCAGAAGCCGAATTGACTCTAAATCAATTGAAGTAGGCATGTCAGGGTTGCTCAGGACAGGCGGGAGGGAGGGAGGGAGGGAGGGGGGAGGGAGGGGGGAGTGAAGGGGAGATAGATGCGAGCCTGTGTGGGGGAGGGAGCCAGAGATTGTTGGTGTCGTGGGAGCACTGCAACAACAATAACAGCACTGTGTGTGCGTGCGCGTGTGTGTGTGTGTGTGTGTGTGTGTGTGCGTGTGTGTGTGTGTGAGGGAGAGTGGATGAGTTAGAGTGGAAGTGGGGATGTGTTATGGCTCACAAAAGTGATGAAATGACATCTCCTTTACTCCAGCTCACAGCTGCCGTGTGCAGCAAAGAACGCGCCGTGGAGATTATCTGACCTTCCCTCTGAGAGACGCTGGTCAGGCGTGTCCGCCCGCCCGGCTAATCAGCCCCCCCTTTAACGCCAACCTTATATTTGATGCACAGAACGCCTCATTTTCCGGCCGTCCGGTGGAGAAAAATCCGCCAAACGTGATTTATTTGGCTCATGCGACGCATCACAAACCAGCAGGTAGGGAAGAGAATTCCGATATGACAACTTACGGCCCCCTTTTTCCTGTTGAGGCTTCTCTCTTTCCTTGTTTTCTCTGTTTCTTTCATCTCTTTTTCTTCTCCCCTCCCCCCTTTTCTTTGCAGATTAGAATTCATTAGCAATCAAAGAGCCTCCAGAGAGCTCCAGCTCTTAATTACCTTCTCATTTGCATTTTTGCATATTAATGACTGCAGGGTTTTTGGGAGAGTTTTTGCCGCAGTGGTTTAAAGGCACCTCAGTCCTCCGTTCTCCGGGGAGGAGGAGAGATGGCCAGAGGCGAGGCTCCGAGGCTGCCCAATCCCCCTGCACCGGACAGGGGAGGGAGGGTGGGGGGCACATGGGCGTTATCTGGGGGGGGGGCATATGGGACGGGTGAATTTCAGTGCTGATGGGGGATGAGGGCGCGCGGGTTAAAGGTCAATGTCCCTTATCAACATAAGAAAGAACACATGTCTTCAGTGGAGCCTAATTATCATCACACCGACCAGTTTAAACACCTGAACAGGAAATTGTCCCCCCCCCACCCCACCCCACCCAGAGAAGCTGCCAAACCCACCGGGCGCCGCGGCGGACGCTCGCGCGGGCTTTATCGAGGACAGCGGTAGTCTGGGAGGAAGCCGGCGTCCCACGGCGCGTGGAGACGCGGGCGCTCCGCGTCCCCGGAGGAAGGTGGCCGCTGGTGAGAAACCAGGCCGGCGTGCGTCCGCGTGCGACGCCGGGGGCCGCTCGCCGGCGGGGTCGCCGGAGGTTTCGTTTAGCCCAAGTGACGACGGAATGTGCCCGCACCTGCGCATAGCACCGGCTTAGAAAACCACACCTTTGCACACGAACACGGAGACAAAGGCGAAGTCAAGCAGTTGCCGTCGCAGCATGCACGCACACACACACGCGCACACACACACGCACACACACAGAATGATACAGGAATAATATGATTAAAATAAAAACAGCCAGACAACAGCTCGCAGGCATCTCCAGGCCCCTGAAGTGTTGCTGTTCCTCTTATCCAGTATGTTTTGACTGCAACAGCGATGTCTGAACATGGAAAATAACACCACATCCCACTGTGTTTTTAGATACCTTCCAAACATAACAATTAATGACTTGGAGGTCCCAAGACATCTGGCCAACAGGTTCAACGTGACTGAATAAAACATGCCACTCTTTAATATAGCGATCAGTGCAATTCCTCAGTAGCAACTACAATCAGGGAGAAATGTCTCTTAAATAATAAATTAATAAACGTGTCAGACAAAGACAATATAAGGTGTATTGTACATCCCTGAAACATACTGCTTAAGGAGTGGACCTAAGCTGACTTATAATGCTATTAGGGGAGCATTAAAATATCAGTGCGTGTGTGTGTGTGTGTGTTTAAGGACCTATGGACTGCAGCTCCGTGTGTGGAGTGTTGGGGTGGGGTTAATGAGCTGCTCTGTGACCTCTGTCACCCCACAGGAACGCCTCAGGGAGACAGACTGAGACAAACAGGAAGAAACGGTGACAACAAGCCTTCTGTCGCTGGACTTGTGTGATAAGTCATATTTAAAAACACTATTTGGCGTCACCTCTGACTGACATATCCTCAAACAAGGCCTAGACTCTATAAATAGTTAACGCTCCATGTGTAAATATCCAAAATGCTTGGGCACACTGGGCTGTGGCTTTGCGGTTTTCTTTGAGTCTAAACACAGACATTATGCGGACACTAACTTAATTTGTGTTTTTTATGGCGTTTGAACGGGCGTCTGACACGTTTTTGTTGCACCGAGCGGCTCACAGGTCTCCACTGAAGACACTGTTTTACTGCCACCTAGTGGCCGACACCGCGAACTGCAGCCTCCCTGCAAATATATTGTATAACGATCACGAATAAAACAACAAAAAAAAAACCTCGATCTTCAAATACACGACTCATCAAGTCACGATCACCGGTGTTTACCAAGTAAACTGTTCTGCCTTTTCCTACAGTGTGTAATTCCACAAATTTAAAATATTAAAACGATAAAACAACTCAAAAATGACTGTAATAACCATAAATGAGACTTCCTGCTGAAACCACAAACTAATATTGTGTTACTACGGCAAAATGTTGTATCGTGGTTTTACAGGACAAAATTATTCACACAACTTTGCAACCATTGGTTTTAATAGAAAGATTTTATATTCTTTAAACCAGACAACCAGATGCCAGACATTTATGGATATATTAAAAAAAAAAAAAGAAAAAAAACAAAATAAAATGACACAAAATGGAATTATATGGTTTAAACTGTGTAGATTTAGTGGTCTCATATACAATACAATTTATTTTCATCTCCAAAAAGTGCAAATTCTCAAAAAAAAGGGGGAAAAAAATCATTTATGTTCCCCCCTGAAGCTTCCAACAGATACAGACTGCTACACTAAGAAAATGCTGTAGAGAAAGGAGTTAAAGTAAATGTACACTGAACTGTGTAGAAAAAGAAACCATCTGCTGCAGCTTGCAGGTTAACACATTCAACGATGTTGCACATTTGGGCCACGCTTCATCTGATTAGTCACGTCACAGCAGGAACTCTGCCCTTTTTGGGGTACACAACAGAGTGGCGTGTGTTCATATGTGCAAAAAGGATGGAAGTTCCAACACGCACACACACACCAACACACACAGAGAAATGGAACATTGCTTTTCGGTCTAATTAGACTCGTAGCGCACGAGTACAATTTATGTCCAGGTTTAAAAAAAAAAAAAAAAAAAAAGTTGGGACATTTTCCACCATTTACAATATACACCAGGAGGAAAACAATCTGTCTTCAGCTCTGTCATAACAATCTAATTATAAATCAATCTGTTATAAATAGTAGCATCTTTACATCTCCCAGGTAAAACCACTGGATTTGTTAAATATTCCTCATGGTCAATATTTCCCCGCTACTGCCATCGTTTTTGCTCGACATGGATGTTAAGGCCAACAACATTTACTGTATTAATATACAAAAGTGCATGGTCATTGGGCCATCTCATCTGTCTTTCCAGAATCATTTCTGCTCAACGCGGACCCCCCGGGTCCCGCCTTTAACTGCACATTTATTGCAGATCAGGAGATTCTGCAGTGGACGCGACACCGCATGTTTAACATTCAGCGCAGCTCGCCCTCGCAGGAAAGCTTCGCAACTGTCGCACAGGCTTCAGCTCCAGAAATGACTCCAAATGAAGAGATCAAATGACCTTCCTCCCAACAAGATTTTGTTTTTTTTTGGGGTGGTGGGGGTATGGAGCGGGGGGTCTGCCTCAGCGGCCCCTTCCTCCACCTTTGAATGACAAGCTGCATATAACGGGCGTGGTAGAAGGAGAGTGTTTCTGTCCAGATGAGATCGCAGATTTATGCCGCCTTTGACGCAGATACAAAATATTCAAGTTTGCTTCTCTTTTTTTTTTTCATTTTCATATCGTTTAAATAATCATTTGCACAGAGGAAAAAAAAAACCAAAAACATCTAGACAGACATTAAAATAATCACAATAACAGTGATCGCCATAGAATAAAGGAACACAAAAATCAGGATGGCCTTTTTGCAAAGTGCTTTTGTTACAATCGCAGAAGCTGAGAAAAGAAAGGCAGTTGGAGAGCGGCATGCTGGGGGCTTTACGACTGTCTGTCACACAGTGCAGCAATAAAGTGAGGCGAGACCGTTTCGTCCTGTCTCCAACACAAACCTTTCACACCTGGAAAAGACTGGAAATCACAGTATGAAGTTATGGAATGTATCCTAAATTGGTTTTGATGGCTGAAAACTGAGACCGTCTCTTCTCCCACACCTCAACCAATCCCCGCTCTCCTGCACCTCCGGTCCATCCTCCCCGCTGAGGACGTGTGATCTCTGATCAAAGGCCAGTCGGCAGCAAAGACGTACTCTTAAAGTCCGGAGCGGGGCAGCGATGGGAGAGGAAAAACGCTTTTTCCAAACCCTTCTCCTTTCAGACGCCACAGTCTGCCTAATAAACCCGGAATCTCAGGAGGCTTCCTTCCCTCCAACAAACGGATCTCTGGATCAATATTAAATGGAGAAACAGTCTGGTCACAGCCTCTTTACATGAGGGGAAACTGTTCCTGCTTTTATCTTTCTGGAACTACTGAGACAAATATTGGTATGAACAAATGAGAGGACAAAAGTAACTCAGAGGGACAGTAAACATACCACAAACTTAGCAGACATTTAAAACCAATGCATAGCAGTGTATTTTCCACCTGAGTAGTACTTACTGTACATAGATACCAAAAACATCAGCAATATTCTCCCTGTTGAAGTTCCACAATGTCAACTCTGCGGTGACCTCGTCGTTCTTATCGTATCGTGAACATGGATTTCTAGCAGCTTAGAGGACCAGCGCTGACTACTGCACTCTTTAACCTCATCTCAAACGCGCCTACGCCTCCCCGACAGCTCAAATTTAATCGTCCTCCGCGTGTGGCAACCTTTACATCCCCAGATACTGTCCAAACTGTCCTCACTTGGCCGAGAGCAGTCGACAGACAGCGGCCTCTCTGAAGGACCCGGGGCTGTCTGTGGAAGTGCCAGAGCCACGCTGCGCATAGCGCCACACCGCATATGCTGCGCTCAGATCGCCGTGCATCCACAGTCCGATGGAAAATCCACAAAAATAATCAGGTGTGCAGGAAAAACAAAGCGAGTAGCCCCATTTTCTTGAATCTTAACGTTAACAGTCGCCCTGTCCCGCTTCGCTTATGTACAGTCATGATTGTTATCGTAGTTGTAGGGAGTCTTTATGGCCTTTTCAGATAGATTCAATACAAGAAAAACAGCACGAGGGGTGGGGATTAAAAACAAAACACATTTTAGGATTTGGGAGAAAACAACAGTTGCTGGAGTTCCGGTGTCAGAGCGGGCCTGGTCTGGGGCTGAGGCCGGGGACAGCAGCAGTGGACCTACACGCTACCCTGAACCAGCTAAATCAACGTGTGTGCCAACTCAGACAAATGTCTCTGTTTTGCATATGATAAATGTTAAAAAAAATGGAGCTTGGAGAGTGATTTTAATAGGTGCCTGCCTACGTAAGGCACGTCGGGGACCTTGGTGTTTGCACTGTGGGCCTGCTGGGAGGAAGCCTCAGCCCCAAACTGGACAATATGGCTGTCTGCAAACATACAAAAAATGACTCTGCCGCTCTGACACGGGCACGGCGTCCAGCCGAGCTCCGCTTACACAACAGTTCAGGACATCAAATCATCTTCCAAATCGGTGAAAGAACAGTGTTTAACAGTAACGCTCATTTTTCAGAATTTTGTTGAAGCTTGACACAACGTGGAAAAAAAAAAAAAAAAAGTCCTGGGAGATTGCATTAAAGGTGGGTTCAGCATCCATTTTTTAAATATCTGCAACTTTTTCTAAGTGCCTAAACATTTTTTTTAGATCTGGAATGTCCATGGTGATAAAGAGAAAATCTGATTTTCTACCTTAACTACACATCCAGAGTCACTTCAACAACCTTCAGATTTAACAACAAACCTCTTTTAATCCAACATTAACTGGTAGCTTAAAATGTCCAGAGGCTCGAAGACGAGCCGTGTTTTGTCTGCTTTGGTATTTGTTCTTTCTTGGACGTTTCTTTACGCGTTTATTTCTATGGAGGGGTTGTATGGACTCGTTTCTAGACCTTTGAGTCTCAGCACAGAGACCCGCGGGCCTTTCTGAGGTCTCCTGTCCCTCCCCCACGAGCAGGAAAAGGGACATTTAACATTAGTGCAAACTTTTGCTCTCTCAGCTAAAGCACCATTTCCAGTGCTATCAGGCTTTTTATCCATAACCCCACCCAAGCACCCATCTACCCCCAACCCCCCCCAGCACAGCAACCCAAAACCTAACCCCAACACACACTCGCATACACACACACACGCGCACACACACACAGCCATGTAAAAATGTAGCACGACACATTACTGTACAACGAAATAAATGAAGACAGAAATAAAACAACACACCCTCAAATCACTGATTCTTTTGCCCACAAGGACGCGCAGAAGAGAATCTGAACTCAAGTAAAGTTTCTGTATGATTTCACACTTTTCTGCATGTACACAAGAGGAGGGTCCTGGTGTGTGGCTTAGGGAGGCCCAGTCTAGATAAATTACACCCATTCTGCCATTTTAATACCTCCAGATTTAAGACTGAGATTAAAAAAAAAAAAAAAAAAAAAAAAAAAAAAAAGCAAGCTTTGGTCGATTAACAAACATAAGACATTTGGGGAGATATTAAGGTCGACAGAAATAAATGATGTCATGGCTCACTTCTGACACGTAAGACATCCACTACGAGTACCACCAGAAGCTCGATTTGGTCTGTGGGCTTCAAACAGTGTAGTCAGAAATTCCATCTTTAAATCAGTGGAGCAAAAATAGAAACTGAAGCTTCCGAGATGCAGACAAACCCCTGACGACGATCAACGAGAGTAAACAAAGAGTTCTGCAGATCTGCACCGAGAGAGCGGTGGAGTAAACAAGCAACTGTCCAAAGAGCCGTTTGACACTGGTGTTTTCTGCCCCGTGGGACGACGCTCGCCGCGCTCCCACGCGGAGCCCGGGTGAGTTAACGTCACTGGTTGGTGAACGGATGGATCGCATGCAGAGTTTGTTTGTCCGAGTTTGTCCTGAGACCCTCCTGACTGCCACCCGCTGAAACATTCATCTACGTGTGCAGCTAAACAACGCACACTTAAATATAGTGACACGCGCGCGCAGCAGCCCGCCTTCTTCATCTCCCTCCTTCTTCGGCGCCCTCATTTTTCAACATTAAGACGTAAAATGACTCACGGAATCACTTTGAGCTAACTTTAAGTGCATTTAGTTGGATCGGATTTCTTTTTACCCCTTTAATTTACATCTGAATCCGCGCGGCGTCTCTTTAAGAGATCGCAATTTTATTTATTTTATTTGGCAGCTTGTCGTCAGAACCTGAACAAAACCAGTGAACGGTTTACACGATCACTGTGGACAGATGAAAGGAATTATCTCATTTGCAACTTTTTTTTTTTTTTAAGTACCCGTTTTGTGAAAAGTGCCCTCTTCAGTAACAAAGTGCATTTAAATCTGTCTCTTCCCAATTAAGGTGCAAAGGACTGATGTTGAACCGCAGCACTACTGCAGGAATTCAGGAACGATGGGCGGCAGAATCCCCTTCACGCTCTTATTTCCACTCAAAACGCGCATGTTCGGGAATCAACGTTGGAACACAACAACGCAAGTTCAATATTTTAAGACCGACAAATCCAGATGTGCGTCGCCGCTGCCTGTATCCGGAGGGACACGCCAGCGGTGGCGTTTTCCCTCCTGGATACCTACGCCCCGGCGAGCGGTGGCGTGCGCGGGAGCGATGGGGAAAGTGCACTGGGCCTGGCAGCTCAGGGTGCATGTTTGCACAGGCTGCGTCTGACTCACGCCGTGATGATGTGGCCAGCGCGACCCCGGCTGCCTCGCTTGCTCGCTCGCTCGCACACGTAAACGCACTCGTGCAGCGAGCTGCCAGCACCAGGCGTCCTACCCTCAGCAACACCAGGCTCTAATATAATAATATCCCTTCCAGGCTTGTTTGGGGGCATTAGAGGACTACAGAGGGAGAGCGAGGGAGAGAAAAGGCCTGATCTGATCCCCCTCCTGCCTGGAAACGTGGCTGAGCTGGGGGAGATTATTTTTTGGAATGCAACAGACATTGTGAGATCGCCCTCCCCTTCCCTTGTTCCCTTCCCCCATCAACCAGCTGCAGCTCTACTCCTATTTGGCCTCCCTAACTTGGACAGGTATTTATTGCTCTCTTCATCATACAGGTTGCCTCGCGGTTGTGTGGCCCCCAGGGCAAAAAAGATTAGAATAAGCATAACCCTCCCCCCTCCAACACCAGCCCACTTCCTTTAAATATACCTCTCTCTTGCTCTGTTGGATATCTTTAGTAAAGCTGTGCAAACATATAAAAAGGTGCTTATCTATCTCATCTCGGTACTCTTTGACACTCTATTGCTCGAGCTCCCTGTCATTTTCCTGCAGTAGAATAAACACCACCAGCGCCCTGTCGCACAAGGACAGATTCCGATAAACTGCACCTAGTCAAGCACATTCATTCATTCGCTCGTTCCACCTCATCGTTTGGGCAGGATCTGTACATATCAAGTGTTGCGTTTAGGACAATTGGATGATTAAAATATTTTCTTCAAACATTCATACAGTTTGTTTTTCGTTCTGCCTCACTGTGAAAAAAGGTATGACATCAAGCCTTGGAGGAAAAAACCAGATAACTACACCTCAGCATGTCATGTCACCAACGGCTGTATATACATGTATACATTTATAAAGTGTCAAGTACCCAAAGCAGTTAATAAAATATTAAGACAAGATCAAAGGGAAAATGGAATCTGAACTCTGCAGGATGGTGAGGGTAAGAGGCAACTTACTCAAGCCGACAGTTACACTGACGATGGTAGTGCTTGTACAACAAACCCTCCACCCTTCATGTTCCCTAGTCCTGCAGCTGAAGAGCCCCCTTAAACGTGGATTTGACTCGATACATTTGTTTTTTATAAGACAATAGATTCTTAAATGGTATTTTATAGAGAAAGCAACACTTCAAACAAACCCTCGTCTGATTTCTTTTTTCTGGAACATTTAGAGAAAGAGGAGGAAAAGAAAAACTTGCATCAAAACTGTGGTGACTTTTCCTTGCATATGCCACACTGAGGCAATTTTGTTTCTATGGTAACTGTACATTTCAAACCTGCAAAGGAATAGAAAAAGGCTTGTTTTCACTGGAGGATTTGTCCTCGCTTAACCCGTACAGCGGCCAGAAGGTGCCCGACAGACACCTTACTTAGAGCTTAAAGGCTGAGAGGACAAAGCCAGTAAAAATCTAAATCAACTGCATAGTTGCTCAAAGTTTCTTTGTATCAATCATACATTTGCCAATGTATAAAACCCCAGTATCATAAAGAAAGAAATGGCCCAGAAATTGGACATAAGGGGTGCCCGATTTGAAGCGTTCTTTGCTCTTTAACAGATAAACTGACTCAAGTGCTTGCAAGTCTACTCCGTTTCCTAAAATAAAAAGAGAAAGAAATATAAAGATTAGATTTTTGTGACACCCTGATTTGGTTTATAGAGGATTAGTTAGTTGCTTTATATTTTTAAAAAGTTTGCCTTTGACTGTTCTCCTCCTCTCCTCACTGGCCTGTCTCACAGGCAGTGCAGAGTCAACTGTGGTGTCCAGCAGTGTCCTCGCCGTCTCAGGCTCTCATCTCTGCTGCCAGCTCCTGCACCTGAGGACTGTGTACGCGATCTCCGCCAGCTCCGTCCATCCCGGCCGACGGGGACGACTCCGAGCGCCGCCGTCCCTTGATGGTTCGAGGCCCGGGGCTCATGTCGGCGCCGGGGCTCAACAGGCTGAGTGGGGCATCGAGGATCCCCGGCTCTCGCACCCGAGGCTTTCGGCCCCGGCGGGAGGGGATGCCGTTGCAGCCGTCCTTCTTAAGGTGGCGGTGCAGGTGATCCGAGCGCACAAAAGTCTTAAAGCAGCTCGAGCACTGGTAGGGGCGCAAGCCGGTGTGTACGCGCATGTGGTTCTTCAGGTCATAGTTGTGAGCAAAGGCGGCCCCACATTGCGTACACAGGTAAGGCTTTTCTCCTGTATGCTTCCGCATATGAACCTTGAGCTTGTCCTGCCTGCGTGGGAGACAAAGCGAAAATGAAATTAAGAAAACGGACACGCAAAAAGATAACGTGCTCGTGGAGCCATTCAAATGCGCCGCATTGGCGAGCTTTGGTCGTTTTCCACATGTACGATGCATGAACGCTCATGTGAGCCATCTTCAGATGATGTTTATTGGATCTTTTTTTTTCGTTAGTATCATACACAGCCTCTGGATCCCCTCCAATACGTTTATACTCTGAGGGATGTTGGGCCAACTGGGACCATAAACGTCTGCTCTTTATCTGTGTAATTGCACACAAGAGCACAACAGTGGTCCGACAATAAAGCTCAATGTTCACTGCAGCATCTGGAATTTTTATGATTTCTCTTAAGTTAACTTTGAGAACAGCACCATATCAATGGATTGATTTCAGAAATGCATGCATTTTTGGAAACAGAACATAATACTCTGGTAAACCTCTGTCCTAAATCCAGAAGAATTTTATGAAAACCCAGATGAGGTGGTTATTTCTAAACAATCAAAGGGCAGATTAAGGTGATATATGTCAATGTTAATCCCAAAATTGTTGTGAAGACGGACTAGAAATTGAAATGTCACCACATGCTGAACATTTTTCACTCGATAATGCCCCGCCTTTCAAACTTTATCAGGCTGCCTTGGCCTTGCTCTGACTCCTGTCCCTCCCTCCCCCCACTTTAGCCCTTAACTATCCCCTGGGCTCCCAAGCTCTTTAATCGTATAACCCTTCTGCATTGAGGGCTCCTAAATAAACAAGACACATACACATTTGCGCACACATGCCACGTAATTGGATTATCCGTCATACGAGCAAACAAAAGTTTACCCTGACGAAAAAAGCTACATGAAATCGCGTGGACGTATGAAAGTGACCAAATCCCTGGAACAACGTTGCATTCAGACAACAGTGAATTATTTAAAGGACAAGCTGATTTATTAAACTCTTAACCCCAATCAAACAGGATTAATCTTACAATACCCCCCCCCTCATGCCAGTCAAATTTAGCAGGAAGGCATATTTAGTTTAGGCTTCCCTACCTGCCAACCCAACAGAGGTCATGGGTATTTCTAGACTGCTGAAGCTATTTCCAGCACAGGCCTACTGATTAATCGATTTAAGCAATGACTTCAAGGAAAAGGAAATACTTGTAAATACATGGAAGCTGCCGAAGGCATCTGCTTAAATGGAGTTACGTATGTATCTCAAAGGCACACGGCAGATTTCAGGTATAAAGGGAACGGAGAGAAATGGGAGGGGGTGGTATGAATACTCTGCTGTGGGCAATAATTAAAATAACCAGAGATCAAAAGTTCACATTACAGCACTGAAAAACACAGAGCGCCACCCTGGACCTATAACCCCCCTCTGTATCAGAACTGAGCACTTTATAGCAGCCCTCCACAAGATAACACCACCGTGGTACAGTATTGTTTTATAGGACCCTTATGTTACAATTCCAGGACTTTGCTATGAAACTTGTCACAATAAAACACACCTTTCCAACCAGCTGAACCCCTCGGAGCTTGAATATGGAATAGGCCATGACGTGAGGCTCAAAACCAGTCTATAGGGACTGTTACTCAAGCGCAACAAAACAAACTCACCTGCCTTATTGTTAAGTTGGTTAGAGCTAATACCCTGCCTTGGCTTTGTGATATTTCCCACTGCTTTCCCACTGTGGTTTGTGTGTGGTGCCAAGTCCCAGACTATGAGTACATGTGACATGGGGAAGTACTCTATTAATTGGGCTTACCTGGTAAAGCGCACTTTACAGATGGCGCATTCATAGGGTTTCTCTCCTGTGTGCGTTCTGATGTGGCGGGGTAGCTTGCCGGCTCCTTGAATGACCTTGGAACATATGGGGCATTTCTGAAAGGCCTTAGAACGCATCTTCCTCTCTGGCCCTCCTCCTCCCCCGCCTACGCTGCTTCTATCTTCAACCCTTTTCCCCCCTACCCCTGTTCTCTCCTGGCCTGTTCTACCCCGTGACAGCCAAAAGGGTGACACCCCCTGCGTCACAGCAGCAGAAGCTGCGTCCTCGTGCTGCGAGCTGTTAAAATAATTCAAGTAAAATTCCATGTCTGCATCATCCCCTTCGCCGGGCTCCTCCCCGGTTGCTGTACACTCTTTCTGCCTCTCAATGGAATCCATCATCTGTTGAAGGAGGGCGCTGGCAGAACCCCTTTCCCTTGCCATCACGTCCCTGCCTCCACTGTCCACCTCGCTCTCCTGCCCCAGCCTTGATTCAGGGGGAAGGTAGAAGTGCCCATTTTGGGATGAAGCGTAGTATGATGACCCCAAGGTTCCTCCATTTCCCTGCATTGCCTCCCCATCCTCATCTTCGTCTTCATCCTCGTCCTCCTCATCTGGCTCACGAATGGGGGCCTGGGCCAAGGCGAGGGCCAAGGGGGAGTAGTACTCCGCAAGACCAGCAGCTGCTCCGTTGCTGGGGGGCCCTCCATTACCGTGGTTAAAGTGCAGGTGTGTGGGCAGGTCCCTGAGCTCTGGTGTGCTGCAGCTACTGCTCCAGTGTGCTCCTCTCTGGAAATACTCCAGGTACTCCTGAGCCCGAACACAATTCCCCTGCTCTCTGCCTCCCCTGCTCTTCCCCTCCGCATCTTCCCCTTCATCTCTTCGCTCACTACCCGCCTAATGAAACCAGGAAAAAAAAAAAACATTGAAACTTCAGTGAGTCGGTTAAGTTTGTACGTAAGAGGACAAAACATGCAGAAAACAAACAATACTGGTTGTTCACATATTTGATCGTTACCGGCGGGGAGAGCACTTTGGTGTCCAACAGGTGTGTACAGACATCCTGGACGGGTGGGATTTCCAGGAGGCGTGCAGCAGCAAGGATGTCAGCCACGCTGCTGTGACTGACGGTGAGTGTAGCGGTGTAAGCAAAGTCCAGGAGAGCTCCCAGAGCCTCCGCTGCCACAAAGTCGATGTTGTAGACGTTCTGCTGGTCGGCGACGGCCCCCGAGGTGAAGAGCTTGTGGAAGTAGGAGCTGCAGGACGCCAGGATGGCGCGGTGAGCCGGGAACTCCCGCTCCTGGGTGATCAGGAGCACGTCGCACAGCTGGCCGCTCAACCGCTGCTTGTTCAGGCTGCCGAGGATGTCTGCGCTGTGCTCGGGGAAGGGGATCCCCACGGGACCTTCCTCCGCCTCTCCTCCCCCTCCGCCACCTCCACTGCCTGCAGTCCCCTTGAGCCGCCTTCCACCTCTCCCGCCGGCTCCTGACGACATTTTCCACCAGCTTGCCGCCGAGCCGCCTAGCACAGGCCCCACCCGTGTATCCGTCCTGCCGTCCGTATGTCTGCCCGTCTGATGGGAGAAGAGAGATTAATACGCACCTTGGCCTGAAAAATGAGTTTAAAATGCTGCAATTAGTTTCTTATTAATGACAAACGTGGCCATTTCATTATGTACACACCAAAACCAACTAAACTAACAAGCATGAAGAGTGCAGAAACTATTAGAATGGTGCAAAATGTGTCACTTGATGCAACATTAAACAAAGGATAACACCGAACCACCATTTTCCAGGAAAGATTAAAAAAAAAGTCCCAAATACCATGATCGGACATTATTTAAAGCATGTAATATACTACAGGTGTAATATACTACTACGGGCAATAATAATAAATGGTGTTGCCTCAAAAAACAAAAAAACAAAACACTATCATAATCAAGATTTTACACTGTAGTCTGATCTCGGCCATCATCAAACAAAAAAATCCTGGTAAAAATAACCCCAAATGTTATAGCAGATGTCTTTTTTTGTCTTTCAACCAGTGCATAATGTTACAATTATGTTTTGAATGTGTGTGTATACAGAAAGTCAAAGTTACAAAAGATTACACAAAGCAAAATGTGCATACCATTTAAAATTAGTATCAACTACTAAAATGTCTAAACTCCTTATTAGAGTGTGGAGAAAACATACTGATAATCAGTACATTTTGAGTTAATTATTGCAAAGTGTGAACTGACTTTTTCAGTATGCAACGCAGCATTATATTGATTAACAACTTGGCAATGCCAAAACAGCTTTCTCATCCATCACAGCAAAGTTGTGTTTGTACTGGAATGTGTATTTATATAGACAAGCTATCCACATCAAAACCCTGCCATGGTGAGTTTTATGGATCTAAAACCAACTAATTAGAACCTTCAAATGAACTTGAGAGTTGCAACATATTTCTCATGCTCTAAGCATTTTTCTGAGGTCGCATAAAGACCTCCACGACATTTGTAACAAATAAGTTCAACATTTCGTTAACATTTTATGTTATTTGGTGAGGGCATCAAATCTGTAACTCCGGTGTATAGCAGAGCTGACAATGCCACAAACCATGTGTCGATGCTTATAAAGTATACATATTCTCTGATATTGCTTGAGTTAAGCCAAGGGAGAGGTCAGGCAGGACAGATAGGAAGAGGGGAGAAGAAATCAAAGTGCATGCTGGGAACTGGGGACGTGCAATTTCGGCACTCAGTGTCAGTTGAGAGCTAAGAGAAGAGCGAGATAGGCGGAGGAGGAGGGCATTGCCAAAGCAAACCTACACAGGAGGAGGAAGAGTACACGCAACAAGCTGCAAGGGAACGGTATTAAAAAGGGAGGTTGTCAATCCGGTCTGAGCTGGTTACCCCACCCCGTACTGTGTGCCAAGTTTCAGGAAAGGCTGTCCCCTCGCTCACGTGTGGTGTGGTGGGGGGATTAAAATGATCGACTGAAGCCTGCACAGTCGAGGGGGGGTGGGAGCTGGGGGGTGGTGTGTGTGTGTGTGTGTGTGTGTGTGTGTGTGTGTGTGTGTGGGGGGGGGGGTCAGCAGGACAAACCATTCTCAATTTCTCTATCAACACTCACACACACGCGGGCAGGCAAAACGGTAACCTCAGATAGTCCTCAGCGGCGCAGGAAAGACACACGCAGGTAAACACACATGTACGGCATCTTCCCTCCATCTGCCAGAGAGAGACCCAGCGGGGGGTGAGGCTGGGGGGGGAGCGTTGGTCTCTGTTAGGACGACATATTCAAATGCCATTCTTCCAGATCAGCCCCGCTGGTATGTCGGCTACACCTCACAACCCAACCTGCCCTACCTGGCTGCCTGTCCTCACCCGGGTTCATTACTCTCTCTCACATGTTGTGCGCCATCTTTTCCAGCTAAATAGTAACACCTGCCTCGACGGCGTTGGACCGGGGGACTCCGAAGCCTGTCCGCAAATCGGGGTTACGGCGTTTTTCCAAACAGCCGCCTCTCGCACACTGGGTTTGTTTGATTAATTTTAAATTGCTCCATGATTACTGCTTATTACCCGCTTGGTTTTGATAGGCAGCAGCCCAGCAGGGCCAAAAACAAATGTTGCTCCTCAAACCGTGTGAATGTGCACACTGAGGGGAACGCTAAGCTAAGGGCTAACCATGTGACTCCTGGTATTACCCGTGAGCCCACCCACAATTCGTGTCAACAGACACACGAGCACTAAACCTGGTTCTCCTGCAGTATAACGTAGCGGGTTGTTCCAAACGGCGCACAGAGGCAATGGAGCTTCTGGGGCTGAAGACGCTAAACTGCACCGAGATAACACACACACACACACGTGCACAACTTCAATTCAGAGCCAGAGAAAGCAAGCAGGGACTACTCTGCATGCAAGAGCCACCTGTCCTGAATAAAGAGCATTAAGAGAGAGGAAATGCAGTCCAACAAACCTGATCCTGACACCTCCTCATGGCTTGAAACATTCCTTATCACTAATTCATGGCTGTGGGTGACGAGGGCTGCAGCCCAGCACGAAGGAGCACTATAACTGTTCTGGTGTTCCCCTCCCAGTGAGGGCCTTCTTTCAAACACCAATTCGGAAGCACCCAGGCCAGCTTTGCAAGTCAAACAACCGCGCACGCACGGGAGCGACCTATTCCAAGCCCACACCCTCATTAACTCTATAACGTCCCTCTCCCCTTCCCACGTAGACACACAGGGCAGGTATCAGGACTGCACATCACATAAGCACAACGGTTTCGCCTTCATATCATTACTTCAGTCGATTGTAGCATTCAGGAGAGCCCGTCAGACCCAACTGTCTTGTTTTTCACTGCCTTGATATTAGGTAGCGCTCGCAGATATTGAAAAGTGCTCATTTTGCCTCCAATGTATCATGGAAGAAGTGAAGAATTTCCACACTCAAAGTATCTCTGTCTTTGCCTGACACATACCAGTCATTCCTAAATACAAAAGAACAAACTATTAACCCTGTGCAACCTCAGATGATTCAAATATATCCTCAGACATAATTACTGTATTAACACAGGTTCAGGGCAGTAGGCTGCAATGTAAAATTTAACTCTTTGTAGCCTCATAAACCTGAAAACAGGGCCCCCTAAAAGTAATAAAAGGTTTAAAAATGACCAAACATCTCTGCTTTTGTAAAATGTCAATAGATTTGTACACCATCTACTCTTTTCTAACCCTTTATTGTCCTTCTTTACTCCAATGTCCTAATTTCACTGTATATTATCGGATCTCGCCTCTATGGCAACCATGTTACTGTTACGAGGTTGTGTCGGGTCAAGGTTGGACCAAGATAATGCAAGATAATCAGAATGGGGAGGGGGCCGCGGTTCCTAGAAAAAGTGGATTTAAAGTGAGTGCCACAGCCAAGTGACTCACTTCTGCCAGGAGTGGAAGGAAACCTGATTGGTTATACTGGGAGCGAAGCAGGAAGAAGCCAAGTCACTGATAAAGCTGAAGTTGGGGTTGGTCTCAGCCTGGCAGCAAAATTTACAAGGAAGTACCAGTATGACAAGAAACACTGAGAGAAAGCCAGCGAAAATGTAGTGGGCGAGGTAAGACGTTAAAAGAATCACTCACCAGCAGAACGTGTGGTGCTGGAATCCTACTCAAATATCAATAAACCATGGCCTAATTTAGGTATCTGCAGTAACCCGCTTCATTAGGAGGAAATGATACCACCACAAAATGGGCAAAGTCTAACTGGAGGACTTTATGATGTCTTTATTAAACCACCATGATTCCAGTAGCTAGATACAACACAGACATAAAGTCTGTGGACCCTCACGACTCTACAACTCTCTCTGATTATTCTAAATATACCCATATTTTGTCCATATGTGCAAGTTTTCAATTAAGCAGGCACAAAAATGGTACGTTCGGATCAGAAATGTAGGCTCCGCGAACCACAGTTGTCAGGGCGACATTATGATTGTGGGAAATGCAGATGCCTCGTAAAAACTCTAACTCCCCCATGTCATTTTTTTAAAGTCATACATGTGTTCCACAGAAGCGTTTATCATTTGTTCACGCTCAGGTAGAAGGTATTAAATCTATCTTGGAAGGTTATGGATGGTTAAAAAAACTATTCAGTGGAAAAAATGAATGGCATTCTTACATATTGCAAACAGACTCAAGCAGACTGTGCTCTGTGGTTAGCTGGTTGTATTCGATTCTAAAATTACACAATGTTGTAATCTGAAACTAAAATTACCTAACATGGCACATTCAAAAGTCACAACAACCACACGGGACCTTCTGGAGTTCTTGAAAGAGTGCCTGATGACTTCAGGAGTAGGCAGGCACAACAGATTTACTACCAGTAGTTGAACTAAGCTAATTAGGGGAAGGAGATTTTTGCGCTCTCTTTTCTTGTCACTTCACTCACAGTTGATGGAAGGGTACAGCATCCTTATTGACTGATAAAAAGATTTAAATAAGGTCATGCTTCACCAGCCAGGAAGTGCACAACCCCCCTCTTTATTTTTATGTTACACATATTAAGTTAAGTGAAGAGCATTAACGCTTCCGAGAGGTGGGGGGAGGAGAGCCGCTTCTCACAAGCGCGTTCATGACAAATCCACAGTTCCCAAACATCCCCGGTCCCCCGGCGTGACCAGTTAGCCCGCGCGTTGAGCAGCAACGCTCTGCGCCGTTGGTGCATGCGCAGACGAACGAGGAAGAAGGGCTTCCTGTGAGTCTGTTGCAGGCATGTAACAGAACCCGTTCTGTTATCAGATGACCAACTCTTCGCCTGCTTGTTCTCTGCCCCTACTGTCTGTCTCCCCTTCATCTCGCCCGTCGCTCTTATCTCATCATTGCTCCATCTGTCTTAGACTCTGCACTGCTCAGTACCCACCACATCAGACACTTCCCCTTTCTACTGCTGAGGAGGCAATCTAGTGCAGACCCACCCACCGTCTTCTGTCACACTACCCTTAAATATGAACTGTCCGTCTTCTCTAGTTCTTCTCAAACCGGTGCCACAGAGGCCGTGTGAGTCGCCTTATCTGTGACCCCATGAACCAACAACAGGTTACATCAAATTTGCACACTTGTCAGGGGATTAAACAAGCGTAACAATATCACCAACACCTTCTAACCCCGGAGGTTTGAACATTTGAGACTTTTATCCTTGCCCCGAAAATATCTCAGCCGCCTCCTCTGGCCCTCTAATTTGATCAGGTTGCATTGGCCTCTCCATAATAAATGTCCCAGAAGAGAACAGAAGAAGCCCCTTTACTCCCCATAGACTTTAGCACAACAACAGAAAAACAACAGAGAGGGGTCTGTCTGCCGAGGCAAGCTGGAAGCTGTGGTTTACTGAGCAGCTGACCAGGGGAACCAAACATTAGAGGGAAGTGGAGCCACATTCACCAACCAAGAGGCACATGGAGTGTTCAAAATGTAGATATTTTTACACATGAACCGACATATAGGCAGCATAGCAGCGGGCCGTGTTGTGAGCAACACAAATGGGGTTTCCAGTCCACCCAACCAGCTCCGCCATTTGACCACACAAACAAAGCTTTGAACAAACACCCAGGAAAAGAAATCTTACATGGAGCCCATGGTATACACCAGCATCTGAATCTAAAATAAAGCCTGGAAATGCCACGGCGACATCACGCGACCTGTCCTCTCCGTCTGTCTGAACCTGCTAGTTTCAGACCATAGTGGTGGAGGCACAAACATACAGGAATATCAAACTGTATTCAGCCTCACCGCCAAATTGATGGGTGGTGTCTTGGACCTGCCCACAGCCACTGAAGTCCCCTGCAATTCCCCTCCAGTCTATTGTTGGTAACAGACACACAGCAGCGCACAAACACATATGGCGTCCTAGTTTAACCTCTTGCAGAAATCCACTTGATTACCTAGAGGAGCGCGCCTCCAGGGCAAGCGTCAACGTCTTTTCTCAAGCATAGACGCGACGATGAAATATGACCGGTCTTGTTTGCTTTAACGATCCGTGAAGCATTAAAACTCTTCACAGACCCGACTTCGTGGACCCTCTCTGTGCCCAGAACAGGTTTGAGTAGCTGACACAAAAAAAAAAAAAAAAAAAAACTTAATGTGGTTCTCAAGAAAGACGGTCGAGGCTCTTGTGAAATCCCACGAGCTTCGAGCCAAACCGTGACGAGCTGGGCGAGATTAGAATCTGCTTTTAAAAAATAAATGTAGTGAGGGAGGAGAGTGAGCGGCGGAGGGAGAAGAAAGCGTCATGAGCTCATCCACGCCGTGAGTAGCTGAGAAAATCTGAAATCAATAAGGCAGAAAACAAATTCTCCAGCACGGCGTCCGGAGTCACCTGGCAGAGGAAAACCACGTTCCCTGCCGGAAAAATTCAGATTAGATGTCACCGGCGTTCTTCCTGCGATTAGTCAACGCCTCACCTTTGTCAACTACACCAACACGGTTGCTGTGGCAACATATAGTAAACATCTGATGTTGTGTTTCCGTGGAAGACTTCTAGAGGCCTGAAGATGCAGCTGTGCCGCCTCTGCACCTCTTAAATATTATGTTGCCAGATCGTTGGAAGACGAAAACTTACAACAGCGACGACGACGACGACAACAACAACAGCGCGGCCGCACGGCGAGCTACAATTACAACAACAACAAAAAAAAAAGTTACCATGACAGGACTGAAACCCTGACGACAACAAGGACCTGACTTTTCGCCTTGATGTGTGCAGCACCTTACGTCCAGAGCTGACCTAGCTGTCATCTTCAAGTGGGTCAAGAACTCCATCAAGCCCCCCCCCCCTCCCTCCCTCCCTCCCTCCCTCCGCCACCCCGCTCACTCTCTGTCACAACACATGCCATTACACCCTTCTTCTTCAGTCTTACCGCTCTCTTGCCAGTCAGTGACAGTCTTCACACACCAAGGACATGCTCGGCAAACAGGCCGAGAGCGTTTCCCCCCCGAGCCGCGAGCCCTCCGGTCAGCCCCGCTGCCTTCCTCTCTGGGCAGGGCTGGAGCTTCACCAGACAGGAAACTTGCGAGTGGCCCTAGTCATACAGCCTAGCCATTGCCTGATCCCACACAAACAGACACCTACCCCCCCCCCCCCCAACCACACACACACACACACACCCCACCCCCTGTGCCTTCAGCCCACAACTCAGTTGTGCATCTCCTGCTCTCATTGGTTTGACGGGGGCTCGCTCACCACACCTCCTGGTGGAGATAGGCTCGCGGCCGTTCCCTTTCCTGGATGGCCGAGGGCAAGGCACTCTGGGATATAGAGTCCTCAAATCTCATTCAACCTGCTCTGCAGCCACAGTCGCGGACTACGAGTCCCAGATCTGTCTGCCCCCCTCCCCCCCTTCTATTTCCAAGCCTGCTCTAACGTAAGCACTCAGGGCTGAATTATACACTACAGTATGTTGCTAGCAGGCTGCCAGGTATTAAAGTACAGTCCAGCCATCAAACAGGGCCCAGCTCGGCCGCGTACCCGGGGGGGGGGCACAGACGCTGCAGCCCCAAGTTTAAGAGCAGCCACTGAACGCCTCATGCACGTTCTTTAATCAGCATGCACGCTAATGACACTTGAAACTCCTGACCTAAATTATGACTCTTTCCTGTACCACCAAGCCCACCGCGGCGCTCCCTGCACGCGCGGCGCCCCGCCGGGGAGCCCGTCCACCAACACTGCCTCCAAAAGTTGTGGCGAGCGCTCGCACCTTGTCCAAAGGAATTATTTTTGGTTCCTTGTTCATGACTCCCACCCATTTCACACTCCTCCTCCTCCCCTAAGTGCTTCCACCTGCCCGAAAAGTTAATGCCTTGAACGCATCCTTGTAAAGTTTATCTCAAGATACCCCAGAGGGGGGGCAGCAGCGCAGAGGAAGTACTTTAGAGGGATTGAAAATAAAAAAAATAAAAAATAAAGAAAAAGAGGAACCCTGACTAAAGAGTATTGCTGCGACCCACCTCTCCTCTCTGGCCAACCCCCCCACCCTGCTCTCCTTTTCTGTCCCCCTCCCTCCCTTGTTGTCTCCCTCTCTCCTCTCCTCCTCTGCCCTGCTCCACTGTGGCCGACAGGCCCGGGGCAGACAGCGGGGGGATGACAGGGTGCCTTTCGCTCACCTGCGATGGCCGTGGTGGAGCTCGTGGTGGGTTAGCTCAGCCCTCTCCTCTCCTCCTCTCCCTCTCACTGTTGTGCAGCTTAAAGCCCGTATGCGCTAACCAAGCAGCAGCAGATCAACTCAATTCCCTTCCTGGTTTCTGGAGGGCAAAGAGGTCCCTCCCTTTCTCTCTCTCTCTCCCTCTCTCTCACACACTCTCTCTCTCCCTCTCTCTTAAAGAAACAGCATTCGCCCTCCCTCCACCTCTCTCCCCCCTTCCTCCCTCCACAAAACAAAACTAAATAAAAACTCATTTGGCGATGTGTTTGCGCGCTGCAGCGGGTGATTAACGGGGTTATAAATTCGACCAGACGTGGCTGCGACTTTAACCCTCGCCTGGCCGTGCGCCCCCCACCCCCACCCCCTTTAATGTCGGCCAACGTTTCCCTCTAAATTGAAGTTCAAGGGGAAATAAGTTGGAGCTTGTCAGCCCTCCGCAGCCTCTTCTCTCAGCGCGGTTTTCCTTTTCTGCGCGAGCCGAGTCGCACCCAACCGCCGTATCGCCTCAAGTCACACTGTCCCACCCCAAAGCGTGCCCCGACACATCCTGGTGCACAGGAGGGGCTGCCAGCGCCCCCCCTCCATAAACGCCTTCTGACCCAGTCTCTTCAGGTAAAACCTGCCAGGCTCCAACAGGTGAGCCGCCACACACAACACGCTCAAAGGGAAACGCTCAACTGGGGGAAATGGCAAATTCCGATGTGCAGGTTTCAAGGATACCAACACCCACCTGTGCCCCCCCCCTCCACACACACACACACACGCACACGCACACACACACCATAAATGATTCCCATGCACACCTGAGCACATACATATTTGGCAGGATTTAAACAGTGTTACCAGTCAACAGATGGTGGGGGGGGGGGGTCGGGAGGTGGGGATGGAGGGGCCTCATGGTGCAGGGGGGGGTCAGGAGGAGCTGCCTCATGGTGCAGGGGGGGTAGGGAGGTGGGGAGGAGCAGCCTCATGGTGTGGGGGGGTGTAAGGAGGTGGGGAGGAGCAGCCCCATGGTGCGGGGGGGGGCCACATGGTGCAGGGGGGTCAGGAGGTGGGGTGGAGCAGCCTCATGGTGTGGGGGGGTCAGGAGCATCCTGGGTGGAGCAGCCTCATGGTGCAGGGGGGTCAGGAGCATCCTGGGTGGAGCAGCCTCATGGTGTGGGGGGGTCAGGAGCATCCTGGGTGGAGCAGCCTCATGGTGTGGGGGGGGTCAGGAGCATCCTGGGTGGAGCAGCCTCATGGTGTGGGGGGTCAGGAGCATCCTGGGTGGAGCAGCCTCATGGTGTGGGGGGGTCAGGAGCATCCTGGGTGGAGCAGCCTCATGGTGTGGGGGGGTCAGGAGCATCCTGGGTGGAGCAGCCTCATGGTGTGGGGGGGTCAGGAGCATCCTGGGTGGAGCAGCCTCAGCCTCTCTGCAGGTACAGAAACACACTCACCACTTTTATCTTCGGTTTCCGGCGCTGCTGCGGCGGCTTCCTTTTAAAGAAACAGTCTTAACTACTGTTCAGTTTATCTTAACGTCGTCTCAAGACTCGGCTCAAACTTTGTTTGTCCTAATTTACGACAGTCGACGACATTGTCAGGAATATTTATGGTCGTGTCAGTTGTCGGGCCTCTGTGAACAGAGATTAATTACTTCCACGAATACCGCCTGAATGATATTTCCTAATTAAGAACAGCAAAACAAGGAGGCATATTACAAAACATCCCGGCAATGAGCAGGGACGCGTCAGCAAAGATTAACTTAGTCGAAACAATTTGCCGAGTTAATTCGTAATTACGTAAGTTTACGGAATGAAATTACAGCCAATCTTGACTTACGTCGTCGGTCGTGTTTTTTGTGCAGTTGTTTGTAAAATGTTGAGTTAGCTGAAGGACGAGGCCGCCGGAGCAGAGGCCTACCTGAGCCAACAGCCAATCAGAATCAAGGCTGCTCACCGGCCTCGACCAATAGGATGCGGCCAATTTACCACGGCCTGAATAAATTAAGCCTGGACCGCTCAACATACTTAAAATAAAGCTTATCTTTTTAACTGATATTTTCTATTAGATCCAACGTTATTGCAAACACACAGATAAATAAATATTCATCTTAAACCTGCATACATTTGACCTTTTTTGAGGACAACTGTCTGCAACATCCAGACTTGATAAATCTGGTAATAAAAGCTTGGTTATCCATTTATGTATTTATTATTTTGTGACAATGGTGAAATTATATTATGATGATAATAAAGGGAAAATGAAGGGGAAATGAATGTCAAAGTGGCTACAGACCCTTTTACCTCTCATCATTCTCTCTTGCTGATTTAGGATGGCACTTCCATGATGTCTCCCAGACCCGGGGTCAAGGTCACAGAGGAGATACCAGGAGACAGCAGATAGCTTCGGTGAAGCAGAACCGCTTTGCGACTTTGTAAAAGCCACCTAGTCGGTAGTTCCATGTCAATCTGCTACACAGGTCCTCCCGCAAGCGTAGATGTCGGGAGAGCCTGGGCAGCGCGGAGGCCTTGGCCTGGCACCAGCCCTTCTCCAGACCTGAGGGGAGCGGCTACAGGCACGTGGAGGCTCTCCACTCTACCGAGCCACACTGTGAGTTATCTTGAGGAAATTCACCAAAGTTGGATCAGGTTGTGGTCACATTTTTCCCCCCTTAGTGGGACTCTGAATCCTCGCTGGGTTACTAACGTGGGTTTCCACCGATCGCTGCTCCTTCTCAATGAGTTAGTGTAATCGTCGGTAAAGATTTTCATTCATCCAGACCTGGGAGGTGCGATTTGCCTTTATTTAGCCAAACAGTGTAGATTGTCTCAGTATGTTCCCTGTAGTTTAGTCGGTGAAGGTTTTTTTTTTTTCCTGGGAAATCTTCATTGGCACTTTCATACATCCAGATCCAGTTACAATACTGGGAACGTGCTGGGACTGCTGCATTGTGAATGAAAGCGGGGAAACCTCCTGCTGCCTCATGCTCATTTTCACATTTCGTCCAGCTCAAAGAAAGAAATGTCTTGGATTCATTACTGAAAGTCTTACACGTTGAAATATTTTGCTTTGGCAGACATACCGGGCCCATCCTTGATATTTACAGCAGCAGCATCTCTGGTTCTGGTTTAGCAGAGGAACAGGAGCCTCGTCGCTGATGTTCGCCGTTGAACACCAGAGAGGTCAGATTAAACGCTGTCAGCTAGTCCAAGCACGCTCATATTATGAACATCGTGTACCGGAGGTTTGGCAATAATCTTCGCTCGCATTTGGATTTGACTGTTCCGTCTCGTTTTAACAGGTCCAAGCAGGACACGATCACCAAATTAAAAAAGAAAAAGCACAAGGAACTAATTAAATAGAAATACATTCTAGTGACCTTTCAGGACTCTCAAGACCCAAAAAGAAAAAGTCCAAATACATTCACAAATAAGTTTTATTTTAATCTTATACATTATAACCATTTCCAACTATTTTTTTTTTATATTATAATAAAATGACTTCTCCCTTGTCTTTCACATAAATCAAAAAATTTTGTATATTAAGACTGCAAAATAGTACTCCTGTAATTTTGTATATAGCTTTGTACACATACAAGTGACGATGCACTCATTTTGCTCTCGAGGGGGGAAAGAGGGGGAGTAAGACATGGCAGCCAAAAGCAGAGAGAATACAAGAGCTCTAGCAAGACAGCAGGCTAGCAAGTTAACGCCACGACGTCACCAAGGCTGACCCGGGTTCGAGGTCAGTCGGAACCCTTTTGCACTACATCGTATTTTTACCACCAGTGATTGGGTAAAATTCCAAAGGGAGAATGTTTTTCACATGTATTTCACACCCAAGTATTTTTCACACCTCTAAGCTTGTGTCCAAAGAAAAAGCTCCAAGTGCCACGCACACGCACACACACACACACACACACACACACACACACACACACACACACACACACACACACACACACACACACACACACACACACCATTAGGGGGGGAAACATAGCTCAATACACTTCAGGGAGAATACAGGTCAACGATAAAGACGGGGATAAAAATAATAAGTCGACGCGATTGAAATTTCAGACATTGATTCAGCCTTTGATGAAACATCAGCTCATCATCCCCGCGACGATCTCGGGAAATAAAAACACGCATTATTAGAAAGATAATAAACCATGCTATACCGTCCAACATTATTTTGATCGCCGTTTTCTGGGATGCCGAAGGCGACGGAGACGTTTGTCATGGATCAGAGTCGGACTCGTGCGATGAGGAGCGCGACGCGCGTCAAGGGGACGGCGGCGGCGCGACCGGGAGTGAAAGGAAAAAACGGAACATTCAGAGCAGATTGCTGTGCTGCTGCACACACAGATAACCGTTCAGGCATCGGATACCTTCAGTAGCCATGAGTACCCTCTTTGGTTTGTGGCTCCACAACATCGTCGTGTGATATTACCAAAGCGAAAACCTCTACATACAGTATATGCCCATTGTCCTGTAGTCACAACGTTGATACGTTATATATCCTGGAGGTAAGTGCAACCTCTCTGCAGCTAGACCTTTCTGTAAAGGTGACACTGACAAAGGGAATAAAAAAAAAAAAAAACAAAATCTAAATTTCTCCAATCGGCTTTTTTAAAAGCAATTTAGAATTTGCAGTTGTGGATTTCTCTCCGTTTGGGAAAAAAAAAACTATACAGCAGGTCATTTATTGAAAACACTACCACGCTACCAACTGTCGCCATATAAAAGATTAGTACAGTATATTCAACAATACAAAAGAAGCTCGTCAATCAATGGGAATCTAGCTGACACACTGGCAGCCCTTCAGTGCTTCTGATCCTCACTAGCCTCGTGGAAATGTGAGCTACTCAACAACGGCACGTTGAAGCTGTGGTCTTACAGTAGAACGACTAAAAGGGCCCTGCTGCTGGTGAGCGAAGAAATGAGGGGGGGGGAGGCCAAAATGTTTATTCTGTTTCAAAACCAAAATGAAAAAGTGCCAATGTTTGTGATGGCTCGTGGAAGTGTTAAGTGCTGTGTACGACAGGGCGTGTGTGTGTCGGGGCGAGGGGGGGGCCTCATCACTCAGTGCTGCGGGTGGGAGTGCTGGGCTGGTTCAGGCTCATCGTTTTGCACAGCCAGCCGGCGAAATCCACTTCCTCCACTTCTGATCGCTTGATGAACGTGTGGTTCTGAAAAGGGGAGAAAAAAAAGCAGAGCCGGGCTGTCAGCTGCACGCGCCGTTTCACGACGATCAGCACCACGATGACGCGGCAGAATCAGGCTGGAGATGTTTCCCGGGGTACTCACCATCAAGAACTTCAGGACCGCTCTCTCAGACGGGTTTTTGATCAAACTGCACAAGGAAGAATAAAAGTTAAACCTCCGCCGATTCTCAGATCTCAATAGACGCTTGTGCGGCGCCCCGGAACATCAGCGGGATCAGCAGACGGTTCAGCGGGAGACCACGTTACTGGTTTCATCTGGAAACCAGAGCCCACCTGGCTCTGTCTAAAAAAAAAAAAAAAACAACGACTCACCATTTTGACACAAAGTCCTGGAAGTCGTTGGAGAAGACCCCGAGGGGAAGTTTAGGAGGGGGCTGAGGAGGAATCACAAGATCAGGGTCAAAACCTGAACAACAGCAGGGACACGGCGGTGCCCTGAGACAAGTCAACTCATCTTCAACCTTGATGTTGTGCTGCAACCATGAGACAGGACCGTGTGTGTGTGTGTGTGTGTGTGTGTGTGTGTGTGTGTGTGTTGAGGGAAACGTATCTCTCCCTCTCACCTCATTCACAATGTAGTCCAGAAGCTCAAAGATGGCCATGGCCGGTCTGCTGTCCATCCCGTGGCCTACAAAACAAATTAGGATAAATGACCAAAACCCGACGAGGCAGAAGCCCCACGGACGCAAAGTCTCACCGCTCACGGCTCGGCCCGGTGGTCTGGGCCTCTGCACGGTGGTGTGAGTCTCCCCCTCGGCCCCGTCCATAACAGCCCGTCCGAAGATGCCTTCCAGCTCTTTAGCGTCTGGTGGGGGGATGGGGTATCGGCCGATGGCCAGCTCCACCAGGGACAGCCCCATGCTCCACACGTCAGACTGGACAGTGTAGTGAGTACCCTGCAGTCTCTCCGGCTGTTGGAAAACAGACAACCCGTGTCAGAGGGGCAGGTGGAGCCAAGATGGCAGGGAGGGAAGAGGCTGGGCACCGACCAGGGAGGGAAAGGCACAGGAAGTGGACGAGGGGAAGAATGGCAGAGGAAGAGAAGGTGGGAGGCAATATGGCAAGGAGCGCTGGGGAGTGGTGAGAGCCAAAGGTCAGAGGATGGGAGGGTTTGGCTGCAGTTTTAGAGCAGCTTCGGGACGGCTGATAACGGAGATGTGCTAACAGCCCTGATAAAAGGGTTAAATTCTTCCGAAGCGCTGGCGCTTTCTGGGAAAGGGTTTGGAAAGAAACCATCTTTGACAACGCGCCCACCAGGTGTTTAACAGTGGGGGAAAAGTATGAGAGCGTTGCCCCGGCGTTTGCCAAGCCTCAGCCCTTGCTCCTTGGCAGGAGAATGAGGACGGGCCAGAGGAAGGGAAAGCAGAGGGTGGGGCCAGCGAAGGCGAGCAACGTGAGCACTGAGGAGGAAAGGAAAGTGGGGATGGGGCCAGAGGAAGAGGTGGGCACACAGGCGTGCAAATCTGACTCACCGACATGTAGGAGCGTGTTCCAACAAAGGAGTTGGCCATGGAGTCTATGAGCTGTCCGCTCACACCGAAGTCGCACAGCTTGATCTCCCCGCGAGAGTTCACCAGGATGTTGGAGGGTTTGACATCTAAAAGGCAGAGGAGAGGTGTAAAAATAGACCCATTCCAACTACCTTTCGCAGTCAGCAGAGTCCACGCAGGCATCGGAACGAGAGCGGTGTGCTGCACCGCCGCATTAATATACATGTTGGCATGTGTGAAAATCCTTACACAGGCACGAAGGAACACATTTACAGGAAAACAGTCAACCAAATAGCAGGAAGTCAACGCGCACCCCAGGTGAAATAGCACGTTCAGCCCCAGAGACTGATGCGAAGCACATGTTTTGTGTATTTAAATATAGAAAATACCAGTCAGGCCTGAACCCTGACTCCCTCTCCTCAAGGGTCTGAGCGCAACAGTTTATGAAGGAGGAAGTGTGTTGTGAGGTTGTGGTCAGGCAGATTTGAGAGACACCCCCCCCCCCACAGCCCCCGGCTCGTCAGAAAATGCGGTCTTTGAGCGGCGGGGGGCCATTTCGTGCACCGACCTGTGCGGTAAAAGTGGAAGTAGGAAGGCCAGAGAAAAGCTCGCTGTTGTTGGCGCCTCGTGAGCTGCCCAGCGCAGGGGGCCGCTCCTTCCACACAGCCCCGCTACAGTCAAGGGGGTGGGGGGTGGGGGGGGCGTTCTGGTGTGCATTTCTACTTCCAATCATGTGGGTGAACGCAGAACACTGTGACATGCGTGTGATATTCCTGTCCAGTGACACACATCTGGGCTTAGTGCAGTTGGTGATTTGCAAGTCTGTAGATGTTTAACAGCTCCATGGGGGGGGGGTCACCAGACAGCGGACCAGTCAGCCCCATAACAGGAGGGCTAAATGACTCACTGCTGTGTGATTCTGGTGTTTAGAGCGGTGGCCACGGCTCAGACCGGGCCAACACTGCGGCATAAGGACCGCAGCGCGAAAGAGCGACATCGGAGGAGTCGTCGCAGGAGCGGCGCCGTATAATCAAGTCCAAGAGAAGACAATTACTACCTGAGCCGACAAACAACCGTCCCAAAAAGCTCCCTGGACGCTGCAGCCTCGGCCCCCCGATTATAAAAAATATGCTGCGACATCACTGGCGCACTACGCTTTACTACAGTGTGAACTTAACCAATTTACTTATTTAACAGGCCTTTCACTGCTGAAAGGACATGCCTCTACTTAAGGATATATTAAATTTGGTCTCTCTAATTTCTTCTTCCAGCTGTGATGAATATCTGTCCCAGCCTGCTGAAGGCTTCCCTCACTTACATCAATTCTGTGACTGTAGCTCCAGTCAAAGAGCTTTAAAAACATATTCAATACCCGAAATCACTTCTAGCGCTTAGCTGCAGCGTTTATGTCGGACTAAAACCTGTCGAATATTTTCAACACGTATCACAAAGACAAAAGCGTCCTCAGATATTTAGGGTTCTTCTGAGTAATTCTCAAGCCAGACGTGAGCCTTACCTCTGTGCATTATCTGATGCTTGTCTCGGAGGTAGGCTAATCCCCTCAATACCTGTGGACGGACATGCCACACATTAAGACGGACACAAAAACGAGCTTCTCTTGGTCGAGAAAACATCCCGTTTCATCGTTTCCAAACAGAAGATTGCGCAACGATCCGAGACGAGCAGAAGACTCCGGGGATTCGTCCGCAAGAGCAAAGTTAAGCAATGTTACAGCAGACAGACGTTCACAATTAACAGTATTAGTAATTAAGCGCGCAACCCTGACGCAACACCCGCCGCTGCTGATGTAAGGCGAGTTAATCCGCATGCAAATTGTAAAAGGAATTACTCAACCACGTACAGCAATGCTAACTTTCCCAAGGATGTCTTCTGGCATTTTCCCAGCTTCTTTCAGAACCTGGTCCAAGGATCCACCATCCTGCACAGACACGCCACACCACTAAACTCTGACATTCCATTTCAGATAAACAAGAAATAATGAACAGTCAGCCCTCTTCAAGCCGACAGTTGTCATGCCGACAGCCTTTGTGTCTCACCATGTGCTCCATACAGATGCTGATCTCGCCGTCGCTGTAAAAGGCGCCATAGAAGCCCACGATGTAGGGAGAGTTGCATTCATGCAGCACCTGCAGCTCTCTGATAATCTGGTTTCTAATTGCGGGCTTGATTTCGAGATGGATCAACTGGGGGGAGGAGAGGAGACGGGAGTTGAAGCCCTGTCCCGACAAATCCAACACGAGGAGTTGCGTAATCCGCCGAGCCATCATCTCAACATGCAACAATTCAGAGGTGTGGCCTGCATAACTTAAATACTTTCTCTACAGCCAGTGGGTTATCCGAGCCATCTTAACACATTCCATTTTGGATTTCTGTTCCGACCACTGAAACAGGGCGCAAACTGAAAGCAGCGTTATTGACACACATTCAAATCTGTTATCTGATTTATTATTCAAGCGTATCATCCCCTTGTTGCTCATGCTGACTGACAAACTGTCACGTCGGGTGAATTCGCAGGTCTAAAACAGAACTGAGGTGATCTTCACCTTCCGAGCCATGACCAAGCCGGAGGGCTTGTGGCGGACTTTGTTGACTACGCCGCCGTTCCCGGCGCCCAGCTCGCATATGGGCTCGAAGTCCTCGTCCTTCAGCTCGCCAACCTGAGCCTTCTGGGTGAGGAAGGCCTCCAGGCGCTTGCGCTGCTGCTCGTCCAGGTCCAGCTCCCCCAGCTTCTTCTGCAGGGCCTCCAGGTTGGCTCTGGGGAGGGGGGGGCGAGAGCAGAGAAGCCGTGACAGGACACGCCGCCTGGCTGCTCAGGCATCAAAAACAGACATGCCTGGAACCCCCCCACCCTCCATTTCCAGGTTTAAACCCTTCTCAAACCATCCTCAAGGTTTAAAGCTGGGGAGGGGTTAACCTGGCAGGTGGTTTAACCTTACTCCTTCAGGTTTAACCCACCCAGAGGTTTAACCTGGAGGGGGGGGGGGGTTAAACCTGGAGGGTGGTTTAATCCCACTCCTTCAGGTTTAAACCCCCCCAGAGGTGTAACCTGGAGGGTGGTTTAACCCCACTCCTACAGGGTTTTATACCCTTCCCAAAGCTTTACCCCCCCAGTTCCCCTCACCCTCCTCCAGGTTCACCCCCCCCCAGAGGTTTCACCCCCCCCCAGAGGTTTCCCCCCCAGGTCCACTCACTCTGAAGCCACATCGATGGTGTTGGAGATGGCCTGTCCTTCCCCGATGGGCGCGATGGTCAGAGGAACGGGCTTCTTCTTGGGAGCCATGTCGCTGCCTCTCCGCCCCCCAACCGGGACTCACCGACCCTCACTCCGCCTCTCCTCACCCCCCCACCACCACAGGGACCCGCCGACCTTTACTCTTTTCGGAAAAACCGCCTCTTAAAGCCGCCGGAGTGTCCGATGATACGCGTCCTGGCTGGCTAGTAGCTGGGCGGGCTAGCGCTAGCTACGCGGGGGCACTTTGCGCATTTACCCCCGGCTGAACCACACAGCCCCCCCCCCGTCGCCCCCTCGCAGGTCCTCTCCGGCCCCCCGGGTGCAGCTACAGCCGCTCGGGGTTGCTCATTCCGGCCCTTTTCTCTCTATTTTTTCCGCCTCTTCTCGCCGTTAGCCGCGGCTAGCTCCGTGCTAACGCTCCGGAGGGGGGGGGGGGTGTCGCCCTCCGCGGTTCTACCGGCGCCTACGGGGTGGTGGTGGAGGTGAGGGGGGGAAGCAGCACGGCGGGGGCACCCTCGGAGATCCCGCTGAGCGCCTCAGAGGTCCGTCCCTCGGGGTGTGGAGGTCCGGGGAGAAGAGCAGCCTCGGTACCGGAAGCAGCAGCTGCAGCGGCGGACACCCCCAGTCTGACACATCCCTCCAAATAACGCGAGACCGGCCCGGAAATCCCACACGGCGCGGCCGAATTAACTTTATACCCACGCAACACCCCGCTTTTTTTATTTATACCGCTCATAAAATATCAATCCAACCCTCTTTATTTACTTTTTTTTTCGCGTTTGAGCGGTGATTGAGTGCGGGATGCCAGGCGCGCGGCCGCCCCCTAGCGGCCGATGGCGGCACCGCAGCAGCGGGCCTGGAGCTGCGGGGAATGGTCGTGGGTGGTGGTGTTGCGTGATGTTGGGCCCGCTGTTGGAAAGGTGAAGGCTTTCTAACGTGTTTAAATTTTTTTTTTTAAATTTAAAAAAAGAATTCTGTCCGAATGGAGTGGGGTGGTTCATGCAACGACGCCTGTTTGGGGTGGAGATGCGAGGCCCCTGCAAGACACAGGCCCTTTGTTAATTACCTGGGTGAAAGGAGGATAAGAACATTGAAGGATGCAGCTGGTGCACGGCACCAGGTCGTACACATATCACATTAGGAATTACATATTTTTTGCCAGGTCTGATAGAGTAAAAAGGTCAGACTTGTCCCCTTGCCACAACATGAGAATACATTTTTTTTGCCTGCCTTTGTGACTGGATGTGAGTGTAATTAACAGACAATTTACAGAAAATTTGTATATGCAAAAAAAAGCTGATAACTCACTTTAGTTGGTATTAAGCAATTATCTGTTTACACTATGGATTCTTTATCTCCAGAAGGCCTGAACCATCACCTTGGGTATGTACATGAAGCTCTCTTTATCCAGGTGCTTTATTTTTTTCTGCTTCAACAGTGCGTAAAAGAACTGCCGTTTTATCCTGACTGACAGCACCTGTCAGAAATCTTCACAATATCGACGAGGCATTGTTGTGGTTTTCACTTTGGCTGAAAGGTCACTCCAAACACCTTACTGTTGGATGCAAACATTTCACAATAACATGACACTTGGACAAAACTCACATATTCCAACATCCCAATTCTCCGGCTGACGCACCATCATTTTACATTTCAGCTGAATCACATGACAAAGTGTACCGCGTAACCAGCCAGAGTATTCCTCCTCCACTTCCCAGGACCACTATTTACTTTTTGGAAAGACCTGCAGACGTTGCTGAAATAAGAGCTGGTGTGTTTGTTGAATAACCAAACAGTGGCAGACATGTTTTTAAGAATTGATTTTAATTAAATTCACACGTCAATAACAGCTGTTAGAATACGATTAGTTAAGTATTACAGTTTTTAAATCCTCAACAGGCATCAAATGTGTCCTCAGTTCTGAGAATTTGGTTCAGGACATTACAAATCACCACCTTAACCAGTCCTCCCAGTCCTCTGTGGCGTCCACATCGGGCGCCGCTGCCCTCCGCCGCCTCTAAGTGTCCGTTTGCCTATAGGAACAACTGGAGGCGATTCAAGGCTTAATAAAATATTATTTAAATTTTATTGTCTTTTAATATGAACATATAAAAAAAACACAACAAAAACATTTACATCATGAAATTGCAAGCCTCTGCCCATGCTACCTCGTGGGTTATTAGAAGAAGAAAGTCCACTACAGAACCTCAGCTCTCCATGAATCCATCTGCAAACCCATCTGGCTCAGTTCCACAGAAGCAACCTGCACACCCCATCTTTAACCACGGGCGGGGAAGGGGGGACTAGGAGACCCGATCAAATAATTACCTTCTATACCGAACAAATGAATGGTTACACTTTGAATATGTATACACGCTGTTCCTCACCAAAACAAATTGCAAAGTTCACGACAGGTCTGAGTTCTTATTCTGCACTAGAATGTGAGCGCTAAAGGTGTGCACATTTGTTTTGAGTTACTCGATTCCAAATCATCTGCGTTTCTAAACAGCAAGAGTGAGGAGGAGGAGGAGGAGGAAGAGAAGCATGGAAGACCAGAAAAGACTCGACTCGGAGAAGGTCAGAGTCGTTTGTGCATTTCAGCCCAACAAACCACACGGTGCTAAGTGAATCAAAAGAAACAAGGGGAGCGTTTCTACGGCCCTAAGACACTCTGGAGAACCATCGCTCCTCGGATCAACCCCAACTCTCATCAGATGGTCGGGGAGACCTCATAATTGTAGGGGACATTTCATAATCGCTATTCTGAGGCAAGAAACGAGCTGGAAAACTGAAGAACGATCAGTTTGTGCATACAGCTCTGGCAAACACGGCAACTCCTTCTCATCTTCCAGGAAACGCAGTTGACCTCCCGAGAGTCCTTAATCTGAGAGGAAGCCTTCGCAAGAGACAACAGCAGAACAAGAGCAGGGGGACATTATTCGTACACCGTCAGAATGCAGCAATTAAAGATGAACCCAATTCCAGCAAGCAGAGGTGACCTTATCACTGAGAAGTGGCCGAGGCGGGTTGTTGCTCGGAGCAGCTTTTGTGATGTAATCAATGACTCGAAGATTGGTGGGGCGACGCTTACTGACACTTCATTACCCGCCGCTGCGTTAACTCACCCCAGCGAGACACCCTGAACGACGCTCTGACCCCGTCCGGATCCATTTGGAGGACCAGAGTGTGGTTGGGCAGCGCGGCAACGCTAATTACACCTCGCCAGAGGCGTCCCGCTTTCTGCAACCCAAGACCGCCCGTCTGTCTGTACAGCCGCGGCCGTGCGCGCTTCATCACGAGAAGCCGAGACGAGAAGGGGAAGCGGGGGATTAAAAACGCGTCCTCGTCCATTGTGTGTGCTTCTTCCTCTACTGGAGCGAGTTCTAAACGAAGGTTGGTCAGCTCGGAACACCTCAAAACCGCACCCTCAATCTCCACCACCCAAAAGTCACAGAAACCTCGCCACTGCATCTCGATACACGTTTTTACAGAATGGTACAGGAACAGATCTGTGATGGAACATAAAAAAAAAAAAAAAAAAAAAAACTAAATCATAAAAACAAACTAAAACAAATTCTCCAGTGTAAAATTGGCTTCAGAAAGACTCAAATTCTTCTGCTCTTTGCCTCTTTCTAAGCTGTCTGGTCAGTCTAAGTGTTGTATGACTGAGGTAGGTTCTCTTAAATCTACAGGGCAAAATTAAAAGGAAGAGCGTCCCACACTGAAGGCAGTATAGTGTTCTGCTTATAAGGAAAAGTAACCATGGAAAAAAAAATAAATTCAAGCTTTTAACCCAAAGTATTTATGCCTCTGATCTTTTTGTCGTGTATCTTCTTTTTTTTATTATTTTATCTGCTTCACGTCAATAAACCTCAAGTTTAAATAGAAACATAAAAAAAGACAAAGAAATAATAACACCATGGGCAAGGTTTGAATACCTATCCGACTGCCTTGTCCTCCCCCGAGAAGATTTAAGCTCCCCCCCCGCCATTCTAAATCCTCCATTAAACCAAGCCTCTTCGTCACAGTTGTGGCAAAAAAAATGAAGACGCGATCGCCGAACGCTTGTGGGTAAAAGTGTCTGAAAAGTTAAATACAGAGACACAGGTGGTAGACGGGGCAAGTGGGGGGGGGGGGGGGTGGTAGTGGTGTCGGAGGTGCTTGATCCACTCGATAACAGAGGCAGGATGGTACAGATATTCACTACGTGGTGACGGCTGGCCAGAAAAAAGCGAGTTAGCGTTGCTTCCAGTGGTGGTACAGTACAAAGAGGAATCCTAATCAGTCTAGATTGAAGATTCGGTAACAGTGCATGACTGAGTGTGTTTGCTTTGTCTGGATTGCAACCAGAGCTGCTCAAAGGCTCTGAGATCTGAGCGTCGGGGAGGGTCGTTGCATCTAGTGGGTTTACTGTGTTCCTGTCCTCGTAACGTCAGCCCCCTGCCTCTCTGTGTGTGTGTCAGTCTTTGAGGGGACAGAGCCGCGGGGTCAGTAAGCAGTGACCAGGTCCTTGTCGTAGTTGTATCGGCCTCTCTTGGGGGCTGGACTGTCCTCGCTGTCCTCTGTGTCCTCGCTGTCTCCTCCCGCCCCGCCCCCTTCCTCTTCTGAGGAGGAGTCGAGAGTCAGGTCTACCACTGCGCCTCCTGCTGGGGCCACAGCGGCGGCTGCTCCTCCTCCTCCCGTTACTCCCGTCACGCTCACAGAACTGCCGCTTCCAGATTTACCTGTGAGGCTAGTGCTGCTGTGAGCTGGTGAGTGACCGTTTGCTTCAGGAATGCCTGCAGAGGTAGAGCTCATTTAAAAACAACAATCGTGACCCGAAGAACCACAGCAGCAGAGAAGTGCGTGGAACAGGAAAGAAACACACAGGCTTCACTCAAGTTCAACTGCCAACTTACATATATTGACGACGGGGTACTCCGGCGTGTTGCTGCGCTCTCGCTCCCTTTCCTTTTCCTTCTCATCCCTGATGGGTCGCCAGGAACCGTCGGTCAAGTACTCGATCTCCTCGATGTCTTCACTCGTCTCTTTCAATATCTCAGAGAGCAGCCTGAAACCCAAACTGCTGGTCAGAGCGAGGCTCAGCGTAATTTCATTACACAGCATAAGTATGAAATTAAATTGTAGGGGTCTGGAGGACATCCATCCTCTCAAATGCATGTAGTAGGACACAGTAATACATCATTAGTAATTTGGTGGATAAAAGCCTAATGACTTGTTTATCTTTACTGAAAACTGTATTTAATCTGAGGGACACAATTTTGAGCCGATCTAAAGTGCAACTTCAATAAATCAGATGGTATGAAAGAGCGAACAAATGCTGGTTTGGAGCACAACTTGGCAGCAGCTGTGAAACTACAAACCAGAGATAAACACCCTCTCCAGGAGTGCGGACCATTCAGCGGAATTCTTTGCGCAGGGAAAACCCGGCAGGTTGATGCGCAGTTCAACAAAATGCTCCAACCATCACAAAACTACTGCAGAAGTCAGCGGGTTTTGAGGCTCCTTACCCATCGATGGTGAGCAGCTCAAAGGGAGCGGGCTTGTCACAGACGGGGCAAGTCCATGTGGGCTTCTTCTCATTCATCTGCAGGAAAAAGACTGCGTCGAAACACTGAAGGTGGGCACAGGTCAGAACTCGACAGGGTACACCGAGCCGCATCTTCACCAGCTGGGAGACAGAGAGGGAGACACAGGAAGTGAATTAAACCGTAATGACGCCACAGGAGCCAGGTCAACGAGCCTTAAACAGCAGCACCAGTAGGCCTGCACAGAAGGGTTATTTATCCACAAACAGGACATACGAGGGCGTACTCACTGGACAGATGAGGGAGACTCTGAGGCCTGTTGTTGCGATCTCACTCTCGGGATCAAATCGTAGTTTGTCTTGGACTACAGATAACAGACACAATGATCATGAGCAGCTGAAACAATAATGGGCGACATCTGAGATTAATCACACACGGTTGTGTGGGGAGTGCGTAACTGACACTTACTGCGTTCGCGACAGCGCTCTGCGCTCTCCACGGAGCAGAGTTTGAGTTGGCTGAAGAGGTCTGCTGCTGTGAAGACCCTCACTAAATAGACTGCCACCGAGTACCGCTGTAATCAGATTCACAGGCTATCAGCATAATGTCACCAAAACCAGATCAGAAACATGATCTTAACCATGCGCTGGCTGTTTCCGCCAGGCGCTTGACTTCCTGCCATTTGTGGCAAAAGCTGAGTAAATTCACATGTGCAGCTACAGCTATTGTTACAGCCCTCAATGGATCTTTAATTGTTTTACTGTCCTTAGTTTTACATTTCAATAGAAAAGAGTCCACTTTTTAAAGCTGTGAGAACCTAAACACGTCATTCTCTCTTTCATCAAAGCCGTTTTGGCTTAAGTCAGATACAGTGAAAGAAGGACAGAAGGAAATCTCCCAACATTTCCCAACAGTGAAGTCCAAAAGTTCAAATAATGTGGAAGTGATAACATTCCCCAAAGACACACATGATTTGAAAGGTACTTTCTTTCAAAGGTACTTTCAAACCATGTGTGTGTCATGTGTGTGTCTTTACTCCTTTAGCAACAGGCAGCCCTGACTGCCCAACGTGTCAATCAGTAGCAGACGCTGACCTTGCCAAAGTTTCCCCAGGTGACGGTGACTCTGTTGGTGGCATTGGAGAGATGCAACCAGGGAGTGATATTTATAGGACGACAAGGGCGCCGAGGTTCAACACCAGGCTTATTTGAAGGGTAGTAGCCCTGTGGACACAAAAAAAAACACAAGGTCAAGCTGATTTTCAGAGAATTATGTCAGTAATTAAATTGTTTTAATTAAAATTGAATCTGATCGAAGGATTAAGACTTCTGCAAAGACTAATTGACATTCTTTAATAGGCAAGCTTCTCTAAAATATGCTCTGTACTGTTCATCATTCATGTCTGCTCAGTGCTGCAGCAGTTTCTGCATGTAGATTTTGACAGTGTGTGGATTAATTCTATTCTTTTCTTTCAAGTCTCTTATAATAATAATAATTTAATGCAAAAATCTTCCACATTCTTCTTGTTCAGCTTTTGTTTCTGCCTACAACATTTTCGCCCCACAAGATCTTTTTATTTGAAGGAATAAACACTCATTCAACTAACAATTCCACAGAAGTCTCACTTGATCACAGGATCTGTCCGAGGTCAAAAGAAAGACTTTGTTCCTTTTGGAGAAGGATCGTCACTTACCGGCACATGACAGTAGGACTGGTTGACTTTGACAGCAATGTTGGGAGGATACTGGTCCTCCTGAACACCAATCGAATCTGTGTAACAGATTCTGCAAAAACAAGAGATAAGTTGGTGTAAAAAGGCTCTCAGCTGGATGACTTCTTTCTCAAGTTGTTGCTCACTTTGTAACTTTGAGGGACGGACCCACAAATTTCACTGTTTGAACTCGGAGGAAGTGGTGTTTTCTGATTTGCATTGCAAAATAGTAAGGATGTTTCTACTAAAAGCTCGACTTTATTCAATGCGTGTTAGATTTGAGAGCGGTCCAGTACAAATCAGCTATTACACTTCGCTTTTGGAGGTGAAAACATGAGACTGAATCATTCTTAATTGTGGTGACAAACAAAGCTCTCTAACGGAAAGTGCCACTGAGGATCAATCTGAATAGCAGGAAATTTACCTGAGAGCAACTTGAATAGATCTGATGCCAGCACGAAGCTCACTAAGGAAGTAAGAAAAATAAAAGGCATAATAGATCTTTAATTATACAGGCAAGTCAGTTAATTTTTATTTGGATATGTAAACATCTATAGCCTTATGCAAACTTACACATATTCATTTTTTATTAAATGTTCAACTTAGAGAAGGACTATTTTCTTACCTTGCATTTCTGATTTGGTCTGCCTGGCTTGGTGTTAACTCAAATATGCATTGACTGTCCTGCAGTTTCTCATTGTTATGGGCAACTGAAAATAAGAGCAGTGTTCAGTTCAGGTCACAACAACATTACACAAACAAAATGGCTCGTGACAACGATACTCAAACGGCAGCCACTTACTTAGCTCTGTTGGTGGCAGCAGCGTCTCCAAAGTTTGGTAGAAGGGCAGCGGCACCAGCTTGACCTCTGGTGCCGGTGTGGGGATTTGTTTGGAAATGCCATTGAGGTAGTCTGCACCCTGAGATGTGGTATTGGGGGATGAGCTGAGGGAGGAGTAAGCAACTGATATCCCTTCTGGACGCCGTGCTGCGAGCCACCCAGACGTTTTGGGAAAACGCGACTCGTAGAGCTGTCTGACGTTCTTCAGCAGCTCCGGACTGTATTCGGTTTGGACCAGCCTCAACGCACGCCCCACCAGGTCCTGTTTCAGCCCACTTTTGCTGCGACCCATGGAGGCCAGCAGCGTCTGTAGGTCTGAGACCCGGAAACTTTTGACCATGTTCTGAAAAGGAACGAGAAAGAATTATAAATAGTCACATCAAGATGTAACTTAAGGCTGAACTAAGTTAAATATTAACTTATTTTACTACGTCAGATGTGGAAATATGTTTTAAATAAATTATATTAATATAACTTGGATCTAAATTCTAAAATTATGGATTAATAAATCGGAATATTACCCCAGAATGTACCTAAATTAATCAATAACAGCTATTTTAAATAACTTCCCCTTTAATCAAGTACATAGTTATTCTGACCACTTGTCATGAGATCAATCGTGCCTATATTTGGCCACACACAAACTCAAAATAAAAATCTTTTGTTAAATGCCTCTGGAAACGTCATTTAAAAAACATTTTAGGCATGCGGCAGACGCGGGCGACGTTTTAAAGCCGTGAAAACGAACAAAAGTCCTTAAAGTCGGAGGGGTAAAAAAAAAAAAAAAAAGAAAAAAAAAGCGACATTTCCACACGTAGAGTCCCAAATACGAACCCGGCGTGTCCAGGCCGACGGCTGCGTGTTTGGAGCCGATGCTGCGGGTCTGGGACGAACCTGGACCCGAACCAGGCAGGTAAATTCGGGGAAAACAACGCGGGCAGCAGCGCAGCCGCGCTGGTGTTTACAGCCGCTGCGCCGGAGCCCCGCGTCCCCCCCTCCACCTCCACGGCCCCGGGCTGTCAACACATGGACACGGAGCGGCCCGGTTCGGCCCGGCCCGGCCCCGGGGGTCCGTCCGGGCGGTGCTGGGCTCCGTGGGGGAAGCCTGGGCTGGCTGTCGCCCTTAAATCATGGCACCCCCGGGGCGCTTTGACAGGTGCACGGCGCTCCAAAACCGACGCTTCGGCGCGGCGGGGACGCCCGCCCGACCCCCCCAGACGCCTCGCCCGAGCCCGGAAAACGCGTCCCAGGCGACCCCCGGGGTGTTTCGCCGGCTCGTTCGCCCCCAATCTCCGGCTCCGGCTCCCCCCGGACGCACTTGCTCCCCGGACCCCGCTGGCTAGCCGCGTTAGCTCTCGGGGGGCTACGCGCTCCGCCGCGCCGCCCGGGAGCCCCCCCCACCGCCCAGGGCCGCCGCCCCGCGAACCCCCCGCGGCTCGGACGGCGGAGCCCCCCAGCCCACCGCGGCGGCCCTGCGCGGCCGAACCGAGGCCGGCCGGGGTCTACTTGCCATCGCTTCCACCAGCTCGGCCGCCATCTTCGCGCAGCAGTACCGCGAGAGTCGGGGACGACGGCTAGTCTTTGACCAATGGGGCGCCGGCCCGCGGTTGATTGACGGGCGCGCCCGGCCAATCAGAGCCGCCCCTCAGCGCGGACAACACGGGAGGGGCGGGACCGCGGTTTTTTAAAGTCGCAGTGCCACTTTTTAAAAAATCACTCAGAGGCAGGTCTCGCGTCCAAAATAGGCCCCGCTGTCTGTAAATGGCACAAAACGTGGAGGTGTTTTGATATCGGCGGTGTTTCGGTTTGATAGTGTTGAGTTGTTGTCCGAGAGGGTCTCAAAACCCGATTAAATTTGACCCCCGCGCAACGCGCGATGGCTGAATTGGAAGAGGTCGCATGGTTTGCCCGGCTCCGATCCGAGCGAAAGAATCCGTGTCGGGTTTTGTCCCGGGCCACGAAATGCGAAGTTGCGCTTTGTTTAAGTTATGTCCGTAATTTAATTAAACGAACGACAAAGGCATCGTTTTTTTGCACGGCAGGGTGAAAATGCGCGACGCAAAAACACAACCGCAGCCTTTTGGCACGCAGGCAGAATGCCAGGGGAAACGGGTCCCGTTCGCATTCTTGCACTCGATGGTGATCCAGTCCTGGTTTTCCAAAGCTCGTCATACGTGGCAAGGACTACTGTCATGGAAACAAAAGACTCAATTAAAGCCACTGATTTATCTTACAAGATGCCTTTGCATCTTATCACATGCATCATTTGCATCACGTGCATGCTTTGCTTGGAAAAGAAATATCTTCAGAACACTTCAGCACTTTAAACTTTGCATGGCTGGATTTGCAACACCGCCTCTGGAGATAATAATCATAATTAATTAATATGAAGTAATAAATATGAAGACAAACGGATGGTTCATTCATTGTTTGTAGGTCACTTATGTTTCTTCACAATAGGGGATTTATGTTAACTTTGACATTTGTTTACTTGATGTGTAACACCAGAACATTAACACAGGCAAAATGTGTTGTGCATGACATGTTCTCTTATTTAAACAGAAGAGGGCAATACGGTCCAGGGTTTGACCTGTGATTTAATTGTGTGCGTGTGTGTGTGTGTGTGTGTGTGTGTGTGTGTGTGTGTGTGTGTAGTGTTAGAGAGAGAGAGAAATGAGTATCAATTTCCAAAATATGCCAAAAGGTAATAAATATAGTAGCCTCTTAAATACAATAAATAGTCCATGTTATTTTTATTTTTGACAAAAAATGTTTATAAACCTTTAAATTACAAATAACTGCATCTATATAAAACGATTTAAGAATATAAAATGCATTGAGACTATTTCACTATTGTGTATTTGAAGGCATAAAACTCATAAGTCATATACATTTGTTCCATAAATTGCTTATTATTGTTCACACAGAAATATCATCATTTAAATAAATAAATTCAGTCATGAATTAAAGCATCATCGTGAACTGCAAAGCAGGTTTGTTAAAAAGAAAAAGAGAAAATAATGAGTCAACAACCTTTTGTCTTATGAAGGACAAATCAATCAATCCATTACACAGTCAAATAAAAGAATATACTCCTGTGTAGTTTTATATTATTTGCGGTTTTTATTTATATAATATGTGTTCCCTTATTAGTAGTAAGCCAATGCTTATGGGAAATAAAACTACAAACTATATATAAATAAAACTAAGATAATGCATTGAAACCAAACAGGAGTGTACAATAAAATGGGTCAACAAGACATGATGAATACATTCAAGTTAAGGCCATCATTTCTTGCTTTTTTATTCAAAGAGGAGACTAGCTTTTCCTCCCACACGTTTAACTTTTTTTGTCTTAACTGATTTTTATACACCCACACGGACAAAATAACTTGAACAGGGTAACACTGGTCTCTAAAAGGCCTTTGATTCTGCAGCATGCATCTTCAGCCCACCACGTCTTACTAATTCTTGAGTGTTTAATCTCCCGTAATTACAAAGATTTGCTTAGGTTAATAAAAATAATCCGCCTCAATTCAGACCCCCTACCTCGACCTCCCCTGTGCCTCCTTTGCCCCTTTCTGTGAGGGATAAATTCACGGTTATATAAATAGTCACCTTTGCAGCCCCGATAGATAGCACTTTGCTTCTGGAGCAAAGAGCTGTTGGATTGAGGAGCAGCTTTGACCTTTACAGGAGGGTTGATTACTCTTAAAATTTGCAGACCGGGTGTCCATATCCAGGCTTGTCAGCTGACGTCATTTCCACAGGTTGAGGCCGTGTCACTTGTGAGCGCATCAAGGTTAACAACAGTTGAGAGGCTCAACTTTATCTGTGATCTTGGCAAGACTTTGGCAGAAGAATCAAGGGGCATCGAGGCACTTGGCTTATGAAGAGTCCAGAAATTCGAAAACGCCATGCTGTAAATTGCTGACTCAAAGAAAACCTGAGACGACTCTTCTAAGAGAGATTTCTATTTTCAGCAATTCATCATCTACTTCTACATAAACCACCACTTTGGACACAATAAAGCCTTTGTAATGAGCGTGAGAGATCTGAAGGCAGAGATGACAAAGGAGGACACGAGCAGCCGCACCATTGGCAGAGAAAGGCTGGGACTGAGCTTCACTATTGACTACCTTCTGTTCAATAAAGGAGTCAAAGGTTCTAAAGAAGAAACGACAGGAAGTCGTACAGCTGAGCAGACAGCGAACAGCATGCTAAATCATCAGAATCCAAAACCCAAAGAGGTGGGGATTCATTCTGAGACGCAGGAGAATCGGTTGCAGAGGTCTGAGACCGGACAAAAGAAAGGTGAAGGAGAGGAGGGGGATGAAGACCAACAAGCGGAGAGGGGGGAGGAAATGACCACCGCCACGTCGACCTGTAACAGTTCTGAAAAGTCCGCTGACAAACCCAACCAGTCGTACATCGCCCTCATCTCCAAGGCAATCCTGGCGTCGGACCAGAAGAAACTCCTGCTGTGTGACATCTACCAGTGGATCATGGACCACTTCCCGTACTTCAAGAGCAAGGTACGAACATGTGCGCCGAGCAAGACAACAGTTGTTGGGTTAAAATGTCAAGTTAAAGCTGTGACACGTGGGATCTCCGCCCTCGGCGCCCTTTCCAAATAGCCCTATCATTCCGTTGACGTCTATCAGTTGTTAACAAGAACACGGCGGCAAATAACGACAAAGCGGAATCGCTCAATGTCTTCGACACGACACGTTAAGGTGTTGAGAAATACCGGTGGTAGCCATTTTGTCAATGCGACCTACTTGGTGTAGGTAATCTGTCTGAGGGGTTAGGCAATTAGGTGCTTGTAGGGACACTAGATGATCTTCTTGTTGCCGAACTGGCAAATAAAGTAATCCTGTTGCTAGGTTGCAAACCAACAGTGCCTTCCCCAGGTGCAACAACAGATTGGACAAAGCCTAATGGATTAATGTTGATCACTGCAGTGGCGTGCTAAAAAGGTAACTCAGGGCGTTGTGTCTTAGAGCGATCATATACTTTCTTGACACGTCATTGCTCATCCTGCCAACGTCGGAACAAGGTGACATCCTTGAGTAGGATCAGCGATGCCGAACAGCCACCTATGTTATTTTTCAATTAAGGACACCTGTTAACTAACGTTTGCTTAGTGGCAGCTTTTAAACACAATGCTCTTCTTCTTCCCCGGAACAGGATAAAAACTGGAGGAACAGCGTGCGTCACAACCTGTCCCTGAACGACTGCTTCATTAAAGCGGGCCGGAGCGACAACGGGAAAGGCCACTTCTGGGCGATCCACCCGTCGAACTACCAAGACTTTTCAAACGGGGACTACCACTGCCGCAGGGCCCGGCGGAGGGCGCGCAGGGCAGCGGGGCAGCTGGCCCTCACCCCGTTAGGCGCCCCGTACCACGCGACCCTTCCCAGACCCAACGGCGCAGCCTGCTGGTGCTGTCCTCAAGTCCAAACGGTCCCCCTGTCCTGCGTGGCTCCCAGACTCTACTGGTCGCCGTGGTCAAACGTGCATCCTCCGGTGGGGCTTCACCCTGTCCTGCACACCTCTGCACCCTGAGAGAGAGCGATCGTATGTGATCGTTGTTAAATAATCAATGTGTCAGTAGGTGACGCTGCATTTAATGTGGACCGAAATGAACGACACATTTCACACACTAAACACAGTGATTTTAGGATATTTGACATGAAATCTATGAATCAGAGCTACAGTACCTGCATTTGTATTTTCATTTTTTTTAGCACAATATAAACACATTACTATTATAAAATGCTAATAAATTATATTCACTATTCAATTCTGTAAATTGTAATTCAGTTTTCTGTTTGTGTGTGTGTGTATATGCGTGTGTGTGTGTGTGTGTTTGCCCATTCATGCAGATAGGACTAAAAGTGAGCCCCTTGCTGGAAGACCACCCGGTGTTAGATGCTAATTAGTCAAAGCTGTCGGGATGCAAAATCTTCTGCTTTAAGAGACGAAAATCTGGCTTTCCAAAGCTGACTGCTGAGGATATGAGGCCAGATAATCTGGTCAATCCCAAATAGTTTCAAGAAATGGGAAGCTTATCACACTGCATAATCTATAACTGCTGCTTCAGATATAGGGGGACGGCGGGGGGGCCGTGGATAAAGGAGGCAGAGGAAAGGGAAGGAGGCAGGGAGAGAGGGAGGATGCTCCTCTACCAGGGAGATGTGTGTGTGTGTGTGTGTGTGTGTGTGTGTGTGTGTGTGTGTGTGTGTGTGTGTGTACCCCGTTCGTCAGAAAAATCAAACATTAGGCTGAACGTAATAATGATTACATGCTAGTTTCGATCTCGACGAGTTTGATTTTCCTTTTTTAACAGATTTGTTGAGAATGTCAAGGAGTACATCCAAAACAGATGGTTTGATTAAAGAAGACGACAAAATATTCCCACGATATATAAATAAATAAATAAACAAATAAACAAACATTCCATTTTTACCTGTCTGGCTCTCACATCAATAGTGAAATTCCTCTCTGACTTGCAAAGGTTGGCATTTACATCACCGTCCTCCAGCCTGAGAGGATTAGGTCATACATTGACTTTTTTGAAGTTTGTTTGTCTCTGCTCATGCGGGTTTCTTTCTCGTGTCCTCTTTTTTTTTTTTTTTTTTAGAAACTATTGAATATTTGAGTAAAGCCATATCTGACTGGAAATGAGACCCTAATCAGACAATAACGTGTCAGCGAGATAAAGCCTGGCTGAGTGTGTGTGTGACGGTGTTTGTGTGTATTTTCCATAACAGCCACTTTCAGGCCATGCTCGTTGTCACAATCACAAATCCGTCTAATTAATTTTTGTTCGCCAAATCTTCCAATTCAATGTCAGCGGCTAATTGGAGACCTAATTTGCTTAATTCCCATGAATTACCCTCCGCTTGAAATCCTCTTCAATTCACCAGCTTTAAGGCTTTAATTTGGTTGCATATGTTTGGTGGGCACACACACACACACACACACACACACACACACACACACACACACACACACACAGTTACATTACTATAAATAATGTCACAAAAAATGAAATATGATTTTAGATCTGCTATATTTGCTATTTAATTTTAAATCATGGTTTACTTCTGGATGAATGAAATTGAGGTTGTGTGTGTGCCTCTGTGTGTATCTCTGTATATGTGTGTGTGTGTGTTCACGCATATACATGTGCATATGTGCATCTTATTTTGTTAATCTAATGAGATGTGCGCAACGGGCTAAGGGGGGGTTGCCGTAGATTAAGGCAGAAAGATTTGTTCCTGATTAGCAGAGAGTGAGGTAAGAAGATCAGTCGTGCTGAGAGTGCCATGAAACATGATGGCCGTGTTTTAATGCAGCAGCATTCCGCAGTTGATTCCCTTTAGCTGGCACGTATGGCATTGATTTGACTCTCGACTCAACATACAACAGCTCACACATCAATGGACAAGTCCTGAGCTCACCACAACAGATCTATCTGTCTGTCTGTCTAATCTTCTCTCTCTTTGCAATAAAAATGTACTAAAATGCAATTAATTTGATTTAATGCACAATTAAATATATGCATATAACTGAGCAATAAGTGAGCAATCACTTGTATGTGTAGGCAGTGTTAATGATGAATGTACTGTGTAGCATTTAAGTTGTCAAAAAAGGATTTAAGGTAAATTAAAAAAACTAATTAAAAATAATAGGTAATACGTAGGTTTTGAATTTAAGAAAAATGTTAGTGGACCCAGTAATGTGATTTTAATTTACTCATTTTTATTTTATTTTTGGAGAAAGGAGACTTTCTTCCCTTTCCCCCCTCAGCCTAACATCACCGTGCAGCTGAACGTTGTGAATAACTGTCAATAGGCCCAAAGCCCGGAGTCCAAATTACAAGTCTATTAGACGGCATGATTGCAAAGTAGTATTTAAGGCTTAGGAAGCGCTGCAGTTGAACCAAAAACAGCTGCTATTTTCCGGTCGTGTCCCACCATGAACAATAGCCTGGCGTTACCTCGCCTTCAAAGGCGCCATAATAGTCAATCGATCAGAATGCGAGGCGCTATTCTGCAGATTACTGTTAACAATAATTTGCCTCCTAGTGCACCGTTGCCATCTTTGAAGCAATGTTTTATTGCCTTTTTTTCCCCCCTCTCCCATCTGCATCTGTCATCCCCGAGGTCCGCTGTTTGATCTCCTGCCTCCCCGGGGCCGCTCTGACCTGTTGATTGGCAGCTGTGATCAGACATATGGTGGGACGAGCCATCGACCGCGGCCCTCCGAGGACAAAAGCAGACTTGTGGGGTGTTTTTTTTTTTTTTTTCCCCCCCTCACACACCACCACCACCTCCTTGTTTGTCCGCGCCGAGAAGCCGGGCAGCAGCGCCGCGGAAGAGGTCCGCTCCGGCCGCTAGATGGCGCTAGTGGCAAGCGAATCCGCCGACCGTTTGATGTCCTGTAAAATTATAAAGTTTTGTTTTATTTCTAATCCAATCTAATCGTCATTCACTTTACAAAAACATTCGTGTACCATTTTGGCTTCAATATTGCTTAAAATTCTTATTATTATCGTTATTCTGTACCGCTACTATATTTTAAGCAAAAAATCTATCTTCCATTGTTGTGTTGACACACTTTTTGGTCAGTATTCCAGCTAAAATTTGGTTGTCAGTGTTCAGTCCAGAGATTTCAACTGTGTGCTTGCAGGACGACTGCATCCCCAGGTGAAAAACAACCACACAGCTGTGTGATGCTCGGCTGACATGCACAGAAACATACATCATTTTAGCATCCAGGATGCAAAACACCCCCATCTCTCCTCCTATAGGGAGCTAAGCGTTGCCATGGCGATACATCCCTGGCTAGGGACCCGCAGTGATCTACACTGACCCTGGATGGAGACCTTTGACATTTAGGCCATGGCCAGGGTCAAAAGGTCAGCAATGTCCGGAGGGCAACAAGAGCACTTCGGTGATTGGCACTGTGATGCGTTCACTGCCCCCTTCTTCCACCGCGCACCTCCCTCCCGGCGTGCACCTCTTATTTGCATTTATTACAGAGCAGAGGAGCTCTGGGTGGGGGTTGGTGTTGGGGTCAACACTGTTGTATACTGCACCTTATCAGGTGAGCGGGCTCACAGCAACAAAAGGCACAATAGCATTTAAAACTGCCCCCCCCATTATGGTTTTGTGTTAACGATAACAAAATGCAGTCTTAGGTTCATGTCCTGCACGATGAGGATGCATTTGCAGCGGTGATCCGATGTGGCCTGAAATACACTTCATGTTTACAGTTGCACACGCGCACATGTTTGGCTTCATTTCTGGGGGGGGTGCACAACACCAAGACGCTCCTCCCGGGGAATAATTACAGAATCTCAGGTAGGAAAAGTCATGTGACCTCAGCCTTCTGCTCCCAAATAATTTATCCCCCCGGCTGATAGATCATCAATATCAATTTATTAATTCAACAGCTCAGGACTGATAAAAGGTAGTGCGCACAGTTAGCCCGCCGAAATGGGAGAATAAGGATGAATTTTACAGTGTGGTGATGTGAGAGGCGGCAGAGATGGAGAGACTGGAGGACAAAACATGGGGTTGGGGGGGTGGGGGTGGACATAGGAGTGATCAATGGCAACACAGAGGAGAGAGATGCATATTCGCCAGGAAGAAATGGGCCGCCATCGCTCATATTCATAAGGTTATTGAGGGAAAGTTATGAAAATTAATACATTTATTATCACCATATTAAAAATTAAGATTGAAGACGGCAAGTTCGCCGTATTGATATTCAAATGTTTCCGATATATTGATCAGCACAACCCAGTTTCTCTTCCGGGCGAGGTTGAGTAAGAGTCTGAGAAGGGGGGAAAAAAAAACTGCTTAATTTTTCGTCTCAATTTTTTTTAAAGCATTTTAATCTCCGAGCACGAGGTGAGGATTCTCTGAGCGCTTAAATAAGCTTGAAATTGCTTCCTGGATGGGCGCAACTTTTACAATTAATAACAGTCCAGAAAGCGTACGGGCCACGTGACCTCACCTCACCTCCCTTGACCTCTCACTTCTCCTTTTGTCTCCTGATTTTTTAAAAAAGGTAATGAATATACATCTGGCTTGAAACGGAGCTCGTATATTATCCGCTTTCCGGCACAAACAACCAACCTGGACCCTAACCTATTCCCAGGGGCATTGCGTAACATCCCTGAAGGAGGCTAAAATGTATTTTAACAAGACCCGCTGCTCGGCGACCTTTGACCCCTCCCTGGTCGACCTCAAGCTCCCGACCTCTCTAACGCTAACGCCGGTGACAGTGCCGGACAGAGTCTGTCCTCTCCCCGCTGCAGCAGGACAAAGGCAGATATTTATTTACACATCGACCCATGAGAGGATTCACCGTTTGTCAGTCAATGTTCTGACAGATTTGTTCAATCTGTTGATCTTTCATTCTCTCAGTAGTTTTTTTTTTTTTTCTTCTCCTCTCTTTTTCCGTCCATAAATGTCAAGAAAAGACAGCAAACAAGAGCTAAATCCGCTCACATCTTGTTCTGTATGTCAGCGCATTATATAATCCTTTCTTCTCTGCAGGCTCCGATGCTCCCCTCTTATGGACAATCACTGAAGTGGAGTCTCCTTGGGTCTTTGGAGAGCTGCGGGGTAGCGAGTGTCAATAGAAGTGGAGTGTGTGAGAGTGAGAGATGATAGACTGAGGTTAAGAGGTGTCAACACAGAAAGAGAGAGGGCTCGAGGACTCTTCACCGGAGCCCGCCTGACACTCTGACACTCTTCTCAACCTCTCCTCTGATTAACCACTCTAAAGACGCCACTGAGACACGGATGCTCCGCCGCGGAAGAAATACGCGTGCCGCGAGCGCGCCGCCGCCGCCGCCGCCTCGCTCAAAGTCACAGCTCTAGCGCGAGGCTTTGCTTTGTCAGTGTGTCAGACACACATCTGCTCCGAGGTGTGGAAACCTGAAGATGTGATGTTCACAGGCACAGAAGCTCTGAAAGGTTGTGGCAACCAGGAATGGATTTGTTGCACCTCTGATGTGCAGTATATGTTCAGCCAAGTGTGAGATACAACAGTGCCGTCCCGCGGGGCTTTGAGCCCGGCAGCCAGCGTGGAGCAATATATGTTCCACATACTGTACGCTGAATACGCTTCCAAGGCTGCTGTGTTTCTCTCCTCCCATCAGCTGAGGCACCTTCGATGGGATCAATCATTTGGAAGAATCCTTCTCGCGGTTGAAACCGAAGTCCCAGGTTTTAATTAAAGCCACGTTTGTTCCGACGTGTCAGGTCTCCGACCCGCTCCCGTCCTGTCTGCGCTCCACTCGCGCCCCCCCCCCCCGGCGCCGGCGTCTTTCTGAGGCTGCAGCCCTCTCCGACCCCGACACCCGCTGAGGATTATGAAGACCAGCATTGAAGATGCCTTAAAATTCAGAAGTCAGATTACAAATCTGAACTATCAAGTTGTTGGAGAGATTAAAAAGTTCACCTTCTTTAGAATTATTGACTAACTCAGAGGTCAGGCATTGACGTAGCAAATAAAAATCCAATTATTTCAGTGGCAGTGGAGATTGTGCCACCATTGGTGGAGCACTAAAACCAACTCCAAAATTCGACAGCCATATGATGAAAGTCAACACTAACATCATAGTCTGCGCTATCAGGTCAATCTAGGACCAGTAGAGCTTACGCACAGAGACTCTATCTCTGCTCTTGGTTTGTGCCGCCAAATCTGATTTACTCCCTATTTTTAAACATATATGGGCACATTCTGTCCTCAATTCATCTTTGATTCCTCAAAAAACACCAATTTCAAGCACACATACTACTACATTAATTCTCATCAATATGATCTAATTAAATAAATCTTTCAGGTTTTATTTTAAACAGTGCACTACAACTGGTCCTTGTTATATTTTCATAAAAAGTGATGTAGTAACTATATGAAACACTAATTGGAATTTAAAATTCACCTTAAACTTGATCAATTTAATTTGAATCCTGATTATTATCCCAAGTATATAAGTAGTCATCATTATTTTTTTGAATATTTCCAGGATCGACACATCAAAAACTCCAAACCTGAACACACCGTGTGCGAAGGATGACGTTAAACGTCGCTCCATCACGGCATTTCCTACCATCAGGACTGTTTATAGTCAAAGACGAAGGTCACGTCATTTCAGCCGGGGCTCACTCCTCCTTATTCATCTTACTAACATCAAGGCAGGAAGAGATCCTGGTGACACGGCCTCTTCTCTCCATCATGCTTTAGCATAATGCAAATGGCAGCTCTCAAGTGACCAGACAAAACTGTACAGAAATAGAGATATAACGCGCACCGTGTGGGCTATGGATCGCGCAGTGTGAGAACGTTGCATGAGTCAATATCTAAATGAAGAAAGATGCTGATGTGAGCAGAGATATATGACTCATATCTGTAAGAGTTGACATGCAGGCAGGCAGGTCCATGAATCTTCATAATCAGAGATGAGAAGCAGGTAGACTGAACCGTATTTACCAGGATTTGTCAGCTTAATGGCGCGAGCGTCTAATACGAGCGGCCGTGCTGACGGCAGGGACCCTGACCGAGCGGTGCCGGGCCGCGCCATCCCTCGTCCCCTCCCGTCCCCTCCCGTCCCTCCTCAAACCCTGTGAGGTAGAAAATAGGCAGATATGAGGATGCGGGGATGGAGAGAGATAAGCCAGGGCGGTGATAGAGACGGGGGAAAGAGGTGAGGGTCGTAGCACATGCTCCCGTCAGCCTCCTCTCGCCACTGTTGTTTTATTAGCCCTGTCAGATTGTAATTTGTCCAACGGTAAACACACAGAACGGGCTTAATTAAGAATTTTTGAACGGGGATACGGTCAAGTCCGGAAACATTAGAGAGATGCAACCGGGTGTCGTAAAGATTGATTGAGACGGAGGATGGAGGGACGTGGTTGGAAACGGAGAGTGGAGGGAGGAGGGGCGAGAGTGGTGTGTATGTTACAATGGGGGGGTATTCTTGTGTTGCTGAGGGCAGTAGGCCGAGATAAGTTTGGAAAGATAGGAACAAATGATTTTTAATGCATTAACGGCCCAGCTATGGGGGCAATAACAAGGACAAGATCGGCGCTAAAATGTTTGACATCCTGCTTTGTGATCAATGCATCCCGGACAGGCACACAGAGGCTGTCCGCATGTACACTTCGACTGCCAGCGCAGATAACACACACACACACACACACACACACACACACACACACACGTACACACACACACCAATATTAACAGGACACGGAGCACAGGTGAGTTAACAGCCCTCCAGACCTCAGGGCGGCGTGGGGGATTTAAAAAAAAAAAAAAACCCATTCCCGTTATATCCATAACAATATCTGCAGGTAAAAGCATCCTGGGATCAGAGGAAGCTTCTGGAGCCGACCGCCGAGGAACGATGAGGCCGGCCGGCGAAATCCGTAATGAGCCTCCCCTTACCTCCCCGTAGACCTGAAGTTTGCATTCAATACATTATTTACAGCTGAATTTTTACTGAGGTGTAGGTTCCTCTCAGGGGTGCTCGCAGACTGGTGCTCTAACTGCCTTTCATTGCCCGCAGCTGAGCAGAGCAGCGATTCCAGCATGTTTCTGGCTATTTACAAGCTTGTATATGCATTTAACACGAAAAGGCAGGGTCATTTAGGCAGAGGTGCGGGATGCTTCGACCACCGAGACCGCTCAGAAAAATAAAATGTCGAGACACTCTTTCTCACATGAAAGAAAAAAAAAATGTATTGATCCTTGTTTTCATTTACACTTTTCTCCAAAAGCAGAAAATTGTTGCCGTTGAGATGAAGAGAGAGAGAGAGAGAAGACAGGAAAAAAAAAAAAGCTGACTTATGAGGCCAAACACAGCTGAGATGTCTGGTATTCACACATGTTGCTACATCTGGATTATTGCTGCGTGACGTCTGTTCGCATCTATATTACAGAAACACAACAGAGGGATAAGGGAGTGCTGCTGTCTGATGTAAGGCGCAGCCACGCAGGAGCTGCAACACTGCTGGGAAATCCTGCCGGTGCGAACGCGATTACTTACAGGTTTGTGGTATTAATGTTTGGATTTGCTGGGTTGAACCCCTGTAGTCAGATTTGACAGTTTTTATTAGCAGAAGCACCCCCCCTCTCTCTCTTCCAGCCAGAATTCGCAGGGCTACTGGAGCCGGAGAAGTCCCTGCTCCCTTTGTCTTTGTAGTCCAGCAGCTCTCCTAAAATACCCCAACTTCTGGGAAATGGGGAAATCTCAGCTCTGTGTTCAGAGAGCAAAACAAGCGCATCTATCTCTCCGCCATGCTCTCTCTCTCTTTTGTCTCTCCCTTTTCAAATAGACTATTTGTCATCTCTGAAACAGAGCATTTTAAAAATTCAACCTGGACAACCCCCCACCCTAACTCCCTCTTCTATTCTCACTCTCAATTCCCCAGACTCTGGCCAGCTCCGATCAATAGCTTATTGATCAACTCTCTCCATTCCCATTACACACCAGTGCCAAAAGAGCCGACCATTTTCCCCCTGAAAAGCGGATCTGGAGCATGTTTGCAAAGGTAAGGCTGCTATAATTTCAGCAGGTTATCATTAAGTGCGTGCGGGGCGCGCCGGCGCTCGGCGAGGCTGCGAGCGCTTGAGAGGCCGCCTCAGCAAATGCAGTTACCTTTTAATTGAAAGGTAATGCACTTGAGTAAAGTCCAGCACGGTTCCCCGCTAAGTAAAACGGGAAAGGTGAGAGCTCTACCGCAAACGTGGAGTAATTCTTTTTCCACTCGTTTCTACTTCAGCCCAGCCCCCCCCCACCACCACCACCACCACCCGCCCCCACCCCCCTGTCTTTCTCCTCTCCCTCTCTCTCCATAGACAATGCTACAGGCAAAATCAATACTGGGAAGAAAAAAAGAAGGCATATTTTTAGCCTGTTATTATATGAGCCGTATGAGGAAAACAGTGTTTGTGGGAAAGGCAGAAATGCCAAGGTGCTGATAAGAGAGAGGTGGAACACATGGAGAAGAATGATGGTGGTGGGCTGCATAAGGGGGAGTCTAATGGAGATGGATTTCACGAAGGTGGAGATAAGATGGGGAAACTGGGAGAAAATGGCTGACGTCTTGACCGGGGACCCGTAACTCAGGGCCGCGGCTGCCGATGATTCGCCCGCGGAACCGAAGGGAGACAAACGCCAGTCACGTGTTACGCTGGGGCCGCACGTCCCCTTTAGATTCAGCCAGACCCTCCCCCCCCACCACCACCCTCGCCACATCACAACCGTCGCTTTCACTCCCGCCTGCCGATGGCTTTCTGATGGACTCCCACTTCCTCGCCTCACCTCTGCGCCGCTGTCAGTCAGCATCAGTCTCCTCCCATTGGCCAGAGATGCACTGTTGATCAAATGGCCGGGCCATCCAATTGGCCTAAAAGCTCTGGGGGGGGTGTGGGAGGAAGGAATTGATTTATCTGTGGTATTAGAGGATCAATTAATCCCCATTGTGTGTGCCAGCACAGATAGTCCGATGTGTCTTATTTGGTGCGGCTTGTTTCTGCTGGGCCGAGATAAGCGCGGGTCCCATCACTCGCCTCTATAAGCAACTAATCAAATCAAATCGAAAGGGATGACGGCGCGGAGAGGATTCCTCCCCGGGCTGTGGCTGCCTGATCTCAATAAGGAGAGGCCATCAATATGAAAACTATGTCTGCGCGGAATAAATGCGGCTCATTTCACGTCTGTCCTGTTGCCATGACGACCCAGATTGGGGGGGGGGTGTAAACAGAAGTTGAGTTGTGTCATGATCCTTTTTACAAGTGGCGTCTATTAACGATGCGTCACCCTCGGGGGGTGGGGGACAACAATAATAACTGCAAGGTTTTTCTGCACAAATGAGGAAGATTAAAGATCCCAGTGAAATTCATGGAATTTATTTCTTATCAAGTTTGTGGACTCTCGTAGACTTTAACCGTTTTATCAGTGTGGGCTTATGTTTGGTGGAAGGTCCAGCCGAGCACCTTCACATTTGTTCCAACACAAAGCGTCATGAACGTGCGCGATTTAAAAACTAGAGCGCTGAGAAAGTGCCGCACACATTGTGAGTGGGGAAAAAAGCATTCATCGCCACGGGGAGGAACCGGGGAGCGTCAATGGACCGATAGTTGCCGAAAGTAGATGACAGTGAAAAGAAAAGGTAAGAGAGACGGGGACAGAAGTGGGTGCTAATTCCTACTTTTCAGTTTAAATAAAGATTGGAGCTGGATAAAAGCCATTAAGGGAGAAATCAGACAGGGCATGCTATGTAGGACAAGAGCTGACTGCAGGGAGGTGAGTGGTGGGATCAATAATCAGTCGATGTGCTCAACACCCAGCCCTGCGCACACACATGCAGATGCCGGGCAATAGCACATGCATGCGTGTGTGTGTGCGCGCGAGTGTGTGTGTGTGTGTGTATAGCAGTGACTAATGGGGAAAGAGAGGGAGGCTGGGGGAGAAAGATTGCATGCAATATACAATTAACTCTCTTTTGAGTAGGGGAATATTAAACACGGGCCTTTGTGTGGACTGTAATATGTAGTGATAAAAGTATTAAAGTAAAGCGCTCAGACAGAGATGGAAGGGCGGACGGCTGCGCACATGGATTTATTTTCACAGCCACCGAACAGTTAACAAAGATGGATTCAAAACAACGTCTTTGGCCCCAACTGGTGCCTGAATACGACTGCAATCACTCTGCATTCTGTCCTCCCCTCTTCTCCTCTCCCTCTCCTCCTTCCCTCCTCTCTTTATTTTACCTTCTCCCCCTTTTCGCCTCCTTTCTTTCCTCTCTCTCTCCCTCTCTCTGTCTCTCTCTGTAGAATTGATCGACTGTGTCTCCTCAATCCATCTCTCCCTCTGTCGCTTAGCAACGGGTGCTCTATCGGGTGTGGAGGGTGGGAGTTTCACTAGGGGAGGAGTGGGAGGAAGTGGGGTAGGATGGCGGTGGTGGGGGGGGCATATATGGGTGTGTGGGTGGCGGTGGTGGGGGGGTTAAGCAAAAGCCAATTGTACTTGATTCCACATTTATTCCGACTGAAACGTCTTTCTCCTTCACTGTGTGTGTGTGTGTGTGTGTGTGTGTGTGTGCGTGTGTGTGCGTGTGTGTGTCTGTGTGTGTGTGTCTTGTACTTGGCAGTTGAATGTAAAATTTTGGGAGATAACAAAATGACACTGGCAAAGAGATTAAAAACACAAGAAGAAATGTGCTGCAAGTGTTGCACAGCAAGAATGTGTTTGATACCAGAGCCAGGATGACTACTAGTAGGTCAGCGTTTCTGTGTATGTGTGCTTGTGTGTGTGTGTGTGTGTGTGTGTGTGAGTGTTACAAATCTGACTGAACAATCCATCACTCTCCCTGAAGCTGTGTCACTGTTTCATCCGTCTTTCTGGAAATACACACACACATACACCGATGAGATCTTTAAATTTATCTGCGCCGCCTTTTTTTTCTTTCCTCCGTCTCTCCACAACACACAAAGAGCAGAAATGGAAGTAAATATCCCAGTATTTTCCCCTACATAAATTCTAAATTCTGTTTCCCCTCAAACTACACACAACTGTTGATTTATACACTTTTGCTTTAAAAGTGGACCCTATTTTAACAAGCGAAAAGGAAGAATATTAATGATATAGACTGTAATAATCAAACGCAGAGCTGTGGGGTATGTGGGAAGCCTGCATTAACATGCGCTGGGGAATAAGAATAAGCAAAGAGCATTGTTCTGTTTTTAAGACCTTATCCTTTTGATCTACACTTAATGTCTGATCCCCTCTGAGGAAGATGTGTCGGCTGTTCTTTAAGCCCAATAAATCCAGCGTTAGCAGTGTTTAAGGATGGAAAAAGCCGTGAGGTTTAAAAACGGCGAAGGCAGGGGGAGAAGAACAAAGAATAATGCTCTTAAGCTGGAGAGATAATACATACACATTACAATCTATAATCGTTCTAATCTGCAATCCATAACGCTGAATGTACAGATATGAGCAACTCAACTCAGAGATTAATAACAGTCTATCTATGTATCTATGTATCTATCTGTCTATCTATCTATCTATCTATCTATCTATCTATCTATCTATCTATATCTATCTATCTATCTATCTATCTATCTATCTATCTATCTATCTATCTATCTATCTATCTATCTATCTATCTATCTATCTATCTATCTATCTATCTATCTATCTCGATAGAGTACATAAATGAAACTAAGAACACTATTTTAAAGCCAGTCTTTCTGGAACACACACACACACACACACACACACACACTGAGGCTGCACACTGTGTTCAAACATGTTTTGCTGCAGAGGTGTTGATGTTGTGATGTGTGTTTTTTTTCTCTCTACATTTTCGAGATCTCTCCTTGTTTCAGTCTCACTCGATACACAGCTGCAAAGCGCATTTCACAAAAATACAAGATGAGTGTTTGCAAACTCTGCCCACCGACCCGCTCCTGGGGCAGATGCACACCGACACGGATGTTAAACCGCAAATACCATCCTCATATTATTCTTGCCATTTAGTTATTCATCTGTTTATTAATTTAAAGGTGTTTAGTCCTCATAAAAATATATGTGAATGCAAAATAAACATGGATATTCAATTGGAGAAACAGACATGCTCAGGTAGAAGGAAAGAGAGAGAGAGAGAGAGAGAGAGAGAGAGAGAGAAAGAAAGAAAATCAGAGTTTATGCACAACATTTAGTGATAGTGCCAAATCTGATCGATAGTCAATTGAACGTGTTTGTGATTAGAAGCTCTATTGATCGCAGTGACATCACGTGATCACATCTGAACGACGGCTGGTGCGTTCACGGCTCATCAGAAAATAAATAACTCTGATATTCACGACGGAAAAAAATTAAACACGTTAATGTAGTATTAACAAGGTAGTTACGGTATGTTTCTCTTACAATAAAAACAGCAACAAAAATAAAGAGTTTGCGTTTTGTCAGATTTCCGTGGCGGAAGAAAACAAGAGCGAATTTTGTTTTCTTTAGAAAATGCATACGACATTGATTATCAAATGTACACTTTAGGCCATAAAAGAACCGCGTTTCTTTTCTCTGTCGGTGTGAACACGAGGACACCGTGTAGGCACCTGTTGTCCCGTGAGCTTCCAGAGGCCTCCTGCCTAATAAAAAGGTGCACCTTTGCGCATTTCCGCACACGTTGACTTTCGTTTGGGAGCAAAGAACAGAGAAGAGATCGAGATTCTTTCAGCCAATCGATCAAACTGCGGATGGATCGATATGGCACCAGGGCTATTGATCACTACAGCCCTCTATTGCCGCATGCTTTCAAATGCAAATGTGCCTAAATAATAATCTGTGGCAACGCACTAATTCCTTAACAAACTGCAGGCAAACGCTTCACAAACACGCCGATTCAATGAGCGGGCGGTGCGTTATTATTTACTTATTTATTATTTGAGGCCTTTGATGCCGGCTGAGGAACAAGCCCTCCGAACAGTAGGTCGTCGTTTAAAGATTTAAAAGGACAAACAGCCACGTTCAAAATGCTGGCTGACATTGATTCGGCCTGTAGCCTATTGGAACTTTATAAAAAATGGCGCAGGCGAATGAAAGGTGCGACGACAGAAAATAACAACTAATAACCGAGCAATGTCTAATGAAGGCGATTCATAATTAATTCACACGCACACCCACACACACACACACACACACACACACACACACACACACACACACACATGCATTGTTTGCCTATGGCTCTACTTTAGGTAACAAATCCAAATGCATGTGTGTGTGTGTGTGTGTGTGTTTGTGTGCGTGTGTTTGTGTGTGTGCAAGTGTGTGTGCGTGTGCGTGCGTGCGTGCGCGGATATGAAACCGTCCCGCTGACTTGCTCAGAGGCCGTGATCAATGCGACATTACTAAACACAGCTACTTAACTTTTGCCAATAGGCAGATTCAGGTAAATATACTTTAGAGTGATGCATCAGCTGCGGAGTCGTTCAAGAAGTCATGAAAAGATTAGACTGACTCGGTCCTGTCAGCGTACAAATACCGACAGTCTGCACATGGAAATACCAGGGACACAAGCCTGGGCCAAGGTAGAAATATAATAATAATAATAATAATAATAATAATAATAATAATAATAATAATAATAATAATAATAAATTAATAAAATAGCGAGATTCTGAAAAAAAAGTCCCACGTTTCTTCACTTTGTGCTCTGTTCCTGTAAGGAAACAGCTTGTTGAGGCGGGTCAAACACATAACGGGAGCATTTTAACAAAATGCATGTTTGGCCCTTTATCGATCCTTCACAAATGCATCGAGCGGTGCTCCGGGTTCAGCATTGATCAGGTGATCAGCAAACGACAGCAGAACGTGGAGATAAAAAAAAAAAAAAAAAAGAAATGCTGCGTCCCCCGAATATTTTAAAGGTGTCCTGCTGTGACTGCTATAATGTTTGTAAGGGCTTATAAATTATTAGACTTTATTTTCTGGAAAATGTATTCATTAAAAGAAATTAAAGATCAACAAAATAAAGTCTTCTGCGCCTGCAGAGAGAGAGAGAGTGTACGTGTGTGTGTGTGTGTGTGTGTGTGTGTGTGTGTGTGTGTGTGTGTGTGTGTCTAAAGTCGATGCCAACGTGGCCTCGCCCGCTGTTATTAATAAGAAATAAATCAGAGGGTCTCCGCGGCGTCGCCCCAGTCACACCGCAGCTATCGACACAGTTAATATTTCATATTGTACACTTGCCACATGACGCGCTTATTTACGTATTCAAAAAAAAAAAGTACATTAAAATACAAATTAAAACCGGGCTCCAGGTAGATTAATGGATTTTTTTAGGTGGTGGTGGGGGGGGGCAAAGGTTTACTTTGCATTCCAATTTGGTTTGGGCTTGCTGAGTTAACAGTTTGAGCAACTTCTGGGAGAAAGGGGGTCCCGCTCCTTTATGACACGGAGCAGAGGAAATATTAAAAGAAAACGAGGGCGGCTGTTGATTAAAAAAAAGTTTATAAGAAACTTTTTTAGCGCGCTGCTTTGAGTTGTAAACCCCGGTGAATTAGGAGCAGGGACCCGGCAATGAAAGTTAACATCCATCACCACCGCGACCAATAAGCTGCTCTGGCCGGCTGGCTGAGCACAGATGACGGATTCGCTGCTGCGCGGGCTTCGGTAATTCATTTTCGATAGCGGTGGTTGCTGGGATCAATACGGGGACATTAACCCAAGCGGACACTGCTGTTCTCCTGATGGCACAAGCCAAAAGCCACCATCCCCCGTTGGCAATCAGCGAAGACACTGTTTTTTAAAGTCATTACTTTGGGCGGAGAGGAGCCGGGTGCCAGGGCCACTGATGTCCCAATTCACCGGTGGGGCTGGGGACGGGCTTGACCCCGCTGTTGGTAAACACTGGTCAGTGGAATTATCCTTATTTGCAAATGATAAGTGATGCGATGAGGTGGGACTGGGGTTTTTTTTTCTTCTCTCCCCCACCACACACACACACACACACACACACACACACACACACACACACACACACAGCACCGAGTCGAAAACTTTAATGGCCCCATTTTACATAAAATCGGAGAGCGAGTGCCAGGATTTAACAGAGCAACAGAGGGCCTACCGACACACACACACGCACACACATACACACACACACACACACACGTACGTTTACTTTAAATTCTTAATAAGTTAAAGTCAGAGAACTATGTTAAATTGTATAACAAATAATTTAGATCTCAATGTCTTCTCCAGTGTCAGATATTAATTAGTGCTCTCTCTCTCTCTCTCTCTCTCTCTCTCTGTCTCTCTCTCTCTCTCTCTATCTGTCTCTCTCTCTCTGCAGTGTGCTCACACACGCCTGCGTATTTCAGCTTTGTGTATTTCTACTTTAATATCTTTCATGTTGGCTGTTAAAAAGGGTGCAAAATTTCACAGAGCAAAACATGAATCATGTCTACGCTCTCAGAACAGTTTGTTGTTTTTTTTTAATATAAACTTGAAACGTTTCAGTGTATTAAATATCTTAAACAGCGGTGGGGATACATCCATGGCCTGTAAGGTCTCCACTTCTCAAACTTTACGCAACTTAGAGCTCCGTTTCCCTCCACAGCCGTCCTCGTCTCAGCCTGCTTCTATATCACATCCATATTGCGGGCTACTGCAACCAATCCTGTCGATGCATCTGCTGATCCATACATACTGACATTGATGGATTGCTGACCTGGGTTGACGTCAGAACAGAAGTTCGTGAAGCACGGAAGAGAAGAAAAAAAAAATGTGTGAGAGTTTTTGAGAGAACATTTTCGTGACCTGAATCCGAGGAGCAAAAGATACCAGAGGGGTCAAAGCCTGGAGGCAACGATGGAGTAAAAATCCAATGAAGAAAGAGAAAAGTACGTTAACTTCAGCAAAAGTTTAACAGCAGTTGTTGAACATTTGTTTGAGCCCGAGACGCGCACGCAGTTTAATGGGAAGGCGTTTTTTTTTTTTTTTTCGAGCAACAGGTCAAAGCTGCTTGGACGAGCGGGTTTTATAGTCCACTGACATCCCCAAATACACTCTCACTCTGAAGTGATTAAAAAACGACCTACACATACACACAGAAGTGTGTCTTTTTCACCTGACCCGTCAATTAATATTTAACCTTCGGGAGAGGCATCACATGCGCCGCTGGCGCCGCGTCAAACGGTATTATCAGAGAAAACAAGGCCCGAGTCGTCGTTATCCGCCTGAGTGCAAATGTTGCGCACTGCAGAGGATTGCGCGTCTGTGTTTTATCTTAGCGAGTGTCTAATGCAATCTTTTTTCCCCCTGGAATTTGAGGTCCAGCGTGCAACGCGAACAACCCATGACACCGGGCCCCGTGACGTCAGGCTGGCCCCAGACGGAGTGCGCGAGTGCGATGATACGCCGCGGGTGCGCGCACATGCGCACAGGCTCGCTCTCCACTTAACACGAGCGTAGGCGCGTCAATATACACACAGCGAGCCGAGCAGCGCTTTGGGTATAGTGGAAGGTGCTCTACATCGAGAGAAACCCAGACAGGCGCACCTTCGCACGCACCGAGCAGACGTTTTCAGGCGCTGTCTGTGCGGCGGCCGGGACGCGATCTTTTAAAACCATGCTGGATTGACTGCAGAGAGGCAACTACAATCAATGGCTTGGCTTTGAAATCGTTCAGAATTTATTGGAAAAGGAGCGCGAGGCAGAGCGACAGCGAGAGGGGGAGCGCGGCGAAGGAGAGAGCGAGAGAGTGGCGAGAGGGTGGAAATAAAGATCCTTTTCGGCGATGGAGCTTACAATGGAGAACATTGGGAACCTGCACGGCGTATCTCACTCACATCAAACGGGCGACTTAATGAACTCTCCACACGCGCGCCAGTCGTCGGCGTCGCATCGGAACTTGGTGTCGCACGGGCGGTCAGCCATGGTGTCCAGCATGGCCTCGATACTGGAGGGAGCGGGAGACTACCGCACCGATCACGCTTTGTCTGGCCCCCTGCATCCGGCCATGACCATGTCCTGCGACTCCGGGATGAGCCTGAGCAGCACCTACACCACGCTGACGCCGCTGCAGCACCTGCCGCCCATATCCACCGTGTCGGAGAAATTTCACCATCCGCACCCGCACGCTCACCACCACCCGGCGCACCAGCGACTCGCGGCCGGGAACGTCAGCGGCAGTTTCACCCTGATGCGGGACGACAGAAGTCTCGCCTCCATGGGTAACATCTACGGCCACTACCCGAAAGACATGTCCGGCATGGGGCAGCCTCTGTCCCCTCTGTCCAACGGCCTCGGGTCTTTGCACAGCTCTCAACAGACTCTCAGCGCCTACGGTCCCGGGGCTCACCTCTCCAACGACAAAATCATCTCCTCTGGGGGGTTTGAGTCGCACGCAGCCATGCTGTCCCGGGGCGAGGAGCACCTGGCCCGCGGTCTCGGCGGCCATGGCGCCGGGCTCATGGCATCGCTAAATGGCCTACACCATCACAGCCATCCGCACTCGCAGGCAAACGGATCCATGCTGTCAGACCGCGACAGGCAGACGGTGGTCGGCGGCGGCCAGGGCGCCGGGTCCGGGCAGGTGGAGGAGATAAACACCAAGGAGGTGGCACAGCGAATAACGGCGGAGCTCAAGCGCTACAGCATCCCCCAGGCCATCTTTGCTCAGAGGATCTTGTGCCGGTCCCAGGGAACTCTGTCTGACCTACTGCGGAATCCTAAACCGTGGAGTAAACTCAAGTCCGGCCGGGAGACTTTCAGGAGGATGTGGAAGTGGCTCCAGGAGCCCGAGTTCCAGCGGATGTCGGCGCTCAGGCTTGCAGGTGAGTGAGGAGACAGCTCCCAACCTGAGTGATGTGGAGGGATCAATTAGAAGTCAATGTGGCGAGACTGTCAATAGCTGCTCAAACAGACATTACTAGAAGTTATTAGTCGATTATATTGAGTAAAACTTCATCATGACAGTTGGGGTGTTAAATGTTGGGGGAAATCTATATTTTGATTGATGCCACGAGCCCAGATGTTACAAACAGACTCCGTGCGACGCGCAAGGTGCCATAAACAAAAGGGAGGCCGCGAATCTTGGAAGGACTGCGAACACGGGGGTCGCTTTTACGCACACTCGGAGCTTTTACGCACGGGTTAGGAGTCGAACCCGAGCACAGAGGGGGTTTCAAAAACGCCCCGTCGCCACCTTTACGGTAAAAGATACAAAATATCGTTCAAAGCTCAGCTTACATTTCCTTATTTGTTATTGCTTGCAACACCCCCACACCCCCCACCCACCCCCTTCCGTCAAATAAGAGCTTTGTGGCAAACAAGGACCGTCTGAGGCCTGGCCAACGAGTCAGGGGAGCACGACCTCTTATGATCGATATTTTAGGTTCAGCCGTCCTCTTTCTGAACAAGACCCTGATAAATGATCGATCCGGACCTAAAAGACAGACACAAACAGATGCGTCGTTCTCTGCGCAGTCTCCGGTGCGGATATCTTGTCTCCAAAGTTGGCTCAAGGCCTGTTACATCAGGGGTTGCGTTTATCGCGTCCGGCGAGGTCCCGTGCGCGCCTCCCCGCTCGCGTCTGATTGCTTCAGCCGTGACTCGCAATCACCCTCCCGACATCTTGGAGCAGGTTGACTCTCGCGGCCTGATAAAGAAGAACCGCGCACGTGTCAGCGGCCAGAGCGGGAGAAGCCGTCTCGTCGACGGGGGCAGCGAAGGCCCAGCCCCGACGCTCCCCGCTCCAAACGTCAATCAGCGCGTCTGCGTCGTATTTCAGCGAACGGTTCAATTAAGCAGATATAGTGGCATATTTTAGTTCCAGTCGATGCCCTATTGAAAAGCGCTTAATGACATGTAAATTGTTCCTTTGCGCATTTAGAGGAGTTCTGGTAAATAAAGATTTAAACACTCCACAATTGTCTCTTTAAGTGCCGCTGCTGTTAAAGCTAATTGGGCTGTGGGGTTTTATATCTTCCACACCCAGCAGCAGGGTGGACTGCCCCCCACCACCCCCACCGTTCAACTGACATGTTGGAGGGGCACAGTTCGGTTCACGCGTACTGCATATTGAAATGAGAGTAGTCTTTAGGTGTTTAGATGTCTGGTGTGTGTGTGTGTGTGTGTGTGTGTGTGGGGGGGGGTGCATTTATGATTAAGGTTTTTTTTAATGAATCCTTCCATTAGGAAAAGGGATATCACTATTTGAAATGCACATACATTCACGTGTTTATTCCGCCTCCCTGTTAGATTCACCGCACGTATTACGTGTTGTGCATTAACCGCGCTGTCACGATCACAGGAAAATCCAGTCGGACAAAATGACGAATGGCTTCTATGTAAATGCGCGGGGCAATATTGTACTTATTGTATTTAAAATCAGCATTATCCTCGGTGGGTTGGGAGTGGGAGTTGAAGAAGAGGGGGGGGTGCTGAAAGTGAGGCTGGGTCCATAGTCGCTCGGCCACATCAATCAATAAATTCAAATTACTATTCCAAATTCATCACAGTCACACAAATCAATGCAGCTGCCCTGCTTAGCTAATGTGAAAATGCCAGTGTGTGCACGCGCGCACGCACGCACACGCGCACACACACACACACACACACACACACACACACACACACACACACACACAACTGTCCTCCCCTGGAAGGAAAAACAACAGAGATAGGTCCGTTCGGAGGGGTGGGGTGGGGGCAGCGTGTGTGTGTCCTTCACGCTCAACATCTCCCCGTGCAGCGAGGGCAAAGACCCAAAGGCTTTGTGTTGTTGCGTTGTTGTTTTATTTTCCGCTTCTACCCCCCCCACGTAACGCCAGGGCATCATTATCAGCCTCCCCGTAATGACGCGCAACCGAGAAAGACGGCGGCAGAGTGAGGTTTGGGGTCGAGGGGGGGGCAGTTAAAGATCGCATTAACGATGAAAACAATTCGTCTTTGCATCTGTGTTGAATTCAACACTCCATCTCAATGTATTTGGTCGGGTCAATACGGCCCTGATCGATAAGGATAGCCAGTGCATCTATCAATTATCCCGCCTCAGCACTCTCTCCCATTGGTCTCTCCCCTGGAGCAGAGGAGGGGGAGGAGGGGGCAGAACAGGCAGCCGGAAAAGCGGGGAAATAGGACAGCTGTTATTTAAAAAAGCGCCACTGCACACCTTTTTTTTCCAGCCTCTGCTGTAATCATGTTCTGGCTCTTGTGAGCAAGGCGCGCTCTTGCCTTCTGCCCTGTGGGGCGCTGCGGTCCTGCGAAGATCCCCGCGTGTCAACGCGCACGCACGCACGCACACGCGTGCAATCATTTATATCGTATAACAGCCACGCGCGTGCTCGCGGTTCTCCTTCATTCTTTATGAGATGTCATGGCATCCCTTTTAAACGGAGGAGGGGGCGCAGTTGGCTGATTACCATTTGAATAACCCGAGCACGTGCGGGTCAGGACCCACAGGACGCAGGAGGCAAAACATTGTTGGGAATGAGGGTGAGTGGCCTCTATTCATCTTTCAATGGACTGCACGCGGTTTACACAGGCCTAATCCTGGAACAATGCACCCCCAGACATGCACCCTCCCGTCCCCGTACCCCCCCAGCACCGCCCCTCCTCGGTACAGGCTCGTATCCGTCTTAAGAATCCAAGCATTAACACTTGAATTCATATGAACCAACCCGCCGCGGTCATCCTCTTCCTCCGTCCAGAGAGCCCAAACGCGCACCTCCAGCTGCACGCGTGAAGGCCCCGCAACTCGCCATCTCCCCCCAGCAGCACCCCCCCCTCACCTCCCTCATCCTGCACAGGGTGCAACGCAGAGTCGCTATCAGGGGTTCAATTTTCAGGACTGCTCACCCCAGTATCCCGGCGCGTAACGGCCAAGAAGCGCGCTTCTTTGCGGTCATTTCTGCCCCAAAAAAAGGCACTAAAGCGTGATTGATGTGTGGTAATCTTAAACATTTTCTGTGTGTGTGAGAGATGTCTTGATGTTAGCCTGCGAAATGATCGATCGCTACTTTAATAATTGATGGGCGAGGGGAAGATAGGGGGTAAACAGGGCAGCTGCGGTTTCAGAGGCTCGTTGTTCGTTAAGCACAGCAGCAGCGTGCGGTGGAAGCGCCGAGACACGCGTGTGCACGCATCGCCTCGAAAATCCTCTGGTGAGAGAGAGAGCAACAGTGATGCGCCGAGGTTACACCCCGAGGCTGTTTGGTTTCCATCCCGGGGTCGGAGGAGTTCCTCCCGCATGAAACGACATCTCACGCCGAGCATCATTATCGCTCGGACCCAGCGAGGAGCGCACTTAAGTCAATGAATTCCAGACATAATCGCATATTTTTATGGCGATAATTAAAACGCACGTTATTTAAGCGCTCTTAGCAGAGAGGTACACGGGTCCCAGCCCGCTAATTCGCGTCGCCTCCTCGCTCCTCGCCTCCTGTGCGCGATCAGGATGGAGAGTGCGTCTGCGCCACATTGTTAAGGCCGATCTGGCGAGTCCTGAATCTGTATCGATTTCCATTCCCCGGCCTCTGCTTTCCATCTCTGGAGCTGCGCCATGCAGCCATGCAACCCCCCTCCATCTTCGCCACGCAACACCATTCCTCTCATTAACGGCTCACCCCCTCAAAACGCAGCAGTAAAAACACCGACGAACGCGCACACACCTCTGTGCACACACCTCTGTGCGCGTTCTGCTCTGAATGTAGAATCCGTGGAGGGTTTTTTTTATTTTGACTTTGTGTTTTTTTTTTTTTTTTTTTTTTGGAAAACGGCCGTTTGTGTGATTGAGGCGGATTACAGCACCACGAGACGACTTAAAGTTCACAGACGGTTAACCGCGCGGACTGCTATGACCAAGTCGACCTCATTATTCAAAAGAATGAAATTTTAATCGAAATCAGATTAGCGACAGAGAGCAGCAGTAGCGAGGAGCGCGCACGCACACACGCACACAATTCCTTCCAACCCACATGTGGGGGGGGGCGTGTTTAGCAATTATAAATGCAGCAGAGGTCTGGACTCTGTACAGTTTCGAATACCGTCTCCTCTATTTTAGATGATCAATTCCTACGCTACTCCGTCGCCCCCTCGCCAAACCGGATCGATAAGAGAGAATGACCTTTAAATCAAATTGCTGGCACAGTCGACTGAATGCACGCGGCTGGCGTCAAAGGGTTAAACCCCCCCCCACCCACCACTACCACAGCACAGGCGAAGACACACACACGCACGCACGCACGCACGCACACACACACGCACACGCGTGAGATAATCAGAATTAAGATTCGTTATTGGCCCGCGCGCTCTGGAGTCAAAGGACACCCGGAGACGATGATAAACACATCACGACGCTCCTGGCCGGCTCCGGCTGACGTCGCGGCTCCAAAGAGCAGACATGCGCAATTAAAACGCCGGACGGGGACGCGTCGGCCCGCTGTTACGTAACGACGGGGCGCCGCAAAAACAGGGCGCACACACAGTTGGGGGGGGGGGGGGCGTGATTCCCAAATTCACGATGAGCACCCGAAACACCCAGTAAGGGTCACCCCAGTCTCCCAGGTGTGTGTTTTAAGGTAACAGACGACTTCTCTGGCGCGTGGATACAAATCTGTGTCTGGACTTTAAAGGGCGATAATGCTTTGTTTAATGTGCAGTTTAAGGGAACGAGGCAGCGACATTGTCCACGCCGTTAAAGAGAAGGAACCAATCGAAATGCAACCGTAATCTAAGTCATTTAATCTGTCAACGCGGGGTCTCTTAAATCCAGGCGCCGCTGCTCAAATCAGGGAGAAATAAACCCCCACGGGAGGCCTTTTTAGAGCGTCTGTTCCTCAGAATATGCTCTCACTCAGGTCACTTTACATTAACAAATAAGGAGGCTGAAGCCTTCAAATTGTTTCGATTTAACAAACTTTGCAGCTGTAGTTTGTTTTAACGATTCCGTTGTTTCGCGTCCCGGGTTAAAAATACTGTCAGGCCTGTTGGGGACGAGAACCTACAGATGGTTTCAAAAACCCCTGTAAGTCTGTCTGCAGGGTCGATCACAACCAAACCGCAACACACACACACACACACACACACACACACACACACACAACCTGAAACTCCGGTTGGGCAACCCCACATAGATCAACAAAGGAACAAAACGGCTGTGAAATCAATTGATGAATGAATCGATGTGAGCGCGCGCAGCCTTCATATTACACGTTATTAAACACAACGAACAGGCTGGAGTTATTACACAATTAATAATTTCTGCAATTTGTTGCATTAGTGAGCCAATATGAAAGCGATGACTGTTGCGAGCATCAGGATTTCCTGATACACACAGAGAGTGTGTGTGTAAGTGTGTATGAGTGTGTGAGTGTGTGTGTGTGTAGGAAAAATAAAGAACTGTCATAATAAATTTAAATAATAATTAAATAATAATAAACTTGACTCATAATAAATTGAAAATACACAAGAACAATTATCAGATCGTTTTCAATATTATCAAAATCCACACGCCCATAAATAAATACCGTAACTAAATATCTCAATAAATAAATACATTTCAAGCGTTAGTTGGTGAACGAGACAAAGGTGCAGGAGAACAATAAAAAAATATTTTTCTTGTTTATGATGGGGGGGTTACTGAAGCGGAACCCTGGATTAAACGTGAACATTCCTGCAGTCCACCATTTGTGCTTCTCTGCAGACAGTGAAACATCAGCTGGAGCATTTAAATATAATCTCTCATTCAGATTCACATCGACATCAACCCCGTAAATGCAGAGAAATCAAACTGTCGCTCTAAATATATTATCCGAAAACTGCGACGTTTCTTTTTGATTTTCTCCATTTCTGCTCTTCAGCGATAAATTTAACATTTTTTTTAACCATTGCTTTAGAATTAAAAAAATATAAATATAAATAAATAAATAATAAATAGACGACAGAGTCATTTCTGGGAGATGACTTCAAAGCAGTGAAAGAGGTTTTTACTGAGACATTTTAACAGAAACTCGTAATTAAACCGTAAATGACGCGTGCAGTGACCACACCTGTTGGGGGGGGGGACACTTTGTGCCCGCCCGCCTCTTCAGAACGCAGCGTGGGCATCATTACCATCACCGCGGACAACCGGTCCGCGCAATTATGCACGAAATCGATGATCATCACAGAAAAAAAAAAAGTATCAGTTCAACAAAGGCGGCGCATGCAAACCGAGGCTGTTATTAAAATGGCCAAAACGGTGACGCGCGTTAAAACGCACACGCGTCCCCCAATGGATCAGCGCGTTTAATTATCTAAAACCTCATCAGGAGCGTGATCATCACAGGCGGTAGCCTTTACTGATTATTGATTTTCTTTTTTAGCACTATGCGATTTATTGGCTTCCACCTCCGAGTTGCCATAACTTCAAGCGTCAAAACAATCGTCTCCCCGGCGCGTCTTCTTGCAGAGCGAGACGCCCATCAGATGATTTGAATTATGGCGGCCAGATGCGGGGGTTGCGGCGGGAGGGAGCCGAGGTGCGCCGCGGTGCGTGAGGCGGGTGCAGGGTTCAGGGTGTGACTGAGTTCAGGCCTGAGTGTTATTGAAGTGCTGCGGCAGGAATGCCTCGCAGGAGACGGCAAACAAACAAATCGTGTCGCTTTATCAGTTTATTAACACCAATTCTCACTCATTACATTAAGGAGTATCGAGCTGCATTTTTTTTTTGGCCAGAGAGAAAAGAGAGAGAGGGAGGGAGAGAAATTGGCATTACCCTGCAGCCAGAAAGAAAGGAATAAATGCCACGGTGCACCCAGGGCCGCGCCTATCAATCTTTAGGGCAACAGTGCGTGAGAACAACTTCAGAGCAACATCTGGAGGGAAGCAGAAGCCAGAAGGCCCCGGATGAGACCTCAGAGAGGAGCAGACAACCGAACTTCATCCGAGGCGAACGCGCGGTTTAATTGTCGGGCCGCTGACCTCGGATCAGCCCACAGACCTGCTCGGCGCAGCGTTGGGGACGCGCGGGTGGTGCTTCCATAAACCACTTCAGGCGCAATATCAGACAGTTTGACTTTCTCATTATGAGTAGGAAGGGCAGTGATGATCAATAAATGATTAATGCTCGTACGGACCCGTCTGTGTGTGTGTGTGTGTGGGGGGGGGCACCGGCCACTCACTCGCTTTCCTCTTTGGAAAACCAAAGATAAAAGTTCCCCCAAAACCGGAAGCCGTGTAATCCCGCTTCCTTCTCTGCGTGCCTCCATGCATTCATGGGCCGCCTTCCCCCCTCCGAGGCATAATTAATTGTACGAACTGAATTTCACACACGAATTATTCACGAATGTATCGATCGATATTGAACACCCAGGGCCTTTCTCTTAACCTCGCTTGGTTTGTCGCGAAGCAAAGAATATTAATGTCATCAGTGGATGAGAAATAGGCCCCGCTCCAGTTAAAAGGGGGGGGGGGGGTGTAATTTCTGGGAAAGAAAAATAATAATCAGGGCATTTGGTCTTTTAGGGCGGCTCGGAGCAGCTGACGCCTGCGTTAGCTGGGAGCAGGAGTTTATTATACATGGAATGCAAAAGCCGAGCGTTAAAACGAGCGAGGCCGGCGCTAATCTGCCTCCGTGCGTGTGTGAAGAGAGATCCAATCAAGGCAGATGAGCCGCGCATCTGTGCGCGCTGCAGCGGGATGCGCGCGTCACAAAGCCCTCCTCGTGTATTCAGGATTTCTGCTCTTTGTGCATGACTTTATGTCCGTCTCTCTGCTCGGTGCCTACTGTAGCTCTAAAAGCTGCAATGATCGATTTTTTTTCTTTTCTACGCTGAGCTTGGTTCAGTAATCAGGGCCCCCTTCCTCACCGATCGATCGATATTGATTACTAAATCCAGCGCCTGTAGCAAAGGCAGCGCACTATGGCGCCCTATGCGGCCGGGCCGCGACGAGAGCGACGCCTGCTGACCGAAACGGCACAAAGCAGGCGGTCGATGGGGCGCAGGGGTGGTGGAGGCTCGGTGCGAGGCTCCGGCACCTTTTGTGTGTGCGCGCGTGTGCGTGCGCGCGCGTGTTCCACAAGTAAAGGCAGAACTTATCGACGTACAGTCAGATTTTGTTGGATTTAAAGAGAATGAAGTCTTAAAATGTAACTAAAGCAGCGGTTAGTTTCCCAAGCATTCACCCCACGGCTGCTTCAAAACAAATCCATTCATAGATTTTGGAAAATCCTTAACTAGACAGATTTGTTGGTTTGCCTGAAAATACACGTAATCACAGGGAGCTTGCTTGTGAAAGTGTTGCCTTTACAGAAAGACTGGCAAATAGAAAAAAAAAAAAAGTTGCGCACTGTAAAGCGAGGAAACACGTAGAGGAGCGTGAGGCGAGGGTACGTACCCCCGAGCTGCCGCGTGCGCTGGGAACCTGTGATTGGGTCCGACCGGGCGCTGGAAAACAAAGAGAGATCCGTTTGGTTCGGAATATTGAGCAACAACCAGCGTCGGTAACCCTACAGGAGGGCCGCTACACGTACGCGGTTTGAGGAGAGAGGCCGGCGGCTCCTCGCCTGCTCCCGCTCGACCTCCGTGGCTGCGCGTCGGCCCGCCACCCAACAAAGCGGCAGCTGCCCCCCGCGTGTGACCCGGCGAGAGCATCTTCACCTCTCCTGGAGCCAGGACGAGGCCCAAGGGTGCTGCTGGGGTCACGCCAGGCCTCTGTCTGGGCTCCCCTGGCGCCGGACCCCTTCGCCCTCGGAGACAAAGCGGTGACGGCGGCGACCCCCTTCCCTCCGCTTCTGCTAACACGCCAGCCCGCGTTTGGGCAGGTGTGTGCGGCGCCCGTTCGCATGCGCGGTGCGCGTTTACATAGCTAGCTGCGGCGCTGGTGTGAAATATGAATATGATGGATGGCTGCGCGCGGGTTAGGCGCTCGTAGTAAACAGATTGGACTGCAATGGCTGATCAATGGACTCTGTTCCACTGTAATTAGACACACAGCGCCACGGCTCGGCTCCAGCCACTTCAGCACAATCACAGCCTCCCTCCCCCCAAAAGACCCACACGCGCGGACACGTACATACGCTCCTCAAATGCATAGGAGGGCGGGCGGGCGCACGCACACACACACACATACACACCCAGCGTGAGTGAGACATTATTGAAGGCGAGTATGAAAAACAATAGCAGCAGCAGGTGGAGACCCCACAGGGATGGCATCTTTCTCCCTCCAATTTGCTCCCTTTTTATTGAGACAGTAGGGAAGCTGAGAGGGACACACAGTCTGTTCTGACAGGATTTCGATCCCCAGCCAGCAGGGAAACATGTGGCTGCAGAGGTGCTGCCTTAAGCCCCCTGAGCGAACATACACACACACACGCACACACACACGCACACACACACACATTCTCTTTCTACGCACCTGTCTGCGGCTCTCCACTCGTCTCTCTGCGATACCTCGAGTTCCAACACGCTTACCCACAATACAACACTATTAAATATTAACTTGTGTGTTGTGCTGCCTGTGCCCCCCCTCCCATCCACACACACACACACACACACACACACACACACACACACACACACACACACACACCCCAAATGTAGAAGACAACACTGGTGTGTTTTCTTTTGAAAATGGCTCTGCGTATGGGAAAGGGCTCGTAGCAGCCGGCGCTTGCACCTCTTGAGTGTTTGTGTTTGGGATGGGGAGGGGGGTGCTGGGTTATAAATACCCTCTCAGAGCTCAATAGAGTGGGCTCCAGTGGGTTATGTTTGAAGTAGCAGACTGTAGACCTGCTGGGGGGGATTCTGACCTCAGTCCCAGCAGAGAACCCCCCAATTCCTACAGCAAAGTCGGTCAATATCTCTCTTTCTCCGTCTCTCCCCTCCCTCCTCTCACCAGCTCTTGCTTTTTTGGCTCCTGTAAGCTGCGCACACACACACACACACACACACACACACACACACACACAAACGCACACACACAGACGTGCGCGCGCACACAACCACGTGCGCTTTGTCCCGGCCTTCCTCCAATCCTCCTTTTCCGCATCTGCCCGGCCTCAAAACCCTCGCTTATGTGCAACAGTCACTGGGTCCCCCATTGTGACTCAAACTGCATTAATATTGAATCAAACAATAGTGTCTTCGGCTGGTAGGCAACAGCCGGTCCCACCCTCCCACCGCCGCTCCTCCTCCTCCTCCTCTTCCTCCTCCTCACCCCATCTTTCTCTCACCGCAGGCAGGCTCCCTGTCTGCACTCTACAGGATGGAAGAGATATTCCCACTGGGCAGGAGGCATGGATTAGCTTTAAATCAACTTTAATATGGCAATAGAGATGGAGCTGCAGAATCTGTGCCGCTGTATAAACTTGATTTTACGAGTTTAAGTATGAGCTAATGGTTGATTCGGTTACTTTTACAGCCCTCCACCTTCACTCTTTGTTGTTTGGCGGAATGGAGGTGTCACTCCTGTATATTTACCCTGCTTTGTGTTCTCTTTCTCCCGTTTTGCCTCTCACTCTAACCCCCATCCCTCCCACTGCTGTCATCCAAACCAAGCCTGCAAGCGCAAAGAGCAGGAGCAACACAAGGACCGCAACACGGCCCCCAAGAAGCAGCGCCTGGTCTTCACCGACCTGCAGCGCCGCACCCTCATCGCCATCTTCAAGGAGAACAAGCGCCCCTCCAAGGAGATGCAGATCACCATCTCCCAGCAGCTCGGCCTGGAGCTCAGCACCGTCAGCAACTTCTTCATGAACGCGCGGCGCCGCTGCGTGGACCGCTGGCACGACGACCACAGCGCCAGCCCCGGGCAGCCGGGCACGTCCGCCACCACCTTCTCCAAGGCCTGAGGGGAGGAGAGGACCGTCGGGGGGGGGCCGGGCGGGCGGGGAGGGACGGGAGGGGGGGCGCTTCCCAAGCCTGGTTTTAGCCCGGACCGTGTGAGCGCGTCCTCTCCCCGAGAGTTTAAAAGAAAAAAAAAAATCCTTTTGTGCCATGCAATCATCAACGTCCGTCAGAATTCCAGGCGCTCACCTGAAAGAGGCATAATCTGAAAGGTGACACGTGAAGTCAGGTCCACTCTGCATCACTCACATGAGGACAATCACTGATTCTGTCGTTTTTTTTGAAAGAAAATCCTTTTGACATCCGACCAAGGAAAGAGACACCAAAGATCTGAGTTTGTTTCGTTTTGTGTTGTATCAGGTGTTCACGCCGCTCTCACACTCACCAAGTAGCCACCAGATTCTCTTTTTTGCTCCCAACTCACCTTTTTTGTGTCGCCTCCTCAGTCCCCCTCTCTCTCTCTCTCTCCCTCTCTCTCTCTCTCTCTCCTCCACGTTGGCACACGGAAGCAACAAGGGCAAAAAGAACTGCAATAAATCTGACAACAGAACAGCACATACAGCCTTATTATCTAAACCCCATTCCTGCACACACGAGGCCGTCATCAAGAAACAACACAGCCTGTGAGAGAAAAAAAAAAAAAAAACACACACCAAACCCCCCCACCAGAAAGGCTTTCCAACTCTCCGCCTCTACCTCCCCCTTCTCCCGTAGTCTCCTTCATTCCTCGGCCAAAGGTATTCCCTGATGGCCAGACATTTCAGAGAGCAGCTCAGCCCGATCATACGGCAAACTAATGAATTGAAAAATGAATCGATGCAGACAGAGAGAGCGGGGCCTTGACCCCTCCTGAAGGTGAAACTCAAGATGCTCTGCAGTAGATACTCAGGTCTTCCAGGCCAGGTCGATTATTGTTATTATTGTTGGACGTTCTTTTTCCTTTTGCACTGACGTTGGAGGCCTGTGAGGAGACGCGTCGTTTTTACGTTCAGCCTGGGCCTCGAGTCTGTGGTTCTCTGACCGACGGGAGAGGCGGGCGAGATGTCTGGACACGCTCTTTGTTCTGCTGGGAGCTTTTTCCTCTGATCAATAACTGAGAACCAAGCGACAACATGCTCGGGCATCCGGCCAAATACAATACAGCTGCATATGAAAAGCAGAATGTAAGAGGAGCACATGTAACCCTGGAGATGGGGATACAAAGGCCTTGTGACAGCGGCAGCATCATCATCGTCATCATCATCATCGTCCCCACCCCCCCTCCTCCTCCTCCCCAACCCTCCCCTGCTCCGGCGTGTGCTGGCGGAGCAACAGCGCCCCCTGCCGGCGGCAGGAGAGCAGGGCAGCGGGGCTGGGTGCAGGAGGGGAAGGGAAGAGCCACTAAATGCTGAGGAGAAGTCATGGCACAACACATTCAGGCCCTCGCAGCTCTTTGAAGCCAGATCAATAGCTGACCATTATCCTATTGTTGTTCCTCATCCAACCAGCACCAGTGAAGCCGTGCGGTGGTGGTGGTGGTGGTGGTGGTGGTGGTGGGGGGTTGGGGATGGTTAAGCTGAATGCTGAGAACGCAGGGATTTAGCAAGGGCAGGGATTTCTTTAGCCAATCTGAATCTAGCATCCGGAAAATGCGGATGTGACACACAAGGGTAGGACAGAGCGGAGGGTTGCGAGAGGCTGACACACCTGAGGCGCCGGAGGTTGAATTTATGTTGGGACACGTTTGTTTTTGGTTTTTTTTAGGTTTTCTTCCCTTGGCCCCCCCCCGTCTGCGTTCGATTCCAGCCGAAGCTCCCAGCCGTCTCGACGCGAGGGTTTTTTTTTTCTCTTTTTTTGTTTTCAGTAGCTAACCCAAAGCTAACACCACACGTTGTCGTCAAAACGCTACAATAATTAGTGCCAATGCAAACTGCCTTAACGCTAATCAAAGAATATGGTACTAGGGTTCACACACAGCTACAGTGCGCCCCACTGATGACGGGCGGTGTGTGCCAAAGCAACCAACAATCAGCTTCTAACTGAACTAAAATCTACTTTTTTATTAAAACAATGAAAAAAAAAAGAATCTGACTTTAAGGCATACAATAACCAAACCTCATACGATGCTTTTCACACATACAATATGTGTTACAACAAGTACAAAGGAAAATGTCTCCAACACATACCTGGACACATTTTTGGAAAAAGAAAAAAAAATCTTTCATTCTATCTTTGGTTCTCTACCTCCTCTATCCCTCTACGCTCCCCTCCCTTTCTCTCTCTATAGATGCGGGTATTTAATTAGTACCATAGACACAAAGTTTCTATTTCTTATTACGATTGTGCTCTGTTGTGCAAAAGTGAGGCACCTTGTCAATAAATCAAAAACAAAATGGAAGGACTTTTTCAAAAGGAATACGGAGGGATGCAAGGACAGAGGCCAACGAAGGACGGTTTTCTTTTTTTTCCTTTGCATTCTGTGTGAATTCAGACTCTGACGAGACGTTTTACCGAGCAAAAGAGAGAAACGAGGGAGCTGCTGAGGAGAAGAACCGAGGCTCTCTCTCTTTCAGCATCAGAACTGTGGCGCTCTCAGTCCCCTTCAGGAGGAGCTCCGAGAACTGAACCAGGCGGGAGGGAGGGGGGAGGGAGGGATGGCGGGAGGGAGGGGGGAGGGGGGAGGGGGGACAAACCATGACCTCCAAACACCCTGGCCGACCCCACGTTTCTCACTGGAGGGAGGCTTCTGGGTAGAGCTCGGGGGGCTCGGCGGTGATCTGCGAAGCCTCAAGATGCAACTGTAGCATTTTCCAACAATGTAGTCAGATTATCGGTGCAGATTAGGCGAGGGGGCGGTCGGTTTGAGAGGCGCTGACCGACTTCACGTTGCTGTAAGCGGTGAAATCACGTCGCCAAGGGACGATGAGCTAGAACCGGTTTGTGGTTGAAGAGTTCAGTGAGCATAGGTGGACAGCTAGATTCAGCTCCAGATGTTAGGCTGGAAAAAGGACATTTGTTTGTAGTGAGAACCAATGTGGCTACCTCACTAAGCTGAGTGGTTTGTGAAACCGCCACTAATACCAAAGATACTGCAGCCTACCGGTCCAAAACTGCCTAGGGGGACACGTTCAGCCGAGAAAAAAAGAAGAAAAGAAAAAAAAAAAAAAAAAGACACAAAGAAACCCAGAGTCAGACACGGTTACACACGTATGCACACATTTGTACTAACAGCGCAGTCAGGCTGCACGGTGCCGCGCAGGAGGAGGTGGCGCCCTGCAGACAGAGTTGAGTGCCTTTTCCCTTCAACCACGGGTGGGACTGCACTGCACGCACACATGGACACACACATGCAAAGCAGGTGCATGCACACTGATGCACACCCTCTCGCAGACATACGCTCACATTCAGACAATGCACCCATAATTGGATGGACAGAAGGGCGGTGGGCGGGGGGGGGCGAACAGAGGGACACAGATTGGGGGCTGTGTCAGCATTTTCTCCCATATTGACTTTCCATCTTGATACCCTAGAATGCAAGCACTTTATCATGTAGAAAGTCTATAAAACATTTTCTATACACTATTTATTTGAAGCGAAATGATATGTTACTCCTCAATCTGTCAGTCTTTGTTACTGTACCGCAGATCTTCTCGTAGCTCACAGCCCCTTTGTGCTGATGTGTTTTTTTTTTTTTTTTTTTTCTCTCTCCCTCTCTGCCGTCGGACCCTCGGCCTGTTTACCTCTCCCACATCAGAGATATTTTTGTGTAACAGAGAAAAAGAGGGGTGGAGAGGCCGAGGCCCCGAGCGCTCGGAGGGCTGCGCTTGTAAGGGAAAAAAAAAAGAAAAAATCCCACCGAAACGCGTCTCATCCTCGCTCTCTGGTGCGTGCGAGCGCAGACGCGGCGCCACAGAAGTGTGGAAGACTCACTGACGCTCTCTCATCTTCGCCCCCCTCCACCGTGTCTGTCCAGTCCCCCGCTCCCCCTGGCTAGTGCTAAGACTCGGTAGGCGTGTGTTGACAATTATTCTGAAATACCTCAAAAACCTTTCATGTAAACTTTATGTAATTTAGACTGAAAATAATACTGCTAATGATAACAATGATTAAGAAACTATGATACTATGATAGTTAGTTTTGGAACTTGTGACTTGAAGCTTTATACTGTTAAATTCCTTTTATTTGTTTGCTCTTTGTTTCTTTTTTCCTCTCGTACGTTGGTTTGTTTTTTGCTACGGCATGTACTTACTGTTTTCGTAAAGGAAAAGACATTGTGAATGTTTCTGTGGAGGGTTACGTGAGAAAAGAACAGAGCAAGGAGAAGGCTAGACTAGAGAGAGGAGGAAAGAGCTGCTCACTTCAGACGTTTGGTTCAAGGCTCTCTCCCAGGATGAAAAAAAAAAAACAAAAAGGGTTCAACAAAGACATTACCAAAAAAAAAGGAAAAAAAAGAGGATTTGGGCAGAAATCTAAACCAAAAAATGTGATGGTGAACCAAAGGAGGAATAATCTATTCATTGTTAGCTTTCTTCTGCCTTTACGTTGTCTTTTCTCTTAAAAAAAAACGACAAAAAACAAAACAAAGAAAAAAAAAACTGTTACTTTTGAAGATTCCTGGGTGTGTTCAAGTGCTCCTGATGTTCTTAGAATATTAAAAGTCCAGCACCTCCTACTGAAAACAAGGTGCACTTTTTTTTCTTTTCTTTTGTGCATGGATATTGTATAACTGTATAGAAACCAACAGGAATGACCTGTGATTTAGTGGGGGAGAGGAGGAGGATGAAAAGACTCGGGAGAGGGTGGAGAAGGGGTGGGGGATATTTTGGTTATCGAAAACACACAAAAAAAAAAACGGGGGAGGGAGGATTCGGGTTTTAGGCGTTGGAGGGGTCCTTGTTTTTAGACTTTCCGTCACTGTTGGATTCACTGGTTGTGTGCATGTGTTGTTGCAACCCTTCCCCTTTCCCCCATGTTTCTTTGATGTATATAAACCCAGACAGTAGGGGGCAGTGTGTGCTGGGGGAGGTCAAACTCCTCTCCTCCCAATCGATAACATTCAATCTTCATTCCTCAGCTTGCGGTCCTCGCTCGGGCTCTGAAATGTGTCTTGCTTTTCCAAAGACGGGCCGTTTATTTGGAGTTAATCAGAGGGACACAAACAGGCCCGAGCGGCCTCGAGCACACCCGTACGTCTGTCTGCTTTCCTTCATCGTGTGATCATGTGTACCTATCTGGAAGACAAAGTGATTTTTTTTTTTTTTTTTAAATTCCAATGGGTTGTAATATTCTCTCATGCAAAAAAAAAAAAAAAAAAAGAAACTGAAACCATTTCTTACTGACTGGCTGACCCACCAAGAGCAGCACCATCGGGCAACTCTTAATCCAACCTGAAATGGCGTCAACATTCCCTGTCAAACAGCACGTGTGTGTGTCATTTCGCCGTGGGATCAAAGGTTGCTGATGGGTCTGAAGTAGACACCCCCAGTCACACTGTGCTCTCCCTCTTCTGTTACCTGTTAATCAATCAGAACCAAGTGTCTTTGTGATGGTAGAAGACAATCAGTTTCAAAACAAGAAAAAGGGTAGAGAGAGGGCAGGCCAGTGGGGAGGACCAGGCGGAGGAGGGAAGAACAAAACCCGGGGAAAAGAGGCTCTCCGAGTGCCCGCCACCCTCGCAGGCTCACAAGCGTTCCTTTCCCCTCTCATCTCCCGACGCCACACAGAATTCGGAACATTTCAAACCCCCCACCTCGCCCACGCGTGTTTGTACCGCCACCACGTAACCCGCTGCGGGGTGACAACCCGAGACCCGCGGCGCGTGTTTGCCATCCACGACATCGCCCGCTTCAGACCCCCCCCCCTCGCTAATCTCATGATGATGTAACCAGCCGCGAGGAATAAACATGGCTCCGGTTGGTGGCTTTTGCACAGAGAACTATGCAAACACCTGACCCCCCCAATCTTAATCGTTGCTGCTGGGTCAGAGTGTACCACCCTCGACCTTTCCTGCCACTCCTCCGCATATAAACCCCCTCTGGCTCCTACGTCCACGACCCCCCCCTTGCAGCTGCTCTGGGTACAGCAGAGAGCGGCTGCGGGGAGAAACACGCAGCACTGCAGCACCCCCCCACCCAGCACCCCCCCTCCCGTTTCACCAGACTGATGTTGTACAGCTTTACACAAACGCCCCAAACTGCCACTGATCAAAATGGAGTCCATGTTGGTTAATTGCAAGGCCGACCCCCCCCCCCCCCCCAGCTCATGGCTCCATTCTGCTGCAATGTTGGACTGTCTTTGTCCCCAGCGCCAAGGAAGGGCCACAATCAATGCAGAGACGCCGACATTGTATTTCCTTACGTTTACAGAGTTGTCTGGAGATGGTGGCTTATATTGCACTTGTACAGACAGACACACAAACAGACACAGGCACATGCTGGAGATATTGAGTCTGCCTTTTGAGAGTGTTTGCTGAAACCAAAGATAAAAAAAAAAAAATCAGAGGTACGACAATCTGGCTACCAAACCTAGAAGACAATGTTCAACCCTCTGGGCTGCTCTACGGGTCCTGTGCTTCACCGGCCACGTGGACATTCCACCTATTGCACTTGAACATGCGCATCCGTACACACGCAGCCTGGTGTAAACGCCCGCCCATCTGCGCCGAAGCGCCCCGCGTCGCCTCGGAAAGCCTCTTTTCCCTCCTCCCACTGCAGAAGCCGGAGAGCCTGTGAAGGACTTTTAGTTTCACTCTAGTTGAGACTTTTGAGATGGAAAAAAATCTGAGTAATAACTGTTACAGAAAAATAAAAACTTAAAAGGATAATATGGGTAAAAATTGCGTGTTTTGAAATAAATTAACAAATAAAACAACTGCAAAACAATGTGGTGTTGGTGCTTTATTTGGTCTGGCTTGATTTTTAAAGAACAATAGCCTTAAATAAGAATATGAATAGAATTATACATGTATAAAAAGGATGCTTGTTCTGTATGTAGTTTGTTTGGATGAAACTGTTGCTATATCTCAGTTCCCTGTTAGTCCTATGAAATGATCCTCCATACTTGGCTGCTGTCCGTGTGACCTTAGACACTTGACTGGCTGACACGATGGCCCAAAGTCGCCGTCACCCCCGCCGGTGCGGCGCTCTGGACGCCCATCCCCGAGGTGATGAGGTACCCGGGCCCGGCTCCCTGAGAGAGGGCGTAAGAGGAGCGGCGGGTGGAGCCGCCTCTTCTCAGAGCCGTCTTCAGCTCCGCAGGCCTCTGGGAAACGCTGTGGATCTGCGCCACACACAGCACCGCATCAGTGACCCGGCCCCCCCCAGAGCTTCAGCACACCAACCACACAACCAGGCTTGACCCGAGAACCAGCGCTTGGTTGCAGACTTTAGGAAAGCACGATGCGTCTTGAAATAATCGTGGAGGAAACGCGGACACAGATGGGCGAAAGCGACCCCGCTGCGTCCAAACATTGTTATGTTTGGCGTCGCTAAGTCTGGTTTGGTCCTTGGTGGTTGTATCCTGACACTCACCTTGTGTTTGTCGTGAACTTTGAGGACGACAGAGAGAGCCCGCACAGTCACAGAGGGGAGGACGGCCGTCCAGGTAGTGAGCAGAGCTGTGAGCCACACGACCGGGCTGGAAAAAGCGTTATCGAACACACCTGAGGAGACACAAACGGGATCACAGCACCGCCCGCACAGCAGGCCACGCACGTGAGCAGAGTCGCACCAAAGAAGGGATAATCGAGGGGTGCCCACTGAAAGATGATAGAACTCTGGGTGATCCTGGTGATCAGGAAGAACAGTGTCACAGAGACAATCACAGATGCCACGCTGAACTTTGTCCAGTACTGGGTGACCAGCCCGATCTGAAAGACAAAGAAAAAAAACGACTGAGTCACTCTTGTAGGTACAGGGGATGAAATCATTCTGAAGATTAACCACACTGGATCAGTCTCTCTGTCTCAAATCAAAGTTCAGATGTGCAAACATTAAAATCACCAAGACAAATGTTCTCTGGCTATTCCCACTTAGGATTACAGAGGCTGCTGGGATCTATCCCAGGAACACACCTTGGTCAACAGTCCATCACAGGCCACACACACACACAAACACACACACACAGTGAAGTGTGTGTGTGTGTTTTTTTTTTTGTGATGTAACTGTTGAAAACCCACAGGGTCACTGGGAGCACACATGAAGGTTCCACACCAGGAGTAACAATGATTTTTAAACGATAGCACACAGAATGGAGTCACGATATCATGATGAGTCAAAGGTGCAGCTCTGACCTCCGTGGTGGCAGTGAACATGGCCGACATGGCGACGGTGACCGCCATGGTCTGGTAGTCGAATGCCGTGCCCCGGAAAACTCCGAACGGGATAAAGAAATAAACTAGGGAGGCGTAGATGGCGTGCAGGAGCGACAAGGACATGGAGAGGGGGGTGATGAGCTCCCGCCTCAGGCCGGGTCTGTACAGCTCGGGCCACTTCAGACTGCTTTCTGCACTCACGTCCTACGGCACAGAGAACGGAGACTGGAGGAGGAGAACCGGAGCAGCCCCTCATGAAACACCAAAATATCTCACCTGCTCAAAGTAGGCCACGAGCACGACCGGCAGAGACGTGTAGAAGACAGTGTAGAAGGCAACGTTCCACGACTCGTACAACAACTGCAAAACAGGAACATGTTTATCGTCTTTATTGATTCCTTGTCTGTGTTTATACTCCGTGACGCTGAATTTCATCAGCCTCACCTGGGCACTGTAGCCGTTGTAAAAAGCGAACCATATGTTCACCAGAGCGAAGCTGACCGTCTTAAACAGGAAGAAGTGCAAGAAGAGGGAAATGCGCCTGTAGGACCAGCGCCCGTGGACCAGCAGCAGCCTCTGCAGGAACCTGAATTGGGACAGCGCAAAGTCTGCGTTCTGCACCGCCTGACCTCCCTCCACGCCCGCGATCCCCACGCCGACATGAGCCGCTGGGGTTGGGGGAAGAAGCGGGGACAGGTGAGAGAGGGCGAGCAGCGGGGGCCAGAGGAGGCACCGGGATATGGATCAGAGTCGGCTTCGCCCGGCTTACTCTTGATCATGTTTACGTCGTTGGCTCCGTCCCCGATGGACATGGTCACAGAGTCGGTGTGCTTCCTCACCAGAGACACGATGTCGGCCTTTTGCCCGGGGGTGACGCGACAGCACAGCACTGACTGGCACTGTTTGGCCAGGCTCATGAACGTGGCCCCCCATTCAGGCCTCTGATCAAACTCAGCCTGATGAAGACACCTTTTTATAACGCCATACACATTTTAAAGCAAAACAACTCACAGTCCTTTACACCATATGTCATCATTGTTGATTAGAGACCAGGCACCTTCATTCCTGCTCTCAGACACGATACGGAATGACCCAACACTTATTACAGGGTGTTTACCAGTTCAGGTCCAGTAAGGACCACAGCGGTCTTCTTTCCAGCGCTCTCCTTTTCTACAGCCCAGACCTCCGTGTGCCTGGCCTTGAGGAAACTGGCCCCTGGGTCTGAGGACTGCAGTATCTGTCTGCACGGACAGACCCCAGAGCGGTTAGGTGGCGGTAGCGTGTTCCTGTCTGTCGTGTATTTTTATCATTGCTTACCTCAGCTCCTGCCATTCCAGTAATCTGGTATCAGGATCCAACAGTTTGCAGGAGTATCCAATGTTGACTGCAGTCTCTACGACAGAGAACGGGGAGGGGGGGCCTCAGGGAGGGTCTGATTTCACTCAGCTACCGCTCAGCATTGAAAATGGTACCATTCTGGTGACCCAGTGCTCAGGGGCGGAATACCTTTCTTGTCCCCGGTCAGTACCCACACTTTAAGGCCAGCCTGCTGCAGAAGGGCAATTGTCTCAGGGACTCCCTCCTGGAGCTGGTCCTCTATAGCTGTCACGCCTAGAAGCTGGAAAACATCATGGTTAACCTTTGATTTCACCATCCCTGCAACATATTGGAAATATCAGCGTGCCTACAACAATGAGACAAAGAGATGATATAAGTCCCGTTTCACCTCCAGACACAAAACAATACATAGGATTGATTCACAAACAGCAGAAACCATTAAGCCCAAGGTTTATTCAGACGGTTATCTGTATTGATCACAATTGTCAATGCTCAGCTATACCACTGAGGACTGACAAATAAAATATATGTACCAAAAAAAAAATCAAAGTGAGGAAGAGCCCACCTGCAGCTCTCTCTCCATCTGATCATATAGCTTTTCCAGCAGTGCATCGCGGTCACAGGTCGCCATAGTAGCAGACTGAGCCAGAATGCTACTCCACTGCTCCCACGACGCCTCAGGAACAGATCGAACCGCAACACACAAAGTCCTCAGACAAGCCTGCGCAAACAACTGGAGGAACACAAGTTAACACGCTGCACTTTAGGCTGCAAATGATCTATTAGCTGGTTCTTGCCTAAACTTCGTGCCAAGAACGAGCTGGTGGACCTTTACTTGAAAACTCTTTTAACAAAAGTTATAGTGGCCATAAAGTTTGTATATGATCTACAGCCAAGGCCCTTTGTTCAGAAATGTCAACAATATTAGAAGTGCCTTTAAGTTTGCTCAGCTGTTGTTATAAGAGAATGAAGCCTGTTGATTAACCTTGAAGGAAAAATCATCAGTGGGACATTGGTCATTTTTGTGTATTTTGTAGTATTTGCACTTACTTTTTTTCCCCATTGTAATGCATAAAAACACTTAATAAGATTAAAGTCTACAGTGAGAGTGATCTGAAGACAGCGTATGATCTAAAGTAAAAAAAAACAACAACACACACACACACACGTGATCTCATGTGGCACTCCACAGACCTGAGAAATGACATCAGGGAGTCATAGAAATTGTATACTACACCCTGTCTGGTTCAATAGCAATTTCACCTTACCTCCAAGGCATTTTCAATCCTCTCCTGGTATGGAAAGTCCTTCTGCAATCTCTCCAGAATTACTATATCTGCCCCTTTACAGTAAAGTTTTATCCCCCCATCTGGCTCCCGCACTGAAAGAAAAAACACAACCTAATTGTTGGTTTATTCAAAAATATGACAAAACTCAAAACATTCTTAGAACAAAGAGATTTTGATTTATTTGATATGGGTGAAGCTCTATATCTATATATTTATACATGCTGTATGTATATTGCATGTAAAGCTGATTCATAGTGTGTATTTACGGGGCTACTCTCACCCAGGACAGACATGCGCCTCCTCTGGCTGGTGAAGTCGAGCAGAGCCAGTAGGTGATACTGGCGAGCAACACCCAGCTCAGAGACGGTGACGGAGTCTCTTGTCCTGGAAAAAAAAACCCAGCCGAGCTCCCTGGCTGCACCAACCAGAGCCTCCTCATCTGGGGATGCAGCCTGGTAGATCAGCGTCTCTGGAGGAATGCAGATAAAAGGAAATTAGTAGGTAAACAGGTCAATCAAGCCTCGCAATATCAGACCCAGAGCAGTGCTTTACTACCATTTAATGTATAACCAAAGCCTTCACGTCAGCAGGTGTAGCTTAGAAAAAAATAGCGTATTATAATTGGAGTCACATGAACAGAAGCACAGAGACCCGACCTTTGTCCCACCGAGCCATGACGGTGTGACACAGGGACAGGGCTCTGAAGAACTGTCTGCTGACTGGACACGCCTGCTCTCTCAGCTTCTCCACCAGGCTGGGCGCGGACATGAAGAGACCACCGCGCGAGAACGGATTCCAGCTCAAGTCCATGGGCTGCTCACATGCAGAGAGAAAGGAGGAGCGCCATAGGCAACCCAGCCACGTGCACATATGCTCTGGTCATGATGGCGGACGTCTGACGGGTGAAAAGATTCACCGAGACGGGAGGAATTACCTGCGTGTCCTCCACCGGGACTGACACGTCACCTGTTGACAGACAGACATGAACATACTTAATTACCTTGTTTGTCTGTTAGCAACATAACTCAAAAAGTTTTGATTTGGATGAAATTTTCAGGATTTGTTGGAAATGTCAAAAGAAAGAACTGGTTTCATTTTGGGGGTGATCCGGAAGAAATCCTGGATTCTGGATCACTTTGAAATTTTCGTTAACATTGTGGTAAATGGGGCCAAAAATGTTGTTTCTCAATATCTCGGTTAATTTTTGACCAAACCCCATGAGATTTGACTCAAGGATGGACAATGGGATCCTCTGTCATATTCCAAAAGCTGATCCGGATCTGATCCAGAAGACGGATTTTATTGCAATTTATATAAACTTGGTGGAGGTCTGCGCTCTCCGAGTGCTTTCTAGTTTAGAAATGTGGAGGCTCGATAAGACATATAGATGGAATCATGACGAGATTTCATTTACCTCCAAAATAAAGGAGTTATTATGATAGTATGTTAATGTCTCTGTACTGACTACAGCCATAAACAAGCGTTCAGGTTACTTCCAGATGTAGTTACCATAAATCTCCCCAGCTATGCAGCACTGTCTGAAGAGTAGACGGTTCTGAGTCAGAGTCCCCGTTTTGTCACTCAGCAGGTATCCCACTTGGCCGAGCTCCTCGCTCAGCGAGGTGTTCCGCACCTGTGCCGGCGCGTCGTCCCTCTCCCAGTACATCTCCAAATCCCAGCCGATGAACCGGCTCTGCACCGTGTGGATTATCTCAAACCTGTGCAGACACACATGACCCTGAGCAACAGCAAAGACGGGGATTTTCCCACTTGAGAGCGCCGTGCGGTGGACTAACGTGATGTAGAGAGTTATGGGCATGGCGGGACTGAGCACGATGACGTAGCTCCAGAAAACGAGGAAGCCCGTGTAGGCGGGGTCGCCGTCCACCACCGTAGCGGAGAGGAACGGGTGGCTCAAGGACCAGCTTGAGAACACGCCGCAGCCGATGCCCAGAAGCAGAGCCACCAGCAGTATGCACAGGACTATCTACGGATCCAGGCGCAGATTTCACAACAACACCCGCACACTCCGCCCGCTCGCCCCCTGCTCTGAACCCACTCACCCCGATCACCACTTTGTTGAAAACTTTTTCCGTTTTGGTTCTCTTTACTCGCAGCTTCCCGCAGTTCCTCAGGATTTTAGTGTCTGCGCCTGGCACGGAAAACACAACTATTAAACACACCAGGCCAAAACAAAGAGTCCACCCTGCACAGGGTGAGAGTTCAAGCCCTCATGTCAGGAAGTATCTGCTGTTGTGCCCCTGAGCAACATGCTGAATTCCTATAAGTTCCAGGGTTATTTGACCCCGCTGCCAGGAGGTCAGTGGGATGGGAGAATACGAAGGGATCAATAAAGTGTTGCATTATGTTTTAAAGCGATGTCTACTTTTCACATAAACTGCCAAAGGACAGGAAGAAAAAAATGACAAACACTGCGACAAATCTCGAAGCTGCTCATGGGGAAGGGAATTCAGACCCAGCCCGACTACAACAGCGCGTCGACCTTGATCTGGGGCTTCAGAAGAGGCTGCGTGTAGTTAGAATCAGGCTGAACTGAGGTCAAACCAATAGACGGCCACTGATGAACGGTATAAAACCCATCTCCAGAAGAATTTGATCTATTGATCTTCTTTACCAGAACAGAAAGGGTCAGAGCGGTGAGATCCATGACACCTCCGCCTGGCCCAGTAATATCCGATCAATGATCACTTAAAGACAGGAGGAGCCAGGCTTTAACAGACCCACAGCAGCTGGAGTTAAGTACTGTCCATAATTAGCAGTATAATGCATTCTGCCTAATAAAATGTGTCATTGACAAAAGCGGAGGAGCAATAGAAGGTGAAATGCAGATAGGTGGACGGAGAAGCGTCCTGCAACCGACAAAACTGATCAAGTTTCTCTTCATTCCTCTTCCCTTTATGCCAGTTTAACAACCACCAACCACAACGAATCACCCGAAAGTCATCACAAATCCACCAAATCAATGATATCACAGTTTATGGAGTGTGAAACTCTACAAGTACCGGTGTATATCGTCAGGCCGTAGGCAAACTGTGTGTTGCGTAGGACGGTTCCCCTCAGGAGGATGTGCTGATGGTCCAGCAGGAGACCCTCTCCCCTCCAGTGCAGCTGTCCTCTGAAACTGAACAGGCGATTGTTGGGCTCCTCACACAGCACAACACCTGTGAGAGGTACCCAAGCGTTTACTTCAGATCTGTGAGGTTTTCTTAAATCAATAACTCCACACAATAGCATTTTAAACTCATCAAATGGTGAAGCTCAGAGGCCATGTGACTTTTTGACTCAGCAGCTGATTCAGAATTATCACTGGTTACGTATGCCAACATGCCTTGATATAAGACACAGCTTTGGGTTAAAGCAATAAAAAAAAACATCAAAACAAAATGAAAATTGCTGAAACATTAAAGCTTCTGTATTTGAAGAGTAAACAGTGTGGTGGGGTCAAAATGCATGTATTCACCATCGAAAGCTGCAAGGGCTTCCTCTGAGGGGTTAGAGGTCAGGGCACTGTGAGTAGCACCCAGGGCTTGTCGGTACTTGAGGTTAGTCTCCCTGCATACAGAAAAATATTAGATGCTTTAAAAGCCCTTAACATTAGCTCCATTTCCAAACACTGTTGAGAGCGAAAAGATTTCTCCCTCCCAGCTTCTTCTTGTATGTCTAGCTTGAGCTCAATCACAAAGATTTAATTGACAAATATCAGCGCGTCTACCTCAATTTTTAGCCATTCTCTGCCTTTATGTTCCTTTTTTATCAGCCTCATCAGCCAGAGTCTTCAGCCTCCACCACATCAGTGTCAAACCTTCACTCCTCCTACATGAAATCTTCTATTACAATAAATCTCACCTGCACTTCCTGATTATTGTTTCCACTGATTTCAATCGTCACGAGTCCTTACTGGGCAGAACCAGATTGTGTTTCTTACCCATCGATGTCCGCCGTCTCCACATAACACAGACTGTGAGGCTCTGAACTAGACAAGAGGAGAAGGTCAGCCTGGAAAAGAAGGGGGGAAATGACACAATGACTGTCCCAAGTGTGATCCGATCCATGCTGCTGTCTTCAACTGTTGCGATGAATGGAACTGCTTTCATACGATCGATGCACTTCGCAGCCAGCAGCTGGTTAATCGGACACTTGCCTAAATAGTTCTGTCAGTATCTGTTTTTATACATATCTCACAGGGATGACTTGGTCTTTGTGGATCCGCAGCAGATCTCCAACCATTACATTCTTCCACTGCACTGTGCTGAAACTGAGACAGACCACGGTCAGCCACATTTAATGCTTGAGAGGTGATGGTAAATGTTGGATGGCGCGTGAGCCTGAACATCTTGACTCGAAGCGGTTTCTTTAAGCACCGTGTGGAGCCGTGTGACAGAAAATCAGCATCTGAGGTTTAAAGGCGGAGTTCTTTTTGATTGACTGCTTTAATACTGAGCGGGTTGCTTCTGTTTCAGAGGTTTTATTGTTTTTAACTTTGTACCAGTTAGTTTATTGTTTTATTAAAGGTAGTTGATTGTATTTACTCTTGTTTTTTCCTGTATACCATTTGCTTTATTGTTTTGTAAGCTGAGCTGTAACTGTCCAGCACTTTGTCTGGCTAATTCATGTTAAATAAAGTCTTAATTATTTCACCTTCCCCTATAAAATCTTATCAGCTTTAGCATCCACCAGTTCACACACATCTCTGCAATAAGCTCCAGCTAAACTACCTCTGACGCCTGTAAAAGTTAAAGGCTCCTGGCAGCTACTGGCTTTTTCACTGGGGTGGAATATGCCCCAGCTGTACCTCTCAAATGCACAAAGGGACCATCGAGGGAATCATTCATTCACACATCATTAGAGCTTCATTAGAGGGTTGTTTCTAGCTGGAACCAACACCGAGTCCACAGAGGATAACCCGCTGCCTTTGTCCTCACCTCTTAGAGATGAGAACGTCACAGGGTTGCGAGTTAACCTGAGAGTCGCTGCGTCTCCTTGCCTAAACCAGGTGAGAAGAACAAGACCAAAGACAGAGAGAGACAGAGAGAGAGACAGAGAGAGAGACAGAGAGAGAGAGAGAGAGAGAGAGAGAGAGAGAGAGAGAGAGAGAGAGAGAGAGAGAGAGAGAGAGAGAGAGAGAGAGAGAGAGAGAGAGAGAGAGAGAGAGAGAGAGAGAGAGAGAGAGAGAGAGAGAGAGAGAGAGAGAGAGAGAGAGGACAAAGATGTTTAAAATGTCCACCGGAGATGAAGAAAAAGACAGCCGGAAAGTCAACATGTGAGACGGAGCGAGGGTGGCCGTGGAAGGTTGAACAGGAGAAGGAAGAACACCATTACAGGGCTCTGCAGTGACACCAGCTGGGAGATTTACACCCTCCACTAAATGATTAGTCAATAGAGAGGGGTCAAGCAAGCGTTTCACCCAGAGCTGTTAACGACCGTAACTCAGCAATGCACTTAACCAGAGACTTCTCCATGCAAAACATCATGCCTGCATTTAAAAGGAAATGCTCCACTGATAGAGGAGGAAAATTAATGCCACTGGGATGATTGGTTCTGTCAGTGAGGGGAGGACAAAGAGTCAATGAGGACAATGAAGGAGGGAAAAGAGTGCAGTCGTGCTGAGGTGAAGGATGCGCAGGTGCATGCTTGAAGCTGGTCAAATATTTGTGTACTGGCTCGTCTTTACGTGAGAGCAACCACCCTCCTCCGAGGGAGGCTGAGACGGGGGGGAACGGGGGAAGGGGGGGAAGGGGTTGGCAGCGGCCGCGGCCCTCACCGTGTCTCTGATGATCTCTTTCATGCCTCTCACGGTGAGCACCATGACCAGGGGTATCATGCTGATGTACCACGGTACAGAGGAGATGGCTGGGACACACTGCGAGAAGGCAAACACACATTCACACACTTACACACCGTTCAGAAAAATACAATAAAATATAATGTACCGATGCTGCTCTCTCTTCTGGAGTTTTGAAAGCTTATGTGGAATGCTTAACAGGTTTTGTGTTTTTTTTTTTTCATCTGAGGATCCAGCTGAGCTTGAAACACTTGTTTTGTTTTCCTTACACAATACATATAGAAGAGAAAGACGACAACAAAAGACAGTGAAAGAGGGAGAGAAGAGGGGCAGAGCACACACAAGGACTGACAAACTAAGAAAAGCCTTCAACAGGGAGCGGTGGCAAGAAAGAGTGGGACTATGAGCATTCAAGTGGCCGTGACACATCTCCATATTCTCATATTTGCAAGAGAAGCGACTGTAATGAAAATTCAAATGCTAAATAAATGCAAATGACCTGAAGAGGTCACACCTCTGCCCAGGACGGATTACACACTGGGAGCACTGGGGGGAAGGGGGGGTCAGGAGATGGTGGCTGGACAGATGGCTCTGGAGGCTTCAGCCACACCACATCTACGTCTCTGTCTCTGGGATAAAGTGGCCGAAAAACACTGGAGGACGTCTTCTGACCCCACGCAGATTTGGACCAGTGTTTGGAGCGAATGTGGACCGGAGTCCAGATCCAGGTCCCAGAACAGACTTAATGAGCAGGATCTTTTCAGGACCGAAATTTAGAAACACAATGATTTAAATGTGAGAAACCTCAGGAGAAATCCAAACAATGAGAAACTGGTTGAACAGGAAACTCTGGAAACACACTGGGAACAGTAAGTCACATGCCATAAAACAGACAAAAAGGTTTATATACACAAGGGGGAGGCAGGAACAGTGAGGCACAGATGAGGCAGAGCAGCGCACAGAAGGGAGGCAGGCAGATGAAAAACACAGGAGAAGACACACAGAGACATGCAACTAATAAATAAAGATTTAACATCAACATGGAAACTCATTTAGAGAGAGAAGAGGAGGCGAGTGAGGCGCTACCGGTGGATTTGATCAAAAACAACGTGGCATCTGGACCCTCGCGAGCAAATCAGATCACTCTGGAGGCTCTCACTGAGAGACGGTCGGCTTTAATGTTTTTAAAAAAAGCACTTGAACTAAGGGAAACAAATGCTGACATTAAATGCACACCTGATATCACTAGTACTTTTCCTCTGATTGATACGATTAACTATTAAAAGCACGGGCACAATAAATCAATGGACCGTATCAATTTATTATAGTTTGTATCAGTGAAAGAACACAATATTCTATACACTGGCCCCGCCCCAGCGCAGCGCCTCAACCCTGCCCTTTGAACACTCATCCCACCACTCTCATTCGTGATGCCATTGGTTGTTCTTTTACTAGTTCTGGATGCAAGAGTGCAAATTCTCCCGAGCGACATATATATATATATATATATATATATATATATATATATATATATATATATACACACACATAGACCTGTAGATGTTCAGCTGACCTGCAACACAACCATGAGGAGAAAGTAGATGTTGGCCACTCGTTGGAATTGTTCAAACAGCATCACGGGCAGGAAGGTCAGGGCGGAGTACTTGTAGCTGCGCACCAAATTGTCCTGGCAAGCATCGAGAGCACAGAGCGCCGTTCAGATGACACATCGAGCGCTGCCGCCGATTCACACGTTGAGAAGGTAAGGCATCAGCTGGCGTCTCAACGCGGCGGGTGACCAGCGCGACAGCAGGCATCGGGTTACGGAGGTGTCTTACCGACTGTCGCCCCCAGCGGAAGCACAACAGGGACTTCTTCTGTTTGTTTTTGTGGTGCTGGCGGCTGTTGGCCCTCACCTCCCACGTGAAGCCTGAGAGGCACACGTCAGGATGGTAGAACGCACGTTCACAAAAAGGACTCAACAACATCCGAGCTGAATCCACACATAATAACCCCCCCTTTAGGTATACATGTTACACAAGGATTTAAGCAACAGAAAAAGAAATGGACAGAATCTGAGAGACACGTACCAGATTCAACATCTTGAGCCATGACGTTTGCGAGCAGAGACGCTGGTTATCCTGCGGGAAAGAACCGAATCATTTATCAGACCTGTAACTTATTAACAACGGACAGCAAACAGACTCGCCTCTTGTATTACAATGCTGCTTATGGAAAGACCTTTTCCATCAGTCCACAACAACAATGCCCCCCCCTCCATTTATCAGCGGGTTAGAACAACACAACAGAAAGTATGGAAATGTAAGTCAAATCATCTCGCCAGTATGATGAAGGAACCTCATGAGAAAGCCTGGCGAGGGATTCAACCCTCGGCATCAACCCCGCAGGAGTTAAAGTCCAAAAGAAGTCTGACTAATGATGCTGGTGTTGTATTTTTTGACTAAGTAATTAATATCTGTGCTACATGTGCCAGCAAAACGCTAAACACAGGGGTAAGATTAACGACGGTGTGTAAAACTGTCAGCATTCAGAGAAAGAGTCGTTTACCTGAATCATTCCTTGTCTGTACCGCAGTCCTACTGACCGTGACTGCAGACTTTCACCATTTTCACATGCTTGGTCCGAGGATTTCCTTCACAAAAAGACCCGTTTTGTTCCCGTCCCACCTCTTTGTCTACGAGGGCATATGCTCCCGCCCCACCTTTGTCTCTCCCAGGTGAAGGGCGAGTCACAAGCTCTACTTCCTGTGCACCTTACCTGAAAGGAAAAGGATGGATGCAGGGAGGGTTGCTGGAGGAGTGGCAGCAGGGTAATTCACTAATTGGTGCTTTAGGATAAAATATATCAGAAACTAAATGTGACACACGGCAGTAATGTCATATTTCTGCACTGTATCGTTATCGTTAATGTAATACTATATTTTTAAAAGTGTGCCTCATAAAAATGTACAACAAAATGTAAGTCAATTTTATGTGAACACAGGTTGTGAGGTTGGTGTTTGAATAAAACGCTCCCTTGAGATATTTGTAATGAGATTCTTATATAAACCCTTCAGGTCACCTCAATACAATTCGTAATGACCCATGGTGCTAAATCTATAAAATATTTCAGAATCTCACACTAAACAAACGCCCAACAATGATTTTCACCTGGATGATTTCACTGGAACTAATTTTCTGTCATCTTTTTTTTTTTGTTTTTTTTTTATTTTTAAAGGACAAAAGCAAAGACGCACAAATTCAATAAAGGTCTTCTTCGTGAGTCTAGTGCCACCTCGTGGACACAAACACGCACTGCACGCTTAACGCTGCGTTTCGGGTCAAAAAGGGCAACGTTTGCGAGGCTGGCCTGGAAAAAAGCTCAGCCAGCGTCAGTTAAAGGTAACTCTTGTGGTTTCCACATCTCATTGTCTCGTATTTTTTTTTAGAAGTGAGTGAGAACTTCCCACAAACGCCACATATCAACACCTGAAGTACCTCACACGCGAGTATACGAGCGCTTGTGCGTTTGCGAGACGATTATCTACTTGTACAGTTGTCCTGTGCAGCCGAGTGGTTAGAAAGACAGCGTGGTGGTGTTCTCGGTCCATCGTGGCCAGAGAGTTGATGGGTTTGCACCACAGTTTAACTGCTCACATCTGGGTACATTTGGGTCTGCCGTGGTTTTTTTTCCTGCTTCTTCTTTTTTTTTTAAAGTTCTTTTTTCCACTTCTGGTCTACAGCTTGCGCAAAAATGCTGCACAAGAAACGAATTTATACTTGGACGTTAAATCTTTAAACACGCCAGGGTTTAATTCGCTGTCGGCACGTGTCTCGATAAATCACAGCCAGAGGCTCCGAGGCGACAACATTGCGCCACCGTCCGCCGATCTTCATCCTCTCAGGCGTCAACTCTTCCTCGGCATCACTGTCTCTAAACCACGCTGGCCGGACCACCGCCCGGCACCTTTCCCTTCTTTATCTTCTCACATTATCCTTGAAAAACTCTGCACAACATCCAAAGGTTGATGGATGAATCGACAATGTTAACAGTGCCCCCAGTCTAAAGGGATGACCTCAGTCGTTACACTTTCACTCTCAAAAATAAAAGTATGGCAGGTTTCGTTATTAGCATTTTTGATTCCATTGTATTCTGAATCAAACCAGAGTAAGCTCATCAGGCCACACCACAGAGCCAACATCCTTGGCTGCGGCGGGCTTGTTACTTCCTGCATGAAGTGGTTGACAGCTAAGTCCTGAAGTCAGAAGTGGAATCAGGTCAGACGTTAACCTCAACGTCAAGAGCATGTTATGGGGAAAAAAATGGCTTTGATTGTAACTAGAACATGATGGGTTTAGTTTGTGTGTGTGTGGGCATCCAACTCCATAGATGAGTCTCTGGTTCTGAAACACCTCATCACTTTCAGCTTGTGCCATGCAGCTCACGTGAGCTTGAAGACTGAAGCACAGATGGGCGAGGGGTTAAAAACTCCCCTTCAAATCAAGCAGACACACCGGTCTGGTGTTTTAATGAAGCTGTCTCCGAACTCCCCCGAGTAGAGGACACCATGTTAGGCTTAAACTGTCCGCAGGGCTCCATGCAACGTCTGACGCCGCGTCATCTGGCACCAATGACTCGAGTGAAGGATATCTACGTGTGTAGAATGTTCTGTAGTTCATCCTCCAAAACTCTACTAGTTTGAGGCTGATGGTGAGGATGCTGTGTCGGGGAGGCCGGATGAGTCGCGCTAACACTTTCATTACTATTTGAGCATTCAAGTCTGACAACAATCGGAGGATCTGTTGCGGGATCTCTAAGAGGTTGTCACTTTCTGATTGATCCATTGTTTTTTGATTAGATTATTTTTTAAAGCTTCTGTTATTGATGTGATAATATCAGCAAATGGTGTTTTAGAGAAGCATGGCGGTCTTGGCTCACACCGAGGCTACTGTGATTGCACGCGATTGATATTATGTCTAAGACGCTGACATATGTGCTCGAGCATGCGTTGCTTTAACAGGAATGCATCATACATGTATCTCTCAAATTCTTCTTCAATAACACCCACTACACAATTGACTTCATCTGATTCAATGTGTTTAAGGTGCTGGTCTCTCTCACCCCACACATGTTCATCCGGGTCTTCTGCAGAGGCTTGCCGTCCTTCCCCCTCTACCCAGCCTCTACTCAGCCTCGAATGCAGCTCCCACACCTCCTTCGTCTCTTTCAGACTCGTTCACTCTTGTTGGTAGAGCTGCTGCGATTCCTGGAACACAGAAAGTTGCGTATGGGGGTAATCTCCCATATTAAATCCATATAATTTACTGATTGAGGAAAAAAAAGATGAGGAAACTCATGAGGTGAGACTGTATGTGGAGTCCAGAGATGACTGGATGTGTGAGATGGTCCAGCAGATGGAGATGATGGCGGGGGGGTCGGGCAGGTCAATGATGATTTGCTCTAACAATGGGACAGAAATAATAATAAGTTATTATTTCAAAAAGACTGAAAAGGGCGTTATTTTAAAATATAATACAAGAAGAGAGAGAGAGAGACAGAGGAGGAAACATCAGCTCACCCTGATTTGAAGCCGATCTATCCACTGGGCGACCCTCACTGTCTCCCACTGTTAGCTCAGATCTATAATGTAATGAAAATAACAATCTTATTCCTTCCATGATTCAATGTTTGATATTACAAAAATATAAATTATCATTAAAAAATAAACGTACATACATTCAGTTGCTATCCATGATGAGATGGTCAGGCTCCCGCTGGGTCACTGTTCCTCTGAAGTCAAACCGAGTGGACTTTGATGACCTAAGGTTCAGATTCTGGAGCTTGCACCAAAGCTACTCACATTTAACCCTTGCCGGTATATATTGTAGGGATTTCCCAGCATGCTTTACGACTGTGTGTCTGTGAGTTTAAGTCAGTGTTAACTCTGTTTTAAATCACCATAAATGTTATCTTAGACAGACTGACAACTTTCAGTGTTACCACAACAGTGTCACTGTCTTATTGGTCATGCATGGGGACACAGGAGCTGCAGGTGAAGCAGCCAGCAGTCTCTGTCTGAGTTTGTTATAACTTAGAACCCTATATATATATATATATATATATTCCTATGGCCCACGACCCTCGCGGAAGAATGCATGCATAGTGTTAATCACGTTGACTCATCACACACATCCTGTTTTCTCAATCTATACATTAATAAGTAAGTCTGTTTCTTATTATCTCCAACCCACCATCAAAGGCCTGAAAGAGCTTGTCTCTGAAAACAGACTCCCTTTGTAGAACACACAACCGATGTTCAGCACACGTTAGAGGTCAAGGGGCCCGCACGACCTTTATTTTTCTGCAACACTTTTCTACGATTTCATTTATGACACATATCCGCTGGTCAGCACACTGAGTGCAAGCAATGCCCCATCAAATTCTTTTGGGTAGATTCTCAGATGATAGACCTCCAGCGTGGTCTCATAGCTGTATAGTTCGACGAATGGCGATAGCCCGCCACTCCTAAACTCGGCTGACAGCACACAATCACCATCAAGGTGCCAAATCTTTTTCCTGAACACAATATTCTCCATGTTTGTTTCCTGAGTAAAGACTTCACACCCACGGTCATGCTTATGTGAAACACCTTATACACTATACAGTTCAATACACAGCTGTTCCATGCCAACTTTCCTGTCTACACACAGACACACACACAGACACAGACACACACACACACACAGACACACACACACGCACGCACGTACAGATCCTGTTTTCTCAATTTATACATTAATAAGTAAGTCTGTTTCTTATTATCTCCCACCCACCATCAAAGGCCTGAAAGAGCTTGTCTCCGAAAACAGACTCCCTTCGTAGAACACACAACCGATGTTCAGCACACGTTAGAGGTCAAGGGGCCCGCGCGACCTTTATTTTTCTGCTACATTTTTCTATGATTTCATTTATGACACATATCCGCTGGTCAGCACACTGAGTGCAGACAATAATCACTCTTACCTCGCATAATCGCTAGAGGTCAAGGGCCGGTCTTATTTTCCTGGGTCATAAATGATGTGACCATAGTGTCACATAGTGTGTTCATATTCTCTCTAGTGCCTACCTGCCATTGTGCAGGTAGGCATTGGGCAACAACCTCATGGGAGCCGTCCTCACATCTGGACCTGAACGTGACCGAGCGTGCCCGAGCCTTAAACCTGACCAGAGTTGGAGACTGTGCCAACTTCACCGAGAACGACCATCTCCTCGGTGAACCTGAGGGGGGCTGGCCCTACTACACAGCCACTGTGAACAGAACTGTAGTTACTCACAGTCCTGTGAACCCAGGTCCGAATTTGGTTTCAGGTTTGGTTCTGACTCACACCTTCACTTTGTGGAATTTAGGGGGGGGTGGGGGTTCCTCCTTCAGTCCTTCACACAAGAAAGACAAAAAACATGCACATTAGTTTGATTGCAAACTGCTAATTTTGCATCATTAGAAATATTCACACATGAATATTTAAGGATAGAGTTGTATTAAATAAGAATATTAAAGCCGTACAGCCACAGATGACCTGATTCAATCCAAACCTTCAACAGAGGTGGAGTCATCTTTGTTTCCTGGCGTGGAGGAGTAAAACCTCATTTACACCGTTTAAATCAAACACAAGATGTGATATAACTTGTGCCGAATCACGATCTCTGGTCTTACTTGGACAAGTCAAAGGAGTCGAACTTCCTTCCTCGATGTTCCAAACTGTCTAACGAAGTCGACCACCGGTCAGTCCCTTCAGAGTAATGATGCCTGGATGTGTGAATAGGATCTGCGTCCTCATCAGGAACGCGGCTTCAGCCAAGGCCTCAGCGCGCAACAATTGAAAGTGCTCAAGTGTTTCCTGTGAAAGACTTGTTAGCTGTGGGTCTGTGAGGTGTGGTGGAGCTGGTGTGAATCCACATTCACACAGTAGAACTCTTTATGGTCACGTCCTTCTGACTGAAACCTCGAAGTCAAACGGACACAATCGATCTAACAGGAAACATGCTGCTCTAAAACGGGCCTTCTTGTTCAGGGTGATCCATAACAGAGCAGGTTTCTTTTGAAATGACTCTCACAGCTGTTTTATGAACCATGAAGTTCGACTTAAATCAAACTATAATGAATTCCCCCCCAAAAAATTCCAAACAGACAGACGCCACTGAGGCTGGGAGCCTTTTCTGAGCAGCTACGCTCTGAATATAAAGGTCTGGGGCGGCCTTCTCCCTCCAGAAGGAGCTCATCTGGATTCAGGAGGCGGGCGAAGAGGAGGGTTCTGCTGCCAGAAGTGAAACACGCAACGGCCGTTTCATCCAGGTCTGGAGACGACCGTTAACCCTCGACTGTAGAGGTAAACCTGCAGCCGCTCCACTGGGGGAGCCGGCCCAGTTTCCTTGCGCCCGCCCGCGCCCCCCCCGTCCCCGCGACGGCCAGCGCGGGGAACCAGGCACGTTCCTCCCCCCTCCAGGAGGAGCTCAGGTGCGCTGTAGCATCAGGATGTGGGTCACGTCTCAAAATGTGAGTCAAAGGAGTGGAAAAAAAAAACGGAGTCGGAAACTTTTCAAACAGTTCTCTTCTCCGCCGTGAGGTCGGCGTTGTCTGGTGACCAGAGCAAGCAGTTTCCTAAAACTCTCTTTATAGTTTATCATTCTGAAGACTTGACCACAAATGAATGAGTATTTGATTTGTTTCTGTCTCAAACGTTGCAGCTGTTGTATATTCATATTAGGCTGTATGTGTTTGAGCATGTTCATTTGCTGGCTGATTAATTAAGTAATTAATTAATTGATTAAAAATGAATGATTTCCTTTCATGATCTTGAGTGGAGTTTGACACGAGCTTGAGTGTTTTATTGGGGAATTATTATTCAAAAAAAAAAAAAAAAAGAGTTTGCGTCAAAGTGACATCAAAATCATCGTCTCTGACTGAAGCTGCAATCTCTTTAAAAAGCTTTTAACTGTTGAGACACAATGGGGACATGACAGAGACATGCGGCTTCTGCGGCTTCACTGACTCAAATCTGAGTTTTCTGCGCAGCTCAATGCTCTGTGCACATATGCCCCGTTGATCTGGATTGTCCCCAAACTGAAGCACATGGGTGCACGGAGGTAGACTACATGGTTTGGACCGCTGAAGGGAGTTTCGTGTTTTTGTCGCAGGGGTCTTCATCAGTGGGGAGAGGCCCGGGTACTTCCACAGGCAAGATTTATTTCTCTTACTCAACTTGGTGTTTTTTTCTACTCTGAGGACAAGTGAAATGTGCAACTCCTGCACAGCTTGCTGCTGTTAGACCAGCATTAGACCTCCAACTGATGTGACCACATGGGTTTCAGCAAAGAGAAAACCCACAAGTGTTTCCGACACCAGAGTTCCTACAACGGTGAGCAAACAGGCTTCGTCATGCGTTCCTTCACATTTTCTGAAAATCTCCCTGAAGGAGTTTAACAATCTCCCTGACCTAACCTTCAGGAAGTTTAACAATCTCTCCCTGAAGGTTAGGTCTGCAACTGGAAATGCTCTGATTTGATCCGTGTTGCTTTTTCATCCACTGGTGGTGACACCCCCCCCCCACCCTGTACCGGACACATGTCAAGTTATTTTAGTGACAAGGAAATGTAGGTATTCAACATGAGGATGGATAAGAGCCTCCCATTGTCACGATTCAAGGTTAAAGCCTTCAGATACTTCACGAAACACACCAACCCGTCCTTCTTGTTCAATACAGAGAAGATATTCCTATTTTCAAATCGCCTATAGGCACATTGTCACCAAGTGCTACAAATATAACATTTCCTGGATAAACTCTGAAATGATTGGAACATTTGTTCTTTCACTTGCAAGATCTGATATTCTTCCAAATAAATCTTTTCAATATTTAGAATTTTCTTCTTAGAAAGTCTTTACATTTAAAAAAACAAAAGGTTACACCAAAGACCAATCAACTCTCAATGAATCAATCAAATGTAATGAGTGCGTAACGCACCTTCATCCTTGACAAGAAAGTCCAGTGACTAATTTCAGTGCCACCTGCGGCTTAAAATCTGACCGCCATCGTGAATGAAACTTCTAAACCTCTAAACTAAACCGCCCCAACCGGAAGTTTGATCGCCGTCCGAACAGTTTCCGAAAAACTCATCCAGCGATCACAAACGATTGGCTGCGCCGCACCCCAGCTCTGCGCGCCGTCGAGTGACTGACGCACAAGCGCAGTCTGCTGGAACCTCGGGCAAACTTTGGGGAGGTCTGTCCGTCCGTCTGTCCGTCCGTCCGTCCGCATCACCTGCGCCGGTGAGTCGACCCTCTCCTCCGCATCACGGGAGACGTCTCCTGTCAGTGACGCGCACTTTCGCCAGCTTTGACGCAGTTTAGGGCCGAATCTGACAATATTTCTAAGGCAGTTATTGGGGTTTATATATTAATAAGGCAGTATTGTATTTATAGTATCCGAATTAGTACATTTTATTATTGTTATTTACATATTTAAATCGGTACATTTTCCCTACGTGTCATTTTAATACATTTACCCTTTCGACTGTGATAATATGACAAAGTTGTAAAATTTTCATGCCAATATTGAGAGTTTATTCCGAATTTCCGAAGAGCACCTGGGACAAAATAATCATTCCATTTTGAATTTTTTCCTTAAGAACATTGAATAATTAAAATGCATGTATTAAATCGTATGGAATGGAGGATTAAATCTTTCCTGACTGACATTTGACAGAGCTGAACCATGTCGTCATTGAAAAGCCCCGGCCTGCCTGAGCGCCCTGCTGCGGACCGCTGCCCCTCCTCGGTGGACCGCTGCCCCTCCTCGGTGGACCGGGGCCCCTCCTCGGTGGACCGGGGCCCCTCCTCGGCGGTCGGGCACGAGTGGCGGGACCCCGGCCACTGGGACTCTGCGCTCCCCATCATCCGATCTTCCCTGAGGGCTCGGCGCCTCCTGGGATTACGCGGCCCCGTTACGCGGCGCAGGAGAGAAATGGTCCCGCTCGAGAAGAAAGACGCCGCCTACATGTCCAAGCGCCTTAAGAACAACCAGGCGGCCAAGAGGTCCAGAGAGAAACGGAGGATGAAGGACCTGCTGCTGGAGGGCCAGCTGCTGGCTCTGAGCGACGAGAACGCGCAGCTGCGGAATCAGGTCCTCAGGCTGCAGTATCTCGGCATGCGCAATGAAAAAGTTGGAGCGGCTCCTTGGAGGGAGGTGTGTCCACCTTACAGCCCAGTCGGGCCAGAATCACCCATCTGGGGGGGGAGCGGGACCAACCTCCCGCCGAGCTGGATTCGAGGTTTTGATCCCCTTCCTCCCAGCGGCGCCCTGCCCCCCCTGCCCGAGCCTCGGGGGCCCTCCGCCGTGGAGAGGGCAGTGGACGCGGACACGGACGCGCACCGGCAGGTCGCCCTCGGCGCTCACATCCCAGCCGACGCGTCCTCCGTTCGCGCCTTTGCGCCTGACGCGTTCCACCCCGGGCCCCCGCTGCCGCCGTGCGGGCCCCCGGCCTGGCTGGTGCCCGGCCCGGCAGTGGCCGGTCACTTCCCCGTGCCCTGGTTGCCCCCCTACCTACTGTCGACGGCCCCCTACGCCAGCCTGCCTCTCTGCATCCAGGAGACACAAGGCCGCGGCGCCGGCCTGGGGGGGGAGCGCACCGATGGCACTCACACCGCTTCCCCGGCGCGCTGGCACCTTATTTCTGAGCGCTGAAGATTGCGTTTGAATTTCTCCGATTTGGAATATGCAAACTATTTGCAAAAGGAAGTGCGTTTTTTTTTTTTTTTTTTTTGGTTTGGTCCCGACCCGGGAAGTGAAACTCGGTGTTCGAGGACTCGGTATTTCCCTTTAATTTCCCAGCAGACCGCGGTTCAGTGGAAAATGAAGTCAAACGGTCGCCGATGTGCATCAAGCACACACGCGTGTATCACTTGCGTTGCAGATAAATTGTTCAATCGCTGAGAAGAATTAATTGCAAAAAATAATGGCGTGACCGTGCAACTGAATTGCATTTTCAAAAATTAAAATTTAAGACGAAAATTTAAAATTGCGAATGGGATCCGAAAGATAAATGCTTTTGGTTGTTTTTTTGTTATTTTTTTGTTTGATTATTTTTAGTTCTTAAAAATCTTTGACAACTTTAACTTTAAATAAATGAATCCACAATTATCGATCTTTAACGACTAGAGATGTCGGTTCGGAGCATGCACTTTAAAACAATGTGCGCGCTCACACACCCCTCTCTACTGGACCTAAACACCATTTAAAGCCTTTCGAAGCCTGCCGTCGTGGCGAGTCCCCGCTGCCGGCGGCAGGGGGCGCTGCAGCACCGCCCCGGTGGCCTTCACCTGTCAGGATGCTGCTGCGGCCAAAGTCGCCCAAACGCTGCAGGCTGGGAAATGAACTCCTCGATTTACGATGCAAGAAATGCAACGGAAGGCGCGTGCACATGCGTGGGCCATCGTAACATCACGCACTTTTATCTGCACAAGAGTTTTAACTCTGAACCATGTTGAATTATAGTTAAAAAAATCACTCAAAGTCTGCTTTGTTATCATTTAAAACACTAAATGGTAAATTGCAGATGAGAAAATCGTATTTAACTATGCCGATAAACCAAAGACTTCTCACGCACGCAAAATATGTGCTCTTGCGTTGTGGTTTTGCATGTGAGCTCATGAAGTGGATGAGGTTGACACACGCAGGCAGCTTCGATTTATACTGAACGACAGTTAACGTCACATGCGTGGGTAAAGCCACTGACACCACAAGAGCGTGATGACGTTGGGTGTGTGTGTGGGGGGGGGGGCAGTCAGATGACAGCAGGAGTGGACAGGCCAGGTAGAGCGCGCGCACGGCGTCACGCGGAGGGAGGAGGAGGAGGGTGTGAGGGTAGGACTGAACCATCCTCAGTCCACCTCTGCTCTCATGACGCGGCCTCGAGGCAGAGCTGCCCTGTTGTCTTATTCCGCTGGGTGACAGCGACACCTTGCCACGCTGCTGCCTCTGTCACAGTGGACCCCCCCCTCCGCACTGCAACCGAAGGTAAGGCCTCCAACTCATTGCTACAGATCGCAGGCTTCAGGAGACGAAGGGGTCGGGCGAAGACGCGCTCCGTTTTCACGGTTATGGTAGTGGTGATCACGGAGCCTGGTGCTGCTAACTAAGCCTTTGTTGTTGGCCAAAGATGAAAACAAACTGATATTGATTGCGATTTAACCTTGAAAATCTAAATTACACAGAAGTAATTTGATGAACAGCGGTTTAGAAACACAAACGTGTACATACACGTACGTAAAAAAGTTGACATAGTTAAGCTACCGTAAAGATCCAGACCACAAAAAACTGTACTTGTGACCTCCCGTAACCCAAATGAAGACGATATTCACGCAGGAGACGAGCGTATTTTTATAATACTACCTGAAGAAAGGGAATTATCCCAATCATCTCACATCTGCACGATTCTATATCGTTGATTGTCGACCCGAAAAATAGCTCCTGTACGGATTTTACCCAAACCCATGTCTTCAATTCGATTAATCTCAGAGGTCTGGAGCTGACACTCTTCCGTGATGTTAACGTTTTACATTAATCTACGCCTCATTCTACTTTTGTGTATATTATATAGCAGGCAGTATATATGAACACCATTACTGCCGCATTACATGCATCATTTAAGTCTGTAATCGTATTCTGCTCGTGTGTGTGTGTCTGACACACACACACACACACACACACACACACACACACACACACACACACACACACACACACACACACACACACACACACACACACACACACACACAAACACAGTGGTTGAATGAAACCCTCAGCCTGAGATTGTGAGCCAGTTGTATTTTGTTTGCAACAGTCGCTCAAACTAGAGAAAAATTCATTTTATTTACGCTTCCACTCTTTAGCCCCCAGACGTTTTCGTCACATCACAAAGTGCTATGCAGACTTTCCAGAAATGACTCAATTTTACCGACCCCCTCCCTCCTCCCCCCCGTGTGATGGCAATAGTGCCAAAGGTCAACGTACGCGTCAAGGCTCCCTCATACTCGTAGTTTTTGAGGTTCATGTTCACAACAGACACGACGACAGAAGGCTGAATTAGTCACCTGCATTCGTCTTCGAGGAATGAAGGAGCTAACGGACCACTGGGGTCAACTGGGGTTTCACACTCTGACTTCCCTGGAGAGGGGGCTCGGCGTTTACAGGAGCAGCGCACGTACACGCCGAGCTGAAAAGCCACAAGCTGTGGCCGAGTGTTCCTCCCACATATGAAGTTATTTAAGCCACTGTGACGGTGGCAGCAGGCCCCTGGCAGCAGATGGCTGGGTGCGATGGCCACAGATAGAGACCGAAAAGAAGAAGTTCGACGGTTCCTTAATAAAAGCGGGCGGCTAAAATTAGCCCACGTGAAACAGGTGCAGCAGCGTGGCGAGCAGGCTCGGGCCTCCAGAGAGATGTCAGTCAGGAACCCTCGCCGCTGAACCCTCCCTCACCCTCCCTCACCCTCCGTCCGTCGGCTCTCATCGTCTCCTCGCTTCCCGCTGCAGCACCAATGCCCGTGCGTGCTGGTCGTGCGCCAAGAGGTCATTTCTGAGGTAGACTGGGGAGGTTCACTCCTCATGTGCAGCAAACGACACTGCAGAAGCAGCCGGAATAAAACACCAAACGGTGGCTGCATCAGCTGTAGCGTGTGTGTGTGTGTGTGTGATTGAGTGAGAGAGAGAGAGAGAGTCAGTATGTGTGACTGAAAAAAAACCCAAAACAAAACAGAGCTGACTGTGGTTTTAACCTAATGTTCATCTAACTGCACAGCTTCCCATGAAACTACCCACAAGCCCATGCAAGAAAATAGACTGTATAACCGCCCCCCCCCCAAAAGCGTAGCAAAGTGCCTGAGCTGGAAGCCTCCGAGCTACAAAGTAAATATTACAATATTGAAATGCCGAAATGCATGGTGGCGACTGCCTGAAGCGTCAAACTGAGGCCGGGGGGGGGGTTTCTTTTCTGACACCTTCACCTTCTTCTTTATCTGCTCAATGTTTCCCCACAACCCCGATCACACTTGAGTCTGTAGGGGTGGGAGGTGAGATCAGAGCAGGAAAGGGGGGGCTTGGTGTTAAAGTGCGAGACAGAAGCTCGTAATCAACCGCACAAGGCGTCTCGTACTCAAACTCAATACTCATTTGTATGCGCGCGCTTCAAATTGCTAATAAGGTAAGTGGATCTCCATCAGGGCTCCTCCGCATCATGTAATCAGCGCAGATCTAATCTAAAAAGAGACACTCGTGACTGTTTTCTTAATCTACTAAAGTAAACAAATAAGGAACCAAAGGAGCAGAGCGCAGCAGGAAACCTGCTGCTGACAGATCTCTGAGCATTTGTAGGTAGCCTGTCGTGTTCCGCCGTTCAGAAATAGACGCGCGCGCGATAAAAATCAGTGACTGCATTTGCAGCTAAAAAAAAACAACAAAACAGTTCAAACCAAAAGGAGATGGCTCTTTCAACAGACGGCAAATATAGCCGAGGGTCACAGCGCCACTGAACCGAACGCCCTCTTCTGGTTTCAGGCTTCACCCCCACCCCCCGATGGAGGCCTCGACGCCGCCATCCGGCTCCGGCCACGCGGCGCTGGAGGGCCGAGCGTGCAAGGGGCGGCGGCGCAAGCGCGAGTTCATACCCGAGGAGCAGAAGGACGCGCTCTACTGGGAGAAGCGCCGCAAGAACAACGAGGCCGCCAAGCGGTCCCGGGAGAAGCGGAGGATGAACGACCACGTCCTGGAGAGTCACCTGGAGGCCCTGAAGGAGGAGAACGCCAGGCTGAGCGCCGAGCTGACGGCGGTCAAGGCGCGCTTCGGCCTGGTGTACCCGCTGGCCTACCCTCAGCACTACGCCCGCGGCGGTGCCCCCACGAACACGCACCACTGGCTCCTCCAGAGGGAGCCCTACTGGGGCGGGAGGGACTCTTCCGGCTGCCCCCCGTCCCTCTTCGTCCCCACGTACGCCCTCCACTCCTACCTGAACGCGCCCAACGCCACCGCCTGCCTCTTCAACCCCCTGGTCCTCCCCCCGCACCTCGTGGCTGCCCATCCCCCGTCGGCCCCCCCGGTGAAGCCGGTTCCCCTGAGGGCCTCAGCGGAGGAGGACGAGCAGCAGGTCCCGGGGCCCCCCCCCCTTCCCCCACTCCGCTCTGGCCAGGGGGGCTCACCCCAGAGGGGACAAAAGGTGCTCTTCAAATGACTAACTCTCAGTTAAAAACAACAATAACAAAAACAACAAACATACTCAAGGACAGCATGTCTATTTTACGACACGCACCAATTTTCTGAAATGGTGATTTTCTGAGCACACACACACACACACACACACACACACACATACACATACACACACACCTTAGGTGCTCTCTGTTGGGAACGTTGACAACAACAGAATCAGACGTCCGCATCGATCAAAATAAACACGACTGCCTCGCCACATGAAGAAGGGCGGTGGATGGAAACGAGGGGTTACAGCTGGACGCTTTGGTCGAGACTGGAAGGGGGAAACAAGAAGAGTCAAATGAATAACTCTCAGGTTCTAACCACCCAATAATGGTAGAGTTTCTTAAATTATTTACGTATTCCTCTTGTTAATAACAGGCCTTTGTAAATGTGGGCGAGCTGATCATACTGTGGCATTACTTTTTACTTTTCTCAATAAACTGCTCATTGAATGGAACTACGATGTATGTATTTATTTATTTAGTTTATTTTAAAACACTTTCAATGTTTTTTCCTGCTGTGACAAGGTTGAAATGTTTTATATCATTACCCCCACAACCTTTAACCCTGCAGGGTCAAGGGTCAATTAGCCACTTTATATATATATATATATATATACATATACACACACACACACATACACACACATACACATATATATGATATATATATGTTTCCTTGTTTGATGTCCCATAAGACACCAACAGAGCCTTACACGTGTAAATGTACAGTTATTTGTTGATTTCAATATTACCACATTGCACAGAAATTTACACAAATGCATGCAATCAGTCAGAAAAGGCTGAATGAAGGTTTTTTAAAAAAAATACTTTTGTATCTGTTATTCACAACTGGCGGTGAAACCGGATCAAATTGGCCAAAACACCACAAGTAATTTGTCAACAAACAGGCAACAACCTGGAAATAGTTTACCTTCACAAACACAAGCGTTGAACCATGAAGGACGCTGATTACGTGAAAGTGCGCCGACCGTCAGAGGCGTTCATTGACGTGCGGACAGGTTAAACTTGAGAGAAGCCCCACCCCGACAGAAGAAAAGAACGAACGCTGCAAAACTAAATGAGGAAAATAATTCAAATATTACTCACACTAATCAAGGAGTCACCATCTTTGCGTCACCGCAGTTGACTAATTGGTCTTTAGGTGTCGCTGCTGCTCCCTGATGGCTGAATATAGTACAAGAAGAAGAAAACACCTGTTTTGTTTATTATTATTGTTATTATTGTTGTTGTTGTTGTTGTTGTTGTTGTTGTTGTTATTATTATTATTATTATTATTATTATTATTATTATTATTATTATTATTATATTGATGGAGGATTGGAGGAACAATGGAGAGAAAAGTGTCAGGTGTGATGTGTGACAGAAGAGTTTCAGCCAAAATTAGAAGAAAGGTGGAGAAAAGTGTGGTGAGAGCAGCAGTGTTGTTTGGAGACAGTGAAGAAAAGACAGGAGGCAGAGCTGGAGGTGGCAGAGATGAGGGTGCTGAGGTTCTCTTTGGGAGGGACCAGGGTGGAGAGGATGAGGAATGAGGACATGAGAGGGACGGGACATGTTAGAGGCTGAGGAGACAGAGTCAGAGACCAAGATGGTTGGGACACGTCCAGAGGAGAGACAGTGAATATGTTGGTAGAAGGATGCTGCCAGGTAGGGGGCCTAGAGGACGACCAATGAGGTTTAGGTGAAAGAGGACATGAAGGTAGTAGGTGTGAGAGAGGAGGAGGATGAAGACAGAACACGGGGTCAGATGGAGACAAGTGATTCACTGTGGTGACCCCTGAAGGGAAAAGCCCAAAGAAGAAGAGGAGGGGGATGTTATTGTTAGTGGTGTTGTGGTTGTTGTTGTGCAAAAGCTTTAACCTGACACTCGTACAGGTTATGAAAAATAATTCTAATCAGAGGTGCCTCAATAAACGATTTGACATGAAATGTGGCAAAAGCAGAGCGCCTGTGTGTGTGTGTGTGTGTGTGTGTGTGTGTGTGTGTGTGTGTGTGTGTGTGAACGATCGAGGCAGTCAGATGGTACATCTTCAGTCCGTCTTTTTCTAATCTTATCAGATCCCCCACCGTAATGTCATCACCATATGGTCAGAAATAGCTTTCTTAAAACAGAAGTAAAAGACAGAAGTAAAAAGACAGAAGGGATTGAAAATCTCTCTTCTTCTTTGCTGAATTAAAATCCGTGGTTAAACATAAAACTTGGATGCCCGAAAAGCAATAAGTATACCTTTGATATTGGTGGTTTCTTCTTCTTTCTTCCCTTGAAATGACGATGAAGTGTGACAGGAGTTTCAGGCGTAACACTCGAAAAGATATGCATCAAGGGTGAAAACCCAAATCACTGAAAAGGATTTATCTGAAGAGAAATTGAATCACCTCTCAACCTTTAACAGCGTGTTTTGAAGTTTGAGCTATTGATGACATTAGTAAGATGTTATATATGTTTGTTATATCTTTTTTTTGAGCCTGGCTGAGGCTCTAGGTGGACATCAATAGGTGCAAAATAACCTCTTGCAAAGAGAAGGTTGAATAAAGGCTCTTAAATTTTAACCCTTTAAAACCATTTGTATCATATTTGATACGCGAGTTTCTGAGACGTCTCTTTTTTCAACATGATCAATACTTTCCATAAAAACCATGTTGTATATGACCTGATACATTTTTCTGTCTAAAGTTAACATAGTCGTGAGCTAAAAGTTGCCGAAATCGCTCAATGTATCATATGTGATGCAAAAAAAATGTCATGAACAAAATGATATGGCAAAAACAAAAAAAGGGATTTTGTTAAAAGGTTCAATAAACATCTCATTTCCAAAAAATTAGACCTTTCTGGCCATTTTTTGATGTGTCAGGCTTTATAGCAGAGGTCCCCAACCTGTGGCCCGCGGGCCACATGCGGCCCGCGAGGCCTCTCGGTGCGGCCCACGGCACTCTAAGTGAATTAACATTAGGTGCGGCCCGCCTCGGAAAACCAGGGCTATCCCTGCAGACCACGAAACCTTCCGTGTGGCCCGCGGGGATAAGTTCTTTTCGAGCGATAGGGCAACAGGTTCCAAGCACCGTCCATCTAATCGATAAGAATGAAAAGATCCGAGCTCTGTGGTCGATTCTTCTCTAATACTGACAGGTCAGCGTCAGCGACCCCTCCCGCCCCAGCCCCCGTCGCTCACGCTGACTCGATCGCACCAGAGAAGAATATACGAGTTTTTGCCCCGAATAAGAATGTCAGCGCTCCACCAAGCAGAAAGCACAACATTGGCCCTGAGAACCGCAGCTTCAACCCCGACTGGCTGACAACGCCGCCGTGTTTCTGCGTTGTTGGGCTCTACATACGTGTGTGAGCAGCTCTACATACGCGTGTGAGCAGCTCTACATACATGTGTGAGCAGCTCTACATACGTGTGTGAGCAGCTCTACATACGTGTGTGAGCAGCTCTACATACGTGTGAGCAGCTCTACATACGTGTGTGAGCAGCTCTACATACGTGTGAGCAGCTCTACATACATGTGTGAGCAGCTCTACATACGTGTGAGCAGCTCTACATACATGTGTGAGCAGCTCTACATATGTGTGTTAGCAGCTTTACATACGTGCGTGAGCAGCTCTACATACGTTTGTGAGCAGCTCTACATACCTGTGTGAGCAGCTCTACATACGTGTGTGAGCAGCTCTACATACGTGTGTGAGCAGCTCTCCAGCGGATGAAGCTTGTGAAGTCACTCACACGAGCCCAGGTCACGGATGAGCGTCTGCAGGGCGCCCTTCTTCTGTCTGGGAGCAGTGTTGTTCCCAACATTCGGAAGCTAGCTTCGGCCAAGCAGCACCAGCCTTCTCATTAAATGAATGCATTAAATTAATGTCTGAAGATCAATTGTTTCTCTCAATCATTGTTTTTAGCAAAATTTAGTTGAAAGGTGTGTGCGGCCCACGGGGCCCTGGCAGGGAGCCCGTGTGGCCCGCTTGCTGGAAAAGGTTGGGTACCTCTGCTTTATAGGGTTAATACCAAGCAACACTGCATAACTTTGTCCTAACTTGGTGCTTCTCTTCTCACACAGACAGCAAGTGACAGAAGCGAGGTGTTAAAGCCAGCTTACACTGAGGTCGGTGTAGAGGTGTCAAATACAATTGAGTCATCCTCTTTCCGACGCATGACACATCAGTGCGGGAAAAGAGTTCAATGAGACACATCAATGCAACAATTAATTGAACAGCCAATGTGCCACAGGTTTTTATTGCAGACTCACAGTCAGAAATATTCATGTCAGAATTAGGGTTGAGAGCTCAGGCGACTCCTATAAAAATAGGCCAGGCGACAGGACATTTTTGTAGCAGGTATCATAGCATGCTTTATAAACAGTGTGCTTCGGTTTTTATAAAACAATACGATACAAAACAGTCTAGCACGTTTTTCCGGACACAGATGCAACACAAGCTCGGTATTTACAGAAGGAACTCAGGAGAAAACAGAACCACAAAATGAAGTCGGACAATTTTTCTTTTTTTGTCGTTGTTTTTCGTCTCAGTTAAGGGGGTGGGCTGATTTCTGCCGTTTAAATCCACCTCTGTCCTTCATTTGCCTTTGGGGAGGGGGGGGGGGCTCGTTCACGTCTTTGTAAGGCCAACGTGTGTCGTGGCGTCGTCCTGCCAGCAGGGGGCAGCAGAGAAGCACGGGACGAAGGACAGCAGCTGAAGCTGATCTCTGAGAGGGTTTCCACAGCCAGGAAAGCATTAAAACATTGATTTCACAATATGTTTGCCTTATTTTACATTCACATGTATAAGGGAAACCAAACATACATTTCCAAAGTGTTATTATTTTTTTATATTTGGTTGAGACAACAGCTAAAAAGAGATTCTGTAGGCACCACTTCAGTGAGTTTATTCATCTATTTTTCAAAGTGACACCCTTCCATCTGATTTTATTGTGAGTTGCTGCTTTGCAGATATTGATCAGAGGCTTTAACCTCCTCTGCAGTATAAAGGAACAACTGCACATTGTGATTCATAAAACATTTTAGAGAGTTTCTTGTCCTCGGTGCCAGAATGACAGATGTTGTCTGATGCGGACGAGAATCTCTTACAGCTTATATCAACCCAACGCGCCTCAGTGGCTGCAAACAAGGCAAGATGCCTGATCATTAGGCCGCTGTGCAAAGCGCTTACTCTGCTTGTTAGCCAAATATTTTGCATCTATTTCTGTAAACGAGGCGGCTGCAGCTTGTACCTGGAGACGTGTTGTTCTGTTGCCTTCGTGCATAAATTCTCCTGGTGAGTTGTTATGGGCTTGTATTAGGAAACAGCGCTAATGGATCAGCCCCTGCCTTTTGTTGCATCCTTAAGTAAATGGAATGCAACAGCAGGCTGGTGTTGGTGTAGGAAGCGGCTGCAACGAACATTCATGCTGTACGTTATCAGTGATGTTATGACCTTTGTTCCACATGTTTGCCTTTGCTCCACACGGACCTCAGACTCACAGTGGTCCTGATGAGAGCCCACTTAACTGCCCCCCCCACCCGCTGCCAACCCCCCTACCATCAGGCAGAATCAATTGGACCTAAGCCTCATACCAATGCCCTTCATCATTTGAGTGTGTTCGTCACAGGTTGAGACTCTGGGAAAACAGACACCAGTACAGTTAGAATAAAAATATCACCCAGCAGGACAGTTACAATAAGTTAAATGTCAGTGACTCTAAACAATATGTTTAAACATTATAGTACTTATGCAGTAGAGTATTTCTGAAATAAATATTTTACAATGACAAAATGTACAAATAATACACATTTTCTAAAGAATGGAAAACCTTTGCACATGCTTTGTTGATTTATATACATTTTTATCATCATCGAGTCTCCATGGTAACACTTCCCCACCGTTGGTCACCACCAAAATGTGCATTAAAACAATCTACAGAGTCCCATTTGAGCTAGAAAACGGATTTGAACAGCTTTAAGTGGCTTTCAGCACAAGGTAACAGCGCTGCGTGGTCGAACTGACAGCGGCGCCAGGAGCACTCTCACACCGTCGAGTGTATTTCCCGCTACTCTGTGTTAAATAACTTGCAGGGCCTTGGCATTCTTGGAGCACCACTCTTCCTTAATGTATTCATGAGAACGGAGCAACGTGGACTGGTATCGGCTCAGAGGGAGCAGGGAGGTGAAACCTTTTGAAGGTGACGCCAAAGAATTGCGTGCAGGGATTGAGAGCGGCGCTGTCAAAAGCTTTGTTGAGGTTAAAGACCGGTGGGACTCTGAGTGCTGCTGTTTGGTCTGTTACGATCGTAAGACTCACCGTAGCTTTTGTGTCACCCAGCTGCTCCGCTCACACTTAAGAAGACGCGACAAGGCGTTACAAATGTTATCAAATCCTCACAGATTTCGTTTTTGTCATATACACATATGTACAGTTTTAAAAACAAAACCGCGTCTTACTAAAATGTCTTAAAAATAACCGTATTTCACATTTTGCAGGCAAAAAAGAACAAAAAAAAAACAAACGACCAGGTCCCGAACTGTCCGGGGCGCTCAGATCATTTTCATGTTGAACTTGCGCGCCCCGCCCTGCCCCCCGCTGGCCGCGGGCCCGTCCACCTTCCTGAAGGAGTACTCCACCGAGAAATTGTTCTTGTGCTGCCCGCGGCCTCGACTCCACACGAAGAGCAGGATGAAGCAGAACAGCACCACCCCGAGGAACATGATGCAGCCCATGGCTGTGGATATGAGGATGGTCTTCAGGTCCAGGGTGAACTTCAGGAAGACCCTGGTGTCGTTCAGGTTAGTGTCGTTAAGATCGCCGGCGTAGTACGTGCGATTGGCCACCAGGGCGGCGTCGGGCGGAAGCCCGCTGACCGTCAGCGTGGCGAAATAAGTGTCGTTCCCGCCGGCGTTGCTGGCGATGCAGATGTAGGTCCCGCTGTCCGTCACCTGAGCGTAGCGTATTTCCAACGTGCCTTCCGGCAACACAGTTAAGCGGCCGTTGCTCTTGGTGGTGATGCGGCGGCGTTGGGGAGAGATCCAGAATATCACCGGCGTCGGCTCGCCTTCCGCCCGGCAGATGAAGGACACCACCTGGCCCTCCCGGGCGGAGACCTGCTGCAGCTTCCTGTTGCGGATTTTGGGCTTCTGGCAGGTGAAGTGGTCAAAGAGAGCCGAGTCGGAAAATGCGTTGAGGGCCCGCCCCTGCACCTCCACGGGCGTCGTACACACCGGGGGCGCGCCCTCGAAGTTGAGGGTTTTTCTGCGCTGGAGGATCCACAGCAGGCGGCAGTCGCAGGCTAGCGGGTTCCCGTCGAGGCGCAGGGTCTCCAGGGTGTTGACGGACTGGAAGGCCCCCTCTTCCAGGGTGACCAGGGTGTTGGTGGAGAGATTGAGGAGGCGGATCTGCCTCAGGCCGCCGAGCGCATAAGGCTGCACCACAGCCAAGTTCGTGTTGACCAGATGCAGCTCCTTCAGCCTGATGAGGTCCCTGAGGGCCCAGGACTCCAGCACGGAAATGGGGTTGTGCGAGAGGTTGAGGCTGGTGAGGTGAGCCAGGCTGCGCAGGGCAGAGGTCGGCACGGTGGTGATGTTGGTGTGTGTGATGGACAGCCAGGACAGGTTCAGCCCCTGCAGGCTGTGAGGGGAAACGTACTCTAAGAAGGGCCAGTGGTCGATCTCGAGGCCCCGCAGGTTTCCCAGCTTCCGGAAATTCTGGTCCTCTAAGGCAGAGATACTGAGGTAGCGGAGGCGCAGCGTGACCAGGTTCTGCAGGTAGGACAGGGACTGGCTGGACACGGAGGTCAAGTTGCACCTCTCGATGGTCAGCTCCCTCAGACCCACCAGCCCCAAGAAGGCCTTGTTGGAAATATAAACCAAGTCGTTGTCGCCCACTTCCAGCGTTTTCAGACTCCTCAGGTCTTGGAAAGTGAAGTCTAAAAGGATCACAATCTTATTCCCGCTGAGGTCCAGAGAGGTCAGGTTGGACAAGCGCGAGAAGGCCCCCATGGGGACAAGCTTCAGCTGGTTCCCTCTCAGGGAGAGGAACTGCAGGTTCTGGAGGGACGAAAACGCGTTGGGCTCCAGCACGCTTATCGCGTTGTCGCTCAGGTCCAGCTTTTCCAGCCGGTGGTAGGGGAGCAGGTCGCCGGGCTCCACCCAGCGGAGTCTATTCCCGCTCAGGTCCAGCACCTTGGTGTCCGCCGGGACACCGTCTGGAAAGGCGGACATGCGCTTGCCGAAGCAGGACACAGCCTTGAGTTTGGCGATGCACTCGCAGCGCTGGGGGCACGTCTGGCCCCGGGCGACCCCCGCCGTGTTCACCAGCGACAGGAAGAGGAATGTAAGGCGCCAGCTTACATCCAGGCGCAGCCGCAGCCCCATGGCCTTCTGCTTTGCTCTGCCGCCTCTCGCTCCTGTCCTGGAGATCGATCACTGGGCGATGCACCTGAGGATGGTATTGAAGGAGGAAATGAGAAAGGTTGGGGAGGGGGTTGTAGAGAAAGAATGAGAGAGACATGGAGGCAAATTAATTAAACCGAATTCACACTCAAAAGCAGCGAACAAGCACTTTTAAAGAGAGGAATTAGAGGATTCCAAAGACTAATTGACCCGGTGCACTAGTGAAATTAGAGACAGAGCTTGGGGGTAAACCCCAAAGGACGGGATCTGTAATCAGGTGGAACAGTTCAATTTACAATGACCCCCCACAAGCAGCTTTTAAAGCCACAGACGGAATACTCCTCTTCTGGGAGCGAGAGAACGTTAGAACATCTAAATGTAAACTTCCGTAACGTGCTCCAGGGGGACTGCGAGTGCGGGCGACCTTGGAGGTCACTCGTCACGGCCGACGGGTCCATCACAATAACTCAGACCGCCCCGTCATGTGAGGGTTTATGAGAGGGGCCGGACCTGCGCATGGGTTTCATATGACCACCCCCCCCATCTGCTGTTGGATGTCAGCGGCTGGACGGTAATCCTTTTATAAACCCGTTGTGAAATGCCAGGCAGCAGGACGGACGGTAACGCCGAAAAACATAATCCGTGACATCACTGTAATTGAACGGGGAGGTTTGCTGAAGGGAAAACATATTGAGGGCCACAATTGACTGACTCCCAACATGTCACAGTCATTAAAAAAACAGGAATGCACACCTCTGATGTCTGCGGGTTTTACCAGTGACAGATGATGCACACACACACACACAAACACACACACGTTATCACAAGATGGAAGGTGTGGAGTGTTCAAGGGTTTTAATTTAATTCCTGTAATGTCCTTCACCTTCTAATTTATCATTCAAACCAACTCAGGGGTGAATTTTCCCATCAGCCAATAATAATAATAAGAAAAACCAGCAGACACAAAAACCATCAGAAGTATGATTGAATGATCATGACGCAGATTACCTCTAGAAAAGAACAACGTCTTCTTTCCTTTTCGAACATATCAAAACGGATTCGTTTTGTGAGGCTCATTCGTTTGCGCGACCTTTAAGGTGGCACATTTTACTTGCAAATGGCTATTTTTAAAATGACCTACCCTTCATCACGTTTCATCGGCGTGGATAAGAACGTTTTTGCTGCATTCATAAATTGTTTCAGAGGGTGAGCAGTGATTACTGTCATCTGCGTGGCTGATAAAGGCAAAATGACCCCGCTGTAATAACAAACAGGCGGAGGCTGTCTTGATTTAGAAACAGAGAGCGTCTTTTATGTGTACTTGGTTGCGAATCCTTGGCATCGCTTTGTGATTTCCCTTTAAAAATACTACCTTTTTAAACCTTTTTGACAGGTGGCCCGAGCCCGAAATAGAAGACCGCGTCCATCCTCCTCCCAGCGCATTTTAAAATGTCAGTCACACGGCCGGCCCCATGAAACCTATATCTGGTGGCCCTCTCTCGCCGTTAAGCCCAGAGGCCCGGGACGCCTAATGCAGCGCAGGTTAACGGCAGCATGGCGAGTGCAGACGCCGCGCAGGACGGCTTCTGTTACCTGCTGGAGGGAACGGAGGGGACGGCTTAGCAGAGATCCACTGTACCGGCTCTGATTGCACGCCGGCGCTGAAGTGCAGCTCTGCATCTCCCTCCGTACCGTCGGAGGTCGCGGAGGTCAGAGCTTCGACGGCTCGGGGTGGGGGGTGGGAGAAGCTGCTCGCCGAACCGAGCGGAAAGGGAAGGCAGAGTCGATATTCAGCTCTGACCGGAAAAAAGGACAACAGCGTGGGTGTGCGTCGTTGTCATGGCGACGCCTGCAACGTCTCCCCCCGTACCTGACTGAAAGCACCTGTGCGCCCACCAGACTCCCCCGTGATGCTCCGTCACAGTGCTGCAGTCATTATCCAGTCGGACGATATCGATACCGAGCTGATAACAGTTAAAGTCTTTGTGGCGCCGACCCAGCTGCATTAGGGAAGAGGTCGGATATCTTGATATGAAAACATCGGTGTGTGTGTGTGTGTGTGTGTGTGTGTGTGTGTGTGTGTGTGTGTGTGTGTGTGTGTGCATGCGCGCACACTGATACACAACAGTGTTAGATACTTGACAGCTGAGCTATCAGCACATTATTATGAGTGTGCTGGGAGTCAGAGGGTTTGTGGTTCAAATCCGGGACGGAAGATGGGAACACTGGAAGTCGGGACACTTTCAGAGCATCGCCGAGAGACCCCCCCCCCCAAACGCTCAGAATACCTGAGGGCAGCTTCCTCACTCTGACACCACTCTCTTAACTGGAGGAGCTGGAGAAAAACCCAGTAGAGCGACTGGCTACGTGCCACGGTTTCTGCGTGCTGATGGTGATGTAAGATCACAGTCCTCCAGTAAACACCGGGAAGAGACTCAATCTGACACCACGACAGCAAAAATCGGAGCGCCAACGAAAGGAAACGCTGGAAACTGCGGCCTGCGCTGTGATTCACATCCAGGGTGACATATACCGATGTGAAGATTCGAACACAAAGAGTATATTTCAATGCACATAATCCCATTTAAAATGGAGGAGTTGTTTTATTGAACCAGTCTGACATTTGCTCCATTAATAAATTAGTCAGATTAAAATATTCAGTGCGTTGGGGACATGCAGTCACACACAGTGAGTTCCATGGTAATCTATTCAGAAGCTAATGGAAACAACTGGGAGTGAGATGTGATTAAAATTTAATTAAAGAGAATTTGCTGGAGGATTTGTTGTTGATGCGTTCCCTTTCATGATCTTTTGTACAACTCATGCGGGAGCTGACGAAAGCAGAGGTGCTGATTGGCCGAGAGTGCTGCCGGGCATTCGCTTTGCACGGACGCTTTTGCCCCGGCGAAACTTTGCCCACGTTCCCGTGGTCGAAAGCAAGGCGCTTTGGCCCCCGTTCAGTGCAGAGCCTCCAACCAAAAAAACGAGGTGAAGCAGAGAAGAGCTGAACGACGGTGACGTTTGAGACAAAGAAAAGCCAAGTGGAATTTCAATAACGTCATATTTAGACGGCGGAGTGGGCTGGAAAGCTGCAGGGGCACTGGGGCACAATCAGATGTTCCCACACCTCTTCTGCTTGTCACCTCTTGTGTACAAACTGTTACATCATTTACATCTGACTACAACATTACCTAATCTACCAGCTATTTCTGTCCAAACAGAAGCTGTTTGGGCTGGTGCCTTATGCAAACGCTGCCATTTTTGAAACAAAAGGGTGCTTACGTGCGCCATGGCGAGGGCTTAAGCATCAGAAAGAGTTCACTGACGAAGCCCTACAGATAAATGAACAGAACATGTTTCCCTGCTTAATGCTTTTGTGTCTCAGAGGAAGCGAAGACAGGGGATTCAGATGAGGAGTGTGCACAATCAAAGCTGCTTATGTCGCAGCGCATATGAGAAAAAAACAATACAACTTATTCATCTGTCTCCCACTTTAGTCCCCAGTGGTAACATTTGCATCTCCAAAGGAGGAAAAAACAGTTCATTGCATATAATTACAAAAGAATACAACCCAGGTTAAATAACATTAGTATACCTGTCCATATCTAAACAAAACTGAAAAAAAACACAGCAAACTAACAGCAGTGAAAGTGTAGTGGTGCAATTTTATGGTATTATCAGCGGAAAATAGTCAGAAAATGGGAAGCTTAAACTGTCAACTTGAGCACCTAAGAAAAAAATAGCATACCAGTGGTTTTGTCCTTCAGCATCATGCAGAAAAAAAGTATATTATCTGCAGTAAGATAGAAACAGGGTGAGAATGGAGGCTGGCAGTGATGATACTGCTGCAGGACACGGCTGATGAGTGAGCAGCAAGCATGTTTGAGTGTGTGTAGGTGTAGCTGAGTGTTCTCCAGAAAAGGCACACGGGCCAAAGCATAACATCCATAACAGCTCCTCGAATGGCTGCGTTCTCACTCAGATCCACTGCGCCCACTCGCTGCACTTTACGTAATCACAAACTCAGCGTGTGTGTGTGTGTGTCAGTGTGCGTGTCAGTGTGTGTGGGTGTGTGTGGCTGTGCTGTGTGAGGGTCCGCCAGAGAGGAAACGCATTAGTCATTTACACTGAGGGAAGCCATTGTCATTGTCTATCAATCCGTGCAGGGAGACCCTGGTGCCCCCGGCGGCGTGCTGTCCAGCCGACACAGACACAGACACAGACACAGACACAGACACACACACACACACACACACTCACACTCTCACACTCACTTACCTGATGAGAAAAAGGGGAAAGAGACAGATTTGTTCGCTCCCATTAAAGACACTTTAGCCTTGCAGTCTTGTGATGGCTCATTATCACCGGCGAGGCCGTGAAACGAGCTGCTAGACCCAGGGAGGGGGCGGCGGGGGGGGGCACCCATCCTGTCAGCAGCAACCAGACAGGGTACCCATGACACACACACACATCCCTGTACTACCATCTTTGTGAGGACTTTCATGGACATGACATATTACCCAGGTCCTCACCCGAAACCTAACCCTCCCCGCTGGCCCCCGTGACCCTGACCCCGACCCTGACCCCGACCCCGACCTAAAGGACCCTCAGTCCTTTGAAGTTGTGAGGGCCAGCCAAAATGTCCTCACGCCCAAAAATGTCCCCACTTTGCTAGTAGAATACAGGTTTTTGTACGCAATATGTAGCAAGTGCAAGAACACACACACACACCCTGGTACTTCTATCTTAGTGAGGACTTAGATACATTACCCAACCACATCTGAACCCGCAGCGGCCCCCACAAACACAAAAAAACAGGAGCCCCACTTTTCAAAAGTGTCTTCACTTTGCCAGCAGAATGAATATTTTGGTGCTCAACATCTACAGCAAGTACAAAGCCACAGAGACAAACACACACACACACACTTCAGAGATTAACACACACATTCGTACACCAAAGAAGCAGCAGCAGTGCGAGCAACATGGTCGCTGCATGCTGACGGACATGAAATGTTTATGGAGCCCCGAATGGGATTCTAATTATAATAATGGCGGGCGGCGAGATTCTTAAATTGCACTTCTGTTCAAAGCAGCAGTGAAAGAGAAGCACACAAAGGAGTGATTAAGATTGTGTCCGGCCGTGTGTCCTGAATCTTTAATGAGAGGGAACCGTTTGGAGGCTCGTGGATGTAAAGGCTGGAACCAGCTGCAGTTAAATAATTGAGGACGTTACGCTGCGCGCCCATGTCCTACTGACACAGAGTCTTTGACCTCAACCGGAGCCGCGGCGGACGCCCAAACACACGATGCTCTCATTAAGGACGTTACCGACCTCCTGCCAGAGCGACCAGACAGGAGGATCGACTCTGGTGACATGTGGAGGACTCAACAGGCAAAAGCCGAAGGATCGCGAATGCAAATGAGTTTTAAAGCACCCGCTGGGCAAAAAGTAACAAAACTGTTACGAAACCTGTGCTGGAGACACAGGAAGCGAAGGGGACGTTGTTGTTTTGTTTTTTTTTTTCGTTCAAACTCCGAGGAGGAAGACGTAAACGGATCTGTGTCTCTGAGCCATGCGGAGCCGGGCTCATGGATGTTCTGTGATATTTGCTCATTTGCATGTTGTTTTGGAAGGCTGTATAATCCTTATGGGTAATTGTGTAACGAAGAAACAAAGGGCTTCGCTTCTGTTTTATTTAAATCGGCTTGGATAAGAGTGACGCAGGCGTCTGAGACTGACTTCCATTCACAAGAGAACGGTCCAATAAAGGACACATTTCAGCTAATCCCCAGAACTAAATAAACAATAACATTTGGTATCCCAGTAGAAGAGGCAAAAGCAAGGCAAACTAATAATAATAATGTGTTTTCTAAAGAGTTCTACACATCACTAAAGAGCAGAGGGTCCTGTAATAATGGAGGATAATTATAAATACTTTCTGCATCATTATCCAGATGAACGAGTAAAAAAAGCGCAATCAGATTAACAGAGTGAAAGCATCAACACTCTCGTGTCTGTAAGAATAAAAAGACAAAAACTGACTGCGTTTCTGCAGCAAGCAACAATGTGTGTAAATATTGAAGAGGAATTGTCGTGTGTGTGAATGCATAAATCAATAATGTGGTTCTTTTTTTCATCATCTGATATAAATCATATGAGAAACTCCCGTCTAACCTTGGGAACTCATTTGCAATTGTAAAAGGATCAATTGTGGAAGGTCAAGCCTGGAGCTTTTATTTATGATATTTAAAACCGCCCAGCCTCGGTCGCAGTGAGTTAATTCAAACAGAGAGCTGCCTCAAAAGAGCATTAAGAGGGGCCACCGTTCCTCACTGTAATGGAGGGTGACACTCTCTCCCCTGGCCACACACACACAGACACACACGCAGTTTGTGTTTCCAGTCCAGGCGTATGCTGACCTCACCAGATTTTACCGGATGAACCCAAACCCATTTGTCCTGAGCAAGTCTCCAGTAATTGGTCACTGAACTGGGATGATGATTTCCATGAATACATGGATTTTTTTTTTTCAATTTGAAATGTCCCTACCTGGATTAAATGTTGAGTTTATAATATTTAAGAGTCAGAATGAGACGTTCCTCCAAACCCTGACTGAAAACCCACTGTAAATGGTTTTCTCTCCTTTTGTATCAGTCATATTTAAATTATCCCGTCTGGAGCTCCTTCCCCATTGTGTGTTTGTGGATGTTTACAGTGGACTAGCAGTCGTCCATCTGTGTTTCCAGCAAGCTTGCCTCCAGATCATTCGCTCCAGGCATCGTCTGCTGTTATGTACGTGACAGGAGAAGAAAAAATCCCAAAGGCTCTTTGTGCAGGCAGCCCATTTTGACCTACAGCTCCATCTTAAAATAATGCCATGTACAAAAAAATAATCTCCTGTAGAATCTGGTTGCAGACTCCAAAATTCATGTCTGAGCTCTGATGAGTTCTGTCAGCGAACTCGAACCCTGACCTCCACCAGAGGAAGCATCCGTGCTGTACCTTCATCTGCCAGTAGGGGCGCCAGTGGGTTTTTACTGGTTGGTATGTTGGAATGCGACTGAATTTTGGTATTTTGTTGAACTGGTAGAACGAACCGGGTGGCAAACGTCACAATATGTTCATCCGTCCTTGTTTCTACCCATGTTTTAATTATTACAGGGTTAAAATGGCAATTAGACAGCATTAAGGACCCTCAGGCTGAAACCAGAAGGTCTTTTGTTCTGTAACACACACTTGTCAAATACTCCACCTGGATTGTTTCGGTACCAGAACCTCTTCAATCTGCTTCCATAATGGAGACTGTGAGATAGAGAACTGGGGGCAATTTAACACAGAACACTGCTGTTGTTATCCCTTTTCACCAATTAGTGTGACACAGTGGAAACCCTTCTCCCCGTAGGTTTGAATTTGTACTAATAATGCAAATTCATGGGCTGGCCTCCGCGCTCTACGCTGGAATTAGCAAACACTGAGTAACTGCAGCGAGGCTCTCCCATTTAAAGGTGAGTAAGGATTAATGAATCAAGAAAATCCGGCGAAAAAGCAGCGAGGAGGACTTTTCAGACTGCAATTTCAAGCTGCTTGAATCAAAGTGCCGTCAAACGTTGGCATGTTCGCCTTACGCTGACCCCAGAAGTCCAGTCCTCAGAGCGAAAAGGCAGGAAGTCGACGAGAGGTGAAGGTCAGTGCGATCTGCATCTGGCATCGTTCTGGGCTTGATCCGTCTGCCGTCTGGCTTCCCATCACTTCCACGCCATTTGGCACTCTCACACTCTGCGCAACGTCCGGAAGAGCCGAGACACAGCGCGGCGGGCGGGGATGGCGCTCGGCAGGCTTGGCCGCGGCAGCCGCCACGGAACAGACGTTCACAGAGCTCTGACCGCTGCGCCGTTAAAAGTCGGTGACTTGGGGGGGGCGACCTTGAAGTCCTGCGCGCAAACATCACCTGAGGACGGCACGTCTCCTGTCAGGGAAAAACTGGAAAAGATGTCAACTCCAATTGTATATTCCGCCTCTGACTCTTTGCTCGTCCTGCTCCAGCCCCTCAAGGTCAAAGCATCGCAGGCTTAAATCTGCTGGAGCCGCTCTAATCCCCCCCCAAGCCTGCGAGCTCTCCGTGTCCTTCTCATTAGATTCCTTAAAAGGATCACTGTCTTTTCCATTTTGCTTTCACCGCCTGCCTCATCAGACGGGCAAATTACAGCTGTTATCAGCAGTTTAAGTCTATCTGAGAGGGGTCGTGCACGTCCTGCACCGTCTTCGCCCCCCCCCCCCCCCCCCTTTGGCAAAGTGAGAAGCATTATCTGCATGTAGGGGGTGGCAGGAGTCAGGCTGAACAGTGGCAGGGGCGCTGATCGTATCTGAACGCACTGCACCTCCAGTGGGATTAACGTTTTTGAGTTCTTGTTTTACAATTGGCGGGCGAACGCCCCCCCCCCCCGAGGTCCTGTGAGAGGAGCTCGCCGCTGTGCGAGTAATCCTCGAGCTCCCCCCGAATCACAGCTACCCCGGAAGCGGGGAGGTCGAGGAAGTTGCGTCCTCATAATGAACCCAGAAGAGACTTAAAGGTCAATCCTCCGCGGGGTCAAGGGGCCATTCAGGAGCTCCACAGACGGGGAGGCAGGTGTGACGCGTCGGATGCTGAGGAGGAGATGGCGGACAGATCCAAGACGGCGGAACGCCACCGGCAAACCTGGAGTCTCACACTGTGAGATGCAAACACAGCAAAACTACTCTTGTCCCTCAGCCTACCTCATGCCTTCTCTCCCCAAAAGACAAATGCAGAGAAATATTACGACTACAGACACACTTTATTTGATATAAATATTACTTAGAATTGTTTCATTTTACAGGCAGGCATTTGAAGCTCAAATTCTCCTGCTATCTCCAGGAGGAGATAGCAGCTGATAAATAAAGTAAGAAAGGGGGAGTCATTTTCTGTAACCTGAAATTAGAGGGCGATATAAACCTCTAATCAAACATTTGCCAAATATCTATCCCTGTAGCTGAAGAAGGGTGAGCTATAGTTCCAAACAGCATGTCATCTTCCTGACATTTCATCGTTTTTTCACTCAAATTCTTGAGATTTGTGCTAAATCTCAGTATGACGTTTCACACAGTAAATTAACTCAAATTATAGAGGGTTAAATTGTGAAATTACTTGATTATTTATTTAAATTCAGTGGCATAGAATGCCTTTATCTTAATAACCACTCAAACTGTTAGTGCTGTCAGGAATTAAAAGGGAAAAAAAAAAATCAATCGCTGCTTTCAAATCAGATGTGATGAATGAGTAGAACTAAAACTGACAATGGAGCTCACTCACAGGACAATAGATGCCTTCAGGAGGCTGATGAGGCAGTTTGGGAAGACAGCTCATCATCCACCACAACTGACGATGACAGACAGACAGCTCGCGCTCCACCATCGTTCCAGTCAACAACGGCGGATTAAAAGTTTGCGAAAGGACACAAGGCTTCTGCAGAGGCTTTGAACCTTCAACACGTCCACGCGATAAACAGCCAGAAAGAAAAGCCCAACTGAAGACAGACACCAGAATGTGTCGACTGTTCCCTGAATCGGCCTGAATAAATGTTACAGTTCTGACATTTACTAAAAGTAGATTTTCAATATCCGTGTGTCCATGCGAGTGTGTGTGTGTGTGTGTGTGTGTGCGTGTGTGTGTGTGTGTGTGTAAGGACTGAGCCGAGAGCTGCAGGAGCGAAGGATGGAGTCGGGGAAAAGTAAAGAGTCCTGGAAAGATTAAACAGACGAAGAGCTGGAGGAGCCTCTGTATGCTGGGGAGGACTCTAATCTCAGGGGTGCAGCATGAGCGCAGCAGGTAATCTCAAGCCTGATTTGCAGTAATTACAGTCAGCAGCTTGAAGTACGAGCTTTGGGTGCGCTTTCTTTGAATCACCGTTGATTTGGAACAATTGCTGCCAACAAGCATCTTCCAACTGAGTTTCTTTTTTTGAGTGAGACAGAAAAACACCATCGGTGCGCGGCTGCGGATCCAGCACGCTCCCATTATAAAACCAGTACAGACCAGCAGTGCCAAAATTTTACTCATGCAGCTCACGGACGGACGGACGGGCGGGCGGGCGGACGGACGGACGTCAGCTGACTTCTGTCCTCACAGAGTGGCCCCGACCTTCTCGTGTGACCCTCGTGGAAAATGTCACAGAATGTCAGAGCATTTCTCTGAGCGCCAACTTGGCCGAAGCGAGTTGGCCGATCCCCCCAATCTGCTCGCCGAACGCTCTGGTTTAGGTTCGCGCTGAGCCGCCGGACCGTTTCCGCCCTGCCCTTCACCGCTTCCCGTCCTCACTCGCCGTCCTCTGACTGGCCCGCGTCGCGCCTTGTCGTGGTCAAACATCAGGTTTGAGGCAGATGAGAGAACAGAGTCAAAAACGGACTTTAAAAAAAAATCGATTGAGAGACTCTTGATGCCCTCCTAGTCCAGTCATTACAGCGGGGATCAACATCGCCCACCAGTCTGTCGATGGCGTTACAGCTCGATAGTCCCTCCTGCTATAAATGTGGGTTTCTTTCGTATTTGCAAATAGAGCCAGTGGAATGAACACAGCCTTCTCTGATAAGATTTGCTTCCTAATCTCAGGTAAAATAGGCCACATTTCGGGACTTTGCAGGTGATCCACAGGTGTCCTAGGCAGGAGTCCCTGCGTGACACAGATACAGACGGCCCCAGATTACAACGCCGCGCACTGATGAGATGTTCGGGGACATCCATGCTGTGGCCTGTTGTCCATATTTCCGCTCAGCCTGTTTGTATGGCCTAATTCGCCATCCCACCCTCTAATCCTGCGCCTCCGGCCCGCTGCCACCTCGCCCCGACCGCTGCCTCTCTCTCTCTCTCTCTCGCTCTCTCGCTCTCTCTCCCATTCGGCTTTAATCTCGGTGCGGCCAAGACAGCGTGCTGTGTATCGGGGACACTTGAATGTCGTAACCAGCCTCGGCTGAACCGCGAACGCGTCCGAACAGTCAGGCCGGGATGCTGAGCGAACTTTAAGCTCCTTTATTTTCCGCGACCTTGAAGAAAAAAAAAAGAGCAGCATAAAACAACACGGTGGCGCAGCAGCACTGTTTACTGGTCTGGATAATAATTAGAGGACAGTGACATTTGGGATTCTTCCTTAATTATCCAGTGTGTTAATTAAAAGAAGGATTCTGATGCAATTAAAGGAAGTCGAGCAACAGCGCTGGCATCCAATCTGCTCTCGCTGCACGGCGCAGCAGCTGAGCACCGTTTCATCTTCTAACATCGATACTGAGACAAGAACTCGTTTGTTCGTTTGGTTTTTTTTCCCCGCCTTCGCTCCGACCGAACGCGGGAAGGATACCTGTCGGGAAGGCGGCGTCTGTCTGTAGCTACAAGTGAGGAGAGGATGGATCTGTGACACGTCTTCTGAGAGATTACCGACCAGAGAGGAGTGAAAACGGGAAGAGGGAAGAGGCACGAAGTGCTGACCGCGTGGAAAGCAGCAAAAAAAAAAAAGCGCAGAAGCCTCAAGCGCACGAGGATGCGCGGGATTATTAATGGAATTTAAAAATACGAGGGTGACAGATGGATGAATTAGAGAAGGTGATGAGGGATTATACTCCATGACTGAGGAGGAAGGAGGAGAGCTGGAAAAATGGATTTGTCTGAAGTGAAGCACTTCAGAGGAACGTGGACTGACAGCCGCACTCGCCCGTCTTCCAGGCATAAATCTCAACTCTGGAGGGAAATTCTCTCAATGAATGCAGAGCTGAGTTCTGCACCGCAGCCCCCCTCCATCAGGGCCGCCTCGCGCAGGACCCTCGCAGATACCTGCGCGCAAAATAAAAGAGACGTGGCCGAGGACCTGCAGGAAGGATGAAGTCAGCAGCGGGGACTGACAAAGGTGGTTTTAATGAAGGAAGACAGAAGGTGGAGGAAGGAGGAGTGGGAGCAGATCGAGGATGATGAGGGGGGAGGAGATGTTGACTCAGCCTCGCTCCCACGAGGCCCCCAGCGAAGGGGATCAAAAAGGAGGGATGCTCGCGCTCAGCTCTTTTTCCATCTTTAAATAAAGTCGGGAGGCTCAAATAACACTTCCGCCTAACGCGATGCTCGGGGTGGGGGGGGGGTTGATGCGCAATCAGTGTCCTCAGAAGGGGATCGGCGCGCCACGCCATCTGACCGAGCGACTGAGGCGGATCACGACATTGCCTGTTAACGGGCGAGCAGAGGGGGCCTGTCTGAGGTCTCCAGCCACAGCTATGGGTGCTGTGTAATTGGGCTCTGTACCGTTAAACATAGATGCGCTCTGACACGCCACGGGAACCCGGCACTGGATGCACGCACGGGGGATGGAGCCAAGAACCGCAAAAACAGAGGAGGGAAGGGTCCCCCGTGTAAACACAGAGAACCGCAGCTGCCGACGCGCAAATTATTCAGAGACGTTCTGAGGAGACGTTCGGATGGGAGACAGAAAGCAGGCGGCAGTCAGTGGGAGTGATGGCTGTTATTTAGGGCAGCGGGGGGAAGAGGAGCAGGAGGAGTTGTCTGGGAAAGAGGAAGATTTGTGTTCTGACAGGGCAGCGGCCGCCTGTCATCGCCCATCAGCCTGATCGGCGACGGTGCGACCAAACCCCCCACCCCCACCCTGAACCGAAGGCGGACCCGCGGAGTGGAACTCTGCTGCAGTCTCATTACCGACTCGCGCGGTGAAATTCGCCCCCCACCACCCCCTGACGCTCAGAGGCGGCCAAAGGCACAGGTTTGAAGACGGGGGGGGTTGGAGCGCGTTCGCGTGACCAAACAGAGATGTGTGCGGACGGGAATCTCCCCAGACGGTGATCAAAACCGACAAACAACCGTACGCTCGCCTCCGCGCGCCGAAGCGGCGGGGCCGCGGCGCCTGTTCCGCGAGCCTGCGTAGGGGCCCCGAACACAACACAGTCTGTCAGTTCAAAGTGAGAATCCTCTGCAGGCCGGCGCTGCTCAGGCTGAATATGCACGCTCCCGGCGACAGGCAGGCAGAGGCTCAGCCCCGTCTCCCATCACACATCTGTCACGGTGACACACGGACACGTGCGGCTCCACACGGGGGGGGGGTCGAGGCCCTCCACGCACCCTTGCGCATGAGTACGTGCGTGAAAATGGGCGGCCCCTGACCCTCACGCGAAAGTCAAGTCTTGCGGAAAACGGTTGTTTCCCGTCAGACTGGAAGGTCGCCCGAAGGCGCGGCGCTCACTTCCCCCTGTGCGCGTAGCCGGCCCGACCTTGGCATGACCCCGCCCTTGTTAAGGCGTCTATTATGGAGGAACGAGATGTAATCCAACGAGCGTTGATTGCAATCTTGAGCGGCGGCGGGGGATGGGGGGGTGGGGGGGGGAAAATAGAACCCCTTGGCCGCGTTTAGCGGGTATCAGTCAGCTTAACGGAGTTAAATAGGTCCTATCAGCTGGAGCGGCGGAGGAGGATGAGAATGGGGAGGCTGCGAAGCGTCGGGGACGTTCAAAAGGACATGGGCTTTATCCCCGTCGAGTGGGCTGTTTGCTGCTGTTTTTAAGCCCTCATTTAAACCCAACGGGGGCTCCACCGCGGGGGCCATCTGAATGATCCCGACAGCGAGATCATGACATTACTACATTCCCTACCGTCCCCACGTGAACGGGTTATAATTAGATATCTGCACCCCCCGAATCAGCCGGGCATTTTAAGGTCCAGCGTTTAAAACTTTAATAATCTGTTGAACGTTTTCCAATTATTTGTAATAGCCAAGTTCGAGTTCACTTGAGGCTGTGTTAACGTGGGCTTCTCTATCCGATGGGTAGAGGTAGAAAATCTGCTCACCCAGTTCAGTTCTGGGGAATAAACTTTAAATACCCCCCCACACACACACACACACACACACACACACACACACAGACACCAGATTGGCAGAGGGTTTAGCAGGAAGCTCATAGCAACTGCCATTTGAAGTTAAATGGAACCATCCCACCAGGGGTTCAGAACCCGAGGCCCATCCTGGATGTTTGCTCCCTTTAAGCTCATCCACTACGGAAGCATCGAGCGGTCCCGGCGATACTGCAGCAGGTCTGACACTGACATCGTGTAAATATTTCCACTTCAAATCTCTTTCGCCCTGTTCTGCCTTCTTCCTCAATGAGCACGACCAAGAGGGAAGAAATAACAGCAGCAACAGTAAATGAAGTGAGGATGAAGAGAGGCGATGCTGGCTGAGCAGTCCTGCCCAGACCAGGAAATTGATTTGATGCGCTGGAACATGATTCATGTTTGATGTCTGAGAAGTGTTCGGGGGGTTACGGACTCATCCGAAGAGAGGGGGAGGGGGGGGGGGGGGGCGAAAAAAAAAAAAAAAAAAAGAAACACGGATCCTTCATCACCATTTACACCAACAGCTCAAAGCGGGCGCTCCCGGTTCAGAGCGGTTTCCCGCCCCAGCATCGATAACCGACAAAAAAACAAGACAAAAAAAAAACCCACAGATGGAATTCTTGCCCACGCCAGCCACGCCAGCCACGTCGATCTAAACACATCATCATCACACCGTTAACGCAGCCAAGCTGAACGCTTCTGAGCTCAGCTGCAAATTCTTGTAGATGACAGGACCTCATTGAAGCGTGATTAATTAATCCAGTATTTAATTCCCTTATGCTGGGTTAAGTGTGTCTGACCATAAATGTGCGCGCGTGTTTGCGTGTATGTGTGTGTGTGTGTGTGTGTGTGTGTGTGTGTGTGTGTGTGTGTGTGTGTGTGTGAGAGAGAGAGAGAGAGAGAGAGGCACTGATTTTTAAATCTAATCACAACCTTTCAGGGTGGTGGCGGTGGAAACAGTAAACTAATGATCTGGTTCCCGGGGTGACGTCACTGGAGGGAGACGATTAAAGCGTGACTTGACAGGCGGTGGCGCAAAAGATGCGCGTCGCCCGAGCGGGCCCCGCAGGACACAGCTGGTTCTTTACCGCCGCGCAGGACGTGGTAGACGGAGTGGGTCTGGCCCAGCTGCTGCAAACGTGATTAATCAAACAGAAAGGCCCGACAGCGCCCATCAGCATAAAGTAAGTGGCGTTGCGCTGCAGCAGGGCATTCTGGGAAACAGGCGGCGCGGTGAGGGGGGGGGGGGGGCGCATCACGAACAAGCAGGTGCGGAGTTTTCTATTTCCAGCAGCGACTGTTTAGGGGCGTTTAATCCCCTCCCGTTGAGGACCGCGGACGACTTGGTTTTCAAGGGCTGCGGCGGGGGAGATGAGGAAGAGCCGCGGGAGCGAGCGGCGTGCACGCTGACAGGATCTGCCTCCCGGTGCTCGCCGCCGCACGAATGCATACCGCATGTTTACGTTCTGGAGGGGGGGCGTAAAATGTGGAGCTTGAGTTCAGCTTACACCTGGAAATAGACGGCGGCGTCTCTGTCGGGGGTATTTTTAACCTTCTTCTTGCATTGGATCCATCATCTTTCGGGACGGTGCTGGATGGGGGGGCTTTTTATCACTCCAGGAGGGGCTACTGCAGCCCCCAACGCCCCTCTTTCCTTCCCATTTGCTCTTCCACCAGCTCTGTGTAACCTGCACGCCTCTTGTTCAGACCGTCTTGGCGACGGCGGCCTCCTCTGGGCTTCCTCCAGCAGCCTCATCCGTACGGGAGAATGTTGCTTCACGGAGGGCCGCCAGCGGTGAAACGTCGCTGTTGCGGAAATGCATAAAACAAAATGAGCCGGGGAGAATGGCGGGAATATAAACCCCTCAAATAGATCCGGGCTGAGGGAGACACTTTTCTGGATGTCTGACTCGAACATCCGCCAACTCGCATCAGCGCTCACTTCCACTTGTTGATCTTCCAGATTAAATGAGATTAGAGGAGATTCTCAATCACCTGTGGAAAAGAATTGATATAATCTGTGAGGTAAAAGCTGTAGTGGAGCATCTGAATTCCTCCAAAGTGTGTAAGCGCCGCCCACCTACACTCCAGAGATTCCTTGGCTCCTCTCGCCGTGCTTATGTAACGCCCCTGCCGTCTCACCACACATTCTTCCATCCAGAGAAGACCTGAAATATGCAGCATCCCTGTTCCTCGCGCCCCTTCCCCTCGACAGCGCCGCGGGATTCAGGCGCCCGGTCGAGCCGAGCACGATCGATCGCCAGGTCAAAGCGGACAGTCAGAGTCTGCCGAGGGCCGGAAGAGCCAGCGAAAACATTGGGAAAGGCCAGATGACGTCAGGAAAATCCAGTCAAACCAAACGAATTTGGACGGTGGATGCTGAGAATGGTGACACGATAGGAACCAAAACCCACATTCAGCGTGTGCGCATATCAAGCCCTGGACGTGGGAGCACCTTTACAGCTCTGCTGCATCGCTCTGGGTTGATGTATAATCCCATTAAGAACCCAACAAACTCCACTAATGGGCTCCATTAGAGTCCAGCTCAACCTTGGTGTCGCCCTCGAACTAATGTCTTTAGAACCAGAGCGGGATTTTGACTGAAAACGATTCTAATTAACTTTGAAAATTGAACTAATTTAGAAAGTGGAGCAAAAATCTGACATCACATACCCCAACATGGCGGGGTGGAGGGGTGGGGGGGGGGAGGGCTATTCCCATCAAATCCGTTACAGCTTGCCTTCTTTGGGATCCATTAGCAACGGGAAGCATCGTCCAGGATGCAGGACTGTGGCGGCGTTACCACCTGGAGGTTACGCAAACATGAGGATGAGGATTCTGGGTCCAGATGCCAACATCTGTCCCGTGTTCGGCATGGTTAACCCCGGACCTGAGATAGATCTCAGACTGGACGGCTCCGACCGACCGCAGGAAGCCGAACAGCGCAGATGCTCTCTTGAAGCGCCCCCCCCAAAGCACCCGTGCTGCTGACAACAGATGCACGTCTGCTTTAGCTGCCTTGTAAATTCTCCGGGGCTGAAGGCGGGCAGGGCAGCGCATTTACGTTTACGGCGCAGGAGCCGGGGAGGCTCAAAATGAGAAGGCGAGCGTCGGCGTGGTAACGGGCGACACCAACACGCTCTTCATCACCGGCGCATACGTCTGCCACGCCGGGGAGTTAAAGGGCACCTCAGGAGCCATTCAAGGCGTAATTGTGTTGTTCCATCTTTCGCTGTTTCAGCCTCTACTCCCTAAATAGTGCACTTACTAGGGAGGAAGTGGGTAAGGGTGTTAAGTGGGGATTGCTGTGTGCTCTCATGTATCCCATAATGCTCTGGGAAGACTGCTGTACAACTGATGCTCCCTAACCAACCGCCCTTAAGCCTGTTATGACATTAAATATTGATTAGTATTGAAGTTAGTGTTAAAGGAAGAGTAGCACTTTAATAATGAACAACAAAGTGTCTTGTATTAATTAATAAGTAAAAAACTAATTCAATTAAAAGCAGCTTCCACTCAACGGTGAGTGAACTAAGGAGTCAACCCTGCTCTCTATGTAGTGAGTAGGGAGCAGGGAACGGGCGTCCGGGGTTGGACACGGGTGGGAATGTTAGACAATGAATGTCGCCTTCAGCAGGAATCAACAAGAGAAGAACTCAGGGGTCGGGTTAAGCCCCGCCCACTCTGAAAGGGGAATCTTGCTGAGATCTTTTGGAGTTTCTGGATGGTTTTTCTGCTGGAGCACTGGGAGGTCACGTTCGCCCATCTCGCCTCGCCTTTGCCGCCGTGGGCGAGCTTCGATGAGCTCTCCAACGCTGCAGCTGGAGCCTCTGCTCCTGTTTTCCCGATTATTAGAAAATAAAACCCTGAGCTTACGATAGCTGCCAGAGACGCCGCGACAATCAATAGGAGGGTGAGTTGCTGAAGGGCGACTCATGGTGTTAAATTTGCGCAGCTATTTTATCTGTGAGACCAGCTGAGTAAAAGGCTGCTGGGAGAGCACATTTTCAAATGACTGCTTCATCCTCCTGGAAAATTAAAACTTCCTTTCAGGGTTACAGAGACATCTTATGCGTGTCCCTGTTCCACTCCTCCCTCACCGCCCGCTGGGATGCTCTTAACGTCCTAATGTTCCCTATTTAATATCACCAGAACAAAAAAAAAAAAAAAACTGCAAGAAGAAAAACAAAAAAAAGACGCTAAAATGGATGTCAAACAGAAAGACATCTGCAACGTGGACAGTGTGGGAAAACCAGGGATGATTATCAGAGAGCTGTTATCAGAGCTTCCCTGCACGGAGAAGAAGAGCAGAGTGTTTAAACCCGGGCAGGGGCTTTATTTTTGTCACACTGATGCGCTGTGGCTGCAGGGATCGATCAAAGGGCCCATTTCTGCATCCAGTTAAGAACATTACAGCTTGACTGGACACACACACACACACACACACACACACACACACACACACACACACACACACACGTACACGCGGACCCTACACAAGCCGTTTGCCTGCGTGTCGCACAAACACCATCACAGCAGAAAATCAAAATAAGTGAATGAAAACGAGCGGTGGTGGAGGTAATGATCATCTTAGTTAGACCGCAGATCGATAAGCCGGGGATCAACTAGTGCCCCGGGGAGGAACATCACTCGACGGGTCATCTGTTCGAGCCCTGACGACGGCTGGATGAAGGATACCGAGTGACAGGAGAGAGAAAGAAAGCGAGCAAGCGAGAAAGAAAGGTTTGTGCGTGTGTGTGTGCGTGCGCGCGCGTGTGTGTGTGTGTGTGTGTTGGAAGTTGGGGCTCACCCAGGACGAGAACTTGCACAGCGATCCTTCCACATTTGCCACCCTGGAGGTGATCTAATCACTGCGGGACGTCAGCTCTGGCTCTGTGTGCACGGGATTCTGTTGCTCCTGAAGCATCTGAAGATCCGGAGCTTCCTCCTCCTCCTCTCCCTCTTCCTCCTCCTCCTCCTCCTCCTTCTCCTCCAGACGCAGGAGCGGCAGCAACAGCAGCTGCTCTACACCGCATTCATTCAAGCCCTCTCCCCTCCGCCTCCGCGCTCCTTGGCTCCGCCGCTGAATGATCCTTTCGGAATGAGGTGTGGGGCCGTGCACCCCCCTCTCCTCCTCCTCCTCCTCCTCCTCTTCCTCCTCCTCGCTGGAGCAGCAGCACAAGTCTCCTCCAGCGGGCTTCAGCGTGTCAGAGGAGCGGCGAGTGCTGCCACCGGCGTCGGCACGCAGCTCGGACTGATGGTGCGCTCGTTAGCGGTGTTTGCGTGTGCGTAACCGTGCGTATCCCGTGCGTGCGTGTGCGTGTGCGCGCGTTGACCGGGGCTCATCTGCGCTGTTGCCGCTCTCTCTCCCCCCTCGCTCGCTCGGTCTCGGGCTGTTTCTGTGCTGCATTCAAGTCCTGTGGGGAAATCAAAAGACGGGTTCGGGTCACTGGTGGTGAAAACTATTTAAAACACTCTGCTGCTCTGCGGGGACATACCGAATAATAAAAAATGTGTGCGGTGCACGGCTTATGACAGCTTAAAATGGGAAAACGTAAAGGGCATGAACACACAACCAGAACAGCGGAACAAAAATATGCTCTTAAAATATTTCCAGGCGTTTTCCGGATGCATTCCTGTTAACATACAACTTTATTTTTACATTAGCCCCACCTATTTACATGATAAATGCAACATGTTCAGTATATTTAAATATACCTGAGGAGGTTGTGGGATTAATACTTCTATTTAATACAACCCAGTTGGGTTGGTAGCGTGGGGTTTTCTCCTCAATAACTCATTTAATGGTTTACGACAGTGTTTAAATGTGCGTTTTCTGCTTTTCTGACGTTCAGCTGGTGGTGCTGACGTCACTGTGCCCTTCTTGAAGCATCAAAATAAACTGCTGTAAAGGAAACGAGGCCTCTGGTGCATCCACGTTGGTCCTGTCAGCGAGAATGACAAAGGGAGTCTTTTCTGTTGGGGATGGACCTGAGGCTATATACCCCCCACACACACACACCAGGCCGGGGGGGTATTTACCCCTAACTACCATCCCTACCCTGTGATTATCCAGTAGCTCTCCATCTCCTCACACCACCGGCTCCCAGACGTCCCCTCGGTTCTGTTCACACTCGCGTCACGCGCGGACGTTGCTGGATAAAGATGGATCCACCCACCTCTCCGCGGCCCGCCGCCGAGCGACAGCTGCTGGGTGCGCTGACACCGGAGAGGCCGCTGGAGGCGGAGGCGGCGGGCTGTGCCAGGTGGCTGAAGCCATTATGAAGCGCTGACACGTGGATTGTATTTCATTCCGTGGCGAGCGGCGAGAGATGCCTTTGCCCTTTAGATGGGGCCGATGAGCGAGACGTAATGTTGTTTTGTATCGGTTTACCAGAGCTCCTGCAGCACGCGCCCTTCAAATTGACAGTTTTTGACCTTTTTGACCTTTTTCGCTTCCATCAGTTTCACTTTTATCAACATCAGCATTGGAAAACGCACACCATCCTCTAAATATTCTCCAAAATGCTGAGGACTAGATGGTTTTACTTTGTATTTAAGTGGGAAATAATCACTTAAATTGGCTGAATCATCAATAGATGAAGCCGATGATTCCTCTAAACCTGGAAGGAGAACCCATAAGGAGTGGAGGGACTACCTTTTTCAGTTCCCTGCACCTCCTGGATGTTCTCACTGAGAAGCTGGAGGAGAAATCTGAAATGAAAGACACAGCCATGACCTCCATCTAAGGGATGAGACAGGTGAGTCCTGGATGTCTAAGGAGGTAAACGTTTTCCTCATCCTCTTCCTCACTGAGCCCCACATCATCACACGCGATGGAAGACAGATACGGCACCTCCAGGCGCCTTTCACTTTCCCTCGCCACTTTAAAATGGAGCACTAACAGGCGCCGGAGGCGGTGCGGGAGAGTCACATCCAGGTGAAACGGGAATCTGCTGCCAGCTCCTCCATCTGCAGGCGGACAACGGCGCCTTTCCCCTGCGCGCTGTCGCCTCCGCGCTGTTGAAAATTAACAACCGAGGACACACGCGGCTGGATTTCTGCCTCTGGTGATGGTTGTTTTGAAGCCTGTGCTGCTGTCGCCCCCGGCCCGGTGACCTTCGGGAATCTCACGGTGACCTTTGGGAATCTCCCCGGCTGCAGCCAGAGTTCCGTAGCGTCTTCCTGGTAGCGCTGTAGTAATGTCGGCCGTACTCCCCCGCTACGCGTCGCCCCTGCGGGCTGCTGCCGCTTCCTGGGTGAATATTTTTGCAGGTTTCTGCAGAAGTCGAGGGTGGGGGGGGCGTGGGCGTTGATAAATACATCATCCATTAAACATGAGCCCGGCGTAGCTGCCCAGTGTTCCGGCTGCACGGACCATACATCAACCCCACGACTCACACTCGTTTGTCAGGGCGAAGGCGCCGCGTTCCTCCGTGTGGGTGTGAGAAGATGAAGGATGATTTAAAACGAGAGGAAAAAAAAAAAAAAACAGTCCGTGGTCCACGATGATCAGTCCAACGAGCCTCGGTCATTGAGCAGCATCGCTGACATCCTCAGTTATAAAGGTCAGAGGTCACCGGGAGCCAAACTGACACCTGGAGGAGGACACCTGGAGGAGGACACCTGGAGGAGGACACCTGGAGGAGGACAGCTCCTAGTTGGTCCTTCACACCTTCGGGTGGGGAGACCACCGGGCGACCCAGCAGCAGTGGTTCATTTCAATATTTGAGGCAAACCGTCGACTTCTCGGAGTTCAAGCAGCGCCCCGGGCGACAGTCGGGAGGAGCCGGACCGTCAGCAGCTGGAAAGAAACCCGTTTTAAACTGGGAACCAGCAGCGTGTCCAGCCTGACACCTGTTGGACAGCTGTTACCAGCATGTGCCTTCGCCTGCTTCACAAGAGAAAAAAACAAAAACACCCAAACCTCTTTCATTTGCTGCAGCTTTACAACTGTGACCCCGAGGCCCCACGACGGAAGCTCGCCAGCTCCGTATCTGAGGATCGCCCACTCGGGCGGGCAACCGCAGGCCGCGTTAACGGCCGCCAAGGACTTAAAAGTACCGACGCTCATTATTTCACACCCACTCGCAACGAAAAAAGGGAAAAAAAAGAAACAGTTTCTCCGAATGAGAAGGCAATCAGAGGCGCATTATGTGCAACAGTGTTTTGGTGAGAGCGAAGGTGTGAACGTATTAGAGAGAGTGTGAAGTCGTTTGTCGTCCTCGGCCTCGCTGGGGCTTTCTGTTTCTCCAGAAATGGTGAGGCTCCATCCCGACGGTGTTACGTGATGAGGAGGCGTGAAGACGTTCAACCCAAAAAGGTCACCAGACTCCCGTCAGAGCCTCTCCTCCGGCGCCGCGCCGCACCGATGTTGCTGCAGAGGCCCTCGCGTGCGGCCCCGTACCTTCCTCTCACGCTCACCAGCGCATCCCGCAGCCTCGCAGCGAGTGGCGTGCCGAGTCCGTCTGGCCTCCGGCCGCCGCCGGGCCGGAGCGTGCGAGCCGGACGCCGCGTCCTGAGCTGCAGCGCCTGAGTGAGTCAGACAGCCGAGGACTCGGAGGTGACGCTCGCGCTTCAGTCGGGGCGGCAAACAACCCGCCGCTCCCCGAGCGTCAGCGCGCTCAGAATCAACAAACGACGGGAGGGGGGGCGCTCGACGCGCCCTGCACCTTCCGCCGGGACGGGAGGAGGGCGCACGGGCGATCAATCACATATTGCGCCTGTAGCGAAGGTGGCAGTAACGCAGCTGCATTTCATTTCATGTGGGAGGCCGCGCGCTGGAGGCTCCGCCGTTACACCAGAACATCCCCGCGCAGTCGATGAGGCCTGCGACGCCGTGACTGGGAGCGAGGGTTCAAGTGCAGCACGGCAGCATGACTCATTTGATGGCGTTTTCGTGTGTGTGTGTGTCTGAGTGTGTGTTCAGGGGAGAGTCGCACGCCCACGGGCGCCGACAAAGGTTAGTGACTCACTGAAGCTCAACTGGAGCAGGAAGGAAAAACAGCGCAGGACAGAAAACACAAGAGTGGACGAGCGGTGACCTCGGGACGGGGAGAGGGGAGGGCGAAGACGGGGGGGGGGTCTCCAGGGCGATCGAGGACCCAGAGGGACGAGAGATGAAGCGTGTGTGCGAAGAACGATGTGGGGGGGCGAAGTAAATGAAGAAGGGGCAGACGAAATGGAGAGGGAGGAAGACAGGAGAGAGCTGGGAGTCTCACTCTCTCTCTCCCTCTCCCTTTCTCTCTCACACACACACACACATGCGTGCACGTGCACATGCAGACTTGTCTCTATTTTTGTAAATATGGCCATTATGGTAATTCCACTTTCCATTCCTGCATCAGTATTAAGATAAACAGAAGGCTGCTGTGGCTGCAGGCCTTCACTCTGACGCTCTCCATTACTACTGCAGTCACACACACACACACACACACACACACAGACAGACAGACAGACAGACAGACAGACAGACAGACAGACAGGTAGGTGCTGGACTGCAGCGTCTGACTGGAGCCTCAGACCCCCCACTGAGCTCCGAGCTGTCACGAGCACTGACGCATTCATCAGTGTTCTGATGAATAAATGCATTTCAGCAGTGAGAACATGAATTAAAATGTGTTTTTAAAGATGTATAAAAAGTAAGGAATTAATTAAACATTGTTTTACAGCTATGAACGGTGCATTTCAATGAATTAGGGGACTAACGGGACTGAGTACAGATGATAACGTATCAGATGAATAATATTGACTTAACTGAAGACTTACATTTACATTTAGATGATCTATTTTTTTTTTCTAACTCAACTTAAGATAAAATATTTTAATAGAGATTAAACAGGTCTTTCTGATTAACAGAATCCACCTGGATCAGTGGAAAAAGGTGTCCGATTGGCATCCATGTCAACTTCACCATAAAAAAAGCAGAAAACGAGAGAACAGAATCTTCAAAGTGTGAAAAAGCTCACATGTGACAAAAATCCATACCGCTGCAGCCGTCCATCACACAGCGCGCCAAAGCAGCAGCACAGCCCGCGGGGATGCAAACTAATGACGTCCTCCGAGTGTGTCTTTGTCCTTTTACATTCGGTGCATGCAAGGGCGCCACGGGGGGGGGGGACTCCAGAACCGGCCTGTTTCTGGGTTGGCATCGGTCCTGTTGGGGTCAGAGGTCAGCGTCACGCTCCAGAGACGGTTTTAGCCTTTGCTGCTGAGGGCCCCCCCCCGGCGACTCACGGAAACCCTTCCTGCACGCACAGCGACAGCGGGGACCGGAGCCAAGAGGGACGCAGGGACGCATTTGTGACGGGTCTGTGATTAGAGGCACAAACGAGCGCACGGGTGCACGAGTCTGCGCAGCTGACGGCAGGACGGCGAGCCGAGCCCAGATCTAGGGCTGCAGCAGCGTCACTGAAACCATAAATTATTGATTGTAGCCTAGTAATAAGCAGGCAGTGTGTGTGTGTGTGTGTGTGTGTGTGTGTGTGTGTGTGTGTGTGTGTGTGTGTGTGTGTGTTCTTGTACTTATACTGAGTACTAACTAACTATCAAAGACATTTTTGGCTGGTCTTCACAACTTCAGAGGATGTTTGAGGGTGAAGGCCTGGTTAAGGTTGAGGTTAGGATTGGGTTTAGGTTTAGGGTCAGGGGGTTAGTTAGTTATGGTAGGGGCTGGTAATACATTATGTCGATGAAGGTCCTCACAAAGATAGAAGTACAAGGAGTGTGTGTGTGTGTGTTCTTGTACTCGCTACAAACTGAGTAACACATTTTTTATTCTAGCATCAAAGTGAGGACAATTTTGAGACACGAGGACATTCTGGCTGGTCCTCATGACTTCAAAGGACAGTTTGAGGGTCCTGGTTTAAGTTGAGGTCAGGATTGAGCTTAGGGTCAGGGTCAGGGTGAAGGTCAGGGTGTTAGTTGAGATGGTTAGGGTGAAGAGCTGGGTACATTACATCTATGAAAGTCCTCACAAGGATAGAAATATAGGGTGGGCATGCATTTACGTGCATGTGTGTCTGTGTGTGTATGTGTGTGAGTACTGTTATGGCTTTAGCTCAGGAAGCAATATGAATTCATTAATTAAGCCCAGGCTTCAGGATGAAACCAAACTCCAAACTAAATGACAGTACGGTCTCCCGCCGGTTTAGCTAATTAAATCACAGCAATTATTCATGACGCAGAGCCCAGTCATAAAGTTTAAATCAATGATTCATTCCAAAGCAGAAGGGAGACGCGTCGACGGAAGAAAACAGCGCTGAATGATTGAACAGTAGTGTGAGGAGCAATAAATGAAATAAACAGTCATGTCTGGAGGAGGAGTTGAGCTGAGATTGTGGCCTGAAATGTGCTGAGGCAGCAAACACACAGGTCTGCAGGAGCGCAGCAGATACGGCGGGGGGGTGTGTATGTCTGTGTCTGTGTGTGTGTGTGTGTGTGTGGAGGGGGGTTGGGGTCACTAGTGAAGGTTAAAATAGGACGTGCGCTCATAAATCGCCCCTGTAACTCATCTAATCGCTGTCTGATATCATTTGCAGGACCGAGGTCAGACAACCTTGGTACATTCAGAGAGTCTGTAAAGATGCTTCATCTGCCTCATGTTGCAGAAACACACACACACACACACACACACACACACATACGGTGGTTCAGTTATCGAAAATCAACATCACACACTGACCAGGGGGATCCTGCAGGTGTGCTGAGGAAATGGAAATGAGTGGATCAGCCCCTTAAACCTCAGCGAGCGGT